>CATIUR010000001.1:360783915-362012249 GCA_949592205.1 Helichrysum umbraculigerum
CTATTTGATACTGGTGTTGATATAAGCTATATCTCCGATGACTTTTGCCCATTACTTGACATCACTCCTGTTGCCTTAGATGTTAAGTACACTGTAGAGCTAGCAAATGGGAAACTTATAGAAACCAATAGTGTGATACCTAATTGCACTCTAAACCTAGCTGACGAAACCTTTTCAATTGATCTTGTACCCGTTGAAATCGGAAGTTTCGACGTCATCATTGGAATGGACTGGTTGTCTAAACACCGAGCCGAAATCGTTTGTTACGATAAGATCGTCCGTATCCCACTCGCCGTTGGTAGAACCTTGATCATACAGGGGGAGACCGGTGGGACGAGACTCAATATCATCTCTTGCTTAAAAACCCGAAAATTTCTAAGAAAGGGTTACCCTGCAATACTTGCACACATCACAGAGAAGAAGTCGGAGGATAAGCGACTTGAAGATGTGCCAATTGTCAGAGACTTTCCCGAAGTCTTTCCGGAAGAACTACCTGGTTTACCTCCACCTAGACAGGTTGAGTTCTCAATCGATCTCGTGCCGGGTGCCGCACCGGTGGCCCGCGCACCGTACCGCTTAGTCCCATCCGAACTTCAGGTGTTGTCCACCCAGTTACAAGAACTCCTGGATAGAGGATTCATTAGACCGAGTTCTTCACCTTGGGGAGCTCCGGTCTTATTTGTTAAAAAGAAGGACGGTTCATTCCGAATGTGCATCGACTATCAGGAATTGAACAAATTGACCGTCAAAAACCGATACCCACTTCCTCTCATTGATGATCTATTCGACCAACTTCAGGGTTCAAGTTTCTACTCAAAAATCGACCTGCGATCAGGATATCATCAGTTACGGGTTCGCGACACCGATATTCCAAAAACTGCTTTCAGAACTTGTTACGGGCACTACGAGTTCCAAGTGATGCCCTTCGGTCTAACCAACGCACCGGCTGTATTCATGGACCTCATGAACCGGGTGTGTAAACCTTACCTCGACAAGTTTGTCATTGTCTTTATCGATGACATACTCATTTACTCGCGCAACGAGCAAGAACATGCGCAACACCTCAAAACCATCTTAGAACTACTTAGACGCGAGGAGCTTTACGCCAAATTCTGTAAGTGTGAGTTCTGGATAAAAACCGTTCAATTCCTTGGTCACGTGATCGACAGTCAGGGAATTCACGTTGACCCATCAAAAATCGAGGCTATCAAAAATTGGCAAGCACCCACCTCTGCAACTGAAGTACGCCAATTCTTGGGTCTTGCTGTGTACTATCGGCGATTCATTGAAAATTTCTCCAAAATAGCTCAACCACTCACAGTACTGACTCAGAAGGACAAAAGGTTCGATTGGACCGATAAACAAGAGTCAGCGTTCCAACTTCTGAAACAAAAGCTTTGCAGAGCTCCAATTCTATCCCTACCCGAAGGCACCGATGACTTCGTGGTATACTGCAATGCTTCCCACCAAGGTCTCGGTTGTGTGCTGATGCAACGAGACAAGGTCATTGCCTATGCTTCACGACAGCTGAAAATTCACGAAAAGAACTACACCACTCATGATCTCGAACTTGGAGCTGTCGTTTTTGCTCTCAAAATCTGGAGACATTATCTCTACGGCACTAAGTGCACAATCTTTACCGATCATAAAAGTCTCCAACATATATTCGATCAGAAGGATCTCAATATGAGGCAACGTCGATGGGTCGAGTTGCTTACCGATTACGATTGCGAGATCAAGTACCATCCAGGGAAGGCTAATGTTGTAGCCGATGCCCTCAGTCGAAAGGAACGACCAAAACCACTTCGAGTCCGAGCCCTTAGTATGACCATTCACAATGATCTTACCATTCATATTCATACCGCTCAGATCGAAGCCCTGAAAACTGAAAACATCAAAAACGAAGCCTTACGGGGTATTGACAAACAATTTGAAATCAGACCTAACAGGATTAGGTATTTCTCAAACCGAATCTGGCTGCCTAATTTCGGGAACCTACGAGACTTGGTGATGGATGAAGCTCACAAGTCCAAATACTCTATCCATCCGGGATCCGATAAGATGTATCACGGAATCAAAGAATTTTATTGGTGGCCGAACATGAAAGCCGAAATTGCCACTTATGTCAGCAAGTGTCTTACTTGCTCGAAAGTCAAAACCGAACATCAGAAACCTCCTGGTTTACTCCAACAACCTGAAATCCCTGAATGGAAATGGGAACAAATTGCCATGGATTTCATAACCAAACTACCAAAGTCGTCGAGCGGTTGCGATACCATTTGGGTAATCGTTGATCGTCTCACCAAATCTGCTCATTTCCTGGCAATCAAGGAAAACGATAAAATGGAACGCCTCGCACAAATCTACATCAAAGAAATCATTTCTCATCACGGCGTTCCAATCTCGATCATCTCTGACAGAGATGCCCGCTTTACCTCTCACTTTTGGCAGTCACTTCAAAAAGCATTGGGTACTCGTCTCGATATGAGTACCGCGTACCATCCTCAAACCGATGGCCAAAGTGAACGAACCATTCAGACACTGGAAGATATGCTACGCGCCTGTGTAGTTGATTTCGGTACAAACTGGGAAAGACACCTACCGTTGTGCGAATTCTCGTACAATAACAGCTATCATGCCAGCATCAAAGCTGCACCTTTTGAGGCACTGTACGGTCGTAAGTGCCGATCACCGATCTGTTGGACTGAAGCGGGAGATAGTCAACTCACTGGTCCTGAACTCATACACGCCACCACTGAGAAAATTGTGGAAATCCAAAACCGACTCAAGGCCGCACGTGATCGTCAGAAAAGTTATGCTGACGTGAGACGCAAACCACTCGAGTTCCAAGTTGGGGATCGAGTACTCTTAAAAGTATCGCCTTGGAAAGGCGTCATCCGTTTTAGCAAATGCGGGAAGTTAAACCCCAGGTACATCGGGCCTTTTGAGATCCTCGAACGGATTGGCCCCGTGGCTTATCGATTGCAGCTGCCATCCGAACTCAGTAGCGTGCACCCCACCTTTCACATTTCTAACTTGAAGAAATGTCTGTCTGATGAGACACTTATTATCCCACTCGATGAAATTCGTGTTGACGATAAACTTCACTTCGTTGAGGAACCCGCTGAAATCATGGACCGTGAGGTCAAACAACTAAAACAAAGTCGTATTCCCATCGTCAAGGTCAGATGGAATTCGCGGCGCGGTCCGGAATTCACCTGGGAATGGGAAGACCAAATGCGACTCAAGTATCCTCAGCTATTCACCGATTCTACATCAACCACGACCTCGAGCTAAATTTCGGGACGAAATTCTCCTAACAGGGGGAGAATGTAACACCCGCCAAATTAGGACTAGTAATTAGTGCCTAATCATATGTTAATACATGTAATTAGTTCTGTGTTAGGCTAATTAATGTACCGAAATATATATTGTTGAATATATACGAAAATGCGATTTGATTAAATCGTACGCAATTTAAAATAGAATGTAATTCGGTTCCATAAATACGGACGTTGGTGACACAATTTATATTTAAGTATAAAACATTATCTGAAAACATTACTGGGTCCAAACTACTGTTTAAATTTTATTCCCAAAGTTGTCCCGCTTCTTACAATTTGAACTTACCTAATTAACAACAAAATACGCAAATTAATTAAATCACATTTTAAATCTTTAAATTATTAGATAATTGGTAAAACAATTTAATTAAATTATTAAACAAAATTCGTATTTTAAAATGGATAATTAACGCACGAAATATTTATTAAAACGTTAAATGACGGAGAAAACGAACACCACGCGGAGCGCGGGGCGAAGACTGAAAAAGGAGGAGGTTTAACCTCCACCATTCACCTCCTTTTTCTCATTTCTCATTTCTCTCTATCTCTCCTCTCTTCCTTTTTCTCTCAAACAAACCACCTCCAACATCCATCTAATTCATCAAATAACACAATCATACGCACTCGGATCTTTAGAGATTCACGACCACCTCGCAACGATCTACACTTCTATCTTTCCGGATTTCCATTTCGCCACTTTGTAAGTTTGCGACAAAATCCCGAAACCTTTTGATTCTTAGTATTTTTCACTTGTTAGTTGTTTATATAACTTATATATGTCCATTACAAAGTGTAGAACACGATTTTATAGCTTAAAAACGGGTTTAAATTGGGTTTTTGGCCGGAAAAATCTCGACAGTCGGACTTTCTGGGCTGGTGTTCTTCAATGCGACACAAGCCTTGTGTCGCATTTAGTGTCGTATTTTGCCTATTGTGTCGTATAAAATCCTCTATGTCGCACCTTGTGTCGTACTAAACAAATAGTGTCGTAAATCTTGCGACACAACCTTTATGTCGCATACTATGTCGCAAACTTCATACGACACAATCACTATGTCGCTGTTAAATCAGCATCTCGCATCTATGCGACACAATCCTTGTGTCGTATAGATATTGTGTCGCATTTCTATGCGACACAACCCTTGTGTCGCATAACTACTTTTGTGTCGCACGACTGTGTCGCATAAAACAGTAGGTTTTCAAACTAAAATTTCACTAAGTGTCGAACCTATATAACCTCAAACACTTATACGATACGACTTATAAAACACATTGGAACACACTTGTAAGTACAAAACACCAATAACATGATAAAAATACTTAAAGTTTATTAATTCAAATCCATCACCAACGGGCCGTACACGTTTTCAAACACTTAACAAATCAACCAAATCGTAGTATTTTGGACATATATATAGTTGTGTAACAACTACAAGGGTGATCTTTTGAGATACCCAATCATGTTTATAACCATCGCGTGTCGTGGACACCCTCAGGTTACAAGTCTTTGGACTTCATCACTCGGCTAATCAACTTACGTTTATTTAAACGCTTACAGACTCAGGTGAGTCTCATGGCCCCTCTTTTTACTGTTTTACTCAGGGGTGTGATATATTGCTCATTTTTAACATGTGAACGCAATTACAAACATTTCATATACTACATGAGTTTTTCACAACTAATCATTTAAAGTCCTCCGTCAGCATAGTTGTTAATACGTTGTAGCGTGAATATTAGTATATGTTACCATATAGGATTGACCCTCCTCGTCCGGGTTAGCAAGCACTAACCGGGTAAACGGACGTACTAATATTTGGGAAGACGAATGTTGATTAGGCATTCGTGGAGGCACCTCGCCCGGAATTCTCTATAGGGGACCCGGCCCTCGAGTTAAGCTCAACTATGTGCTCATGGCTGTATACACGATTATTATCATTTCATTTGCTGGATGCAAATCATTATTAAATCTTGCGGTTCATACTATATTACTTGATTTCAAACCTGTGAGCTCACCAGCTTTAGCTGACCCATTTAGCATGTATCGCAGGTACCAAGAAGTAGGTTGCTTCTGCTTCAGGACTTTTAGCTCGAGTCAGCATACAGACGATTGAGATTTTCTTGCATTAGTATATTTTGTACAAGTACTTATGTACTGAAATCTCCTTTTATTTAAACTCGAGCTATGTAAAGCTATAAATGTTGTAAACATTTCAATATCAATATATTTTGTTAAAACGACGCATATAGAGTCGTTTACTATATATCTATGTGCTTTGTTATTAATTAGTAACACCCAAATCGTGCTTCCGCAAATCATTAAATTTGGGGGTGTTATAGATTGGTATCAGAGCCTAAGGTTATAGTGAACTAGGTTGCATTTAGTGGGCCTAGACTATGACCATTAGGCAGTATTCCTTATTAGGTATAACTGGTTCAGTGATTACGTCATACGAGTTTAATTTAACATAGCCTGATCAACTATGTACAATTAAGCAAAGATGATGTAAGACCTGAAAGTAGTTATGGCTGAACAGGGTACACTAGAAGACTCTGACCTCGAGAGGACCGAGACTTTAACATGTTTGTGCTAGACACTCAATAGGCTATATTATATAGGAACTATATGAATATAGGCCTCATTCTTACTAACGCTTTGTCTCAGAAATGGCAAACACACAGTCCAATTCATCGCGCTCTCAATCCGGGTCACAGAACCTAAGGGTAGCAAGGAGGAACGTCAGGTTGCCTCGAGCTGGCCCGTACCCCACTCACTTCACCTTGCCGGCCTTAGCCGCTAGGGTGAACCAACACGAGCAGCGACTTCGCACCATGGATGTCGTGCTGCAGGAAACGAACGAAAACTGGAGACTTACATCCCTCGAACGCATCGAACAAGTCTCCGAGGATCACGAAACCACCGTTAACAATTTAGACATTCTTTTCAACAAAGTGGTGGAGATAAGCGTAGAGACCGCCCTTTTGAAACACCGGCTTGAAGAATGTGAGCAACGCTCACGGGAAACGGAAGAATATGCCCGTGGATTGGTACAGTGACTAGCATTGGCTGAAGACAATGCCCGACAGGCCAGCAGACTTGCTAATACTGTGGATCGTCTCATTGAAATGATGGAGCAGATTAATCTACGTTAAGACTAGTGTAGTTCTTGTCTTGTAATCTATCTTGTAGTTTAATAACTATCTAAGCGCTACTCTATAATTCGGTCGGATGTAACAATTCCCGACGCCTTTTGTAATACATCCATGGGATGTAACCTTTGAACTCATATTATCTATCAAATATTCCTTACTATTTCCACTCATATAAATTGTCATTTTCATATTGATGTTATGTATTACCGCTTTTATACATGTACATCTGAGACAAATACAACTTCCTTACAAAATCTCATGTATCTTCATTTCTTTTATTGAAGAATCATGCCGCCAAAGACAAGACCTTACACCGATGCTCAACTTACATCGCTCATAACCCAGGCTGTGACTGAAGCCTTGGCTCGGAATACACCACAGAATTCCGCAAGGAACAGCGATGCCGCTGAAACCCCCACTACTAAACCTTGTTCTTACAAGGACTTTCGGAGCTGCAAACCCTCAAGCTTCAAGGGTACTGAAGGAGCCATCGGACTGATAAGATGGTTCGAGAAAATGGAAACTGTTTTCCGCGTCAGCAAATGCGCGGAAGGCAACAAAGTAAACTTCGCCATCTGCTCTCTCGAAGATGATGCCCACTCTTGGTAGAACTCATATACCCAATCAGTGGGTGCTGACACTGCCTACCAACTCTCTTGGGAGGACTTGAAAGCAAAACTCACCGCCAAATACTGCTCAATTGCCAAACTCCAAAAGCTGGACGAGGAGTTCTAGAACCTAAGGGTTCAGGGTGGTGATATCGATGGTTATACCACCAGATTCCAGCAACTCACTGCCCTCCGCCCAGCCATGGTAAGTACAGAACCTGATAAAATCAGGAAGTACATCTTTGGTCTTCCTGAGCCTGTTCGGGGGCACGTCGCCTCATCAAACCAAGCCACCATTGACGGTACAATCCTACTGGCCCAAGACCTGATGGCAATGAGCCAAGATTCTGAACCACCCACTTCAACCTCCCACAACAATAAAAGAAAGTGGTCTGACTACCACAACTACCACCCAAGCCAACAAAACAAGAGATCTGACACCGTCAAAGCCTACAACACCACCACAGACATCAAACGGGGCTACACTGGGTGCAAACCCTATTGTTCCAAGTGCAGCCGCCACCACGAAGGTTCCTGTGGTTCCTTTTGCAGCAATTGCAAGAGGCATGGTCACCTCACCCAGGATTGCCATTCCCCTACCAACAACAACCCTAACAACACCAGAACACCCAAAGTCTGCTTTGAGTGTGGGAACCCCGGGCACTTCAGGGACACGTGCCCAAAGGTGAAGAACAACAACAACAACAACCGCAACAGCAACAACAACAACACCCGAAGTAAAGTCTTCATCATCAAATCCGGGGACGCCCGCCAAGACCCGTATGTGGTCTCGGGTATGTTCCTCCTCAACAACTTAACTGCTTCTGTCCTATTTGATACTGGTGCTGATAGAAGCTTTATCTCCGATGACTTTTGCCCATTACTTGACATCACTCCTGTTGCCTTAGATGTTAAGTACACTGTAGAGCTAGCAAATGGGAAACTTATAGAAACCAATAGTGTGATACCTAGTTGCACTCTAAACCTAGCTGACGAAACCTTTTCAATCGATCTTGTACCCGTTGAAATCGGAAGTTTCGACGTCATCATTGGAATGGACTGGTTGTCTAAACACCGAGCCGAAATCGTTTGTTACGATAAGATCGTCCGTATCCCACTCGCCGTTGGTAGAACCTTGATCATACAGGGGGAGACCGGTGGGACGAGACTCAATATCATCTCTTGCTTAAAAACCCGAAAATTTCTGAGAAAGGGTTACCCTGCAATACTTGCACACATCACAGAGAAGAAGTCGGAGGAGAAGCGACTTGAAGATGTGCCAATTGTCAGAGACTTTCCCGAAGTCTTTCCGGAAGAACTACCCGGTTTACCTCCACCTAGACAGGTTGAGTTCTCAATCGATCTCGTGCCGGGTGCCGCACCGGTGGCCCGCGCACCGTACCGCTTAGCCCCATCCGAACTTCAGGTGTTGTCCACCCAGTTACAAGAACTCCTGGATAGAGGATTCATTAGACCGAGTTCTTCACCTTGGGGAGCTCCGGTCTTATTTGTTAAAAAGAAGGACGGTTCATTCCGAATGTGCATCGACTATCGGGAATTGAACAAATTGACCGTCAAAAATCGATACCCACTTCCTCGCATTGATGATCTATTCGACCAACTTCAGGGTTCAAGTTTCTACTCAAAAATCGACCTGCGATCAGGATATCATCAGTTACGGGTTCGCGACACCGATATTCCAAAAACTGCTTTCAGAACTTGTTACGGGCACTACGAGTTCCAAGTGATGCCCTTCGGTCTAACCAACGCACCGGCTGTATTCATGGACCTCATGAACCGGGTGTGTAAACCTTACCTCGACAAGTTTGTCATTGTCTTTATCGATGACATACTCATTTACTCGCGCAACGAGCAAGAACATGCGCAACACCTCAAAACCATCTTAGAACTACTTAGACGCGAGGAGCTTTACGCCAAATTCTCTAAGTGTGAGTTCTGGATAAAAACCGTTCAATTCCTTGGTCACGTGATCGACAGTCAGGGAATTCACGTTGACCCATCAAAAATCGAGACTATCAAAGACTGGCAAGCACCCACCTCTGCAACTGAAGTACGCCAATTCTTGGGTCTAGCTGGGTACTATCGGCGATTCATTGAAAATTTCTCCAAAATAGCTCAACCACTCACAGTACTGACTCAGAAGGACAAAAGGTTCGATTGGACCGATAAACAAGAGTCAGCGTTCTAACTTCTGAAACAAAAGCTTTGCAGTGCTCCAATTCTATCCCTACCCGAAGGCACCGATGACTTCGTGGTATACTGCAATGCTTCCCACCAAGGTCTCGGTTGTGTGCTGATGCAACGAGACAAGGTCATTGCCTATGCTTCACGACAGCTGAAAATTCACGAAAAGAACTACACCACTCATGATCTCGAACTTGGAGCTGTCGTTTTTGCTCTCAAAATCTGGAGACATTATCTCTACGGCACTAAGTGCACAATCTTTACCGATCATAAAAGTCTCCAACATATATTCGATCAGAAGGATCTCAATATGAGGCAACGTCGATGGGTCGAGTTGCTTACCGATTACGATTGCGAGATCAAGTACCATCCAGGGAAGGCTAATGTTGTAGCCGATGCCCTCAGTCGAAAGGAACGACCAAAACCACTTCGAGTCCGAGCCCTTAGTATGACCATTCACAATGATCTTACCATTCATATTCATACCGCTCAGATCGAAGCCCTGAAAACTGAAAACATCAAAAACGAAGCCTTACGGGGTATTGACAAACAATTTGAAATCAGACCTAACGGGATTAGGTATTTCTCAAACCGAATCTGGCTGCCTGATTTCGGGAACCTACGAGACTTGGTGATGGATGAAGCTCACAAGTCCAAATACTCTATCCATCCGGGATCCGATAAGATGAATCACGGAATCAAAGAATTTTATTGGTGGCCGAACATGAAAGCCGAAATTGCCACTTATGTCAGCAAGTGTCTTACTTGCTCGAAAGTCAAAACCGAACATCAGAAACCTCCTGGTTTACTCCAACAACCTGAAATCCCTGAATGGAAATGGGAACAAATTGCCATGGATTTCATAACCAAACTACCAAAGTCGTCGAGCGGTTGCGATACCATTTGGGTGATCGTTGATCGTCTCACCAAATCTGCTCATTTCCTGGCAATCAAGGAAAACGATAAAATGGAACGCTTCGCACAAATCTACATCAAAGAAACCGTTTCTCATCACGGCGTTCCAATCTCGATCATCTCTGACAGAGATGCCCGCTTTACCTCTCACTTTTGGCAGTCACTTCAAAAAGCATTGGGTACTCGTCTCGATATGAGCACCGTATACCATCCTCAAACCGATGGCCAAAGTGAACGAACCATTCAGACACTGGAAGATATGCTACGCGCCTGTGTAGTTGATTTTGGTACAAACTGGGAAAGACACCTACCGTTGTGCGAATTCTCGTACAATAACAGCTATCACGCCAGCATCAAAGCTGCACCTTTTGAGGCACTGTACGGTCGTAAGTGCCGATCACCGATATGTTGGACTGAAGTGGGAGATAGTCAACTCACTGGTCCTGAACTCATACACGCCACCACTGAGAAAATTGTGGAAATCCAAAACCGACTCAAGGCCGCACGTGATCGTCAGAAAAGTTATGCTGACGTGAGACGCAAACCACTCGAGTTCCAAGTTGGGGATCGAGTACTCTTAAAAGTATCGCCTTAGAAAGGCGTCATCCGTTTTGGCAAACGCGGGAAGTTAAACCCCAGGTACATCGGGCCTTTTGAGATCCTCGAACGGATTGGCCCCGTGGCTTATCGATTGCAGCTGCCATCCGAACTCAGCAGCGTGCACCCCACCTTTCACATTTCTAACTTGAAGAAATGTATGTCTGATAAGACACTTATTATCCCACTCGATGAAATTCGTGTTGACGATAAACTTCACTTCGTTGAGGAACCCGCTGAAATCATGGACCGTGAGGTCAAACAACTAAAACAAAGTCGTATTCCCATCGTCAAGGTCAGATAGAATTCGCGGCGCGGTCCGGAATTCACCTGGGAACGGGAAGACCAAATGCGACTCAAGTATCCTCAGCTATTCACCGATTCTACATCAACCACGACCTCGAGCTAAATTTCGGGACGAAATTCTCCTAACAGGGGGAGAATGTAACACCCGCCAAATTAGGACTAGTAATTAGTGCCTAATCATATGTTAATACATGTAATTAGTTCTGTGTTAGGCTAATTAATGTATCGAAATATATATTGTTGAATATATACGAAAATGCGATTTGATTAAATCGTACGCAATTTAAAATCGAATGTAATTCGGTTCCATAAATACGGACGTTGGTGACACAATTTATATTTAAGTATAAAACATTATCTGAAAACATTACTGGGTCCAAACTACTGTTTAGATTTTATTCCCAAAGTTGTCCCGCTTCTTACAATTTGAACTTACCTAATTAACAACAAAATACGCAAATTAATTAAATCACATTTTAAATCTTTAAATTATTAGATAATTGGAAAAACAATTTAATTAAGTTATTAAACAAAATTCGTATTTTAAAATGGATAATTAACGCGCGAAATATTTATTAAAACGTTAAATGACGGAGAAAACGAACACCACGCGGAGCGCGGGGCGAAGACTGAAAAAGGAGGAGGTTTAACCTCCACCATTCACCTCCTTTTTCTCATTTCTCATTTCTCTCTATCTCTCCTCTCTTCCTTTTTCTCTCAAACAAACCACCTCCAACATCCATCTAATTCATCAAATAACACAATCATACGCACTCGGATCATCAATATTTTTAGAGATTCACGACCACCTCGCAACGATCTACACTTCTATCTTTCCGGATTTCCATTTCGCCACTTTGTAAGTTTCCGACAAAATCCCGAAACCTTTTGATTCTTAGTATTTTTCACTTGTTAGTTGTTTATATAACTTATATATGTCCATTACAAAGTGTAGATCACGATTTTACAGCTTAAAAACGGGTTTAAATTGGGTTTTTGGCCGGAAAAATCTCGACAGTCGGACTTTCTGGGCTGGTGTTCTTCAATGCGACACAAGCCTTGTGTCGCATTTAGTGTCGTATTTTGCCTATTGTATCGTATAAAATCCTCTATGTCGCACCTTGTGTCGTACTAAACAAATAGTGTCGTAAATCTTGCGACACAACCATTATGTCGCATACTATGTCGCAAACTTCATACGACACAATCACTATGTCGCTGTTAAATCAGCATCTCGCATCTATGCGACACAATCCTTGTGTCGTATAGATATTGTGTCGCATTTCTATGCGACACAACCCTTGTGTCGCATAACTACTTTTGTGTCGCACGACTGTGTCGCATAAAACAGCAGGTTTTCAAACTAAAATTTCACTAAGTGTCGAACCTATATAACCTCAAACACTTATACGATACGACTTATAAAACACATTGGAACACACTTGTAAGTACAAAACACCAATAACATGATAAAAATACTTAAAGTTTATTAATTCAAATCCATCACCAACGGGCCGTACATGTTTTCAAACACTTAACAAATCAACCAAATCGTAGTAGTTTGGACATATATATAGTAGTGTAACAACTACAAGGGTGATCTTTTGAGATACCCAATCATGTTTATAACCATCGCGTGTCGTGGACACCCTCAGGTTACAAGTCTTTGGACTTCTTCACTCGGCTAATCAACTTATGTTTATTTAAACGCTTACAGACTCAGGTAAGTCTCATGGCCCCTCTTTTTACTGTTTTACTCAGGGGTGTGATATATTGCTCATTTTTAACATGTGAACGCAAGTACAAACATTTCATATACTACATGAGTTTTTCACAACTAATCATTTAAAGTCCTCCGTCAGCATAGTTGTTAATACGTTGTAGCATGAATATTAGTATATGGTACCATATAGGATTGACCCTCCTCGTCCGGGTTAGCAAGCACTAACCGGGTAAACGGACGTACTAATATTTGGGAAGACGAATGTTGATTAGGCATTCGTGGAGGCACCTCGCCCGGAATTCTCTATAGGGGACCCGACCCTCGAGTTAAGCTCAACTATGTGCTCATGGCTGTATACACGATTATTATCATTTCATTTGCTGGATGCAAATCATTATTAAATCTTACGGTTCATATTATATTACTTGATTTCAAACCTGTGAGCTCACCAGCTTTAGCTGACCCATTTAGCATGTATCGCAGGTACCAAGAAGTAGGTTGCTTCTGCTTCAGGACTTTTAGCTCGAGTCAGCATACAGACGATTGAGATTTTCTTGCATTAGTATATTTTGTACAAGTACTTATGTACTGAAATCTCCTTTTATTTAAACTCGAGCTATGTAAAGCTATAAATGTTGTAAACATTTCAATATCAATATATTTTGTTAAAACGACGCATATAGAGTCGTTTACTATATATCTCTGTGCTTTGTTATTAATTAGTAACACCCAAATCGTGCTTCCGCAAATCATTAAATTTGGGGGTGTTACAATTAGTTTAACCTACGTTTCAAAAATTGACAAGTTAACCGAAATCAGGAACCGAAAAACTCAGATTGGACACTCAAAGTTGTAAAATCGTTTTGACCAAATTAAGCTCAATATCTGGACATGAGACTAACTCCATTTGAAAGAAGACTCAAAATACTTAAGTTTAGACTCTTATTTCATCAAAATACATTCAGAAACAACCAAGTTACAAGCTTCCCAAACGGAAACAAGAATCTGATCAGATTAGGGTTTATAAATAATTAACCCTAATCACATGTATAACCAATCCAAACCGCAAACATAATCATATTTCTCAATTCTATCAACTTATCAACTGATCTTAATATTATCCTAATGATTTAATCCACTAGGATACAATGGAATCGAACCGAAACAAAACCGATAATACGAAACAATCGAATATGTTTAGTTGAATGATTCGGAAAGAATATATACCGACAACGAGAACCCACACGATTGGAATCCCTTATAATCTGTGAATAATGAGAATATATACTCTTATAATTCATTTTCGTAGATTGATCAAACGTATACAAGAGTTATAGGATCGAAAACTTACCAAAGTTTCTGAAAATTCGTCACCAACAGCAGCAGTTTACGAAATAATTTTTATAAAATAATATAGAGCGTTTCAGAGGCCGAAACCATGAGATTATAAGTTAAACATCGAGATATACAACTTTCTAGTTTTGAAAGAATGCTGAAAACGAACGCAAATGGGTCAAATCGGCCTCTCTTCGTGACTGAAATTTTGGGACAACAACATGGACGATTTTGGAGAAAAAAAATGTTAGGGTTGTGTTTTAGGATGCCCTTTTATATTTCTAGGGTTGTGTGGGTTGGGTTGGTTTTGGGCTTTTGGGAGTTGGATCGTTTTCTTTGGGCCAAAATTGACAAATCATGAACTAAGTTGGCCCGTGATATTCTAAGATTTTAATACTCACAATTTAGTTGTTTTCGTATTCGCGTATATTTATCTAATCGTATAACTTTCATAAATAATTGAGGAAATGTTTTCATGCCCAAAGCGAATATATAATTTTTCATTAACGAACTTGAATACAAATAAGAAATGATTTTAAATTGAGATTTTCGAATTACATTTTTGGTGACGGATGTCACACCATTTTTGAATCTATAACCTGCAAGAAGGGTTAATGTGGGGGATTAGCTCAAAGCTAAGTGAGTGAATAAATAATCAACAACCCAACTTAGCATAACAGCTCTGTTTACATCAAAGCATCGTAAATACACAAAATCACAAAGTATATATGGTTCTTGGGGAAACCTTCAGCCAAGAACACACAAATAATATCACATAGTATCAATGAGATAACATCTCAATACAATGAGGATCGGTGGTTCTTGAGATATCATAATACCCGTGGATTCTCCAAGAACACTTACCGTACATATCCGTATGGCCATAACGGACGAGACCGATAGTTTGGTACTAATCTCATACGACATAATTTCCTATTAACGATATATACAATGAAATTTCTGTCGTCTTACGATAGTAACCAAACCCAACCAACCTGTTGGCCTCAATACACTGATGCCCGAAGGCCAAATATCAAGTGATCACATATTCACATACTCAGTCAGGTCAACATATCAGGCTAAACAGTCTATCAACAGTATTATTACTATTAAACCAAAATTATCATGGCAAACAAAAGCAGTAATAATACGTTTACCCGTTGTAACCAAACCTGTTATAACTAAAGTACACTGAGGATTAATGTAACACCCCCAAATTCGTTGAGCGGAAGCATTTAGTTAAGTGTTGGGGTGTCACAATAATAAAGCATGCATACGTATCAGAGCTTATGATTACAACAGAACAATATATATTAAGATGCCAAAAATGTTAATTACAAAATTTACGATTCATCGAATCGTATAAGTTAAAAGTAGTAAGTTTACAAAAGTAGATTTCTGAAATATGACTAAAACAGTTCAGTTATACTAAATAAATCCATATGTTTCCAAAAGTTGGCATCCTAAGCTTCAAGGGTCGCCTAATTCTCCATGTGTGTTGGCGATCTTACATGCGCAGCTAATTCCCTGAAAAACATAGTAAAAGTCAACAACTAGGTTGAGTGAATCCACAGGTTTTATGTTGTATATTGTTGTTTCAAGTTTTGTAGTCACATTAGTTGGACCAAATACGTTCATGAATAGTAGTTGCCATAATAGTCGAGGAATGTTTAGTGGAACGTCATCCAAAGTATAAGTTTAGTGGGTTGTTCGCCCAAAAGTTTCGGTTCATGTGGGATGTTGCCCAAAATAGTTGTGTTGGGACGTTACCCAAAATCATATGTTTGAAAACGTGTTGCTGGTCGTTCTCCAGTAGTTTTAAAGCTTGAGTCGGTCATTCTCCGACTAGTTACCAAATGTACCGGTCGTTCTCCGGTAAGATATCAAGTTAGCACCGGTCGTTCTCCGGTGAGATACATTGTTAGTACCGGTCGTTCTCCGGTAAGATATACTGTTAGTACCGGTCGTTCTCCGGTAAGATACCATGTTAGTGTCGGTCGTTCTCCGACAAGTTGCCAATATGTACCGGTCGTTCTTCGGTAAGATATCAAATTAGTTTCACATAGTGATAATGGCTTTTGTTTGAAATACCTTTTCGTACGGACAGTTGTAGTAGTTGACCGTAGTCATAAGCACTTTGTATAAGTGTACAAAAGGCAGTTATGTGATAGTTTGTATAACAGTTTAGCAGTTCAAGTACTCTAATTGTTCGAGTAAACAGTATGATAAATAATCATATAGTAAAAGCAGTTATGGCAATCAGTAAATCAGTAAAGCAGTTATCTATGTTTTCCACCCCAAAAGTAGTTACAAACAGTAAAAGTAGGGGCTGTGAACTCACCTGTTGAGTTAAGTAGTTGTGCGAGTGCTAGCAAACCTAAGCCCAAGTACAGTCCAGAATCTCCTAACGTCCTAAACGTACGAGATTTAATAAGTATGTGGATGTCTAAGTTAATCATCCATGCTAGTGTTTGTACAACCAAGTTATATTCAAAGTGTTTGTTAAACGTTTACGTTTGTATTTCGTTGTTTGTGAAAATGTATACGACTCGTTGGTGATAGTTTGAAATCATAATTTCAATAAAATAGCGTGTTTGTATTGTTCGTAAAGTCCACATATAGTATCGAATGTAAGTGTTCGTTATCGGTTAAGTTCGACACTTAGTGTAAAAATAGTTTGTGAAGTTTCTGTTTTCTGCGACACAGTATGCGACACTAATGTGGTTATGCGACACAATGGTTGTGTCGCATAAGGGTGCGACACAAGGGCTATGCGACACAAGGGTTGTGTCGCATAGGCGATCGATGCTAATTCAATAGCGACACTAGGGTTGTGTCGCAGAGATTCTACGACACAATGATGCGACACAGAGTACGACATATAATACGACACAACATGATTTATACGACACAACATGCGACACAATGGTTGTGTCGCATGGATGGTTTATGGGACACAATATGCGACACAGTCGTTGTGTCGCAAAGATGAACACCCAGACAGAACCCAGCGACTGCCGCGATTTTTCCGGCCAAAACCCGATTTTAACATGTTTTCCGGCCATAAAACCTTGATTTCTTCCATTATATAGTTAAAACAAAGTTGTAGGTTCAATATTACACCCATATAACACATAAAAACGAGTAAATCTAAGTTTTTAGAAATTTCTTACAATTGCGAATCGGGACCAAATGAGGAAGAAGATGATGATACGGCTTTTGTTAATGTTGTTCCTTAGCTCGTGAGGATTCCGAAAATGTAACTTTTGTTGGTTGGTTTGCGAATCCGAAAATTTGATAGAATTTGGATGGAGAGAGTTTGTAGGTGTTTTTGGTGTGGTGAAATGAAAATGAAAGGAAGAATGGAGATGGGAGGTGGTTTTGTCCCACTTTTCATCTCCTGTGTTTTTGTCCCGTGTTTGTTTACTCGATCGTTAAATACAAATCTTTTTAACACGTATATTTTCAAATACGTATCTTGTTATGTTTTTAAATTATGATATTTTATAAGACCATTTTAATTTAATTATAAGATTTTTAATCTTTGTTTTATTTTAAATTATACGTTTTGACGTTTTGCGTTATAAAATAAATTGTAAATATTTTTGACAAAATATTTATTCGCTACCACGTTATTTAATAATTTCGTTCACCAACAGTCGTATGTTTTGTCGCGTTTGTTTTCAATTTGTTCAGTACGTAATTACAACTAATTACGAATACGTAATACTACGCGTATTATCTAGTTGGGCTATGCTAGACTTACCTCTAAAATATGTTGTGAATTCACTCAAGTAGGGAATTAGCCTAATAATGCAAGTGATTAAAGTAATTAATCGCGTTTAAATTTGTGAGGTGTTACATTCTCCCCATGTTAGAGAAATCTCGTCCCGAGATTTAAAATCAAGTCGGATCGCCCGCGGCGTATGTTCTCCAATGAGTCATGTTGTTAACAATAGTAATAGTTTGCGTGGCGTTCAATTGTTGCCATAGAAGTTCGATCAGTTTATGTATGCTCGTGGCATAGTTCAATAAGTTGTGTGTTTCGTTATGTGGTTAAAAGTTTACCAAGTGTTGTGTTCAATCGACATTCGAATAAAACGTATGTTAAGTCGTAGCAATAGTCGCTAAAACGTACCGTGCTAGTTGAGATCTGCAACCGTTTCTGGTGCACGGAGGATGTATGCGCGGCTTGGGGTGTAGCCTTTGTTAACGGTGCGGTTGTTGTCGTTTTGATTGTTGCGGTTGTTGTTCGGTTGTTGGCATTGGTTTCGGTGATGTCCAGGATCACCACACCTAAAGCAGCCGGTGTTTTGTACCTCGGGGGCAGCTTGAGGAGGTAGGTTTGTCCTACAGTTCTGTGCTAAGTGACCGGGACGTCTGCAGTTTTGACAAAATGTACAATCACCATCGTGGTGTCTACCGCACTTGTCACACCTCGGTTTGTTGCCAAGGTAGATTTTGGGTCCAGGGTTGGTGATTGCAGCGTAGGCTCGGGTGTTTCCCGGGTTTTTGTTTTGTTGAACCTGACGGTCGTTACCATCGCTGTTCCATTTGCGTTTGTGGGTTCCAGATTCGCCCGCATCAGTACGGGTAGGTTCAGTTTTCCCTGTGATAGCTTTCAGGGTTCCAATCTCGACCGCGTCGTCGGTTAAGCTGTGAGCCAGATCAACTGCGCTCCTAAAAGTGGCGGGTTTGGAGGACATAACCATGCCTCGGATCTGTGGTGCCAAACCCCTGTTGTACCGCTCAATGCGTTTGCTCTCGGGGGTTACCATGTGAGGCACCAGGCGTGCAAGTTCCTGGAATCTAGTTGTATAACCGGAAATATCAGCGCCGATCATTTGGATGTTCCAGAATTCGGTTTCAAGTTTCTGCATCTCGTTGGGAGGGCAAAATTCCTCCATCAGCATTCGTTTCAGTGTCTCCCATGAGATGGAGTAAGCAGCTGGGCGTCCCATGATTTGTACCTGAGCGTTCCACCATGTTAGCGCTTTGTCGGCTAGAGTGCAGGTGGCGTATTTCACAATTTTATCAGCAGCACAGTCACTGATGTCGATCACTGACTCTGTTTTCTCAATCCAGTGGACTAGGCCAACGGCCCCTTCAGTCCCGGTAAAGGTACTCGGTTTGCAGGCTTGGAATGTTTTGTAGGAACACCCCTGTTGGTTATTGGTTGGGGTTTCGCTGTTAACTGGAGTGGCTCCACTATTGTTGGTTAGGTTTTCACGATTGCGACTGGCCTCGTATTGTGCGATGGCTTCAGCCACGCGGCGTTCGATAATCTGTTCGGTTGTTTCTGGAGGCGGTGGTGGAGGAGGAATATTTCGTCGACTGTTTCGAGTATTTCTTTGTTTAGGCGGCATGCTGACGTTCTGCGATGAAAAGATGCAGAAGTCAATGCCAATGAAAAATATGTGAGGAATAGAGTTTCACATATTTCAAGTTTTCAAGTATCAAGAGAAATTGTCGAATCCCCATCACGTATCTTACGACTATGAAACACCCATATGTACTCAGTATAATATAATCACGTTGGCCAGGCGTCATTATATGATGCCAAATACATACTTCTTTTCATCAACCGTTTAATCACGATCAGGTTCATATGAGATCAGAGTACAATGAACGAGTCGAATGTGGTGAACAGTTCACGCGTATCGAGGTATCGTAACGATAGTTTAGATGTATGCAAATGTATGTATGCATGTACGTTCTAGCCAAGGCTATAGTCTAGGTCTCTAGGTTTATAAGTCACCTAAAGTTTCCTAGTTCGCTATAACCAATGTCTCTGATACCAATCTGTAACACCCCCAAATTCGTTGAGCGGAAGCATTTAGTTAAGTGTTGGGGTGTCACAATAATAAAGCATGCATACGTATCAGAGCTTATGATTACAACAGAACAATATATATTAAGATGCCAAAAATGTTAATTACAAAATTTACGATTCATCGAATCGTATAAGTTAAAAGTAGTAAGTTTACAAAAGTAGATTTCTGAAATATGACTAAAACAGTTCAGTTATACTAAATAAATCCATATGTTTCCAAAAGTTGGCATCCTAAGCTTCAAGGGTCGCCTAATTCTACATGTGTGTTGGCGATCTTACATGCGCAGCTAATTCCCTGAAAAACATAGTAAAAGTCAACAACTAGGTTGAGTGAATCCACAGGTTTTATGTTGTATATTGTTGTTTCAAGTTTTGTAGTCACATTAGTTGGACCAAATACGTTCATGAATAGTAGTTGCCATAATAGTCGAGGAATGTTTAGTGGAACGTCATCCAAAGTATAAGTTTAGTGGGTTGTTCGCCCAAAAGTTTCGGTTCATGTGGGATGTTGCCCAAAATAGTTGTGTTGGGACGTTACCCAAAATCATATGTTTGAAAACGTGTTGCTGGTCGTTCTCCAGTAGTTTTAAAGCTTGAGTCGGTCGTTCTCCGACTAGTTACCAAATGTACCGGTCGTTCTCCGGTAAGATATCAAGTTAGCACCGGTCGTTCTCCGGTGAGATACATTGTTAGTACCGGTCGTTCTCCGGTAAGATATACTGTTAGTACCGGTCGTTCTCCGGTAAGATACCATGTTAGTGTCGGTCGTTCTCCGACAAGTTGCCAATATGTACCGGTCGTTCTCCGGTAAGATATCAAATTAGTTTCACATAGTGATAATGGCTTTTGTTTGAAATACCTTTTCGTACGGACAGTTGTAGTAGTTGACCGTAGTCATAAGCACTTTGTATAAGTGTACAAAAGGCAGTTATGTGATAGTTTGTATAACAGTTTAGCAGTTCAAGTACTCTAATTGTTCGAGTAAACAGTATGATAAATAATCATATAGTAAAAGCAGTTATGGCAATCAGTAAATCAGTAAAGCAGTTATCTATGTTTTCCACCCCAAAAGTAGTTACAAACAGTAAAAGTAGGGGCTGTGAACTCACCTGTTGAGTTAAGTAGTTGTGCGAGTGCTAGCAAACCTAAGCCCAAGTACAGTCCAGAATCTCCTAACGTCCTAAACGTACGAGATTTAATAAGTATGTGGATGTCTAAGTTAATCATCCATGCTAGTGTTTGTACAACCAAGTTATATTCAAAGTGTTTGTTAAACGTTTACGTTTGTATTTCGTTGTTTGTGAAAATGTATACGACTCGTTGGTGATAGTTTGAAATCATAATTTCAATAAAATAGCGTGTTTGTATTGTTCGTAAAGTCCACATATAGTATCGAATGTAAGTGTTCGTTATCGGTTAAGTTCGACACTTAGTGTAAAAATAGTTTGTGAAGTTTCTGTTTTCTGCGACACAGTATGCGACACTAATGTGGTTATGCGACACAATGGTTGTGTCGCATAAGGGTGCGACACAAGGGCTATGCGACACAAGGGTTGTGTCGCATAGGCGATCGATGCTAATTCAATAGCGACACTAGGGTTGTGTCGCAGAGATTCTACGACACAATGATGCGACACAGAGTACGACATATAATACGACACAACATGATTTATACGACACAACATGCGACACAATGGTTGTGTCGCATGGATGGTTTATGGGACACAATATGCGACACAGTCGTTGTGTCGCAAAGATGAACACCCAGACAGAACCCAGCGACTGCCGCGATTTTTCCGGCCAAAACCCGATTTTAACATGTTTTCCGGCCATAAAACCTTGATTTCTTCCATTATATAGTTAAAACAAAGTTGTAGGTTCAATATTACACCCATATAACACATAAAAACGAGTAAATCTAAGTTTTTAGAAATTTCTTACAATTGCGAATCGGGACCAAATGAGGAAGAAGATGATGATACGGCTTTTGTTAATGTTGTTCCTTAGCTCGTGAGGATTCCGAAAATGTAACTTTTGTTGGTTGGTTTGCGAATCCGAAAATTTGATAGAATTTGGATGGAGAGAGTTTGTAGGTATTTTTGGTGTGGTGAAATGAAAATGAAAGGAAGAATGGAGATGGGAGGTGGTTTTGTCCCACTTTTCATCTCCTGTGTTTTTGTCCCGTGTTTGTTTACTCGATCGTTAAATACAAATCTTTTTAACACGTATATTTTCAAATACGTATCTTGTTATGTTTTTAAATTATGATATTTTATAAGACCATTTTAATTTAATTATAAGATTTTTAATCTTTGTTTTATTTTAAATTATACGTTTTGACGTTTTGCGTTATAAAATAAATTGTAAATATTTTTGACAAAATATTTATTCGCTACCACGTTATTTAATAATTTCGTTCACCAACAGTCGTATGTTTTGTCGCGTTTGTTTTCAATTTGTTCAGTACGTAATTACAACTAATTACGAATACGTAATACTACGCGTATTATCTAGTTGGGCTATGCTAGACTTACCTCTAAAATATGTTGTGAATTCACTCAAGTAGGGAATTAGCCTAATAATGCAAGTGATTAAAGTAATTAATCGCGTTTAAATTTGTGAGGTGTTACAATTAAGGATCCACTCACCGTTACCTCAGCCGCAAGCTCAGAAGTCTAATATTACTGAGCCTTTTTCATATCTGAGAATACAATAAATAATGAGTTAGTACTCATTTCATAATCATATAACATATTTCGATATGTAATATTAAAATAATAAACAATATATAGTATCATACTACTATGCAACATTTATTGTTTATCATTTACTATACCGTATTTACTATTCGATATTTACTATTCCCTATATAAGTATTTACTATTCGGTATTTACTATTCAAAATTCACTATCTGGAATTTACTATTCACTATACACTATGCACTATGCACTATGCAGTACCGTGCATCATCTTCATCCTCTGCGAAAGATTTTTTTAAATAATCACTATGCACTCATTTTTAATACATCTAACAAACTTATTGGTATATAGTAACTTCAAACAAGCAATATAAAAACTTTTTAAAATTCTAATTTTATAACTAATCAATAATCTATATAAATTTTTAAAAAAAAATCATAATTTTGATAATAATAACTTTAAAAAATCATACCTATAAGTAAAGGAGAAGATGCTGATGATAATACTGAATCAAATTTTTATGTTACTATGCATGAATGATTGAATTATATAATTCAATCATGCACTATAAAATAATCCCCTTTTAGATCCATTGTCTGGAACTTAAAGCCATTTATGCGATCAAATATTTTCTTTTACCGTCAACTATATTAATTTAAAAGAGTTAATATTTTACTAGTCACAATAAACTCTTTGGCCTTTCTCCCAATTAATTTCAAATAAACAAAATGAAATTATTTCCTAATATATTAAATAATAATTTAAAGCTTAGGAAAAATACCACATTATCACTTGGCCCAAAAAGTGGGTGTTACACAGAGAGAGTATAAAATCTACCAATCATATTTGTAGGTCTATGTTTAGATCCATATAATTAGGCATATATAACATTACTCTTTCATCTTGTAGTATAAAACTTCGCTAATTTAGTAATTTTATCAACAACTTTTGTTTGTTGATATATATTTTTTAATTCAACCAACTAATGTTTGCTATATTTATTAGTACCCAACAACCCCCTACCAAAATTTATGTACGAGGGACACCTCTAGAGCCGGAGTCCTGGATTTACTATTAGTTCCACTTAAGAATATAAATGAAAAAATATACATTTATTTTACTTTTATTACTAGGTGATATTTTATCATTGTTTTTTAACATTTTAAATAATTCCACACTGTTTATGCATAACGTACGGTTTTATATTATCCCATTCCATTTAAAGCCCAACAACCCATGTCACATATATTTCAAGTATAACTGAACCCATGATATGCTTGGTGGCAAATGCAAACAAAATGAAAAGGAAATTGCTTATCGAAGGTTGTTGAAAAACATGATTCTACCTAAACAGGTATAAAGTGATGTGTAAAAACTAGAATGTACATTTCACTAACTCTATATTTTGACACTTTGTTTTCCTAGGGTGTAATTCTCATCCTCATATCCTTTAATTACGAGTTACACGATTTACCCTTCTCCTATTGGTAGTATGACACTTCATAGGGACCGTTAGAAAATCGCTTACCTGTTTTCCTTTAATAATTGATGAATATTCTAGAGTATATATTAGGTTAACACACAGTTTTGAACTCTACTTTCTAATACAAGTTTTTAATTGCAATTCACGGCTCAAGTTGCTATAATGTTATACTACGAGCAATCACTTTTCGTTTTCTATTTAACATAAGAGAAAATTTACATACTTAAAGCTAACACGCGAGTTAGATAATATATGAGAGAACATGACTCTAATTAGCTCAATATCTTTCAAACTTACTTTTACCAAGTTCATGTTCCATGCTCAAATAGAAGATATTTATTGTGGTTTTCTGGTTAGTACCACAATTAGATCATGGATGGATCACTATTAAAGCCCATGTTATCAGGTTAAATGCAATATACTAACTGTACATGTCTAAAATGCATGACTAAATATATGTCTATTTCATACAATACACGATCTCGCATTTTTAGGTATAATTTTGAGCCTAAAATTTTAGATGCACCTAAAAAAAATTAATTCGCCAAATTAAGTGTCCTATCAGTGTCAAATTGTAATTAAACAAATACGGAGTAAGTTAAAACATAAACATCATTTCTTCTCTAATCGAGAAGCATTAAACTTGGTGAATTTTTTTTTTCTCTAAAACAAGGATCAAATACATATTATGTTTACAAAATCAAGTTTACTTATCGATCCAACATCATTCATGTTCGCGATCAATTTATGATTCACTACATAGATCACCCATTAGGTATTGATAATCATACTTGATGAGATTGGCTCCACCATTCAGAATGACACGTGAATGATATCATCTCCATCTTTGTGTCATTTAAAATGGTGAAGCCAACGTCGTAAAGAGCGGTAAATCCTTTAATTAGGGATCATTTTTATAACATATACGGAGTATTTAAATAACCGTGTACACAAAAAACGTTCGATTCATAAGTAACTCTTAAGCTTATACTCCGTTATAGACAAAAATTGCATTTCACGTTAAAAACATCACTTAGTATATATAGTTGTCATCATCATTTTAACTTGTTATAACTATATTTTTATCAACTACAATAAATACATAAACATCCTTACCGATATACGTAGTTCTAAGTAGGGTAAGAAATGAATAAAAATAGCAAATTTCATCAATCAAAGGTGATATAATTGCACCGCGTTCTCTATACCAAATCCTGAGTTTTTTTTCTTATATCAAGACCCCAAACACTCTTTATCCACACTTCCTTCTCTTCTTTCTACTACATTCAAACCTATCATTTTCTTACACACAATCAAACTATATACTAATCATAAACCTCATTTTTTTGCTCACATTATTAAAGAAACAAATATGGGGATAACAAGATTGATAACAGGATGGCCACGGCCTAGTGGTTTCGGATCGGCGACCACCGCCGAACAAGTCACTGCCGGAATCGATGCTTCCCAACATACAGTCGTCATTACAGGTATACAAACATTCTTAACAACTTTTTTGTTGCTTGTTTTTTCCTTTAAACTTTGTTTCCCAAACAAAGATGATAATTAAATCAGAAATTTTGATTAATACACCAAAATGATGTTGTCCTGTTGACATTTTTTTTTTGGCTCGTTACTTGGTGCACTTGCATAGTTCATATCTCCCTGTGATTTTTTTAGATGGTTGTGTCTTTTCGTTTTGATTTTTGCTTGAAATCTAACTGTGTGCTATAATTAACATGGTTGAAATATAACTTTCTAAAAATGTGTTAAACATGATTTGAGTTATTATTAAAAGATGCGATTATCAGAGATTTATCACCAATAATAATAAGAGTACGAGGAGTGGTTCAGTGTTAAGTTTAACGCCGAGATCCATTTATAAAGGAAGCGGTTTTGTATGAAATAGTGAAATACAATGTTAAAAATGACCCAAAACATATGTTTGGCCAATGAGATTGAGGAAAAACCCAATGGGACCCACTATAATTTTTCTAATAGTCATTGATACTTGATAGGCCTTTTAAATTTCAACAAAAATATATTGATAAATCTATCACAATTGTGCATTCGATGTGTTGTACAAATGTACAATACACACAAACAATGCACAGTTATAGTGAATTTATCAGTATTAGTAGTGAAAATATTACTACCCTTTAAACACTGACTTCAACACTAAAGGATACATGATGTTCTTTAGTATCGAAGTTCAATTTTGTGTTTAACATTGTCCACACTCCTAATGCTCTTACGCTCACGGAGTCACGGACCATATTTTTTTAGGGATATTATCCTTAATATACAAAATGGGTTTAATAGTTTACATATTATCAATCCAATTTTTTTCTCACAAAATATACATCAATTTCGCACATCATGGGGAAAATTGCAATATACTAATTTCAATTCGCAAAATGTCATTTCGCAATGAGCAAATCGCAATATAGCTTTTAGCGACGACCATGTCGTTGCTAAAGACCTTTAGCGACGATGCAGTTGTCACTAAAGTCGTCGCTAAAAGTTACATTGCGAAATGAAACATGTATTTTGCGAAACCTATATTGCGAAATGAATATTACGAATTTCCAAAGCCTTATTGCGATTTTTCCCATCCTTGCGAAAATAAATGCAAATTTTTTCTTTTAGTCGTCGCTAATGGGCTTTAGCGACTAAGAGCCATTTTGCAAATTGCAATTAATATATTTCGATTTTCCCCATGCTTTACGAAATTGATGTATATTTTGTGAGGAAAAAAATTTGAATTGATAATATATAAAATATTAAAAACCTATTTAGTATATTTAGGATAATATCCCTATTTTTTACAAGAAAAAAATATCAGTTAACCTAACATATAAATGAAGACTCTTGTATGGTGTCATATCAGGACTTTTTCTTGACTTTTTGCAGTTTATAAATAGTTCTTCTGTTACATTTCAAAAAATCATAATATTATTAATTTACTAGCAAAATTTGAGATGTTGATTGAATAATGTAACTAAATTTATTCTCTTAACTACTACTGTAGCTTTTAAGTGGTTGGATTAACATGAATTTTACTTTACTGTTACAACTACCTTTTGCTAAATGATATATTAATATCGACATTAAACTGGTATTATAATTTTGTAGCTACGGGCCTTAAGGGCTTGTGCTATATAGACACCATCTATATGACTATATGAACACCATTAGGGTAATTATTAGGTTTGTAGGTAATAGTTATTGTCGATAACTAGTTCATCATTAAATTTAATTTGATTTATATTTTTCTTACTGAAAAATTTCTATCGATTATAGTAATAGATTCAAAAGAAAATCTACAAGTATGTATTATTAATAACCGTAAAGCTAATTTTTGATAGGATAAAAAAAAAAAAAAAAACTTATAGTCCACTTGGATCGGAATATTAGAAAAAGATTGACATCAAAGAATATTAAAAAATTATAAAAAGATTAAAAATTGACATCAAGGAATATTAAAAAATTATAAAAAGATTAAAAGCATAATTTGAAAACAAAAAATTAAAGCAAAACAATTTCATCCAAAAATTAACGTTTAAAAGATGATTTCTTTATATAGACTAAAATTTTAAACAATATCTAATATTTTAGAGCTTTATTTAATTATTTAACAAACTCAACTCAAACCCAATGCATAAACTTAAAAATAACCACCCTTTAGTTACATATGAAAATTATAATACCACTAAAAAATTATTTTACTTCTTATAGCTTAAAAGCAATTTATTTGTAATTACAATAACACGAAAAAATAATTATATGTGACTTCTTGAGAGAAGAAAAATGTTACCATAGGCTAAATTATGAATTTAAAATAAAAACACGAATTGTTAGGTGGTGTCTAAGTTCCCTACCACTTACTTCACGTATTTCAAGACTATAAAGTAGGCTAAAAAAATACACCGGGTAGGGTTCAACTGTTCATATAGCAATGCAAGCTCTTAAACATAGGTGTGTATAAATACAATAGCTAGTTGGAGTTAATTATATCAGTAATAATTAGTGAAGTGAAGGGAAACAAACTAAATTTTTGGTTACAAAAAAACTGTCATTAAGTCAATTTTTTATACGAAAAGTTACTCTTAATTTGTGCCAAAAAAATTTCCTGTTACTCAACTTCAGAGAAAATTTCGATGGGTAGAGTACAAAATTTATCCTAGATACATAACCTAATTATAGGTAAAGTACAAAGATATAGTTTCAAAATAAATATGACATCGGATTAAATAAATATATAATTGAATAAAAAAGTGTGTTAATCAGCTACAATATAATCAATGCCTCTAACTCATGATAAAAATATAACCAAAGGGCCTTTGCTCTTTGGCCTAGCGGTATGTGAGAAAATCATCAATCAACAGGTTGTGAGTTCAAGTCTCATCGGAGACAAAATGTACATAACGTGTGGCGTGTGTCATATTGTATATCAATATGTAACGTTAGGTCATGTTAGATGTTTACCGTTCTAAACAGAATGGAAAGCAAATAATGCGAAATTGATGTGAATTTGCAGGAGGGGCAAGTGGGATTCGGCTAGAGACATCAAGAGTTTTGGCACTAAGAGGAGCTCATGTTATAATAGCAGCAAGGAATATGGAAGCTGCAAATGAAGAAAAACAAACAATCCTTAAATCCAATGAAAATGCTAAAATTGATGTTCTTCATCTTGATCTTTCTTCTCTTAATTCGATCAAGGTCTTCGCAGACAACTTACTAGCACTTAACCTTCCCCTCAACATCTTGATGTGAGCTCTTTCTCTTTTACATTTACCACGAGATCTGAATGTAGCAATTTACTTATGATTGGCTGTTTCTGGTAATGTTTTTATCGCTTAAGGATCAAGTGCATTAAAGCTTTGAACACAATAAATAACTGTAATAACATTGCCCGCACTGATTGTTTATTAGCAACCTAAAGGAAAGTTGAGGAATTAGTTTTTTTGGGTTTACCCATTTGTATATTACCAAAAATAACCCAATTTGACCAAACTCACCACCTTACCTGGCCATTTTGTCACCTTTACAGAAAATATGTGACGTTGCAACTACTTTGTATTTTAATTTTATGCACAATTATTTCGTGTTTCTTCTATTTAAATGTCGAATACAGCTAACAATTTAGATTGTCACTCCGCAATAGAATAACATTGGCTTGACAAAGACTATTGATACTAATCCAACCTTTGGTCGCATTTTAAAACGCCTATTAATGTCAATATCAATCAGAAATTTCTTATAATATGTCTCGGTTGCATGTAACTATTATGCCTAATTAAAAAAGATCTTGAAACTGTAGAAACAATGCCGGTATTATGTTCTACCCGTTCCAACTCTCACAAGATGGGATTGAGATGCAGTTTGCAACAAATCATCTAGGTACATCACCATTCTTCCTTTTATGTCATATTTCATAATCTAAAAGATATAATAAGATAAACGATAACATGCCCTGGCATTGACTGCAGGGCACTTTTACTTGACAAACTTACTACTTGACAAGATGAAGAAGACTGCTTCAGCTACTGGGATCGAAGGTAGAATCATAAATTTGTCATCTATTGCTCATCTTCGCAGTTATGAAGAAGGGATCAAGTTTGATACTATCAATGATAAAAAGAGGTAATATGTTGACAGTTCTTATTTGACTCAATCTAGTATACTTATATAAATGGATTAGTTTGACTTATGTATTGAAACATAAGGGTTAAACTGATAACAGAAAACGGCTCAAAACTTAGATTAGTACTGTAATTATTATGGAAATAATATATAATTTTTTGTAGTACACAAAATTGTTGGAAAAATGTGTATTGGATAAACCCAACCCGACCCGTTTCAGCACTCACAAAATTGTGTGTGCCACATGAATCCATAAATTCTTTTTGTGTACCTCGCTCTAACATGTTGCCGAGAACAGTTACTCAGACAAAAAGGCATACGGGCAATCGAAGTTAGCAAGCATATTACATGCAAACGAGCTCTCTAGACGATTAAAGGTTGTCTTTTTTATACCACTTTCATCATTCCTATTCGTTGTTTTTGTTTGGTATATTATATATTTACTTGATGGGAAATGCAGGAAGAAGGTGCAAATATTACGGTTAACTCTGTACACCCAGGAGTAATAATGACGAATCTCATGAAATATTCTTTGAACTTCATGAGTAAAATATAATCAGATTATTAAATGAAATGTGAAGTGCATACATAGAAGACGTATAATATGTTTCCGCTCTGATTTCTGGCAGGAATTATGAGGTTGCTGACTTTTGTATTCTGGAAAAAACGTCCCACAGGTATGCTTATTAAAAAACTAAGTGCAATAATATTTGACTCACTGATTATCTAACTAGATTTTGGTTAGAAGTGTTTCAGATAAACCCAACCCAACTTGTTTCAACCCTTGCAAAAGTTGTTTTTTTAATCCAACCCCTTTTTTACCCATCATCCAACAAGCTCGACCTGTTATTTTGTTTATTCTCTTTTGTTTTCATTAATTCTTTTGCCACCTCTAACCAAACGTAAATAAACACCTAGTACCCTTATGTTATTTTGGCACCTTTTTTTCGTTTGCCACCTCTAGCCAAATGTAAATAAACACCTAGTACCCTTCTGTTATTATAGCACCTCTTTTCTTTTACAAAGGAAATGGTCAATTATTTCCAAAATCATCCTTTCGGTTTATTGAGTTCTACTTTCACATATGAGTTTTAAGCGTATAATAATTTGTAACTGTGATATGATAAACAGGGGGCAGCAACAACATGCTATGTAGCAGTGCACCCAAGTATGAAAGGGGTTAGTGGCAAGTATTTTCTGGATTGCAATGAATGGCCTGCAAGTGATTTGGCTAGAGAACCTCAGTTGGCTAAGAAGCTTTGGGATTACAGCAACCATTTACTTGATTCTGCTCGTCGACAAGTTTAAGATTCAATGGTTATCGTGTATGAGTTATAAGTTATCGTAATTTGTAACATAAGTGTTATGGATCAAGACTATTCTAGCAGTGGACAAGGGAGTGTTTAAAGAGATTGGTTGGTTTTATGTGAATTGTGATGCATCTCATAATAGGCCATAGGAAATGCGTTGTAGTAGTTTGAAAGATTATGTTCTTATTAGTTATTATAGTTGAAATATATTTTTATGTTTTTTATAAACTTACTCCTATTTATTTTGATCACTACATCACATCAAGCCTTCAAACTGGTTTGGTCATCTATATCCATTATTATCATCATCAATATAATGATGTTCCCCCAAAAAAAATCCAGACAGCTCATCCACCAGTAAGTTATAAATACTTATAAATGTGTATAATGTGTGCGCGACTCTTCGCCGCTAAATAAAAGATAGTACCCTTATTTAAACTAAGGAAAAAAAGAGAGACAAAAGAAAGAAAGTAAAAGTTTTTCTTGTTGAAATCAATTTCAAATTATCAACATAAATATCATACTCCAAACACTTTAAGTTCAGGTATTGCCAGAAAAAAGAGGGTCATGAAATTAGCAAATTTATTTAACTTTTACTTTTGGGTCGAGGAGAAGAACCGACGAGGAATCTAGACTAGAGAGGCATATAGAACATCAAATCGTGAATGAAAAATAGTGACGAGAATTATCCAGGTGGTTACTTTATAAATTTCGATTTAAAATTTGAATCTCATATAATCCAATCTAAACTGTAATAAATCAATCATATCTATCGTAAACCAATCTTTTTTCCACACACAAATGTATGAAAAAACATTGACTTATCTATGATAAATCTAATAAATTTCTTATATATACCATATCAACAAAAAGTTGTGATCCAGCAATCGTATTGCAATCAGAAGTACACTTTATGTCATTGAGCCTCTATGTCATCCACCTCCCACAAACCAAGAGCTCGGACAAAGCATGCAGAAGCCGTCACAATGACAGCCGCAAAAATAGGTGGGACCATCAAGTCCATCATGGACTTCTTAAACATTTCAGCTAGAAGACAAAAGACTTCAGAGAGCACATCAAAATGAACTCTCACAAAGCCTTCCTTTTGATCTTGACATACTTTAGAGAACGGAGAAGTAGCACATGGCCCACACAAACGAGAGTTCTGGTGCTAAGGATGTGACCGCCACGGTGATGGTTAGAATGGTTGTCCAGGTGATGCCGTAGATTAGTAGCGGCCACCTTCTGGACAACCTTTCTAAAAGGGAGTTGAAGCAAGAGGGAATTATCGTTTTTCCTAGAAATATTTCTAGGATGAAATATTAAAATGTTACACATGTATTATGTATTGGAGGTAGGCATGAACAAAAAACCCGAACCCGGAACCGAACCCGAAAAAAAACCCGGAAAAAACCGGTTTTTTTGAACCCGGTTCGGGTTTTTTTCGTACCCGCCGGGTACGGAACCGGTTTGGGTTTTCGGATCTCACAATCGGGTTGGGACCGGGTAGGAAGCGGGTCGGGTTGGAAAACCCGGTATAAAACCCGGAAAAACCCGGTTTAAAAACCAGTATTCGTGGGTCAAAAACCCGGTTCGGGTCGGGTCGGGTAGGTCAACAAACCGGTTTTTCTCCCTTTGACTAAAACCCGGTTCGGGTTCCGGGTACGGGTCGGGTAGGCCCGAAACCCGGTTTTGTTCACGACTAATTGGAGGAAAATAAGCTGATGAACCAATCCAACAACTTATGAAATTTATATTAGTTGGTTGGGGTGGGGGAAGGGGAAGTGGACAACCACTCCTGAAAACTGTTTGATTGGTTAAATATTACTACTATAAAGTTGGGAATTGGGGACGTGGAAATGTAACAGTTGACTTTGACTTTTTGATATTTGAATATGTGAACTTTATGCTAAGAGCATGAAAAGACTACAACTTCGTTCCTCATTTACGATTTTAGAAAGTAGAAACTAGTATACGTTGAAACTACTTAAAAAGATTAGAAAGTGATTTACATTTGTAAATAAATTCATAAATTGTTACATATTTATTTGATGAATATTACACACGGATATTCAACTTGGTGACTGTTGTTTTTCTCAACTTCTCCCAATAAATATTATAGGTAACAAATCAATTTGCCTAGTGTTTTGGTGAAATTGGAATTCATCAAGTAAATTGAAATTCAAAAGAATGTGAATTTCTTTGAGCAGTTTGATAGCTTAAAAATCAATTAATTTAAGAATCAAAGTATCAAACACCTTCCAATTTCATTAAGTTCCTTGAATTTCCCTCCAACAATGCAAATCTATCATCAGAATGTGGTATATGATATCAAATTCAATTCGCAGAGATAACAATCAGATGCATTACAAGTTGCAACATGTGTTTAGCAGTTATACGTTTCACAGCTCACGCACCCAACCCACAATACCATCAAGCCAAAGACCCCTTAGTTATAGTTTTAGGACAATAACCAGAAAAGCTGCATCAAAACCAACAAGTCTGATTTCAAAACCGTAGATCCAATTCAGCCATAATAAAACTCAAGTTCACAGCCAAAAGAAACCAGATACACGCATCTTAATCCTCACTGTTTTGGATCATAGAAACCCACGTAATGTGGGATACAAATTCTACCACTAAACCTAATATACAAAGTAACAGTAAAAAATGAAAATCAAATACTCAGATTCAGGGTGGTCAGGAGAAAATAGAAACAAAGCAAAGCAACCCTAGCACAAAAGATAATGACCAAAATTTTGGATAGCAATAAAACACTAAGCTATTGCAATTGATCAACTGAAAATTGTGCTGACAGAACAAGATTACCGTTTTATGCTGGTACACTTCACTCAGGAATCATCTGTTCGTTGTCAGCATCTTCTCCTGTCTCAATAGTGGGTTTTGATTGTTGGGTAGGAGCCTGCCTCTTTTTGATTCCACAGACAATATCGTCAATTCTAAGCAGCATACAAGCAGCCTCAATGGCTGTCTTGAAGGTTTGTGCCTTCACGTTATAAGCGTCCCAGATCTATATAAAGACAAAACCGCAGAAAAGATAAAGATGGTAATAATCCAATCCAATAAAAGGTCAACAGTGGAATAGAAATGAAGAGTGCACCTTTAGTTCTTTCATATCAGCAATTTCACCTGAATTTCTGGTGCAGAACAATCTGCAACACTATAGAAGGAACAAATATAGAAGCGAAGGAAACTCTTAACAACAGATTAGATAAAGATTCAAGCTTGAAAAGCTGATTACATACATGGAATAAAATTTTTCTCTGCCTTCCTAGATGCCAGCAACCTCCCCTTATAACCCCTCAAAGAGACTTCTAGACTACCTTAAAAGAAACCCAAAAGATATTGACCACTTGACATCACAAGACAATCAATGCATCAGTTTTGGGACTTCCATTTATTTTATGAAATTTATTTTACTTAGATATTAGATAAATATTTAATTATATTTAAATATTTAATTATATTTCTGCTGTATTTTATTATTTTTCTGCTGCATCAGTCGCCCCGGCTTGAAAAAAACTCGCCCTCGAGTTGTAGTTGTTAGGAAGATCTCCTTTGAACGGGAGTAGATGTTTGACATTAAATACATCAGAGGTATTGAGATGACTCGGTAGTTGCAACTTGTATGCATTATCATGGATTTTCTTGATAATTCGACATGGACCAACTTTTCGATCATGTAACTTGACATTCACTCCGGGTGGCAATCTGTCCTTTGTCAAAACAGCCCACACATAATCTCCTTCCTCAAAAACAACCTTCCTACGATGTAAATCAGCAGCAGCCTTGTACTTACCATTGTTGGTTTCAATTTGCAGCTTCACTTCTTCATGAATATTCCTAATATGTTCTGCAAAAGCATCAGCTTTCACACTAGTTATCTTTAAATTGGGAATAGGGGTCAAATCAGTTACAGTGTTCGGACGCAACCCATTAACAACCTCAAATGGGCTTCGCTGAATTGTACGATTCTTGGAATTGTTATACACAAATTCAGCATATGGAAGCACCAAACCCCACTGTTTCGGTTTATCTCCAACCAAACAACATAACAGATTTCCATCAATCCCAGTCCAGGCGTTCTCACCATTAGCATGCTGTAACGGTATAAGAAGCAAAATTGTCATGAACAGAATTTTACAAGGGTATAAAAATATAAATTCTAGAGAAATTAGATATTCACAAAAGGGATTGTTGCTTAAAAAGATGAACCAACTTTGATCTAATCTCTGTTTTGGGGTCAACTTTTTATTAGCTTAACTGCTAAAGTTTCAAAAACACAAAAAGCAAACTATTGCCATTTAAGATGCTAAAAAATTTCATCTTGCATTAGGGACATATTGGCTGTGAAAAGAAACTAAAGCAAACAGGTAACTTGCCTTCCCCTGAAGAGCATTTAAACATTATAACCATGTATATAAATATCATATAACATTTAAACACTTAAACTTCATGTATTAGGGCACTAAATAATGCAAAAGAGTAATAGTATCATGCATAACATAGAGAAAGTGGTAGCAATTAGCAAATAGCTAAAGAGTTTTTCGTCACTACTAGCTAACTACTAGTTTTTAGCCAAAAAGAAAACATTCAACAATGTCATTGTGAATGTTTCCTCAAAATTCAAATGTCATTGTGAATGTTTCCTCAAAATTCGTGGTAACTAGAGGCTTAAAACCTGTCCCACATCTAGTCCAGCATCATAAAACCACTTTGCCACCTCTCTACATGCTTTTTCCTTAATCTCTTTCTTGCAAATATCATTAATAGTTTGTTGTTGCTTGTATTTTCGGTTTTTAGCCACTTGTTCTGTTGGAGGGGTGACAAACATATCAATGGGGCCTCTTACTACCTTCTGAATCCTGCTACTACCTTCACTAGATCCACTACCTACAAAAATCACAATTTATTCAAAAAGGCGCGCCTTTTTTCAGAAAGGCGCACGCCTTAAGCGCGCCTCACTGCGCCTCAAATTTGTGCCTCGCCTCGGCCTAAAAAAGGCGTTTTACTACGCGCCTGTGCGCCTTGCGCCTTAAGCACGCCTTTGACAACTATGAGCATGCTGTAACGGTATAAGAAGCAAAATTGTCATGAACAGAATTTTTACAAGGGTACAAAAATATAAATTCTAGAGAAATTAGATATTCACAAAAGGGATTGTTGCTTAAAAAGATAAACCAACTTTGATCTAATCTCTGTTTTGGGGTCAACTTTTTATTAGCTTAACTGCTAAAGTTTCAAAAAAACACAAAAGCAAACTATTGCCATTTCCATTTAAGATGCTAAAAAATTTCATCTTGCATTAGGGACATATTGGCTGTGAAAAGAAACTAAAGCAAACAGGTAACTTGCCTTCCCCTGAAGAGCAGTCATAGTTCTAATGACATTTACACCACAGTTCTGTGCCAATGTTCTTGGTATAGCCTCAAATGCTACAGCTGCAGCTTCATATGGCCACTGTTTCAATGAATATAGAAATCAATACCAACGTAGTAATGTAGACACAACATGAAAAGATTGCATCATATTCACTATCTTTTATCGTCAATAAGAAAGAATAATCAATGTAAAAATATACAGAATTACCTTTTCAATGCCTTCAATTGATGAGCTCTTCTGCTTCAGTGTAGCAGAAACAGTCAACTCAGTAGCCCCACCGCCAGGAACAAGTTTTGGATGCTTCAGGATGTTTCTAGGCACCGACATTGCATCCTATCAAGACAGAAAGGTTTTAAATTGGATGTAACTTAAGTGTAATATGGCATTTTATGCACAGGTCCGTTTGACCTTGCTCGTCCATAAAGCTAAGTTGTTTAAATAATTTGCATTTCTGATATGATAACAAGAACTAGAAAACACTGAGGTAACACTGTTCTTCATAAAATGTGAAAAGTCATTCATGAAATTACACTCTGGAAATTATTACCCATTTCATCCATTCAACCCATTTGGCCAGTTCCATAAAAGCCTTTCTGTTTTACACATTTAACTAATTTGGTCCGTTTCCTTTTTAGGTGTTCCGAATTTTATTACTTGACCCACTCAACCGAGTTGACCTGTTTCCTTTTTAGTTGTTTTTCATTAAAGGTTATTCGACTCTTTCAACCCATTTGTTGCGTTTCAATTTAGTTATTTATTCACTTACCTATTTGGCCGCTTTGAATAGAATTTAAACTATTTTGACCCATTTAATAGTAAATGATCAGAATTTGCCACCTCGAAACATTACAACAGATTTACCTGCAAGTTCCGCTCCATTTAAAAGATCCTTGCTAGCACCTCGGAGAAGAACCGTGCATGCTTTCGGGTCTTTGCATTCCACAATGTGCGCAAAGAACTCATCACCAATCTTTTTAACCTCAAACAGCCCTGCTCCTGTCCCAACGTCTGATTCTTGAAGTTCATCAGGTCTGTTCACAATAACAGCTCCACATGCCTTAGCAATCCTATTATTATCCGTTTTCCTTAATCTCCTAATGGCACTGACTCCAGCTTTACTGAAAAATAATGGCAAGCTAAGTCACTAAGTCCCTTCTCGGTGATCACCAAATCGGGCTTAAATTTAAGTATTTGTACACAGAGGTTTTCTATGTATTCTTCTTCCATTTTCAAAAGTACTGCCCAATCCTCTTCTCTGACCAACTCTGCATTTGTTTGATTCTCTCCCTTTTTGTACTCTAAAGGGCAATCGAGTAAAATGATACGGGGATTTACAATTTTCCTTTTCATTTTACCTGGGACAACTACGTCTTTGTTGAACATCACACCTTTGAGAACCTTGGAATCTTCTAGCTGACCACCAGGAATTTTTTCAACTTTGATGTATTTCTTGATATCCACTTCTTTCATTCCCTGACCTAGATCGACACCAACTATAGTTGTAGCAGCTAGTGCTAGATCCTACAAGATTACATATGTAATGGTCAGTAAACAACCAAATGAATTAAACTTATAAATTACAAAACTTCACTGAAATAGTCATCTAAAGTTAAAAAATAATAGTCGAGATTATTTTATTGAAGAAACAATCTACACATGTTCATAGGTTCTAGAAATATTAAACAAGAAGCATAAAACACTCTTGCTAGTTTTAAGGGGCATCATTTCTATATTTCTATACATATGTAAGCCGTCTTTATATACTCACCGACATGGTAGGCTGTTCAATTCTAGATGGAGGAAAAGAGAGGGAGTGAAGAGAAATAGAATACTTACTGCAATAAGATCCCCAAATTGACTGGTAAACTTTGTGCCAATACAACTCTTCACCAAACCCAGCATCATTGAACCTGCATAGAAACCAAAGCACGCTCAATCATTTCTTTCTGTGATTGATCATATAAAAATAGTTCCTATAGTATTCTAGCAAAGAATTTTAAGATGCAAATATGCAATTTTATAAACTAGATATATTCAACTTACAAGAAAGAGTGAGCAAGAGAGTACACATGAATATGTATGAGATATAAGAAAAAGATAGGATTATGACGGAGCTTACGATCATTCACATCAATAGACAAGAAGATCTTGTCCAGTACAGCAAGAGCATCTTCAAGAGCCTTGTTGTAAGCTGAAAAGGCATAACCATTCATTTCCATGCATATCACGAACACTTAGTAGGGTTGAGAATACAGTTTACATGTCAAGAGAAACATACCTCGGCAAATAACTGTAGGGTGGTACTTCTTGTCAAGCTGCAAATGACACGGAAAACAGCATCCTTGTTAGGAATCTTTACCATGGTTGGGTCTCTACACGACAACCATTCTCCGCTGCCACTTCCCCCTCTGCTTCAACATTTTTGTTCATTCCATTCTCTTTATCTGCATCAGTCACATTACCTTTCTGCCCCTCTTCAGCAGGGGTGACAGTGGCGTTGCCGCCATCATTCTCTGCCTTATCTTGATCATGTGCATCTGGGGTTTCCTCTTTAGCAACTTCTGTGGTAGCTGTGCCACCAATAATCTCAGCCTTATCTTGATCTTGTGCAACTGAGGTTTCTCCTTTGTCAATGCCATTAGCTTCATTGACATCAGCAACCTCTTTTACAGGCTTAACTTCCCCCTCAGACGGGGGGATTTCTGAAGTTCCATCTTTCTCAGCTTTTTCCTCGCCTTTCCACAGGGGCGGTTTTGTCCTTCTCTTCATGTTTCTGGTTATCTTCCGCTATGGTTTTTTCAGGAGCCTCAGTTTTTTCTGCTGCTTCATGCATTTCAACATCTTTTTCAGCGTTGTTTTCTTTCTCAGGGGTTTCTTCAGGCTGAGGTGGTTCTTCTTTCTCCTTTTTACCCTTCTTTGAAGAGGAAGACCTAGCCCGCTTCTTGACTGGCTCGGTTTCAGGTGGTGGAGCGAGCTTTACTTTCTCAACAATTCTTGAAGACCATCGTGGAGTTTCACCAGTTCCCCAGTCAAATTCTGAAATTTTGGGGCCACCAGGGTGTGTTTTCAAGTACTGATCCAGCTGCTTCCTGGTGGTGATCTCTTCCCCTGTTGGTGCAGTGAACACTATCTCATTTTTCTTTGGTGTCCCTGCTTTCTTTGGCAAGAACTACATGTATACAAGCCCATGGATTAATAAGGTGTGAGAATGACAGTAACAAAACACAGAATAAAGAACCAACCAAAGAGTAGAAAAAGTATTGAGTATACACAACACCTATACACGTACACTCTAACCCATATATGATACAAGCCTTTTTCCATGCCAACGAGAAACTAAGAGTCAAACTCTTTCATGTTCTCTGTGTTGCGTGCAACTGAAAATCACAATTATGAAACAGAAGCCAACATATCAATTGACGCATAGTCAACCTCGAAATAGAAAGGAACTACGAACTATCAGGTAAGTGTTCAAGTAAGATCAGGGACCCCCCGAATAAGTGCAATATACCAAACAAAGGTACATAACAGCTGAAACTAATAAGAACCACAACCAGATTAAACACAAAAGTAGTTTATTAAACGCAGAATTAATGATCAGATGGATATACCATGAACAAACAAAATAGAAAACACTGGTATAGCTTTATCAGTTGCATACCAAAAGATAGTTCAACAAAGATATTACCAAAAGCTCAGATCATTGTTGTGCATTATATCCAGGCACACCAAAAAATTCTGAAAACTAAAAAACATACAATGCTTATCAAAGGAACTACAAATTATGAAAGCAAGACTCGTCTTAAATCTATGAAGCTGACTCCTTTCAATTAGGTTGACATGTTACTCAGTATCTATGAAGTAACTCATCACTTAAACTTTTATCACAATTCATTACCATCTTCCCCACTTCCATTTGATGTGTGGCTAATATATACGTTACAGGTAAGCGATCTACAGTAAACTTCCCATCTCTTTTCTCTTTGTCCATTGCTTTCAGCTTCGACTTTGACTCGTTTTGACTAGCTATTCCCGCAAGCCCTAATATCTCTCGTCGCCATAAACTCTGCCAAGAAACAGCTGCTTTACGTTTCGTCTTATGGGCCCACACAATGCTATCTTTGTCCCATTTCTTGATCTCATTAAGCGACAAATTATCATTTTCTTTGACATCATCTTTCATTCTTGGAACAAAAAAATCAGGCTTCGCACCCGCTACTGCCATTCTTGGCAAACCCAAAGAGCTAACAAAGGAATAAGGTGCATTATCTCCCTTAGCTTTTGAAGATGAAAACGCAGATATAAACACGTCCTTCACTTCCATCATTCTGCTTCCTACAGGTGAGGCTGTACTAGTAAACAGGCTTTTTGACCCGTGAATAATACCTTTAGGAAGACCAACCACTACATGATCCCTTTTAGGTACAGAAGAAACCACCTTTCTATCTTCCAGCATCACAGGTAAAGAACAGAATGAAAACTGACCTTGACTGTTAATACTCATGGTAGGTAAGATCTTACGAGGTGGACCAAACTCTTCCACTGCGTTGACTTTCTTATGACAGTCAACCTCAGCCACCTCCTCCCATCTCACCACCGCAATGCGGGACGTACGATTTGGGTCATATTCTATCCTTTCCACAACACCAACGGATGAAGTGTTTCGTTTTAGATCAAGTGTTCGCTGTGATCGTTTTGCTCCACCTCCTCGGTGGAAAATCGTTATACGTCCTGCAGAGTTTCTACCAGCAGACTTCCCTTTACCAGAGACGAATTGTCTAAGCGGCCTATCGGAACTGACAACAGTTTTAGCACCTGCAGCAATACGCTCTTGTTATAGTTTGTTTACACAATAAATGTAATAATCTATCCATTAACGATATAAATCTCATATATTTACAACATATAGTGATGCACAGAAACATAAACTTGTCACATATATTAACAAAAATTAACATTTTGATTACAAACACACCTTAATGCAATGTTAGGGTTTTGGGTGATGGATACAAATAATACATATACAATCATATAAACTAAAAGAAATTAACATTCTGAATACGAGCAGAGTTGGGGTTTCAACTTTCAAGTGATAGATGCAAATTATATATATTTACATTCTGACATTAATTACAAACTTAAATTTACTATTTTTTCTATGAATTCATTTCAGTTGCAAATAAAAATTCTAAATCAACAGATCACATTATAAAAAACTTACGGCTGATAGTGTGTTTGGATCCAATCTGAGAGTTGTTAATTCCTGAGGTAATTAAGGAAGATGATCCGCTAACAACGCGGCGACAGTATGATGATATTGTCATGATCGATAGCAATTCAAATCGATTGAAATGGGGTGTTAAATTAGGGTTTTTAGTTATCGTACCTGCTAGAAGGAACGAAAGAAGTTACTAGCCATAACAGAATTACCACACAAAAAAAAAAAAAAAAAAATGGCAGCAAGGGATTTTAATCATGTTGTATAGTTACTAGCCATATCAAAATTACCACAAGTTACGTACTAATAACATAACAATAATAATAATAATAACCAAAAAAAAATGCATTTAGCAGTACACTCAATTTAAGAATGTAGTTAATAACATCTTTTCAATAATTGTCACATACAGTTTACAGTTATAACTTCATAACAGTAGCCGTCCAATTTTAATCTCTGTGAAAATGCTTTTAGTAATAATTCACAAATACACTTGTATTTGTACAACAAAAACAAACACCAAAATCATCTTTTAATTGATCGGAAGTCCGGTTTTGAGCTCGTGAAATACTAAACCTAATCTTCTAACTTCTGACAAATGTTACAGTAGTGTTGAAACTAGATCAGTATAAACTAACATAATCTCGATCATTATCAAAAATATACATAGCAAATCACGAGATCACAACATTTGATCTTCGATATACAAACATATACATATATGTGTGTATGAGTGTGAGTGTGAGAGGAAGTAAAAACCGTAGGTGTAGATCAGTTGTTACAGAAGCTGGTAGTGTTGCTTGTTTCTAGGGTTTCTCTCTTTTTGAAATGAAAATGCTAGAAGGAACGAAAGAAGCAGTACTTGAAATTGTGTTATTTTTGGTGTTTAAGCGTTCGAATTATAAATTGGGCTGCAAGTAGAGATGCGCAAAACCCGGTTTTTGGAATACCCGACCCGACCTGACCCGAAACCGGTTTTGGTCAAACTTGGTCAAAACCGGTTTGGCCCAAAACCGGTTCGGGTTCAACCCAATTTGGGCACCCCAAAACCCCAACCCTACCCAAACCGGTTTGGGTAGGGTCCAAACCGGTTCGGGTTCAAAACCGGTTTCAAATCGATTTTTTTTATAAAAATCGTATTTTCGCTCGCACATCTTCGTTTTAAGGAAAAGCAACGTTTGGGCCAAAAATTTTTCATTAACTTTGTAGAACATTAGTAATGGAAACATAATTGATCAATAACATAACCAAAAGGCTTCTAAATCTCCTTAAAAATATTATTGAATCCGAAAATTCTATATAATTCATAAACGTTAGGGCGTTAAGCGTTTTAATGAAAAGCAACGTTTGGGCCAAATTTTTTTCATTAACTTTGTAGAACATTAGTAATGGAAACATAATTGATCAATAACATAACCAAAAGGCTTCTAAATCTCCTTAAAAATATTATTGAATCCGAAAATTCTATATAATTCATAAACGTTAGGCGTTAAGCGTTTTAATGAAAAGCAACGTTTGGGCCAAATTTTTTTCATTAACTTTGTAGAACATTAGTAATGGAAACATAATTGATCAATAACATAACCAAAAGGCTTCTAAATCTCCTTAAAAATATTATTGAATCCGAAAATTCTATATAATTCATAAACGTTAGGGCATTAAGCGTTTTAATGAAAAGCAACGTTTGGGCCAAAAATTTTTCATTAACTTTGTAGAACATTAGTAATGGAAACATAATTGATCAATAACATAACCAAAATGCTTCTAAATCTCCTTAAAAATATTATTGAATCCGAAAATTCTATATAATTCAAAGTGAGTTGATACTTTCAAGGAATGTTTTACTAAATGCAAGGAAACATGTGCATAAAAAGTGATACTGTAAGCATAAAGAGTTGTACTTTTCCGTGAATTTAGTAAAAACTTCCTTGCATTTATCAACTCCCAAATCAAAGTTAGGCTTTTTAAGGGAAAACGATGTTTGGAGCAAATTTTTTTTATTGAATTCGTAGAACATTAGTAATACAAACATAATTGAACAATAACTTAAACAATAGTCTTCTAAGTCTTCTTAAAAATATTATCGAATAGAAAAAAGTCTTCAAACATCTTCAAACATTTTATAATCTTCAACTTGTATTAATCTTCAAGTCTTCAAAAGTCTTCAAACATCTTCAAAGTCTTCAAAGTCTTCAAAAGTCGAAATCTTCTTCAGAGGTAGCCTCGCGCGAAGCTTGATCAAGAGCAATTTCTTCGTCGGAAAGTGATATTGTTATACCTTCTTCCACCTCGATATTGTGTATGTCTTCTTCGTATTCCATTTCACCTTCAAGACTTGATACATTTTGTATGCGTTCCGTGGCGTCCAAGTGATCCTTCAAGCAAATGCACATCTCTAAGGAGGCCGGTGTGAGTCTTGTTCTTCGTATAGATAATACCCTGCCACTAAGAGAAAAAGCGGATTCCGAAGCTACCGTAGAAGCTTGGACGGTTAGTAAATCTCGGGCCATGATGGCTAGAACGGGAAATTGAGATTCCCTCTCTTTCCACCAAGCCAAAATATCAAATTGTTCGAACTCATTGGGTAGAATAGTGGCCAAAAAATCCGTAGTCGTATATCTCCCATATTCGTTAGTGGTATTTTGGTTACCATCACCCCTTGCCCGTTTATTGTTTTCTTGTCTTAAACTATTATAAAAGTTTAGCATTGGATTGCTAGAAGAAGATGAAGAAAACATTGGGTTAGCCGTACTACCGGACACATGTGTGGTTGAACTATATTTTTGAAAATATACGCCAAATAAATCTCCCAAACATTTGTTAAAATCCGTTTTTGCATTATGTGAAAACAATGGGTCGGCCTCATTCAAATCCAAATTGTGACAAATGTTATCGATAAGCATTTCCACCCCGGTAACGTTCAAACAAGGGTTCATTGCGGCGGAACAAGTAATTACCGGTGGCATTTCTTGAAAATATTTTTTTAGTTTTTCTTTCATGGGAGCCACCATTTCTTCAAATATAGGACCTTCATACATGTAGTCGTTTAATTTTGTAGTCATTAACCAAATTTGATTAAGCACCAAATGACTAGTTGGATAATAAACTCCCGATAATAAAGTAGTCGCGGTTTTGAAAAGTTTGAGCAATTCGACCATCTTTTTAATATACTCACAATATATGATTGGAAATGGTGTTGCAAGACCTTTTGTAACAAGATGATCATGAAAAACTTGTAAAGTATCGCGTTGGCGTAAACCACATACAAACATATGGTAGGTCGAATTCCATCTAACGGGCATGTCCCAATTAGGGGTTAAAAAAATAGAATTCGTATCCTTGCACAATTTCATATAAGATTTGTATCTAGCTTTACCCTTTTGAAAAACGTCTTGCAACATAGATTTAAACCTCGTTTTTACTTCGTCTACATCTTCAACCGCTAGTCCGGCTTGCACAACCAAGTTAATGATGTGTGCAACACATCGACTATGATAAAAAAATGCCCTTCAATGGTGGTGCGTATTTTAGTATTAATTTTAAAACGGCAAGTGTATTATTACTAGCGTTGTCAAAAGATATTGAAAAAACTTTTTCTTCCAATTTAAACATTTTAATCACACTTCGTAACATGTAAAATAAGTTTTGACCCGTGTGAGGATACTCAAAGTCTTCAAAAGCAATGGTACGTTTCATCATTTGCCAAGTTGCGGGATCAACCCAATGTGCGGTTACACAAAGGTACGAACCGGGCAAACCATGAGGAGCCGACCAAACATCGGTTGTTAATGATACACATGTATTTAAATTTTCAAAACCGATTTTTAGTTGTTTTTTAGCATCTTTCCACAATTTAAGGGCATCGCGTTTAAGAGTAGTACGACTTACATTGTTATATCACGGTTGAAGAGTGGTTTGAATCACCCTAGTAAGCCGAGGGTTGTCGAAGTGGTTGAAAGGCAAAGCTTCTTGAATCACATAACCCGCAAAAGCTTGTCGACACCGTTCCACATCGTATGTAAATATAGAACCATCTCGTGCCATCGAAGATTGCCCATTTGCTTCCGGATTACCTTTGAGTCCCGCACAATGCTTCTCGGTATGATTTTTCAAGGTGGTGTTGGAGTCGGGTTTGAAGAACAACTTACAACGTTTACAATGCGCTTTAATCGAACCATCCGACAATAACACTTTGTCGTAAGCACTCCAAATCTCCGGATTTCTTTTGTTGGGCAATTGTTTCACAATCGTTGGTGCATTTGAAGAACCAACACCATGGGAAGCCGAAGAAGATTGAGTTGCCATGAGAATTGTGTATGTATATTTATAACTTTTTGAGTTTTGTAGATATGTATGAGTGTTTGTAAGTTGTGAATGAACCACTACTCAAACTTTGTATTTATAGTAATTTTTGGATGGCAAAAATGTAAAAAAAACAAAAAAAAAACGGTCACAAACGGGTATATAACGGCTATAAAACGTTCCAAAAAAAACCGGTTTTAAACCGGTTCTCAAACCGGTTTTTCAAACCGGTTCCGGTTAAACCGGTTTCGAACCGGTTCCAACGGTTGAATCTCCAAACCGGTTTCAAACCGTCGGGTAGGGGCAAAACCGAACCGGTTTTGGTCAAAACCGGTTTTGACCGGGTCGGTTTCGGTTTGGAATCGGGTCGGGTCCAAAAAACCGGTTTCAATGTTCACCTATAGCTGCAAGTATGTACCAATGGGCTTTTGGGTGGCCCAGTTACCTTATTGTTAAACCTTTTTTTTTTTTTTTTTTTTCAAAATAGGTTTATTATTGTATTATATTTTTGTTGTAATATAGCTAAGGGAAAAATAGTACAGCATATAGTTGACTCCTCCTCATATAGACAACCATAATGCATTACGTGTTTTCAACATGTCGCATTCCAATATTATGAACGTGTTTTCTGAAAATTGCAATTGGAAGTGCCTCTGTGAAAAGGTCTGTTGAGTTATCGTTAGATTGAACATATTGCATCTCCATCTGATTATTCTTGATAAGGTCTTGAGTGTAAGAAAAGAATCTTTGATGTATATGTTTAGTTCTATCACTCTTGATATACCCTTATTTCATTTGTGCAATACAAGCTGCATTATCTTCGTAAATCACAGTCGGTATCTTTTCATTCTCTAATCCACATGATGATAAATGAATTGTGTCATTGACCTTAACCATACACACTCTCTACTAGCTTCATTCAATGCAATGACCTCAGCATGATTTGAAGATGTTGCAACAAGTGTTTGCTTTTGAAAACGCCATGAAATTGCAGTGCCTCCATTCATGAATACGTATCCAGTTTGAGATCTAGCTTTATGAGGATCAGACAAATAACCTGCATCTGCATAACCAACCAATCCTTGCTTTGAATTATTTGAATAAATAGGCCTAAGTCAATACTTCCACGTAGGTATCGAAATATGTGTTTGATCCCATTCCAATGTCTTTTGGTTGGTGCTGAACTAAACCTTGCCAATATGTTAACTGCAAAAGAAATATCAGGTCTAGTACAATTTGTAAGATACATAAGTGCTCCAATAGCACTAAGGTATGGAACTTCTTGTCCAAGGACCTCTGCATTTTCTTCTCGAGGATGAAATGGATCATTGTCCACATTGAGTGATCTAACAACCATTGGAGTGCTTAAAGGTTTAGCATTGTCCATATTAAACCGTTTTAATACCTTACATGTGTAATTTGATTGATGAACAAGTATTCCATTAGGCATGTGCTCAATTTGTAAACCAAGACAATATTTGGTTTTACCAAATTCTTTCATCTCAAATTATTTTTTCAAATGCACAATGACTTCATAGATTTTTTTATTCGTTCCAATGATGTTTAGATCATCAACATAGACAGTAATTATCACAAATCCAGATGTTGTCTTTTTAATAAAGACACACGGACAAATAAGAGTATTTATATATCCTTTACTCATCAAGTAATCGCTTAAACGTTTATACCATATGCGACCTGATTGTTTCAACCCATACAAAGATCTTTGTAGTTTGATGGAATACATTTCTTTGGGTTTTGAACTTAAGGATTTAGGCATTGTAAATCCATCTGGGATCTTCATATAGATATCACTATCTAATGATCCATATAGATAAGCTGTAACTGTAACATCCTCGAAATGGACCTAGTTGTTTTATATTATTTCTTGATTTAAATTAGTATTTAAATGTGTTTGGAAATAATATTGTCTGAATTAGTGAAATAATTGGAATAGGAGCCGAATATTCCAATGTGATAAGTGAATTATTAATTGTTGTAAATTAATATAGTTGACGGTGCAATAAAATGTTTGGACTCGCAAATGGTTTTCGGGTTCCAGACAATAGATTGAGATGAGGTATTAAATTATACCCGTATATTGAAGGCGGTTTAAGTTGGGCCGACTATATATTCACTTTCCTATTTAGGAAAGTTATTCATTTCTTTCAAAAACCTTAAGAAAACCTAACTAAATTGAAATCAAACCTTGGTTGTGATTAGGGACTGAGAATTGAATTGATTTCATCATCTTAATCATCTGATTTCTAGTTTTTCAATCAAATGGTAAGTGTTCTTGAATTTAGTTTGATTAATTTTGATTGAAACATGAATTGAGGTGAAATTGAATGTTATAAACTTGTTATAACTGTTATATAATGTTTATATAAAGTAATTTGTAGTATATAACGGTTAGAAATTGAGTTTTGGAGATTTGGGTATAAAAACCCGTGGGTTAGGTTTTGATCAGACGCAGGTTTGCTGGGACGAAGGGAGTACCCGGCGGGTACCTCCCTTACCCGGCGGGTATGAGCGTTTGGTTGAGAAGCCGGCGGCTTCTTTGGCTAGCCGGCGGCTTGTGTAGTTTTGTGGGTACCCGGCGGGTACTAGTCTTACCCGGCGGGTACTAGTCTTACCCGGCGGGTAAGGCTGAATTCCAGCAACTTTTGTGTTAAGTTTAAATACATATGAGTTGTATATTTAAACATGAAATGGTATAGAGTGTTAAGTACCATTTAATGATTGTTTATCATGATTAAAGTGGTACATTGTGTGATGTACTATTGTGATATGTTATATGATTGTAACATAGACTTATTGTTGTTAATGAGTTACTAACTCATTGTTTATTGATTGTATTCTCAGATGTGGAGAAGGCTCAGTAATATTAGACTTCTGAGCTTGCGGCTGAGGTGTCGGTGAGTGGATCTGTAACCTCAGTGTGATTTAGTTGTAATGATTTGATTACAACAAGTAATTATAGTATTACTTTGATAGAATGTATTTGTTTGAGATATCTTGCCATGTTAGTTTGGTTGTTTGCTTACTTGGTTGTTTGAGCTAGTATATAAGATTCTGAGGTCAATTTGACTTGACAGTTGGACTTGGTTGTTATTGTAGACGACAGGAGATCTTGAAACTTGAAATGTTGGTTTAGAGATCTAGGTCGTGTGTGATTAACAACTGGTTATCGGTAATTCTGTATAGGCCAATACAGATGATTGATAAGAGTTCCTTGAGTACCAAACCGGTATTAGGGTGTCTCAGGAGCCACCGGTCCTCATGACGATTGATAACGCTTGATTGGAAGTTGCGTGATTGAATGATTGACTGATTGATTTCTGTTTATTGTTATTTGATGTAAACAGATTGTTATGCTAAGTTGGACTGTTGTTTATAGTTTCATTCACTTAGCTTTATGCTAACCCCACCACAGTTCTTCCTGCAGGTTGTAAGTGATGGGACATATTTGGCGGGGCAGGAAGTGTTTGGAATTGATGGAATGCTTGACATGCTTTTACTCTGATGTTAGTTTTATAACTAAAGAGATGTGCTGAATTATATAACACCGAGTTTGTTAAAATGTGAAGTATTTACTTTTGAAAAAGTTTATTGACATTTTAATTGACATTGATAGTAATGTTTTGAAATATATACGCTTCCGAGTCGCAAATATTATATTAAATGTTTAGAATTAACGAGGGGTGTTATAGTAACAACATCCATAAGGCGCATGTCAAGATTTTTAGATACTGCTAAACTGATTAAATATATAAACGTAATTGCATCCATTACAGGAGAATACGTTTCTTCATAATCAATTCCAGGTCTTTGAGAAAAACCTTGTACTACAAGTCTAGCTTTGTATCTTGTGATTTCATCTTTCTCATTTCGTTTTCTTATGAAAACCCATTTGTACCCTACAGGTTTTATGGTTCCAGAAGTGAGAACAATACGACCAAAAACACTTCGTTTATTGAGGGAATTTAATTCCATTTGTATTGCCTTTTCCATTTGTCCCAATCTTGTCTATTTTGACAATCTATGACAGATTTGGGTTCAGGATCATCATTTTCGCTAATAGTGTCACATGCAACATTATAAGAAAATATTTCATCAATATTTTCCATTTCAAATCGATTCCACAATATTCTTGTATGACCATAATTAATAGTAATTTCTTTATTGATGTCATTGACTTCCTCTCTTTGGGAAGTATCCACATTTTGTGTTTCTTCTAACACATCATCTGTATGGTCAATTGCATGTTCTAATCCTTTTCTTTTTCTAGGATTCTTATCCTTTGAACCAACTGGTCTCCCACGTTTCAAACGTGCTTTAGATTCTTGAGTGACTTTATCATTAGTTTGTTCATTTGGAATTTCTACTCAGGCTGGAGCATTAACCGCCGGTATATAAGATTTAGTCACTCTTTTTGTATTAGTAAATGCATCAGGTATCTGATTAGTAATTTCTTGCAAATGCATGATCCTCTGAACTTCACTATCACTTTGTTTAGTGCGAGGATCAAGATACAATAATGAAGGTTCACACCATGAAACATCTTTTACTTGAGTTTTCTTTTCTCCTCCCAGTGCCGGGAAATATTCCTCATTAAAATGACAATCAGCAAAAAGTGCTGTAAAAAAATCACATGTTGAAGGTTCAAGATACCTTAGTATGGAGGATGTTTCATATCAAACATATATTCCCAATCTCCTTTGAGGACCCATTTTTGTCTGTTGTGCTGGTGCAATGGGAACATATACCGCACAACCAAATATTTTTAGGTGTGATATATTTGGTTCTTGCCCAAAAGCAAGTTGGAGAGGAGAATACTTATGATGTGCACTTGGTCTAATACGAACTAGTGATGCACCATGTAAAATTGCATGTCCCCAAATGGACACTGGCAATTTTGTTCTCATTATCAATGGTCTAGCAATTAACTGGAGACGTTTAATCAATGACTCGGCTAAACCATTTTGTGTGTAAACATAAGCCACTGGATGTTCAACAACCATTCCAACACACATGCAATAGTCATTGAATGCTTGAGATGTAAATTCACCAGCATTATCAAGTCTCACTTTCTTAGTTGCATGATGAAAATGTGCTTGTAATTTAATAATTTGTGCAAGAAACTTTGCAAATGCCATATTACGAGTTGATAATAAACACACATGAGACCATTTGCTTGATGCATCTATTAAGACCATAAAATATATGAATAATGGTCCAGATGGTGGATGAATAGGTCCACATATATCACCATGAATTCTTTCAAGAAATTGTGGTGATTTATTCTCAACCTTAAGTGGTAAGGTCTCACAATCAGTTTTCCAAGAGAACAAGATTTACATGGACTCACTTTATCATATGAGATTTTTTGATCCTTAAATGGATGTCCATGGGTACTTTCAATTATTCTCTTCATCATTGTAGATCCTGGATGACCTAACCTGTCATGCCATAAACTGATAATACTAGGATCACAATGCTTTTCTTTAACTAGCATATGAGATTCTGCTACATTTATATGTGTATAAACCAGAATTAAGCATTGGAAAATTTTCCAACACATTATTCTTATCAATAATGTGCAAATATTTCCCATTATATGTAGTCACAGATTTAGAATCATATCCATTAAGATATATGTCATTAAAACTCAACAAATTTCTCGTTGATTTTGGAGAGTATAAAGGATTTTCTACCAAAAACTTGGTACCATTTGGCAATGTAAATCTTGCTTTTTCAACTTATTCTAACAAATCTGAAGGACCTGATATTGTATTTATTATTGCCTTTGTTGGTTTCAATTCAGAGAAATATTTCTTAGATTTCAAAATAGTGTGTGTTGTACCACTATCTGTTATACATAGATCTCCACCATTTGCTTCATGATCTAGCCCGTTGTAATTCATATCAAACTTCAAATATGAAAGTGTTAGAATGAGTATAAATAAGTAATAAGAAGAATGTAATAAAAGATACATCTTATTTTAGGAATATATTACATGAAATAAAAGGCTAGTCATGAAAAGGAAAACATAACTAATAAAAGGGAAATACATTTATGAAAACCAACATAGTTATGATACATTATTGATAGCCACATTGATTCATATGTCAATGTCATTGCAGTAATCCAAAGCATTCATTTCAACATTTGTGAACTCAAGATCATCAGCAATGTTCGCTTCTTTATTTTTCTCAGCAATGGATGCCTTATAGAGCTTACAAAGCTGCTCCTGTGTGCGACACATTTTAGACCAATGCCCTGTACTTCCACATCTATAACAGATGTCATCAGGGCTTTTAGAAGTGCTTGCTCCAGCATCATAATTCCTTCTTTGTGGTTGGAACTTCTTATCATATGGACCATTGTGGTAATTACTTTTATAACCACGACCATGTCCACGTCCACGATCACGACCATGCCAACGTCCAAGAGAATTACTATTAGAATTACGACCACCATTATGGTTGTGATTGTAACGATAATTTGTGCCACGGCCTCGTCCCCGTCCCTGTTCATTTGTATTATATTTTGAATCATCTTTATTTGTAGCATTTGCCTCGGCTAATGCTAGGGAACCTGCTGGACGAGCCTGATTTTTCATAAGGAGCTCTTGATTCTGTTTTGCAATAAGCAGAAAAGCATTAAGATCGGAGTATTTTTTGAAATTCATTAACCGATATTGCTACATCAAATTAACATTTGATGGATGGAATGTTGAGTAAGTTTTCTCCAACATATCCTCATCAGTTACATGATCTCCGCAGAATTCAAGTGTGGCAACTATATGGAACATAGCTGAACTATATTCATTTACTTTCTTAAAATCTTGGAACCTTAAGTTCCTCCATTTATCTCTTGCAGCTGGAAGTAAAACATACGTGTCTATATTCTGGACAATTTGGGTTGCACAATTAAGTTGTGCAGACGTGCGTCTTTGCATGGCTCTCTTCAACGTTTTCAAGTATTGCAGTCAATTACATTTGGTTATCTCCATGATGGTAGCCTAGCCGTGAGATGAACGCAACTTTAAAGTAGGGTTATGTGTTCAAATCCTGAACCCATGTTCCTTAAACTTTGAATTACGTGATCTATGTCTTTAATGTTGTATGTAAGACCGGTCGGTGGGAGCCTTAGAGGGCGCCAGGGTGGTTACCTTGTAGTTGCACTCGGTTGATAAAATACCCAAAGGCTGTCAGTTTATACCTTAGTTCAAAAGCAAAGACTTCTCCTTTGACCATCTTGAACTAATTAAACTCTTTAATCACATTTCTGGTTTTGCTAATTTTAATGAATCAACCAAGAACAATGTTAATTGGTATAAGTATAAATAACTGAACATGTTTTGAATATTTAAGTAAACCATATTTAAGCCTTTTGAAATCTTCATTTCATTTCTACTAAAAACCATTCTACTTACATGGTAACTTGTTTTACTGATTGTCATACTGAAATAAAAGTCAACTTTATTGAAAAACAAAAATAAAAAGCTTACTCTTCCAATGCTCAAAGTCACAAAGCAGTCTTGTAAGAATTAGAAGACAAGATACAAATGAATGATAAAGTCGAAGTCCATATCAGAGAAGATTCAGTAACCCAATAATGGTTCACGACAAACACACCAAAGGGAACATAGTGCCCAAAGGGAGTCCTAAAGTAATTGATTTGAGATCAGTGCAACAGATTGTTCGTAACAATGGAAATAACACCATATAAATGTAGAAAAAGTATTGAGTATACACAACACCTATACACGTACACTCTAACCCATATATGATACAAGCCTTTTTCCATGCCAACGAGAAACTAAGAGTCAAACTCTTTCATGTTCTATGTGTTGCGTGCAACTGAAAATTACAATTATGAAACAGAAGCCAACTTATCAATTGACGCATAGTCAACCTCGAAATAGAAAGGAACTACGAACTATCAGGTAAGTGTTCAAGTAAGATCAGGGACCCCGAATAAGTGCAAAATACCAAACAAAGGTACATAACAGCTGAAACTAATAAGAACCACAACCAGATTAAACACAAAAGTAGTTTATTAAACGCAGAATTAATGATCAGATGGATATACCATGAACAAACAAAATAGAAAACACTGGTATAGCTTTATCAGTTGCATACCAAAAGATAGTTCAACAAAGATATTACCAAAAGCTCAGATCATTTTTGTGCATTATACACAGGCACACCAAAAAATTCTGAAAACTAAAGAAACATACAATGCTTATCAAAGGAATTACAAATTATGAAAGCAAGACTCGTCTTAAATCTATGAAGCTAACTCCTTTCAATTAGGTTGACATGTTACTCAGTATCTATGAAGTAACTCATTATTTAAACGTTTATCACAATTCATTACCATCTTCCCCACTTCCATTTGATGTGTGGCTAATATATACGTTACAGGTAAGCGATCTACACTAACTTCCCATCTCTTTTCTCTTTGTCCATTGCTTTCAGCTTTGACTTTGACTCGTTTTGACTAGCTATTCCCGTAAGCCCTAATATCTCTCGTCGCCTTAAACTCTGCCAAGAAACAGCTGCTTTACATTTCGTCTTATGGGCCCACACAATGCTATCCTTGTCCCATTTCTTGATCTCATTAAGCGACAAACCATCATTTTCTTTGACATCATCTTTCATTCTTGGAACAAAAAAATCAGGCTTCGCACACGCTACTGCCATTCTTGGCAAACCCAAAGTGCTAACAAAGGAATAAGGTGCATTATCTCCCTTAGCTTTTGAAGATGAAAACGCAGATATAAACACGTCCTTCATGTCCGTCATTTTGCTTCCTATAGTGATGCACAGAAACATAAACTTGTCACATAAATTAACATTTTGATTACAAACAACACCTTAATGCAATGTTAGGGTTTCGGGTGATGGATACAAATAATACATATACAATCATATAAACTAAAAGAAATTAACATTCTGAATACGAGCAGAGTTGGGGTTTCAACTTTCAAGTGATAGATGTAAATTATATATATTTACATTCTGACATTAATTACAAACTTAAATTTACTATTTTATCTATGAATTCCTTTCAATTGCACATAAAAATTCTAAATCAACAGTTCACATTATTAAAAACTTACGGCTGATAGTGTGTTTGAATCTAATCTGAGAGTTGTTAATTCCTGAGGTAATTAAGGAAGATGATCCGCTAATAATGCGGCGACAGTATGATGATATTGTCATGATCGATAACAATTCAAATCGATTGAAATGGGGTGTTAAATTAGTGTTTTTGGTTATCGTACCTCTTTGCTTCTAACTTTTATTATATTTACACTTTACCCCATGCAGAATACAATCCTCTTCGATACGGTCCTTTATCTCTATCACTTCATCTTTTTTAGGTGAGGTTTTTAGCAAATCATATATTGTAGTACAACTTTTTCAATAAGGGTGGTGATATATCATCTTCAATTTTGATAGATCCATCACATATATGTATTATATGCATATACAGTATAAATTGCTAATGCATAATATTGGTGGATTTATCAAAATTGAAGCTGGAAATATCACCACCCTTTAAATAGTCACCCCTCTTCCCTCTTATTTCTTATCTCTTAAATATAATGGAAGAGCCTATATTACTTAATCACATTGTATTAAGATGATTTGAAAATAATCTCAACCTTTGATGTAATTAGCCCTAACTAATTAGGACCCTTTATCATATTAAGAGGTGGGATTTATTAATCACAAAAATTTTGTCCACCATTTAGACAATAATGCACTTACTCATTAATTTAATCACTAACACTAATCATTATTCATTATATTCATTATACACAAAACGTAACTATCCTAAAACAATTCGTAAGCCTTCCACCTTCAAACGACCTTTGTTCATTACACAAAACTGCCCGGATAAAAGATAGAAAATGGGATCCAACAGATCGATCATATGCATGAACGAAAACAAGATCCTCGCCACTCTTCTTATCATATATGTTTATCACTTTCGTGATACAATAAGTAATTCAATACTCTTCTCATGTTGAAACCCACATACTTTTGACAAAGTTGTGATTAAGCAAGCGACTTAATGTTGCACATACAATCTTTTGATGTTGCACATACAATCTTTTGATGTTTAATATGATCAGATGTTGTAATCGTGAGATTAAGTAAGCGACTTAGGTTGAAGATTGTGTTTAATCCTACTGTTGGAACATCGTGAATACATTGTGGGAGTATGGTTGTGATTAATAACATGCGTTATAGTATAATAGAGTATCATGTTATATCAGATTTTGATGTTGAATACACCACCATCATTAAGGTCGAATGCATTACTTTTGATCCTGTTTATTTGGCTGTTTGGTGTAAACATTGTACACAAATTGTTTAGAGTGATGTAGAATTATACCCGATGAACATGGTTGAAGAATTTATAATGAAATATTAATGTTAATTGATTTTGTTATCAAAGAGATATATGTTAATTAACATGATAAATGATAATATGATAATATGTGTAACAATATATGAAGATCTTGTGAATTATGAATGATGATTATTGGCAAACAAAACCCGTTTTAATTAATAAGATCCGAGCATATTATTGGACGTGATATCTTTTATGTTAGGAAGGTTTCAAAATTAAAGACTCACCGTAATAAGCTAAAGGATTGTTACACTCACCAAAATCAGTTACCATTATTTTAGTACCAAATCTTTAATTTCGAAGCTGATTGTCTATTTCAAAGTTTAAATAGACAAGGAGTCACGAACCTTGTTCTGAGGGTAATTAATTATCTGTGCTATCTATGCATGGTCTGATTTCGAAGCTTTGGAAATACCGCTAAACCTAATGTATAGTACAACGTGAATAAATCAGGGATTTATTGGGTAATAATTAATGTGAGGGGTGGGTTTATATCATAGATGGGTACGCTTTAATACAAACTTAGATTAAAAGGGTTCAGAGTGACCCGAATGTGCAACATGTGTGGAACACTATAAAACGAATTATTACTTAGTGATGGAACCACCTTCGGTGTAGTACAAACAAAAGCTACAGAACTGTCGTCGGTGTATACACCCTTACTTGCATTAGTGCGCAAGGCATGGAATGCCGTAAAATGTCCTAGTACCTCGTGCAAGTGTCGGAACCTTCCTTTGAGAATGGTTCCCATACACCCAAGCCATGGAACGGACGTCGGTGTATACATTCTGAGCAGCATTGGGTCATCCACCAGCTCTAAACCTATCAAACCATCGATGAAAAGTTAACAGACACTTTCCGAATTAGGTCTTAAAAGCTCTATTTGAATTAGAATAATTTATAGTATCAAAGAAAGGTTAGAAATTAAATATCGGTCTGTTACCTTATTCATGCGCCTAGGAGTTAACTCCAAGATGGGTCACTAGTCTTCACAGACAGTGTTGGGGGTAGAGCAGCCTGATCTGATCAGAATTGTGATAACCTAGTACTCAGTGACATGCTATCTGGGGAACCAAATAGTAGGGTACTAGTGTTTACACCATAAAGTACCTAAAACAGTAGAACACAAGTACTTAGAAAGAACGTTTTCAAAACGTAAAATCCAAACATCATCTCCCCTTTAGGCTAATGAAATCACAACAAACACTCCTCTCCATACTGATTATCACCTATTATTTTATTTTGCTGTTTATTTACTGCTTATTTAGGACCTAAGTAAAAACCCAAAACCAAATCTCTTGTTTACAAACCCTGCTAAATCGAATAGATCGTCTTGACTGCTTAGTTTCATAATGCAGTTGATCTTAAGAATGACCCTGAGTCATTACTTGCTGCTGACTACCCTTAGCTATAGTAAAACTTAGGTCCGCAGCTTTATAAATTTAAAACCACCGACTCGATCGCGCGGTCCCGAGCGCGAGGTCGGCAACGACAAGGAAGCGATTCCTTGACCAACCGTTCGGGATCCGATCAAGCTTCATTCAATGCAATGACTTCAGCATGATTTGAAGATGTTGCAACAGGTGTTTGCTTTTGAGAACGCCATGAAATTGCAGTGCCTCCATTCATGAATACGTATCCAGTTCGAGATCTAGCTTTATGAGGATCAGACAAATAACCTGCATCTGCATAACCAACCAATCCTTGCCATGAATTATTTGAATAAAATAGGCCTAAGTCAATACTTCCACGTAGGTATCGAAGTATGTGTTTGATCCCATTCCAATGTCTTTTGGTTGGTGCTGAACTAAACCTTGCTAACATGTTAACTGCAAAAGAAATATTAGGTCTAGTACAATTTGTAAGATACATAAGTGCTCCAATAGCACTAAGGTATGGAACTTCTTGTCCAAGGACCTTTTCATTTTCTTTGCGAGGACAAAATGGATCATTGTCCACATTGTGTGATCTAACAACCATTGGAGTGCTTAAAGGTTTAGCATTGTCCATATTAAACCATTTTAATACCTTACATTTGTAATTTGATTGATGAACAAGTATTCCATTAGGCATTTTCTCAATTTGTAAACCAAGACAATATATGGTTTTACCAAGATCTTTCGTCTCAAATTCTTTTTTCAAATGCACAACGACTTCATGGATTTTTTTTATTCGTTCCAATGATGTTTAGATCATCAGCATAGACAACAATTATCACAAATCCAAATGTTGTCTTTTTAATAAAGAAACACAGATAAATAAGATTATTTGTATATCCTTTACTCATTAAGTAATCGCTTAAATGTTTATACCACATGCGACCTGATTGTCTCAACCCATACAAAGATCTTTGTAGTTTGATGGAATACATTTCTTAGGGTTTTGAACTTAAGGATTTAGGCATTGTAAATCCATATGGGATCTTCATATAGATATCACTATCAAATGATCCATATAGATAAGCTGTAACAACATACATAAGGCGCGTGTCAAGATTTTTAGATACTGCTAAACTGATTAAATATCTAAACGTAATTGCATCCATTATAGGAGAATACGTTTCTTCATAATCAATTCCAGGTCTTTGAGAAAAACCTTGAGCTACAAGTCTAGCTTTGTATATTGTGAGTTCATCTTTCTCATTTCGTTTTCTTATGAAAACCCATTTGTACCCTACTGGTTTTATGGTTCCAGAAGTGAGAACAATACGACCAAAAACACTTCGTTTATTGAGGGAATTTAATTCCATTTGTATTGCCTCTTTCCATTTGTCCCAATCTTGTCTATTTTTACAATCTATGACAGATTTGGGTTCAGGTTTTCAGGATCATCATTTCCGCTAATGATGTCACATGCAACATTATAAGAAAATATTTCATCAATATTTTCCATTTCAAATCGATTCCACAATATTCTTGTATGACCATATTGATGTCATTGACTTCCTCTCTTTGGGAAGTATCCACATTTTGTGTTTCTTCTAACACATCATCTGTATGGTCAATTACATGTTCTAATCCTTTTCTTTTTCTAGGATTCTTATCCTTTGAACCAACTGGTCTCCCACGCTTCAAACGTGCTTTAGATTCTTCAGTGACTTTATCATTAGTTTGTTCATTTGGAATTTCTACTCGGGCTGGAGCATTAACCGCCGGTATATAAGATTTAGTCACTCTTTTTGTATTAGTAAATGCATCAGGTATCTGATTAGTAATTTCTTGCAAATGCATGATCCTCTGAACTTCACTATCACTTTGTTTAGTGCGAGGATCAAGATACAATAATGAAGGTTCACACCATGAAACATCTTTTACTTGAGTTTTCTTTTTCCTCCCAGTGCCGGGAAATATTCCTCATTAAAATGACAATCAGCAAAACGTGCTGTAAAAAGATCACCTGTTGAAGGTTCAAGATACCTTATTATGGAGGATGTTTCATATCCAACATATATTCCCAATCTCCTTTGAGGACCCATTTTTGTCCGTTGTGGTGGTGCAATGGGAACATATACCGCACAACCACATATTTTTAGGTGTGATATATTTGGTTCTTGCCCAAAAGCAAGTTGGAGAGGAGAATACTTATGATATGCACTTGGTCTGATACGAACTAGTGATGCACCATGTAAAATTGCATGTCCCCAAATGGACACTGGCAATTTTGTTCTCATTATCAATGGTCTAGCAATTAACTGGAGACGTTTAATCAATGACTCGGCTAAACCATTTTGTGTGTGAACATAAGCCACTGGATGTTCAACAACAATTCCAACACACTTACAATAGTCATTGAATGCTTGAGATGTAAATTCACCAGCATTGTCAAGTCTCACTTTCTTAGTTGCATGATTAGGAAAATGTGCTCGTAATTTAATAATTTGTGCAAGAAACTTTGCAAATGCCATATTACGAGTTGATAATAAACACACATGAGACCATTTGCTTGATGCATCTATTAAGACCATAAAATATCTTAATGGTCCAGATGGTGGATGAATAAGTCCACATATATCACCATGAATTCTTTCAAGAAATTGTGGTGATTCATTCTCAACCTTTGTTGCGTCCACAACGGTCGTTATCGAAGCGGGCACAACAGTGGGTTTGTTTTAAATTTATAGAGCTGGGTAAGCTAATACTACTTTCAGCCCTAATTAGGTTACTAGGGTAGTAAGCGGTATGTTGACTCAGGTGTCGTTCTTACACTACAACGGGCATGGGATCTTAGGCGTTCTAATTATCTTTTGTAATCTAGCTAGGGTTTAAAATAAGATTTGATTTGGTTTGGTTTTATAACTAATCTACGGAAAATAAATGCAGAAAAGGAAAGGATGTTTGTACGGAGGCTCAGAAAACAATGGATACGAGAGTGTATACTATGATGCCGGTATATGCTTTGGATAGTAGTTATGGGTATTAAAGCCACTAGTTATGATGATTAATCTATTGAGTAACCAGGAACTTAAATTAACACGAAGTATTATACCTACGGCAGTTCCTTAGCTTTTCCCACGTATTTAAACGCTATACGAAGTACTGTGCCGTTTTATGGTTTTTCCTTAGCATTGATTCAAATTACCAGTTTGCTCATTGGATACCCTATACTATTAATGATGTATAATTACGATCCTATCAAATATCTAACGTAAAGGTCTCTACAATCAGATAATTAATATGTCACATGGATAGCAATTATATAGTGTCAGATACACCGGAAGTTCTCCCAAATGCACTGATCAATTCAATCAACAGTTATTCTCTAATCCTATTCCCCAATCTCTGACAAATGTGTGTCGGTATCATGGCACGAATTGTTGAATAAACAATAATGTGAACAGGAGTTACCCTACGGAATAGGTTGGATTAACTTGTCTAACGCTCAATTGAACTGTTCATCATTAATCATATAATCACCTTAACTATTACATGCACATCACTTTACTGTATAAATATCAACTTATATCTGAAAATCCTAATCATGCAGTTACATATAGTAATCAGAGGTACAGTTCTAGCATGCAGCATTCCTAAGGCAACAATCAAACAAGAACATGCAATAGAAAGGCACACAGATAACTATCCCTATTTCATACTGTATCACATAACCAGATAATTGGATCATAAATATCCCGAAAGGTCTCTCAAAGATATTCAATATATGAGCTTGAATCTAACATATCTCTAATCCTATGCTCCGTATCTCTTATGATATAGTTTCAATCTAGAGAATACAGCCATGTCGAGTTTAAATGCTTCATCATACATAGAATAGGTAGAGTACGTACCACTAATAACTGGCCAGGTTTTAGCAGGAAGTTTCTAACCACAGCATAAGTTGGATAGGTAAACAATTGAGATTCAATTCACAAATTCAGATACAGTTTAATATTCACACAGACAGAGTAACAACATGTTTACAATTGGGATCATTATTTCCACAACGGATTGTGCCCACGACTTTCATAGCTTCCACGTTCCGTACTACACACATTCGTGATGATTCCGGCGCTATACAAATGAAAGCCGTATAACGTTACCTCCGTTTTTTTCATAATGGGGTAATCCCAATTGCATATTAAATCATAACTACTTAAGCATAACCATTATCATAACAAACACAGATTTGTCTAGCCTAGCATGGCATCTCTAGCAATCAATACAACGCAAACATAATATAAGCAAATCATATTTACGAAATAAAGAAAAGAGATATAAATATAACCTGAATAAGTATTACAGACAAATCCTCGTGACCCAAAGTCTCGGAGTGACTCCGTACAGACGCTACAACTACCGCTACGCTAACTAGCTACTCTTTCTATTTCTCCTCTAACTCCTAAGAGTAGTGCTAGAGAGAGAAAGTAGAGAGAGAGAGTGTGTGAGAGAGAAAGTGAAAATTCTATGAAAGAATTGGTGTGTGAAATGAGGTGAATGAGCTCTCTATTTATAGGCAAGCCATGGATCCAAGAGTACAAGCACACAAGCACACGTACAAGCAAACGAAGCAAGACGGAGGCCGTGTGTGACCAAAAGAGGCCGTGTACGGCCCTATACAGGCCGTGTACGGCTCTGTACAGGCCGTGTACGGCCCTGTATAGGCCGTGTACGGCCCTGGGGTGGCCGTGTGCTAGGCCGTGTGATTTTTCTGACTTTTCTCGTATCTTCGGAAGGTCGTATCTTCTTCGTTTTGCGTCCGTTTGACTTGATTCTTTCGCCTACGGCTTCGTAATTCCGTTACGCTTCTAATGATGCCAATTTGGTAGAAATTGGATGTGTGGGGCCCGGGCGTGTCCAGAATACGTTTTGTGGCTTTCGGCTGCGCTGTAACTTGCATAACTTTTTCATCCTTGATCCGTTTTGAGCAATCCTTATATCCACGTTCTCGTAATCTCCATAGCTACAAAATAAGGTAAATGTGAGGTCTTGGTATGGAGTTTACAGTAGATTTAGGGATTGGCTCAATTTGGTGCCCATTTCAGTGTATTTTCAGCCCTTTTTCGTATCGTTTTGGAAAGTCCGTCAAGTTTTCACCTTTATAACAAAATATGATGAATAATGATGTTTTAAGAATGTTTTTGTTATAAAAGGCCTAAATATGGGGTCAATAATGTAGGTAAAAACGTGACTTTTTACGCTATATCAACCTTAAGTGGTGAAGGTCTCACAATCAGTTTTCCAAGAGAACAAGATGTACATGGACTCACTTTATCATATGAGATTTTTTTATCCTTAAATGGATGTCCATGGGTACTTCCAATTATTCTCTTCATCATTGTAGATCCTGGATGACCTAACCTGTCATGCCATAAACTGATAATACTAGGATCACAATGCTTTTCTTTAACTAGCATATGAGATTCTACTACATTTATATGTGTATAATGTAAACCAGAATTAAGCATTGGAAATTTTTCCAACACATTATTCTTATCAGTAATGTGCAAATATTTCCCATTATCTGTAGTCACAGATTTATGATCATATCCATTAAGATATGTGTGATTAAAACTAAACAAATTTCTCGTTGATTTTGGAGAGTATAAAGCATTTTCTACAAAAAACTTGGTACCATTTGGAAATGTAAATCTTGTTTTTTCAACTCCTTCTATCAAATCTGAAGGACCTGATATTGTATTTATTATTGCCTTTGTTGGTTTCAATTCAGAGAAATATTTCTTAAATTTCAAAATAGTATGTGTTGTACCACTATCTGGTATACATAGATCTCCACCATTTGCTTCATGATCTAACCCGTTGTAATTCATATCAAACTTCAAATATGAAAGTGTTAAGAAGAATGTAATAAAAGATACATCTTATTTCAGGAATATATTACATGAAATAAAAGGCTAGTCATGAAAAGGAAAACATAAGTAATAAAAGGGAAATACAGTTATGAAAACCAACATAGTTATGATACATTATTGATAGCCACATTGATTCATATGTCAATGTTATTGCAGTAGTCCAAAGCATTCATTTCAACATTTGTGAACTCAAGATCATCAGCAAGGTTCACTTCTTTATTTTTCTCAGCATTGGATGCCTTATAGAGCTTACAAAGATGCTCCTATGTGCGACACATTTTAGACCAATGCCCTGTACTTCCACATCTATAACAGATATCATCAGGGCTTTTAGAAGTGCTTGCTCCAGCATCATAATTCCTTCTTTGTGGTTGGGACTTCTTATCATATGGACCATTGTGGTAATTACTTTTATAACCACGTCCACGTCTACGTCCACGTCCACGACCATGCCAACGTCCATGAGAATTACTATTAGAATTACGACCACCATTATGGTTGTGATTGTAACGATAATTTGTGCCATGGCCTCATCCCCATCCCCGTCCCCGTTCATTTGTATTATATTTTGAATCATCTTTATTTGTAGCATTTGCCTCGGCTAATGCTAAAGAACCTACTGGACGAGCCTGATTTTTCAAAATGAGCTCTTGATTCTATTCTGCAATAAGCAGAAATGCATTAAGATCGGAGTATTTTTTGAAATTCATTAACCGATATTGCTGCATCAAATTAACATTTGATGAATAGAATGTTGAGTAAGTTTTCTCCAACATATCCTCATCAGCTACACGATCTCCGCAGAATTCAAGTGTGGCAACTATACGTAACATAGTTGAACTATATTCATTTACTTTCTTAAAATCTTGGAACCTTAAGTTCCTCCATTTATCTCTTGCAGTTGGAAGTAAAACTTCCTTTTGGATGTTAAATCTCCTTTTGAGAATTGTCCAAAGTACACTTGGGTCTCTAACATTTGGATATTCAAGTCTTAGCATAATATCAATATGCTTACGAAGGAAAACATATGCTGTTGATTTATCTTTTGATGAACTATCATTGTTCTCATTTATGGTATCCAAGATACCCATTGATTTGACTGCATGTCTAGAGTTCAAGACATATAATTCATTCCATTTGCATCGAGTTGTTCAAACTCTGTCTTTGCAACGCTAGACATATTGTAGCTATCAGCAATTTGATTAAACAACAACAAAATTAGAATATATTATCAACAATTAAAACAATATAGAGGAGTGGAAATAAAGATACAAATAAGTAAATAGATAAAATAAACGTTAGAGTGCATAAATAAAGATTAGTCTAAAAATGTTAGCTTGCATAAATAAAGGTTAGAATACATAAGTAAAGGTAGTGTAATAATAAAATGTTAGCTTGCATAAAATTAAAGTTAGCGCAATAATATAATATTAGTATGCATAAATAAAAGTTAGCATAATAATAAAGAATTAGTAGTCGAAAAATGTTAGTAGTCCAAATGTCAATAGTCCATAGTCCAAATATCTATAGTCCAAATGTCCATAGTCCAAATATCCATAGTCCAAATGTCGATAGTTAAATATCAATGAGTAAATATAACTTACTTTTAATAATTATGATGTAGATGTATAGTTATATATATCTTTCTAGTACATATGATAACATATTAATTAGAAAATGTTTTCATTTAGTTTATAATAATAGTTATCTTTCTAGTATATAGTTATACTAAAACTTATTATTAAGAAAATGATTTTATTTAGTTTATAATGATAGTTATCTTTCTACATATACTATAACTTATTATTAAGAAAATGATTTCATTTAGTTTATAATAATAGTTATCTTTCTAAATATATTATAACATATAGTTAAGACAATATTTACCTTGACTAGTTGTCTTGATTGAAATGAATCGCTTTGATCTTTCTTGATTAGAGAACTTTCGTGTTGATAAAGTGTTGTAATATAACTATAATTATAACTACATTAGCTATATAATCTAAGAATTTTAAAGAAATAAGAACAAGAAAGGAAGAATAAGAAAAGAAAATTGAGAGTTTTGTAGGAGAATTATAAACACTAAGATTGTGTTTAGGATGTGTAATATTTTCATTCAAGTGATGTAGTATTTATACTACTTGTAATCACTATGCATTTAACTACTAACATTTTGGACATAAGTAACTAACATATTTTTGGACAAAAGTAGCAACCAAATACATGCATGTGTTTATATCTCATATTATAACAATTTTACCTTTTTAACTATTGTATGATACGAACTTTTATTTAATCTATTATATGTATTGAATTTATCAATTACATCTATGGTAGTATAATTTCCTTTTTTGACATTCCATTGTATGTTGACATGCCAAAAAGGGAAAATGTACATATAATAGACGGAATTGACACGTTCAAAATATAATAAAAGTTTTGAAAGTACACCTCATACTATAGTTATAAAAGGTAAATTATAATACACTTTGAAACTATAAATCTTTCCAAAATTCTTTATAAAAAAATGAATAGACAAAAAGACTCTTTGATTCTTTTTCACAACCAAAAGTATTTGATTTAGGATACGTGACATTTTTCTTATTCTTAACTTGAAGTTGCTCTAGAATCTAGAGTAGAGTTTAAATGAGTACATCAATTTTGAGTGAAAATAGGGAATCAATGTCAACCACTCGTTTTCATCAAATACTCATTTCCCTCACATTTTTGAAACTAAAATATCTCAACGGTAAGTTGAGAAATTATGAAAATTGCACCATAAAATTCAGCATTTTCTCCTATCCGATCCATATCCGATCCATTAATTGGGACATGCAAATGTAACTTCTTGAAATAGAACATGTAATTATCATTTGAAATACATCTAATCATTATGGTTAACTATAATCATTATGGGTGAAAGGACCATTTCACCTAGACTACTCAAATCGTATAAGGTAATAGACAAAGAGTTATTTCTCTTGTCTATTGACATGTGAAGTTGAAGATTTCGTCATATTGACATATAAAGTTGAAGGAAATGATGTGAGTTAGATCCAAAATATGAGCGCTTTTACGTGCTTATATCTTGTTCTATTATATTATTAAATTATTAAATTATTAATATTAATTTTAATTGTTAATTGTTAATGCTAATGTAAATTATTATTCCCTCTATCTCAATTGATTCCTACTAGAGATTTACATACGGTTTAAAAAAGATACAATAATTATACTGTTGATCAATAAGAATTCATTAAGAAAATATATGAAGAATAAATTTGAGATGAGTAATATCTAAATATATTAAGTATCTTAGTTTTCATTTTGTACCATTATCAAACATAAGAGCATCACCAATGCATTGTATCTTACAAAGTTTGAAGTAGTGGCACCTCATCCAAGTTTTGCCACATCATTATCTTATTTACTCTTATATATATATTCATATATATATCATCTACAAATATAGTAAGCAGGTAGTACCTGGAGTAATTATATGAAAGAGTAAAATCCATTTATATGAAGAAAGTAATGTGTCGGGCCCATTCTTGCATCCAAAGAGAACTTTAAGCTCCTCTTTGCACGATTAAATAGCTGGTATGCTACAATGCAACATTACAACTTTAAACTTTGACAAATGCTTCTTTGAACCTTGCCAACTAGAAGCATTGGAGATGCTCTAAAAAGAATAAGAATGAGAATAACAATAAGTCAATAACAACAATAAATATGTTAAAAAGTTGTATATATGATTTACTAAAAAAAACCTCAATAGTGGTAGAGATAAGGGTTTATTGTTTCATTATGTATGATAATTTACACTTTTTACAAATGTATGAGTCGAACTTTGAAAACTTCTAATGTATGTTTTAAACTTGTAAATATCGTGCTTTCCTTTTTTGACATTGACAAAAATGAAAACTTTCCAATTTTAGCCTTACCAATAAATGATATTTACAAGTTCAATACATACAATAAAAGTTTCTAAAATTCGAGTCATACAATAGTGAAAATTGTAAAATTTAATACATAACGCAATAATCAACTTAGAGACAAAGGACCATATTGAAGAACATTGTAGTCTTCATGGGGTAAAATGTAAATAATACTAAAGTTACTCTAGAAGCACTGAAGCAGAGAGGTACGATAACCAAGAACCCTAATTTAACACCCCATTTCAATCGATTTGAATTGCTAATCGATCATGACAATATCATCATACTGTCAACGCGTTGTTAGCAGATCATCTTCCTTAATTACCTCAGGAATTAACAACTCTCAGATTAGATCCAAACACACTATCAGCCGTAAGTTTTTTATAACTTGAACTTTCGATTCAGAATATCATGTGCAATTGAAATGGAATTCATAGAAAAAATAGTAAATTTAAGCTTAAAATTAATGTCACAATGTAAATTCATATTGACTTGTATTTTTTATCGTGTATGTATAATATGCATCTATCACTTGAAATTTGAAACCCTTCGATTTAAGGTGCCTATAAACTCATATGTGCTATTGTTTGTATGTAGCACTCGAAACCCTAACATGTTATTAAGGCTCTGCTTGTATTCAGAATGTTAATTTTTATTAGTATATATGATCGTATATCTATTATTTGTATCCAACATTACATTAGTTTATGTTTCTGGGCATCACTGTATGCTATAAATATATAAGATTTATATTGTTAATGGATAGATTATTAACTTTTATTAAGTAAACAAACTATAACAAGAGTGTATTGCTGCAGGTGCTAAAACTGTTGTCAGTTTCGATAGGCCGCTTAGACAATTCGTATCCGGGAAAGGGAAGTCTGCTGGTAGAAACTCTGTAGGTCGTATAACAATTTTCCACTGAGGAGGTTGAGCAAAACGATCACAGTGAACAATTGATCTAAAATGAAACACTTCATCCGTTAGTGTTGTGGAAAGGATAGAGTATGACCCAAATCGTACGTCTCGCATTGCGGTGGTGAGATGGGATGAGGTGGTTGAGGTTGACCGTCATAAGAAAGTCAACGCAGTGGAAGAGTTTGGTCCATCTCGTAAGATCTTACCTAGCATGAGTATTAATAGTCAAGGTCAGTTTTCATTATGTTCTTTACCTAAGCTGCTGGAAGATGGAAAGGTGGGTTCTTCTGTACCTAAATGAGATCATGTAGTTGTTGGTCTTCCTAAAGGTATGATTCACGGGTCAAAAAGCCTGTTTACTAGTAAAGCCTTACCTGTAGGAAGCAAAATGACAGACGTGAAGGACGTGTTTATATCTGCGTTTTCATCTTCAAAAGCTAAGGGAGATAATGCACCTTAATCCTTTGTTAGCACTTTGGTTTTGCCAAGAATGGCAATAGTGGGTGCGAAGCCCAATTTTTTTGTTCCAAGAATGAAAGAAGATGTCAAAGAAAATGAAGGTTTGTCTCTTAATGAGATCAAGAAATGGGACAAAGATAGCATTGTGTGGTCCCATAAGATGAAACGTAAAGCAGCTGTTTCTTAGCAGAGTTTAAGGCAGCGAGAGATATTAGGGCTTGCTGGAATAGCTAGTTCAAACGAGTCAAAGTCGAAGCTAATGGACAAAGAGAAAACAGATGGGAAGTTTACTGTAGATCGCTCACCTGTAACTTATATATTAGCCACGCATCAAATGGAAGTGGGGAAGATGGTAATGAATTGTGATAAGCGTTTAAATGATGAGTTACTTCATAGATACCGAGTAACATGTCAACCTAATTGAAAGGAGTCAGCTTCATAGATCTAAGACGAGTCTCGTTTTCATAATTTGTAGTTCCTTTGATGAGCATTGTATGTTTCTTTATTTTTGCGATCTTTTTGGTGTGCCTGGGTATAATGCACAACAATGATCTAAGCTTTTAGTAATATCTTTGTTGAACTATCTTTTGGTGTGCGCTGTTACTCAGGTTTCTTATATATATATATATATATATATATATATATATATATATATATATATATATATATATATATATATATACTGATATAGTGAAATGCAACTTATAAAGCTTTACCAGTGTTTACTGATGGTATATCCATCTGATCATTATTTCTGCGTTTAATGAACTGCTTTTTTGTTTATTCTTGTTTGTGGTTATCTTCAGCTGTTTTTTACCTTTGTTTGTTATTTTGCACTCATTCTGGATCCTTGATCTGACTCGAGCACTTACCTGATAGTTCCTTTCTACATCTAGGTTGATTATGTGTCAAATGATATGTTAGCTTCTGTTCCATAATTGTGATTTTCAGTTGCATGCAACATAGAGAACATGAAGTAATTTGACTCTCAGTTTCCTGTTGGTGTGGAAAAAGGGTAGTAGGAGATTATACACGGGTTAGAGAACATGTATGGTGTTGGGTATACTGAATACTTTTTCTACATTTATATGGTTGTTATTTCCATTGATACGAACAATCTGTGGCACTCATCTCAGATAAGTTACTTGAGGACTCTCTTCGGGCATTGTGTCCCCTTTGGCGGCACTCATCTCAGATAAGTTACTTGAGGACTCTCTTCGGGCATTGTGTCCCCTTTGGTGTAGTTGTCGTGAACCTTTATTGGGTTACCGAATCTTCTCTTATATGGACTTTGGGATTCAGATGTTTACATTATCATTTCATTTGTGTCTTGTCTTCACTAGACTGCTTCGTGACTTCGAGCATCGGAAGAGTAAGCTTTATATATTTTTTTCAATATAGTTGACCTTAATTGTAGTATGGCAATCAGTAAGAATGGTTTTTTGTAGAAATGAAATGAAGATTTATATTACCATTAAAATCTAGCAATATGCTAGGAATTACATCAATATCATACCATACCATACCACCAGTTGACCCTAACCCTACAATTACAACACCGATACAAAACATGTTGATTCATTAAATATCCAAAACATGTTCGATTTTTTTGAAGTTATATGGTTATACCAATTAACATTATTATTGGTTGATTCATTAAACTGACATCCATTGGGTATTTTATCAACGAGTGCAACTAAAAGGTAACCGCCCTCTTAAGGCTCCCAGCAACCAGTCTTACATGCAACATCAAAGGCATAAATCACATAATTCAAAGTTCAAGGAACATGGGTTCAGGATTTGAACATGTAACCGTCCTTGAATGTTGCATTCCTCCCACGGCTAGGCTACCATCATAGAGATGACTGAATGCAATTGACTGCAATACTTAAAAACATTGAAGAGGGCCATGCAAAGATGCACGGCTGCACATCTTAGTTGTGCATCCCAAATTGTCCAGAATATACACATATATATCTGAAAGAATGATCGTGGGATTACCTCAACTGCCCATATATTGAAGAATGCCAAGAATGCTCGAAGGACTCCCTGTCGGAGCAACAAACATCAGCACAAAAAATCTTCTAAGATCATTGGGAGCTTTATAGAGGCCAAGATCCGTATGTTGTAATGATGCACATCTCAAAATAGAGAAAGCCCCGTCACCTCCAAAGGAGTTTCAAATTAAACAAATCGAGCTTATATTCTTCAACATCCCGGATAAGAATATTCTATTGTTCAATGTCAAACATGATAAGATCATGCTGAGATGACAAGAACTTTTTTGTTTGGTAAAATAATGGACTCATTTGTTTTCCCTTCTCACAGCAATCGCATGACCTATCAAGTTAATATTGAATATGAGAGATCTCAATCGCACTTTCCCCATGGTACTTAATCTCACGGACCATGATGCAACCAACCCATATAGAGCAATTACTCCGTATGTGTGATTTTCAAATCAAAATGTCTGTATAGACACTTTCACAGTTTCAACATAACCCATTGCAGCAGCTCACACAAAAACCATCTTTAAGACTTTAACCACAACCAGACTTGTCACCGCTCTGAAGAGTGAAATCTTCATATGGGTATGAATTTAAGTTATGAGTCCATGACATTAATAAGCCCAGCACAAATGACTTAACACATAGTGTCATTGTAAGATGCATAAACGTACCTAATACAGTAACATCCAAGTATATAACCCAATATCAAAATTGTGAGATTTCCAGATCAAAATGTCTGTATACACTTTCATTCTTTAACGATCGTTATAGAATCAGAAGAGCTTAAATATTGATCGATCTTATAGAATCAGAAGATCTTAAATCATATGAAGATATGATCATTTTAAATTATATTCAAATGTTTATTAAAGCTTGATCTTACAATCTCAATCTTACACAGATGAAAATGATTTTATGTAATTTCTCAATCATAACAACCTCAATTTAACCTATAACATGGGTCAAGAGCCCAACATATCTATCAAGCAGTACACAATAAACAAACAAAGACCCAAAACATCACCAAATATTTAAAGAAAGATACTTGATTATTTGAGCATTTAGCAATTATCTCATACAGTCAAAGTAGCCATCACATATATGCTTAAAGGACTTGATAGATTCAGAAAATTAACAATTGTCATTTAGAAAAAGAGAGATTCTTTTTCACATCTAGAACTCCTAACATGCACAAAAACAAGTACAATCAGTCTACCTCTTAACTAAAAACACCACATGGTTCAATTAATCCAGGATCACCAAAAGCAAGGGGTATACATACACAGAGGATTGATTTCATTCGGTAACTAAGCTTTCTTTGGTGATTTTGTTGATTTTGACGGAGATTTGGTAGGTTCCTTTGCAGCCTTCTCATGAGCCTTCTTCGGCAAAAGAACTGGATTGATGTTAGGAAGAACACCACCATGAGCAATGGTCAGACCAGATAGAAGCTTTCCAAGCTCATCATCATTTCTCAAAGCCAACAAAACATGCCTCGGTATGATCCTATTCTTCTTGTTATCCCTAGCAGCATTTCTAGCCAATTCCAAAACCTAATCACAATTCCAAGATCACACGTTTAATAATAATTTTTTTCCCACTTATTATAACCATCTCTAGTAATTCAATATTTTCAACAATTATTTCACTTTGTCACACAAGTATTCCACATAGCTTTTCACAATGTTAAGGGTATGTCACACAACTTGCACTTTTAAAATTTATTAGGTAGCACCATTCTACCAATTACCTTCTCCCACATTGACTCAACAATCAATTGATTCAATACAATCTCATACTTATGTTCACAATCACATTATATTTCGATGATACTTGGTAGCCCCAACAACTTCAGGTAACATAACATAATATATCAGCGGTGATCAGGCATCGTAGTATTATGTTTTTCACCATTCCTTGTCTGGCTAACTTATATTATAATTCATTAAGGTGATTCCCTTTTCTCTTAAACACATATCAATCAATTATCATGATTTCAACATATGACACAATATCAAGCATTAGTGTCTCAACAATATCACGTGTAATACCATACATGTATCCAAGGATAGTCATCTTATTATAGTAATCACTTAATCATATGGCTCAAAACCTTTCATTTTCGTAGGAGTAAATTATTTCACATGATCAATTAACAACATACTTCATATACTCCTATTAGCTACTGTTCTCATAACAGTGAGTCAAATATTAATAACATATCACATCAAATTATTAATTCAACTTTTACACCACATTTGTCGGCAACTTCACTTGCCTCAATTCACATAACAGCTAATCATATACCCATGACATATCTATTATGTTGTTACTTACATTATTATTTCAACGTGTGTATATATATTATCTACACTTTACACCTGACCAGGAAGTCCTATCTCTTCCTTAACCATATACACACACACCAATATTCATATATTTCATATTTATTTCCTTCAATTAATTAGCCTTAGTCAAAATATACTTCCTAATCACAAATTTTCTCAATGAAGTAATTTCACTTTTAATCAGCTACCAATTAATTAATTAGCAAGGATATATATATAAACACACCTTGCATTTATTATATCATAATCATACAACTGATTATATTATATTTCAATATCGTAGACACTTTTAAGTTCAACAGTGTAACACCTCGTCAAAAAGTCAAATTTCGAGCCAAACTTTAATTTTAAGTAATGGCATTATTATATACAATTGTAACCAAGTAATCGAAATTGTGTAAATAATGTTTAATCATAAAGATTTAACATTTAACATCTGGACAAAAATATTAAACATTTCAAAAATATAAGTCATTTTTAATTTAAAACGCATTCTAATTATTCGAGACTGCGCGAAAACAAATTATTAAATCTTAAGTTTCAAATGATATATTTTTATAAAACGTTTCGAAGGAAATTAAAAATCAAATTTTAGAATTTAAAATGTAACTTTTAAATTATATCGGACAAATTAAACACGGATATTTTGTACTGTGGTTGGAGACCACAGTCCACGCAATGGGATCTGAGTTTGACAAAACCCAAATCCCCTCCCCATTCCACCTCATTTCCATCATCTTCTTCTTTTTCTCCACCCCATTTTTCTCTCAAAAATATCACCACCAATCACCACCACCACCGCCGGCCGACCACCACCACCACCATCACCAACATTTTCGGAACCACCATCAAGAGAGGAACAACATTAACAAAGGCGACACCCTCGTTTTCTTCCTCGTCTGGCCTCGATTCGCATTTGTAAGAAATTCCTAAATTTTTAGATTTAATCATTTTGGTGTAATGTTTGGGTGTAATAATGTTTACACAACTTAATTATAACCTAAACAACAAGGAAAACATGATTTTACAGCTTAAAAATGCATTAGATTTGCGATTTTGGCCGTAAAAACGCGACAGTCGCTGGTTTCAGGGCTGGTGTTCATCTTTGCGACACAACGCTTGTGTCGCATGTTGTGTCGCATAATTCCATTTGTGTCGTATCTTATGCCGTACACTATGTCGCATCTTGTGTCGCAGACTTTATGCGACACAACCCTTATGTCGCTATTGAATCAGCATCGCAAACTTTGCGACACAACCACTGTGTCGCAGATCTCTTGTGTCGCACTCTATGCGACACAACCCTTGTGTCGCATGACCAATTTTTGTGTCGCATGTTATGTCGCAGAAAACAGAAAACAGCCACATTTTTCTAAGTGTCGGGAAACATTTTCAAATGACAATTCAAATATGATACGACTTATACTCGAAACTAATATACTTTATAAAGTATACGAAAGCTCAAACCTAATAATAATATGAATTATTATTACGAATCATCGATAACGAACCGCACTTACAAACATACGAAATCTCTCGTGTTTAGGACACTAGGAGATTATACTTGGCACGACTCGTTACACTAGGACGCTAACTTCTCAGGTGAGTTCATAGCCCCACTCTTTTACTGTTTTCCAACTGATTTCGGGGCGGGAATGCATACTCCTGTTTTAGTACTTTCCACTGTATAAATCTTTACAAATGTTTTACAATAGCTTATGGTAACGGTGCTAGATTACGACAGCTATGAACCATTTGACCATACTTAGAGATATTAAGTATGACCGTGTTAGAAACACTTAGAACTATATTACATATGATATCTAGGGAGTAAACGCCTCACTACATCAGTGAACTGCTAATTACCAGTAATGACCGGTGGACTTATGAACACCAACTAGAGGCACCGACTTGCTAGTTTAGCGTTGACTACCTTTACGAACTAGCGGATGACTTTGACTACGTACTGTAAGTACTTCCCGACAGTTAAGTGACATGTTAAAGTACTTTGACTTTACACATTACTTCAGACAAACTAGGTGACGTAGATACGTACCTAACAGATGATTATGATTTGCCCCTATACCTAGGTGACATTCCTACTTTTCTTAGTAAGATTTACTACTGTGAATTACGTAACAACTTGAGGTACTGTTGAGTGCCTGTAACACTTTACTAGCCTTGGGCTAAACTTACTTACGGGCATGTCGTGTACTGCCAAAATGATTACTTACATCTCCTACGGGAGAATAACAGACGCTGTCACTATATGTGAAGCAAAACGATGCCACGGTGGGTGGCACAAAAACGATACCAATATGGTTGGTATTACGGATTTACAAACGAGCTCACGATACCACGGTGGGTGGTACAACTAACTTACGAGCTGAGGGCTCACGATACCACGGTGGGTGGTACAACTTACCTACGAGCCGGATGCTCACACTCAGCAACGGACCGACGAATTATTACGGTCGGGGTAATTGGCTCAGCATATGAATTTATGCTCTATCGTAGTTCTACGGGACTGCACGGTTACTCATTTCAGCATATGGATTTATGCTTTACTTATTCTCAGCAACGGACCTACGAATTATTACGGTCGGGGTCGTTGGCTCGATAACTGGTTATATTACTTAAACGTGGTCCTGAGGGACATAACTTGACATTTCCTTTGGGGGATACCCATTACCATCACTGTAGGTGATTACTAGATACTTACGAGTCGGAGACTCGGGAAATTACGAGCTTTTGCTCACTTGACCGTACTCACAAACCGTACTGATATGACACGATTCCAAAATAAATAACTTGATCACGTTGCCGGGGTGCAACCTTTCATGCCAGGTGGCATTGTGACTCACTAGTACCAGTAGCACCAATACTTGGAACCGTATGAATTAACTGTACCATATTGCCGGGGAGCAATACAGGCTGTCTACGGATTCTTCCCGTTTGACCTCTTTCGACCAGTAGCATGACAGTTAGTCATCTTACGCTACACCCCTATATATATTGCCAGGTGGCAATAACGTACCTGATAACACACCCACTGGGAATTGGTTCCCTTTACTTGACTAGAAACCTATTGATTAGGTTCACCTGTTTACCATAAATTCCTCACAATTACCTCGAGGGGTAATCATTACTATTTAAACTGTTAAACTTGATTTACATTTCTGAATGAAATACATATTTATTGAACTACTTGTTATTACAACTTACTTGTGAACTCACCAGCTTTCCAGCTGACCTTTTAGTGTGCATTCTCAGGTACACTGCTGTAGTAGGATTGGCCTACAGGATTCTAGCTCGAGTCTCATGTTTTCAACACTCAAGACATTTATTGCATTTACTTCAGTACTAGTAAAATGTAATACTATTTTTATGCGAACTCGCAACTTGTAAACACTTTAATTTCAGAAATGTATAACTATTTTCAAACGTCTCATTTAGAGTCGTTCACTATGTATCTTATGTTGTGATATTTGATTTGGTAACACCCGACCCGATCGCTTCCGCAATCCGAAATTTGAGGGTGTTACAGATTGGTATCAGAGCCTAAGGTTGTAGTGAACTAGGTTGCATTTAGTGGGCCTAGACTATGACCATTAGGCAGTATTCCTTATTAGGTATAACTAGTTCAGGGATTACATCATACGAACTTAATTTAACATAGCGTAGCTAACTATGTACAATTAAGAAAAGATGATGTAAGATCTGAGAGGGGTTATATTGAAATGGAATGCAGTAGTTGACTCTGATTGTTATTTGCTAAACGCCATAGGCTATTATATGTACTGTAGGTATATATGAATAGGCCTTATGTGTATACTATTTCTGCGTATCTATATACATGTATGTATGATTATACCTGACATGATTCCGCTGTACAACTGATACACACTATCGAAGCGGCATATCGCCAACTTCCCAATCTTTACGACTTGATCTCAAAATTTTGACCAGGTTGGTCACGGCTGACTGGTATTACGAGAGATGCTCGTAATGACTAAGTCCACGAATTACTTTCGAACTTACTAACGGCCCGAGGGCCATACTTGGATAACATGTGGCACGTGGTGCTGCATCGTGCTTTGGGCACAATACTACTCCAGCACGTGGTGCTGCAACTACACAGTATGTTTATACTACATTCGGCACGATGGTGCTACACTCACAGTACATGGGTACTGCAATTACGGTGCCGCGAGCACTACATTACGGCACGTGGTGCTGCGTTTCATGGTACTTTTGTACTACAATCATAATACATTACGGTGCTTCGGGCACCACATTTTGGCACGTTGTGCTACACCCAGGCTCGATGAGCTACTATTCAATATGCATGTGAACTTGTTATAGTTACATGTACGACTTACATATACGTATACATTTACTTAACTGGGCACGAGATGCCACACCTGACTTTTATTACGCACATATACTTGTATAGTTACGTGTACACCATATATGTATATACGACTACTCTACTGGACACGAGGTGTCCCACTCGATTACTTTGCGTATGAACACTCGCTATAGGCACTTGTACACTTATACGCATACGCGATTACCTTACTGGGCACGAAGTGCCACACCACGACTACTCAGGCATGTGATGCCTCATTCGATGAATACACTCTAATTTATTGGGATTACATTTATAGTACTTTAGTACTACATTATAGTCTGATGGACTACGACAATACCATAGTTCTGGTCGAACTACATATAATACATAACTAGGTCGTTAGTACGACTACACATTTAAAATTTCAAAGTCCTAGGGCTTTCATACAGACACCTTAAGTGGTTTCTGGATCATTATCACTTTTATATCCGTGGGCAATGGTGTAATACCGATTTACATATACAGCTACAATAATCAAAATCTTTGAATAAAGATCTCACACTTTGTCGTTTCACTTTTATTTAAGAATCATGCCGCCTAAACGACAAACCTACACACAAGCAGAACGTGACCAATACGCTGAGCAAAGAGTGGCTGAAGCTCTAGCTACACAAAACCTTACGCGCCTCTGCACCTATAAGGAATTTCTGAACTGTAACCCGCCAATCTTTGTTGGTACCGAAGGGGCTGTCGGGCTGATCCAATGGATCGAAAGGATGTAAGCTGTATTCCGCATTTGCAACTGCCCCGATGAATACAAAGTCAAATACTCCACCTACACCCTTCAAGACATTGCTCTAACCTGGTGGAATGCTCACGCCCAAACCACAGGGGTTGACACCGCCTATGAACTTTCTTGGGAGGAACTGAAACAACTGATGAGGGACGAATATTGTCCTAGCAAGGAACTACACCGACTTGAGAATGAACTCTGGCATCTTACCGTGAAAAACAACGACATCATGACCTATACCAATCGTTTTCACCGACTGGCACTCCTTTACCCATCTCTAGTAAACCAAGAAAGCAAACGAATCGAACAATACATCGAAGGACTTCCGGCACAAGTCGCGGACATGGTTACCTCCTCTAAACCCAACACTATTCGCGACGCCGTTCGCATGGCCCACAACCTCATGGCGCGGGTGGTTCAACGCGGAACCTCCACAACTGAAAACCACACACAAAAATGGAATGACGATTCCAGCACTAGTCATGATCCAACAAATCAACCTGAACCCTTGAAATCTTACCCTTCTGAATTCAAAGGAAAGCGGGGCTATGCGGGGGATAAACCCTTCTGTCACAACTGTAAACGTCACCACTCTGGCCCTTGTGGCTCACCTTGCGAGAGATGCCAACGATTTGGACACCAAATCCGGGACTGTAGAGTTCCTGCCAATCCCGACGGACAACAAACGTGTTTAAAATATAACACTCCTGGACATTTCAAGAAAGATTGCCCAAATCAGAAACGAAAAATCCTCATGATCAACTCCGGAGGGACCGGACGAAATCGCGACAATATCACGGGTATGTCCCTATCCAATACTAAACTTTCAAATTAAACACAACGTTTCGATCGGCGGGAATGTCGATTCCAAAATGATACCGATTACATAAATTAATACCGACTACACGAATTAAGCCAAACATAAAAGTTAGAGTTTGCTTTCAGCAGACTAATCGACTGAACGTACACAAATCACTCAGTCCTTATAGGACTACCCACCGAACGGTCACATTGTGACAGCTATCTAGTCCCGAACGGACTACAATGTTAACGGTTACCTAATAACCACAATTTAAATCATACCCCGAATAAATAACGTAGTCAGAATGTGACTACAACGATAAACCGCGACACAGTCATGGATCGACTGCCCTTCAACCCCGTTATAAGACATGATATGTCTAATACCTACTCGATACATTCCTCATACGTACATTGCTCCCCAGACTTCAAGCGACCACGGCTTCACACGAAATTTCGGGACGAAATTTTATTAACAGGGGGAGAATGTAACACCTCGTCAAAAAGTCAAATTTCGCGCCAAACTTTAATTTTAAGTAATGGCATTATTATATACAATTGTAACCAAGTAATCGAAATTGTGTAAATAATGTTTAATCATAAAGATTTAACATTTAACATCTGGACAAAAATATTAAACATTTCAAAAATATAAGTCGTTTTTAATTTAAAACGCATTCTAATTATTCGAGACTGCGCGAAAACAAATTATTAAATCTTAAGTTTCAAATGATATATTTTTATAAAACGTTTCGAAGGAAATTAAAAATCAAATTTTAGAATTTAAAATGTAACTTTTAAATTACATCGGACAAATTAAACACGGATATTTTGTACTGTGGTTGGAGACCACAGTCCACGCAATGGGATCTGAGTTTGACAAAACCCAAATCCCCTCCCCATTCCACCTCATTTCCATCATCTTCTTCTTTTTCTCCACCCCATTTTTCTCTCAAAAATATCACCACCAATCACCACCACCACCGCCGGCCGACCACCACCACCACCATCACCAACATTTTCGGAACCACCATCAAGAGAGGAACAACATTAACAAAGGCGACACCCTCGTTTTCTTCCTCGTCTGGCCTCGATTCGCATTTGTAAGAAATTCCTAAATTTTTAGATTTAATCATTTTGGTGTAATGTTTGGGTGTAATAATGTTTACACAACTTAATTATAACCTAAACAACAAGGAAAACATGATTTTACAGCTTAAAAATGCATTAGATTTGCGATTTTGGCCGGAAAAACGCGACAGTCGCTGGTTTCAGGGCTGGTGTTCATCTTTGCGACACAACGCTTGTGTCGCATGTTGTGTCGCATAATTCCATTTGTGTCGTATCTTATGCCGTACACTATGTCGCATCTTGTGTCGCAGACTTTATGCGACACAACCCTTATGTCGCTATTGAATCAGCATCGCAAACTTTGCAACACAACCACTGTGTCGCAGATCTCTTGTGCCGCACTCTATGCGACACAACCCTTGTGTCGCATGACCAATTTTTGTGTCGCATGTTATGTCGCAGAAAACAGAAAACAGCCACATTTTTCTAAGTGTCGGGAAACATTTTCAAATGACAATTCAAATATGATACGACTTATACTCGAAACTAATATACTTTATAAAGTATACGAAAGCTCAAACCTAATAATAATATGAATTATTATTACGAATCATCGATAACGAACCGCACTTACAAACATACGAAATCTCTCGTGTTTAGGACACTAGGAGATTATACTTGGCACGACTTGTTACACTAGGACGCTAACTTCTCAGGTGAGTTCATAGCCCCACTCTTTTACTGTTTTCCAACTGATTTCGGGACGGGAATGCATACTCCTGTTTTACTACTTTCCACTGTATAAATCTTTACAAATGTATTACAATAGCTTATGGTAACGGTGCTAGATTACGACAACTATGAACCATTTGACCATACTTAGAGATATTAAGTATGACCGTGTTAGAAACACTTAGAACTATATTACATATGATATCTAGGGAGTAAACGCCTCACTACATCAGTGAACTGCTAATTACCAGTAATGACCGGTGGACTTATGAACACCAACTAGAGGCATCGACTTGCTAGTTTAGCGTTGACTACCTTTACGAACTAGCGGATGACTTTGACTAAGTACTGTAAGTACTTCCCGACAGTTAAGTGACATGTTAACGTACTTTGACTTTACACATTACTTCAGACAAACTAGGTGACGTAGATACGTACCTAACAGATGATTATGATTTGCCCCTATACCTAGGTGACATTCCTACTTTTCTTAGTAAGATTTACTACTGTGAATTACGTAACAACTTGAGGTACTATTGAGTGCCTGTAACACTTTACTAGCCTTGGGCTAAACTTACTTACGGGCATGTCGTGTACTGCCAAAATGATTACTTACATCTCCTGCTGGAGAATAACGGACGCTGTCACTATATGTGAAGCAAAACGATGCCACGGTGGGTGGCACAAAAACGATACCAATATGGTTGGTATTACGGATTTACAAACGAGCTCACGATACCACGGTGGGTGGTACAACTTACTTATGAGCTGAGGGCTCATGATACCACGGTGGGTGGTACAACTTACCTACGAGCCGGATGCTCACACTCAGCAACGGACCGACGAATTATTACGGTCGGGGTCGTTGGCTCAGCATATGAATTTATGCTCTATCGTAGTTCTGCGGGACTGCACGGTTACTCATTTCAGCATATGGATTTATGCTTTACTTATTCTTAGCAACGGACCTACGAATTATTACGGTCGGGGTCGTTGGCTCGATAACTAGTTAATTTACTTAAACGTGGTCCTGAGGGACATAACTTGACCTTTCCTTTGGGGGATACCCATTACCATCACTGTAGGTGATTACTAGATACTTACGAGTCGGAGACTCGGGAAATTACGAGCTTTTGCTCACTTGACCGTACTCACAAACCGTACTGATATGACACGATTCCAAAATAAATAACTTGATCACGTTGCCGGGGTGCAACCTTTCATGCCAGGTGGCATTGTGACTCACTAGTACCAGTAGCACCAATACTTGGAACCGTATGAATTAACTGTACCATATTGCCGGGGAGCAATACAGGCTGTCTACGGATTCTTCCCGTTTGACCTCTTTCGACCAGTAGCATGACAGTTAGTCATCTTACGCTACACCCGTATACATATTGCCAGGTGGCAATAACGTACCTGATAACACACCCACTGGGAATTGGTTCCCTTTACTTGACTAGAAACCTATTGATTAGGTTCACCTGTTTACCATAAATTCCTCACAATTACCTCGAGGGGTAATCATTACTATTTAAACTGTTAAACTTGATTTACATTTCTGAATGAAATACATATTTCTTGAACTACTTGTTATTACAACTTACTTGTGAACTCACCAGCTTTCTAGCTGACCTTTTAGTGTGCATTCTTAGGTACACTGCTGTAGTAGGATTGGCCTACAGGATTCTAGCTCGAGTCTCATGTTTTCAACACTCAAGACATTTATTGCATTTACTTTAGTACTAGTAAAATGTAATACTATTTTTATGCGAACTCGCAACTTGTAAACACTTTAATTTCAGAAATGTATAACTATTTTCAAACGTCTCATTTAGAGTCGTTCACTATGTATCTTATGTTGTGATATTTGATTTGGTAACACCCGACCCGATCGCTTCCGCAATCCGAAATTTGAGGGTGTTACAAACAGTATTACTATTAACAACTTAATCAACACTGTGTCTACACAATTCGACATCTCTTTTATAATTTCAAGTTTAATTAGAACTACCCATTTTATTACATTAACATGTTATAATCATCAACCGACTCAAAACTGGGGAATCATATCATTCTGACTCAACTTACTTTACCATTATCAATATCATCATAGCAAAGTAAACTATTCATACTTATTTAAATTCAACAAGATTTTCGAGAATTACCTGATACACTTAGGCCCACGATGATTGAGGAATCATTGAGAGTACCAGTCGGTTTCTCATGTTCCTCTTTCTCTGCAATCAAAATAACAATCTCGAATCTTGTTATGGGTTAGTACATATCCAACTAACTAAGTTCTCATACAACCACTAATCCCACACTCTGGAATGTTTGACTCAACACAACTCTAGATTTGGAATTGAACACCTTACAATGTCCAATTCGCCCAAACCTATGCTCTGATACCAACTTATAACACCCCTCATTTTATACCAACTCATAACACCCCTCTTTTTATACTCATTTAAATGTAATACACCTCGGAAGCGTACGTTCAATTTCAAAATGGTTGACATATAATGTTGACATATTTAAACATGTCATTTTAAAACCTTAGTCATAATAGTTTTACAAATTAAAATCAAAGTATATTAAACTGTGTGTTATAGAACTTCACAAAAATATTTCTGATTTAACCAAATCAGATATCAGAGTACACGCCCTGTTGTCAAACATTCCATCCAGTCCAGCTTCTTGCCTAACCATTTTTAAATCTATAACCTACAAGAAGGGTTAATGTGGGGGATTAGCTCAAAGCTAAGTGAGTGAATAAATAATCAACAACCCAACTTAGCATAACAGCTCTGTTTACATCATAGCATCGTAAATACACAAAATCACAAAGTATCTATGGTTCTTGGGGAAACCTTCAGCCAAGAACACACAAATAATATCACATAGTATCAATGAGATAACATCTCAATACAATGAGGATCGGTGGTTCTTGAGATCTCATAATACCCGGGGATTCTCCAAGAACACTTACCGTACATATCCGTATGGCCATAACGGACGAGACCGATAGTTTGGTACTAATCTCATACGAATAATTTCCTATTAACGATATATACATGGAAATTTCTGTCGTCTTACGATAGTAACCAAACCCAACCAACCTGTTGACCTCAATACACTGATGCCCGAAGGCTAAATATCAAGTGATCACATATTCACATACTCAGTCAGGTCAACATATCAGGCTAAACAGTCTATCAACAGTATTATTACTATTAAACCAAAATCTTCATGGCAAACAAAAGCAGTAATAATACGTTTACCCGTTGTAACCAAACCTGTTATAACTAAAGTACACTGAGGATTAAGGATCCACTCACCGTTACCTCAGTCGCAAGCTCAGAAGTCTAATATTACTGAGCATTCTCCATATCTGAGAATACAATAAATAATGAGTTAGTACTCATTTCATAATCATATAACATATTTTGATATGTAATATTAAAATAATAAACAATATATAGTATCATACTACTATGCAACATTTACTGTTTATCATTTACTATGCCGTATTTACTATTCGATATTTACTATTCACTATACCGTATTTACTATTTGGTATTTACTATTCAAAATTCACTATTCGGAATTTACTATTCACTATGCACTATGCACTATGCAGTACCGTGCATCATCTTCATCATCTACGAACGGTTTCTTTTAATAATCACTATGCACTCATTTTTAATACATCTAACAAACTTATTGGTATATAGTAACTTCAAATAAGCAATATAACAACTTTTTAAAATTCTAATTTTATAACTAATCAATAATCTATATAAATTCTAAAAAAAAAAATCATAATTTTGATAATAATAACTTAAAAAAATCATACCTATAAGTAAAGGAGAAGATGCTGATGATAATACTGAATCAAAATCACCTAATCATTTCCTTTCTCTCTTTTTTTCTTTTCTTTTCTTTCTCTCCTTCTTTTTTCTTTCTTCTGTTTTTTTATGTTACTATACATGAATGATTGAATTATATAATTCAATCATGCACTACAAAATAATCCCCTTTTAGATCCATTGTCTGGAACTTAAAGCCATTTGTGCGATCAAATATTTTCTTTTACCGTCAACTATATTAATTTAAGGGTTAATTACATATATCCCCACCTTAAACACTAGAAATATCATATATACCAAACTAAATTAAAAAATTACATATATACCCAAAATCTCAATTTTATAATAATTAGAATTCTAAAAAATCATAAATAATTATTTATGAAATCATTAATGACTATTATACCCTCCAATTTTTATAGATTTCCTTTATTAAACCCATACAATTCTGCAACTAATAAAAAATATAAACTAAAAAGTGTATAAGTTGGTATGTGATGAATTGATGGAATGGATCGTAAAATAAGTTAAACGGAGACATTTTTCTGAATAAGTTAAACGGAGACATTTTTCTAATTTTTTCGTTAATTTTTCATTTGAGTTTTCAGGTTCTGTACATGTACATTTTGCGAGATGTGAACATCTGGAATTGATCATTCACGGAAGTTTATATGTAGATATATTAAATTACTAATATGTGTTGCAATTGAAACAAATTAGGTGATGTTATGTATATATTACTCGAAGTATGTCTGTATATAGGGTGTATATTATTATTAAAGGAAGTAATTGATGAACTGACGATTATCTTTTTGTTAGAGATTTAGGGTTTGATGAAAGAGGCATGAAGTGAGGAGGGTATAATAGTCATTATACAGTTTATAAATAATTATTTATGATTTTTAGAATTCTAATTATTATAAAATTGAGATTTTGGGTATGTATATAATTTTTGAATTTAGTTGGGTATATATGATATTTCTAATGTTTAAGGTGGGGATATATGTAATTAACCCTTAATTTAAAAGAGTTAATATTTTACTAGTCACAATAAACTCTTGTGCCTTTCTCCCAATTAATTTCAAATAAACAAAATGAAATTATTTCCTAATATATTAAATAATAATTTAAAGCTTAGGAAAAATACCACATTATCACTTGGCCCAAAAAGTGGGTGTTACACAGAGAGAGAAAAAAATCTACCAATCATATTTGTAGGTCTATGTTTAGATCCATATAATTAGGCATATATAACATTACTCTTTCATCTTGTAGTATAAAACTTCGCTAATTTAGTAATTTTATCAACAACTTTTGTTTGTTAATATATATTTTTTAATTCAACCAACTAATGTTTGCTATATTTATTAGTACCCAACAACCCCCTACCAAAATTTATGTACGAGGGACACCTCTAGAGCCGCAGTCCTGGATTTACTATTAGTTCCACTTAAGAATATAAATGAAAAAATATACATTTATTTTACTTTTATTACTATGTGATATTTTATCATTGTTTTTTAACATTATAAATAATTCCACACTGTTTATGCATAACGTACGGTTTTATATTATCCCATTCCATTTAAAGCCCAACAACCCATGTTACATATATTTCAAGTATAACCGAACCCATGATATGCTTGGTGGCAAATGCAAACAAAATGAAAAGGAAATTGCTTAACAAAGGTTGTTGAAAAACATGATTCTACCTAAACAGGTATAAAGAGATGTGTAAAAACTAGAATGTACATTTCACTAACTCTATATTTTGACACTTTGTTTTCCTAGGGTGTAATTCTCATCCTCATATCCTTTAATTACGAGTTACAAGATTTACCCTTCTCCTATTGGTAGTATGACACTTCATAGGGACCGTTAGAAAATCGCTTACCCGTTTTCCTTTAATAATTGATGAATATTCTAGAGTATATATTAGGTTAACACACAGTTTTGAACTCTACTTTCTAATACAAGTTTTTAATTGCAATTCACGGCTCAAGTTGCTATAATGTTATACTACGAGCAATCACGTTTCGTTTTCTATTTAACATAAGAGAAAATTTACATACTTAAAGCTAACACGCGAGTTAGATAATATATGAGAGAACATGACTCTAATTAGCTCAATATCTTTCAAACTTACTTTTACCAAGTTCATGTTCCATGCTCAAATAGAAGATATTTATTGTAGTTTTCTGGATAGGACCACAATTAGATCATGGATGGATCACTATTAAAGCCCATGTTATCAGGTTAAATGCAATATACTAACTGTACATGTCTAAAATGCATGACTAAATATATGTCTATTTCATACAATACACGATCTCGCATTTTTAGGTATAATTTTGAGCCTAAAATTTTAGATGCACCTAAAAAAAAATTAATTCGCCAAATTAAGTGTCCTATCAGTGTCAAATTGTAATTAAACAAATACGGAGTAAGTTAAAACATAAACATCATTTCTTCTCTAATCGAGAAGCATTAAACTTGGTGAATATTTTTTTCCTCTAAAACAAGGATCAAATACATATTATGTTTACAAAATCAAGTTTACTTATCGATCCAACATCATTCATGTTCGCGTTAAATTTATGATTCACTACATAGATCACCCATTAGGTATTGATAATCATACTTGATGAGATTGGCTCCACCATTCAGAATGACACGTGAATGATATCATCTCCATCTTTGTGTCATTTAAAATGGTGAAGCCAACGTCGTAAAGAGCGGTAAATCCTTTAATTAGGGATCATTTTTATAACATATACGGAGTATTTAAATAACCGTGTACACAAAAAACGTCTGATTCATAAGTAACTCTTAAGCTTATACTCCGTTATAGACAAAAATTGCATTTCACGTTAAAAACATCACTTAGTATATGTAGTTGTCATCATCATTTTAACTTGTGATAACTATATTTTTATCAACTACAATAAATACATAAGCATCCTTACCGATATACGTAGTTCTAAGTAGGGTAAGAAATGAATAAAAATAGCAAATTTCATCAATCAAAGGTGACATAATTGCACCGCATTCTCTATACCAAATCCTGAGTTTTTTTTCTTATATCAAGACCCCAAACACTCTTTATCCACACTTCCTTCTCTTCTTTCTACTACATTCAAACTTATCATTTTCTTACACACAATCAAACTATATACTAATCATAAACCTCATTTTTTTGCTCACATTATTAAAGAAACAAATATGGGGATAATAAGATTGATAACAGGATGGCCAGGGCCTAGTGGTTTCGGATCGGCGACCACCGCCGAACAAGTCACTGCCGGAATCGATGCTTCCCATCATACAGTCGTCATTACAGGTATACAAACATTCTTAACAACTTTTTTGTTGCTTGTTTTTTCCTTTAAACTTTGTTTCCCAAACAAAGCTGATAATTAAATCAGAAATTTTGATTAATACACAAAAATTGTAACACCCCCGAAATTCACTGTTTTGCGGAAGCATAATTTGGGGTGTTACTAATCAAATATCACAGCACAAAGATAAAGTAAACGACATCTATATGCAACGTTTGTAAATTAGTTACATTCCATAGATATATTGTTTGAAAACTTAGTGTTTTCGTATACAAAAATGTAGTTTCCCTAGAGTCCGCGCGTGTAGCGGGAGATTCTATTACATAATCAAAATATACAAAAGATAATGCTAAGAATCTCCGTTAATGCAGTTGTGTTGAAATCATGCGACTCTAGCTAAAAATCCTGGAGTAATCCTACTCCATCCGAGTACCTGAGAAAACATGCTAAAAAGTGTCAACCAAAAGGTTGGTGAATCTCACAGGTTTGTAAGTAATATCAGCTTTGAACACGAGATTTCATCAGTAATGCCCGCAGGCGTAAAATCAGCAATTTCAATCTAGAAATCGTAAACCAGTATTTGCAATCCCGCAAATGTAAGTAAGTAAGTTTATACCGTTGCCATGAGGCTCATAATCGAAGCTTAACCCGTAAGTAATAAGTTTGCTCCCGTGACATGCTCGTAAATGAGCAAGCATCAGTAACGAATAATTAGTCACCCGTTTCTACGTGTAAATCAGTACGTGGCAGCGCTACTGCCCCGGGTGGGGAGGGTCATTTCCCTAATGGATCCATTAACTAGTGTTCGCGCTTAAGTCCATAACTAACTATATATGATGGAGAGACTTCTGTTTGTAAGTAAACTCATGCAATTTCGTTTGGTATAGTAAACAGTTTAGTACTTGTGTTCAAGAAAATCAGTGGCATGTATCTCCCCCAATAAGATAAAACAGTAAAAGTGGGGCCGTAAGACTCACCTGAGTCTTGTAGTAATCAGTTGCAATTAGCAAGTAGTAAGTAAAGCAAGTAGGTTCTCTGAACCCGTAACCTTCAAATGCCTAATCATATGAAGTTATGTAAGTATGCGTCTCACGAGACGTTTCGTTTAGTTGTACACAACTAGTATATCCAGTGTTTGTCCGTATGTTTGTAATTGTTTGTTTGTTGGAAAACATGTTTGGCACGTTGGTGACGGTTTGTAGCAAAAATTCTAAAATGTTGACTTTGCTACAGTAAATGTGCTACAGTGAATTGCTACAGTAAAATTTGACTTTTTGCTACAGTAACTTTGACTTTTCTATAGTGAAAATCCTTTAAAATTTCCAAGTTTTATGTTTTCTGCGACATAAGCTGCGACACAAGGATTTGTATGCGACACAAGGGTTGTGTCGCATGAAGGATGCGACACAATAGCTCTGCGACACAGTGGTTGTGTCGCAAAAAGCTTGCGATGCTAATTCAATAGCGACAGAACGGTTGTGTCGTATTAAATACGACATAGTATGCGACATAGAGTGCGACACAATATTGTGTCGCAAAGGTTACGACACTAAAGGATTGGTACGACACAAGGTGCGACACAAACGGGTTTATGCGACACAGCATGCGACACAAGGCTTGTGTCGCATGTATGAACACCAGCCCAGAAACTTTCGGGTTTCAAGAATTTTCGACCAAAAACGCAAATCTAACCCATTTTTTAGCTATAAAATCGTGTATTCTTCATGTATTAGGTTATATCTAAGTTGTGTACACATCAAAACATCAAAACATTACACCAAATTGAATAGATCTAAGATTTTAGGAATTTCTTACTTTTGCAAATCGAGCTAAATGGAGGATAAATTGATGAAGACGGTCTTGATATTCTTGCTCCACTCGTGATGGTGATTCCGAATATGTAATTTTCGTGGTCGAGATTTGATGTTGAAAATTTGGTGTGAATTGAGGTTGAGAGAGTTTGTGGTTTGTGTGTGTTTAGTTAGAATGAAAATGGAAAGGGAAATTGGGGTGGGGGTTTGGGTTGGTGGCTGATCCAAAAGGAAGGAGGGGGAAAATACTCCCCAAAACACAGTGTTGACTCCGTGTCCTAATCGTTTATTCACTAGTTTTTCATATTTAACCAAACGTTTATATTTTTAAAACGTAACTGGAGTATTTAAGTAAAAATACTTTGAAATTAATAGTAAAACATTTGTCGCAATATTTAAATTATTAAGTCGCGTTTATTACGTTTTGTTGCGTTAGTTAAAATGTCGTCGCGATAATATATAAATAATGCTCGTTCGGTTGTGTATTTTATATAACAAAATACGTTCTCATTATTTAAGTAAATTTCTGTCACCAACGTCCAAATAAACTGTGTCGGACTCCGTCCTGTTAATTCGTACGATTCATCCAAATCGCGTAAGTACACACATATATATATAAATCACCTTATATATATATATACAAATAGAATCTGTAATTAGTCCTATTACATACTAATTACCACTAGTTACAAACAATTAGGCATAATTAATTATCCTAATTATGCAGGTGTTACAAAAATGATGTTGTCCTGCTGACATTTTTTTTTTGGCTCGTTACTAGGTGCACTTGCATAGTTCATATCTCCCTGTGATTTTTTTAGATGGTTGTGTCTTTTCGTTTTGATTTTTGCTTGAAATCTAACTGTGTGCTATAATTAACATGGTTGAAATATAACTTTCTAAAAATGTGTTAAACATGATTTGAGTTATTATTAAAAGATGCGATTATCAGAGATTTATCACCAATAATAATAAGAGTACGAGGAGTGGTTCAGTGTTAAGTTTAACGCCGAGATCCATTTATAAAGGAAGCGGTTTTGTATGAAATAGTGAAATACAATGTTAAAAATGACCCAAAACATATGTTTGGCCAATGAGATTGAGGAAAAACCCAATGGGACCCACTATAATTTTTCTAATAGTCATTGATACTTGATAGGCCTTTTAAATTTTAACAAAAATATATTGATAAATCTATCACAATTGTGCATTCGATGTGCTGTACAAATGTACAATACACACAAACAATGCACAGTTATAGTGAATTTATCAGTATTAGTGGTGAAAATATTACTACCCTTTAAACACTGACTTCAACACTAAAGGATACATGGTGTTCTTCGATATCGAAGTTCAATTTTGTGTTTAACATTGTCCACACTCCTAATGCTCTTACGCTCACGGAGTCACGGACCATATTATACAAAATGGGTTTAATATTTTACATATTATCAATCCAATTTTTTTCTCACAAAATATACATCAATTCCGCACATCATGGGGAAAATTGCAATATACTAATTTCAATTCGCAAAATGTCATTTCGCAATGAGAAAATCGCAATATAGCTTTTAGCGACGACCATGTCGTTGCTAAAGACCTTTAGCGACGATGCAGCTGTCACTAAAGTCGTCGCTAAAAGTTACATTGCGAAATGAAACATGTATTTTGCGAAACCTATATTGCTAAATGAATATTGTGAATTTCCAAAGCCTTATAGCGATTTTTCCCATCCTTGCGAAAATAAATGCAAATTTTTTCTTTTAGTCGTCGCTAATGGGCTTTAGCGACTAAAAGCCATTTTGCGAATTGCAATTAATATATTTTGATTTTCCCCATGCTTTACGAAATTGATGTATATTTTGTGAGGAAAAAAAATTGAATTGATAATATATAAAATATTAAAAACCCATTTAGTATATTTAGGATAATATCCCTATTTTTTACAAGAAAAAAAATATCAGTTAACCTAACATATAAATGAAGACTCTTGTATGGTGTCATATCAGGACTTTTTTCTTGACTTTTTGCAGTTTATAAATAGTTCTTCTGTTACATTTCAAAAAATCATATAATATTATTAATTTACTAGCAAAATTTGAGATGTTGATTGAATAATGTAACTAAATTTATTCTCTTAAGTACTACTGTAGCTTTTAAGTGGTTGGATTAACATGAATTTTACTTTACTGTTACAACTACCTTTTGCTAAATGACATATTAATATCGACATTAAACTGGTATTATAATTTTGTAGCTACGGGCCTTAAGGGCTTGTGCTATATAGACACCATCTATATGACTATATGAACACCATTAGGGTAATTATTAGGTTTGTAGGTAATAGTTATTGTCGATAACTAGTTCATCATTAAATTTAATTTGATTTATATTTTTCTTACTGAAAAATTTATATCGATTATAGTAATAGATTCAAAAGAAAATCTACAAGTATGTATTATTAATAACCGTAAAGCTAATTTTTGATAGGGAAAAAAAAAAACTTATAGTCCACTTGGATCGGAATATTAGAAAAAATTGACATCAAGGAATATTAAAAAATTATAAAAAGATTAAAAATTGACATCAAGGAATATCAAAAAATTATAAAAAGATTAAAAGCATAATTTGAAAACAAAAAATTAAAGCAAAACAATTTCATCCAAAAATTAACGTTTAAAAGATGATTTCTTTATATAGACTAAAATTTTAAACAATCTATCTATCTTATATATTAAAAGAAAAATCCTAAGAGAATGATGACCATTAGATGGAGATCAACAATTAAGATTTAACCCTTAATTAATCTAATGATATCATTAATCCTATTTTTATGTGAATAAAGACAAATATATCCTTCTATATTTATAATATACACCCTTCAATATTTACAATATAAATTCACTACTTTTTCTTCAATTGTAGATAAACCTTCAAATATTTTATGAAAATTTTAATCTAATAATTATTTTTTATGGATTTTTCTAAACACAGCCCTAAGGGCTGCTTTTAACACGCTTAAACATCTTGTACAATAAAAATAACCGCCCTTAAAATTAATTTTTAACCGTAATGTACAATACCTTTAAGCACATTAACAATACCAGCTTGGTACCCAATTAATATTACTCATCGGTTTTTCATGTTTATTCGCAGGTTTCAGTTATTCCATGTATGTAACTTTGGACAAAAAATATATATATCATAAACTATAGTATATTCAAGATTTTAAATCTTAAAGTTAAAATTTAACTTTTTAATTAAGTAAATCAAGGATTCGGTACGTTCAAGATAACGAACAATTTCATGTTTTCATATCATATAAAATGTAATAATCATAAAAATTCAAATATAATAGCGCATGGTATAAGGTTCACCAATTGTTGTTTACATTATCTTATTATCTTATAATACATAAAAAATTGTATATATAATATATAGTATATAAAAATTAAATAATAATAACAAATATACGACTATGGATACGGATACTTAAGTATTTTTCATGGACAATTCCGTGAATTTTGCGGGTCCTAAACTAGTATCTAATATTTTAGAGCTTTATTTAATTATTTAACAAATTCAACTCAAACCCAATGCATAAACTTAAAAATAACCACCCTTTAGTTACATATGAAAATTATAATACCACTAAAAATTATTTTACTTCTTATAGCTTAAAAGCAATTTATTTGTAATTACAATAACACGAAAAAATAATTATATGTGACTCCTTGAGAGAAGAAAAATGTTACCATAGGCTAAATTATGAATTTAAAATAAAAACACGAATTGTTAGGTGGTGTCTAAGTTCCCTACCACTTACTTCACGTATTTCAAGACTATAAAGTAGGCTAAAAAAATACATCGGGTGGGGTTCAACTGTTCATATAGCAATGCGAGCTCTTAAACATAGGTGTGTATAAATACAATAGCTAGTTGGAGTTAATTATATCAGTAATAATTAGTGAAGTGAAGGGAAACAAACTAAATTTTTGGTTACAAAAAAACTGTCATTAAGTCAATTTTTTATACGAAAAGTTACTCTTAATTTGTGCAAAAAAAAATTCCTGTTACTCAACTTCAGGGAAAATTTCGATGGGTAGAGTACAAAATTTATCCTAGATACATAACCTAATTATAGGTAAAGTACAAAGATATAGTTTCAAAATAAATATGACATCGGATTAAATAAATATATAATTGAATAAAAAAGTGTGTTAATCAGCTACAATATAATCAATGCCTCTAACTCATGATAAAAATATAACCAAAGGGCCTTTGCTCTTTGGCCTAGCGGTATGTGAGAAAATCATCAATCAACAGGTTGTGAGTTCAAGTCTCATCGGAGACAAAATGTACATAACGTGTGGCGTGTGTCATATTGTATATCAATATGTAACGTTAGGTCGTGTTAGATGTTTGCCGTTCTAAACAGAATGGAAAGCAAATAATGCGAAATTGATGTGAATTTGCATGAGGGGCAAGTGGGATTCGGCTAGAGACATCAAGAGTTTTGGCACTAAGAGGAGCTCATGTTATAATAGCAGCAAGGAATATGGAAGCTGCAAATGAAGAAAAACAAACAATCCTTAAATCCAATGAAAATGCTAAAATTGATGTTCTTCATCTTGATCTTTCTTCTCTTAATTCGATCAAGGTCTTCGCAGACAACTTACTAGCACTTAACCTTCCCCTCAACATCTTGATGTGAGCTCTTTCTCTTTTACAATTACCACGAGATCTGAATGTAGCAATTTACTTATGATTGGCTGTTTCTGGTAATGTTTTTATCGCTTAAGGATCAAGTGCATTAAAGCTTTGAACACAATAAATAACTGTAATAACATTGCCCGCACTGATTGTTTATTAGCAACCTAAAGGAAAGTTGAGGAATTAGTTTTTTTGGGTTGACCCATTTGTATATTACCAAAAATAACCCAATTTGACCAAACTCACCACCTTACCCGGCCATTTTGTCACCTTTACAGAAAATATGTGACGTTGCAACTACTTTGTATTTTAATTGTATGCACAATTATTTCGTGTTTCTTCTATTTAAATGTCGAATACAGTTAACAATTTAGATTGTCACTCCACAATAGAATAGCATTGGCTTGACAAAGACCATTGATACTAATCCAACCTTTGGTCGCATTTTAAAACGCCTATTAATGTCAATATCAATCAGAAATTTCTTATAATATGTCTCGGTTGCATGTAACTATTGTGCCTAATTAAAAAAGATCTTGAAACTGTAGAAACAATGCCGGTATTATGTTCTGCCCGTTCCAACTCTCACAAGATGGGATTGAGATGCAGTTTGCAACAAATCATCTAGGTACATCACCATTCTTCCTTATATGTCATATTTCATAATCTAAAAGATATAATAAGATAAACGATAACATGTCATCATCCTGATCACTATGGCATTGACTGCAGGGCACTTTTACTTGACAAACTTACTACTTGACAAGATGAAGAAGACTGCTTCAGCTACTGGGATCGAAGGTAGAATCATAAATTTGTCATCTATTGCTCATCTTCGCAGTTATGAAGAAGGGATCAAGTTTGATACTATCAATGATAAAAAGAGGTAATATGTTGACAGTTCTTATTTGACTCAATCTAGTATACTTATATAAATGGATTAGTTTGACTTATGTATTGAAACATAAGGGTTAAACTGATAGCAGAAAACAGCTTAAAACTTAGATTAGTACTGTAATTATTATGGAAATAATATATAATTTTTTGTAGTACACAAAATTGTTGGAAAAATGTGTATTGGATAAACCCAACCCGACCCGTTCCAGCACTCACAAAATTGTGTGTGCCACATGAATCCATAAATTCTTTTTGTGTACCTCGCTCTAACATGTTGCCGAGAACAGTTACTCAGACAAAAAGGCATACGGGCAATCGAAGTTAGCAAGCATATTACATGCAAACGAGCTCTCTAGACGATTAAAGGTTTTCTTTTTTATACCACTTTCATCATTCCTATTCGTTGTTTTTGTTTGGTATATTATATATTTACTTGATGGGAAATGCAGGAAGAAGGTGCAAATATTACGGTTAACTCTGTACACCCAGGAGTAATAATGACGAATCTCATGAAATATTCTTTGAACTTCATGAGTAAAATATAATCAGATTATTAAATGAAATGTGAAGTGCATACATAGAAGACGTATAATATGTTTCCGCTCTGATTTCTGGCAGGAATTATGAGGTTGCTGACTTTTGTATTCTGGAAAAAACGTCCCACAGGTATGCTTATTAAAAAACTAAGTGCAATAATATTTGACTCACTGATTATCTAACTAGATTTTGGTTAGAAGTGTTTCAGATAAACCCAACCCAACTTGTTTCAACCCTTGCAAAAGTTGTTTTTTTAATCCAACCCCTTTTTTACCCATCATCCAACAAGCTCGACATGTTATTTTGTTTATTCTCTTTTGTTTTCATTAATTCTTTTACCACCTCTAACCAAACGTAAATAAACACCTAGTACCCTTATGTTATTTTGGCACCTTTTTTTCGTTTGCCACCTCTAGCCAAATGTAAATAAACACCTAGTACCCTTCTGTTATTATAGCACCTCTTTTCTTTTACAAAGGAAATGGTCAATTATTTCCAAAATCATCCTTTCGGTTTATTGAGTTCTACTTTCACATATGAGTTTTAAGCGTATAATAATTTGAACTGTGATATGATAAACAGGGGGCAGCAACAACATGCTATGTAGCAGTGCACCCAAGTATGAAAGGGGTTAGTGGCAAGTATTTTCTGGATTGCAATGAATGGCCTGCAAGTGATTTGGCTAGAGATCCTCAGTTGGCTAAGAAGCTTTGGGATTACAGCAACCATTTACTTGATTCTGCTCGTCGACAAGTTTAAGATTCAATGGTTATCGTGTATGAGTTATAAGTTATCGTAATTTGTAACATAAGTGTTATGGATCAAGACTATTCTAGCAGTGGACAAGGGAGTGTTTAAAGAGATTGGTTGGTTTTATGTGAATTGTGATGCATCTCATAATAGGCCATAGGAAATGCGTTGTAGTAGTTTGAAAGATTATGTTCTTATTAGTTATTACAGTTGAAATATATTTTTATGTTTTTTATAAACTTACTCCAATTTATTTTGATCACTACATCACATCAAGCCTTCAAACTGGTTTGGTCATCTAAATCCATTATTATCATCATCAATATAATGATGTTCCCCCAAAAAAAATCCAGACAGCTCATCCACCAGTAAGTTATAAATACTTATAAATGTGTATAATGTGTGCGCGACTCTTCGCCGCTAAATAAAAGATAGTACCCTTATTTAAACTAAGGAAAAAAAGAGAGACAAAAGAAAGAAAATAAAAGTTTTTCTTGTTGAAATCAATTTCAAATTATCAACATAAATATCATACTCCAAACACTTTAAGTTCAGGTATTAAAATGCATCCAAGCGTGTGGGCGATTAAAGTTGACACTTTCAGTAGAGAAGTATATAGGATGGCACAAAGTAGGTAGGTTTTGGGATTTAAAGACAGATAATTAAAATGCAGAAAGGTAAATTGCAGGAAATTAAAATGCAGGAAAGCAGATAAAGATAAAGATGTGATTGCTGAGATTTCAATAATTAACATTTCAGGATGACAGAACAAATAGGGTTGATACGTAATATGGCAGTTAAACTACTAGGTGTAAACTCTAGAACCCTACCAACTCAGTTTCCCATTGGCGTGTCACTTGGAACTAGGTTCTCGTGATTCTGTCGGAGCAATACGCAAACTTCCAATACTCATCTAGTTGAAAGATGAGCAACCTATTTTGGTTTCATACCGAGGTGCATGAATCAGCAGCGTATCGTCTCATAGGTCCGACCGTTCTTAACCCCTAAGGTAGTTTACTACTCTATTAGCACGAAGATTAATAACTTTGTATGTTTGGACTGCCGATTATGTAAGACTTAGTGTTTTATGAACTCTAGGTAACTAGGACTTTGTTCTATTCCCTAAGTCTCGTCTTTGTTTAATTAAGTTCTAATTACTTCGACTTATGACTTAAGTTCTCCTTTTCAAACAGTTATACATCTCCAGATTATCCGCAGTTTGATAAAACGTGTTTCATATGAGGACCATGCCTTTCAATAATAGACAGTGTACTCTACATGGGATTTCCACTGCTTCTTATATCCAACACGCGGTCAAAAGTAATTGACAGTGAAAGTGACACTCTAACTAATTAAATGTAAAGCAGTGCAGAAATGTAAACCTAATATATACAACGAGTGGTTTCATTGTGTCTTACTTATTGCATGTCATGGGCACAGATAACTACTTACCATAATTAAGGTTGATCAGGTCCTAATTACTAGGTTGTAGTCACGTGGATAACTGGAAAGGGTGCTCCATAAATTAAACTTAAATTCATAAAGTCCTAACAGTACAAAGATTATTATCTCCTATTTTATCTGAACGTGTTTTACGAACATTATTTTATAATGCATTGATTCTCGTAGGATGCACCAGTTAGTTATGTAGTTGTATTATCCTTTCGGAGTTCCAACTTTTGAACCAGAGCTGATTCCAATGATATAACTACCTTCGGTCGTTTATCGGCTTCCGTTCGTTTGTACTTTGCATAACGCATTTCCAGCACTATACCGAATGAACAGTTGAATAGGGGCCGTTATATCATTTTACGATTATCATGCATTGATTGTGTAATGACATCCTTACTTATAATTATCTACATCATCAGCAATCACAATAATAAACTACTCGCAAATCATGGTAACAAATAAATCACATACCAGGCAATAATACATATTCAAAATATGAAATAAGACAAGTATAATAAAAGTTTAGATATCACCCGGAATTAAATGCGTAGCAGCGTATTATTATAATTGACAAACTCTTTCACACGTACAAAGATTGATCTCCGAATCTCTAGCATTCGCCCTAGCTTCTATGTTAGTCCTTGGACTAATTACAATGTTCCTAGAATGAGAAAGACTAAAAGACTACGAAAGATTTTCTAGTGAGAAAGAAAGAGTGAAATATGCTAGAATGTGTGCATATGTGGTGTGTGTTTCAAATGAACCTAAGCTTCCTATTTATAGGTGAGCTTTGGCTCACATTAGCACCAATAGGTGCATGTTAGAAAAAGATAGCCAAAAGGGTGCACCAGGTACCGTACAACACGAAAAGTAGGCGCACCGGGTACCGTACAACACGACAAGTAGGCGCACCAGGTACCAAAAGTTACCAAAAATGGAAACCGGGACAGGGGCAGGGTGGCTGGCGCCGCCCAAGGTGTGGCCGGCGGCGGTGGGCCCAGGGCCGGCGGCAGATGGCCTGTGGCCGCCCCGTTTCGCCGTCTTTTGCTTCGTTTCTTGATTCGTGCGTGTTTTCTTCGTTATGCGTCCGTTTGCGTCGATTCTTTTTTTGTTGGATTCATAATTCAAAAAAGAAGATTTTGACATAGGATAGGCCCTGAGATGAGGTTCCTAGCTCCAGATATTGCGTGCGAATCATTTGGATCTTCCGGCGGGCGTAGAATCTTCATTCTTTATCCGTTTCAGTTGATTCTTCTTCTGTTTGATTCGTATTTTGAAAACGAACATCTTGGATAGAGTGGATGTTGGTGAAGGGCATTTTAGTCTTGAAATCTCGTTTTGATGTCTTGAATCTTCAAACGTGTGTGGAATCTTCGTTTCTCATCCGTTTTGCTTGATTTTTATCGTGCAACCTTGTTTTGACCATCTTGGCATAATGTTATTGATTTGTACTGTATTTGAATTAAAATGCCAAGAATCGTTCCAGAATGAGAGAGATATTGGTAGTAAAAACATGACTTTTTACGCGATATCAAGTATCCCACACTTAGAACTTTGCTTGCCCTCAAGCAAACTTATTCATAAAAACTTCTGGAAGGATTCTAATTGCATCATTTGATAGAAATACTATTTTCAGAAAATATAAAATTATGGTTATGAAAGAGTTTTTTACTGGAAAATAAGGGTTTATAGAACTTGATACCTTCTTCGGGCAACTTATAAGGTGATCATGACTAGGCAATCCTCACAAGTGGGTCACTCAAATCACTCAAGTGTTTAGGGTTTCCTACTTACTAGTGTCAATCACTCGGATAGCCAGTCATGCAGCATTCTCGTCGTAGGCTTGATCGAGAATCAAATCTCCATCATTTTTGATGAGGATGATACTAACCTTTCGAGATGTCTTGGAAGGAATCGGGTTTTTGGGTTTAAGAAGGTAAGTGGTGAGAGGTGTGATGGTTTTTTCTTGTATTTTCTTGAAGCTTTTCTTTGAAATTCCTTAGGTTTTTGGAAGGACTACATAGCCTTCCTTCTTTGGATTCTTCCTTTTTATTGACCCTTTTCATGATTGTGTCGGAATGATTCTTTCGATTTCTTTTCTTCTACTCTGCCGATCTTAATAATGTACTTTGAGGCCTGGAAGGATTTTAATGATTTGGGTTATGTTGGCTTTTCTTGCAAAGGTCTTAGGAATTCGGGAGTGTCTCTGAAGGTTTTCGGGTTAAGACATCTGTAGGTTCGGGATAAATGACAGGAGATCTTTATTGGGTGTGAAGAGTGGGTGTTGAGTGGGTGAATGTTTGATGGTGGAAAGGTGTTTTGGATTCCTTGGAAGCTATCAAGATAGGTTGTACCTATGCCACGTGTGGCATTCATCAATGTGATCTCGAAATGCATTACAAGAGCAAGTTCTAATTCAAATGCATACATCGGCACACACATGAAATGAAAAGTGAAGCATTAAAGATGAATGCTAATCATGGGCTCAATCCTCACGAATCGAATATTTTGGTTAGTATGTGCCTAGCCATGTGTTGCCTTTATCGTCCGTATCTTATTCTAAAACAGTTTTGTTTCTTTGTTAAAACTCGTTTCTCGCTGTAATTCGTAGTTTTGAAGGATAGGATTTCTAAAGAGATGTTTTTGAATCCGAAAAATTTGAAATTTTTTTCATTTTTAGCCTTTTGATGAAAATATTGTTTGGCTTACGGACAAGAGGTAAAACTTGCGGTTGTAGACCGAATATCCCACACTTAGAGGAACATTGTCCCTAATGTTCGAATCTATTTGTTGAACACCTCTTGACGAAGTATCCCATACTTAAAGATTCTACTTATCTTTGGATTGTTTCATAAGTGTTGTGTGGTATGAAGGATCCCACACTTAGTTTTGGAATATCGGGTGCGATAATTGAAGCTTTAAACGGATAGAGGGTTTTGGAACGGTGTACCACTTTTGCTGTACGCGTTGTTTGCTGATTGCCAGGAGTTTGCTAGTCTGCGTCTTGTAGCTTATGATTCCAGAATTCTCCACCGTGAGGTCTGTTGCTTCCTTTGATCCGGTCTTCGATAAATAGTCGTTTGATCAAACAAACAATCCATTCAACAATCAAATAATAGATGCTAATAAGAAAAATAAAGTGAAAGCATAATAAAATAGTAGATAGATAGATGTGATGTCGAAGCATCAATCGTACATCAATACAGACAATAATAATACAGTAAATAGAGTTTTGGTAGAAAGTAGAGAGAAGTCAGAAAGTGGAGCAATCCATTGCTCTGCTAATGATCATACTGCTGCAGTAGATGTGGTAGGTCCAGGAGAGGTCTCGTCTGATGAAGAGTCATCATGCTGATCGTTGGTGCCTTCGTTTGATGCATCATGGACGGTTTCTGCGTCTGGCATACCGATTGTAAAAGCTCCTTGATCTACTAGCTGATCGATTAGTGGCCCGGATGTGTTGAGTCAAAACTGTTTCTGAGTTGAAGTTGTTGAAGAGAAGACAAGTACAATTGATTAAAACTGTTTATGATGAAGGTTACAACTGTCTTTACGAAGTTACAACTGATAGAAGAAAACTGGAGAAGACAAGTGTTACAACTGATTGAAGATAGATTTCAACTGATAGTTATGTGTCTGTAAGTAGTTAAAACTGCTTATGTATCTGTAACTGTTAGTTATATATGTAGCAGTTAACACTGATTATATATTTGTACTTGGTATTATATTACAATTGAAGCAGTTACCACTGAATGTGTAATAGTCACAACTGTTTACTTCAGAATGGTAGTTACAACTGTTTATGATTTTGTGATAAGTACGAGTCGGTTATGGAAGTTATTTTATTCCATATTTGTAGGAGATTGTATAGGACTCTATGTGATATAAATAGAGATCCTTTAGACCTAGATAGGTTAATGTTTTTGCGCAGCTTCAAGGTTTTCTGTAACCCTAATACATCAAGTGTATTCGTCTTATATCATTAATAAGATTGAAGCTTTCGATATATTATTGTGTTCAGAGTATTAATTTATATTCATAGATCTTCTTAATATTATTGAGTGTGATTCCGCAACTTCTCAATAATACATTCAAGGCTTATTATATACGATTGTTTATTAAGTTAAACAGGGACTAACAAAGTGGTATCAGAGCTTGTGAAGCTTTGAAGACAGGAAGATCTGGGATTATTCGTATTAGTATTTGTGGTTTAGTCTTTATATTAAGTTTTGATTTCAATGGCTACTGAAGGGAATGAAGGAATTCAAGCAACAAAGATTCCTATGCTCAAACCTGATGAGTTTGACCTATGGAAGGTCAGAATCAGGCAATACATGCTTCTCACAGATTATCAGATGTGGGAAGTTGTTGTTAATGGTATACCAGTAACACTTGATGGTGATGGTCTAAAGCAGCCAAGACCACCACCAACATCTGATGCAGAGAGAAAGATCAGATCTACTGAGTACAAGGCTCTTAGCACTATGTTGCTATCTATTCCTAATGAGCATCAGAGCAGATTTGATTCTTGTGAGGATCCCGAGGTACTAATGGAGGCAATTGAGAAGAGGTTTGGTGGTAATGATAACACCAAAAAGAACAAAAGATCTCTGTTAAAGCAACAATTTGAAAATTTTAGCCATGTGAAAACTGAAACTCTAACTCAAACCTTTGATAGGTTTACTAAATTAGTTGGAGAATTGGAAAATCACAAGGTTAAGATTGACAAAGAAGATCTTAACAGAAAGTTCTTAAGATTATTAGGTGATGAATGGACAATCTACACTGTTGGATTGAGGCAGAGTTCAGATATTGAAGTTAAGGAATTAGAAGATATATACAATGATCTGAGAAACTTTAAGTCTGAGGTGGAAAGTAAGAAGCAAGCAACTGGGTATAGTCACAATGCTGCTTTTATGTCTATGGCTGGAACAAAGGTAGAATCAAGTCAAATGGGTTCTACTTATGTTTCAGGAGGAGCAGGATCATCATCAAATAGTTCTAATGATCAGATATTAGAATCCTTCTTTGCAAGTAATGTGAATTCTTCACTTACTAATGAAGATTTGGAACAATTTGATGGTGATGATCTAGAGGAGATGGATATTAAGTGGCAGATTGCATTGATTACTCAGAGAGCAAAAAGGTTCATGCAGAGGACTGGTAGGAACAACTTTGCATACAAGAGGAATGATGCAAATTGGTTTGATAAGAGCAAGATTGAGTGTTTCAACTGTCACAAGATGGGACACTTTGCTAGAGAATGCAGAAACCCTAGGAAAGAGCAGAATGGTAATGGTCAGAGAGCTGGAAGCAATGGAACTCAAACAAGAAACATTCCAATTCAGGGTGCTTCAGCAAATGCATTGGTGTCTATGGATGGCTGTGGATGGGACTGGAGTGATCAAGAAGAACATGTTGTGAAGAATCAATGTCTCATGGCCATTGCAGAATCTGACAAAAAGTCAGAAATTCCTACTGAGGTACAAAATAAATTATGTTCTGCTGTCTGTAAACAAACTGTTAAACATTACATGGATCATAATATAAAAGTGTGTGAGGAACTAAAACAATGGGAAATCAAAAGTAAACACACCATAGCAGTCATTGAAAATCTGGAAAATCAAATAAAGGCATATGAAGTCAATGCAACACAGTTTAAATATGACATTGAATATGCTAGGTGGGAGAGAGACAATTTTAAAGATAAAGTTGAGTTGTTATCTAAGAAACTTACTGAGGTCACATGTGAAAGAGATAGTATAAGACTTGATGTAAGTAAATTAGAACATGCTTCAAAGAGTGTTAATAAACTTATTGATTCACAGATTCATGATAAACTTAAGACTGGATTAGGGTACAATAATGTACCTCCACCTTATAATCACACCTATTTTCCTCCTAAAAGTGAAATTGATATCAATTTACTTAAAAGAGGAATGACAGATGAGGTTAAAAAGGCTGATCCAATTAAAAGTTTATCTGATGATGAGTTGTTTGTAGAAGGTGAAGTTAGTGATTGGACTGAAGAAGATGATCAGAGTGATAGGACATCTGATTGTGAGAAGAGTGTAAAATCTGAATCATCTAAGTCTGAGTCAACATGTGAGAATGTGAAGAGAGCAATTACTGGTCTAGTTTCTAAGCTTAAATCTGATAAACTAGAAGAGGGTAAGAAAATGTTTAAAGAAAAGGCTAAACTGGCCTTAGAAAATGTGAGCTTGAATACTAACAAATCTAAACATGGGTTAGGATATGTTAGTAATACATTTAATCCAGTTACTAAACCTGTTGTGAATAACTGTGTTAATTGTAAATGTAAAACAAGTACTTCTTCTTTACAGAATTTTCAAAATCAAAAACCCAGAGGTAATCAAAGAAACTGGAATCAAATGATTTCACAGAAACTGGGTAATAATGTTACTGTGATAAAAGAAATGACTTGCTTTATATGTGGAAAAATGGGTCATCTTCAATATGACTGTTATCATAATCCCGAGAATGTTCAAAGGATTAGAAAACAGTCATGGACAAAAGCAAATATGATTAACAAACAAAATTTTCAATCAAAAGTTAATCATACTGCCAGAGTTCAGAAGATAAACTCAAAGGCTAAAATGTTAAGCACCGTTACAGGTAAATCTACTGCAGCAGTAAGAACAAATTTAGCCAAAAGCTTAAAGACTAAAACAGTGGTAACTAAATACAAAAACAGTGTTAACAAAATTAACACTGACTCTTCGATTGGTAAAACAGTTAAAACTGTTAAGCCAAAGAACACTGTTAAGTCTAAAATAAGTTGGATTTGGACACCTATTAAGTCTGATAATTTAACAGATCCAAATACCAACAGTGCATCACAATCAATAATCTTCAAGAAAGTTGAGTATGTGAATGCACATGGGAAACCCAAAGCCAAATTGGTTTGGGTTCCCAAGAGAAATTAATTCTCTTTTTGACTGTTTGTGCAGGGCAAGCCAAAGAGCTTATGGCATATTGATAGTGGATGCTCAAGGCACATGACTGGAAACAAAGAAAAGCTACAGGATTTCAAATCTTTTGATGGTGGATATGTACCTTTTGGAAGCAATCCAAAAGGAGGTAGGATTACAGGGAAAGGAACAGTTCAGAGTGAAAAGCTAAGTTTTGATAATGTTTATTTTGTGGAACAATTGAGGTATAATTTGCTAAGTGTGAGTCAAATCACAGATAAAAAGAACCCAGTTCATTTTACTGACACTGAATGCCTTATCTTGTCCAAGGAATTCAAAATACCTGAAAACATGATTTTAATGAGAATTCCAAGGCAAGATAATGTATATAAGTGTGACTTAGTAAATATGACACCTCAACCTGATTTAAACTGTCTTATTTCTAAAGCAAGTGTGAATGAATCTGAACTGTGGCATAGGAGAATGTGTCACATGAATTTCAAAACCATTAATAAACTTGTCAAAAACAAGCTTGTTAGAGGTTTGCCTAAAAAGGTCTATTCATGTGATGATCATTGTGTTTCTTGTCAAAAGGGAAAGCAACACAAATCCTCATTTAAGTCTAAAACTGTGAACACAAACTGCACACCCTTACACTTATTGCATATGGACTTATTTGGACCAACCAGTATAAGTAGTATGGGGAAAAGATCTTACTGCCTTGTGATTATTGATGATTACACTAGATTTACATGGGTTTTCTTTCTTAGGACAAAGGATGAGACAGGTGAAATACTTAGATCATTTATAACTAAGATGGAAAATCAATTGGATAAAAGAGTAAAGATCATCATAAGTGACAATGGAACATAATTTAAAAATCATGAGATGGATAAATTCTGTGAAGTTAAAGGTATTAAGAGAGAATTTAGTGCACCTAGAACTCCTCAACAAAATGGATTAGCTGAAAGGAGGAATAGGACACTGATTGAGGCTGCTAGAACCATGCTATCTGATGCAAAGCTACATATGTCCTTTTGGGCAGAGGCAGTTAGCACAGCTTGCTATGTTCAGAATAGAGTATTAGTTGTTAAGCCTCATAACAAGACACCATATGAACTGTTATTTAAGAGAAAGCCTTTGGTTAGTTTCTTAAAATCTTTTGGATGTCCTTGTACAATCTTAAATACCAAAGATCACTTAAGTAAGTTTCAGAGTAAGGCAGATGAGGGGATATTTGTTGGTTACTCTATTCAAAGTAAATCTTATAGAGTATTCAATCAAAGGACCAGGATCATAGAAGAATCAGTGAACATCACTTTTAATGAAAACACTGTTAATCCTACTGGAAAAGGTCCTGAATCACTGTTTGATATTGATGTACTTAATACTGCTTTTAGATATACAAATGTGGATTCTAGTGCAGGTACAAGTGCAGGTACAAATACAGGAACAGGTGCTGGAGAAGGCAGATCAGACTCAGGAATATCAGCTGGAAAGAAGAATGATCCATTGGAATACATATTGTTTCTAATTTGGTCTCCTGGTCCCCCAGAAGTGTTTGAAACTGATCAACCAAAGACATCACAGAATGTGGAATCAGGAAAATCAGATGAAACATCATTTACTCATGTTGATGATTCTGATAGACCTGTTATGGAAGACAGTGCAGAAGATAGTGATATGAGTCCAGCACAGAAGTATTCAAAGGCAGATGTGGATGTTAATCAGACACCAACAAAGCAACTTGACAAGGAGCAGGAACAATTGAAGTATCTACATTTGATGAGCTCTACTCCTTTGTCAAAGAGAATTTCAAGAGAAATGTCAAGCAGTGAGTCTGGACAAGAGGGAAATTATACCAACTTGGAAGTGGAGATTCAAGAAACAGCAGCATCTAAATACATTACTCATAAAGATCATCCACTTGAGAATGTAATAGGAGATATTGAATCTGCTGTTAAAACAAGGAATCAAAGTCAGGTGTTTGAAGCTTCAGAAAATGAGGATGAGGTCAATCTTGATACAGAAGCAGTTAATACCTCTTTGTTTGCTTGTTTTATGTCTCAAACAGAACCAAAGAAGGTTACTGAAGCTTTGAGAGATCCTAGTTGGATTGAAGCTATGCAAGAGGAGTTGCTTCAGTTTAAGATTCAAGAAGTTTGGACATTGGTTGATTTGCCCAAAGGGAAGAGGGCAATTGGTACTAAATGGATTTTCAAAAATAAGAAAGATGAAAGAGGTATAGTGATCAAAAACAAGGCTAGATTGGTTGCACAAGGGTATTCACAAGAAGAGGGAATTGATTATGATGAAGTATATGCACCTGTTGCAAGAATTGAGGCAATCAGATTGTTTTTGGCTTATGCTTCATTTAAGGGATTTATTGTGTATCAGATGGATGTTAAGAGTGCTTTTCTGTATGGCACTATACAGGAAGAGGTATATGTATGCCAACCACCAGGGTTTGAAGATTCCAAGTTTCCTGATAAAGTTTTCAAACTTGAAAAAGCTCTTTATGGATTACATCAAGCACCTAGAGCTTGGTATGATACTTTTTCAGATTATCTGTTGCAGAATGGATTCAAAAGGGGTGCAATAGATAAAACTTTGTTCACTAAAAGAATGAAGAATGATATACTACTGGTTCAAGTCTATGTAGATGATATCATTTTTGGTTCAACAAAGGATAGTCTTTGCAAGGAGTTTGAATCACTGATGCATGAGAAGTTCAAGATGAGCTCCATGGGGGAATTAACATTTTTCTTGGGGCTGCAAGTGAAGCAACAGAAAGAAGGACTCTTTATTCATCAAAGTAAGTATGTTAATGATATACTGGATCGGTTTGGGTACAAAGATGCTAAGGTTGCAAGCACACCAGTGGAGACAAACAAGAAATTACATGCAGATCTTGAGGGGGAGAGTGTGGATGAACATCTATACAGATCAATGATCGGGTCTCTTATGTATCTCACTTCATCAAGGCCTGACATCATGTTTGCAGTGTGCTTATGTGCAAGATTTCAAGCTAATCCAAAACTATCACATCTTCTTGCAGTCAAAAGAATATTTAGATATTTAAAGGGTCAACCAAAATTGGGTCTTTGGTATCCAAAGTTTACTTCTTTTGAACTGATAGCTTATACAGATAGTGATTATGGAGGAGCTAATATGGACAGGAAATCTACATCAGGAGGTTGTCAATTTTTGGGAGATAGATTGGTTTCATGGCAATGCAAGAAACAAACCACTGTATCTACATCTACAGCAGAGGCAGAATATGTAGCAGCTGCAAGTTGCTGTGCCCAAGTGCTATGGATTCAGAATCAGATGTTAGATTACGGTTTTACCTTTCTTAATACTCCTATTTTTATTGATAACAGTTCTGCAATCAGTATTATCAATAACCCAGTTAAACATTCTAAAACTAAGCACATTGAAATTAGATATCATTTCATTAGAGACTGTAATGAGAAAAGACTTATTCAAATTTTGAAAGTTCATACTGATAATCAGTTTGCTGATCTGTTTACTAAAGCTTTTAATGTAGGCAGATTCACATTCTTGGTTACTAGTATTGGAATGATCAATTAGTCTTAAGTATTTTTCTTATCACTGTTTTCTGTGAATAATATCTACTGTGTTTCAATTTGGGTTAATACTGATTTGTTAACTAAACACTGATAGTTTATTGTGTATAGTTATCACTGTTTACTACTTTTTGTACAAACAGTGGTAATAATCACTTCACCACTGTTTGTGTATAGTTAACACTGTATACTTGTATTTTTGTTTGCATTAACACTGCAGGTTATATTGCTATGCCTTAGAGTTTAATTACTGCAGGTGTTTATTGTAACACCCCCAAATTTATCGTTTAGCGGAAGCAAGATTTGGGTGTTACGAATCAATAATCACAGCACAAAGATATATAATGAACGACCACTATATGCGTCGTTTTGGACTTGTATTGATAAAACAAAAGTTTACATCAAAAATATTGTTTACATTAGCTCAGCTAGAAATTGAGAGATTTAAGTACATAATTAATCTGTACAAAATATAATAATGCAGCTAAATCTCTGATTGTTTGCATGATGACTCGAGCTAATTGAATCCTTACTTGAGCGGTCCAACCTACTGCTGGTCACCTGTGATACATGCTAAAATTGGTCAGCGAAACGCTGATGAGCTCACAGGTTTGTATGTCAATACATATGTTTGTATGAACCGCAAGATTTAATAATTGAATTTAAAATGCAATTAAGCAAAATAAAAGTTATACAGCCATGAGCACATAGTCTGAGCTTAACTTGAGTTGTCAGTCCCACTTAAGGAAACTAACTTGAAATGCCTCCTACGAGTGCCTAATCCACACTCGTCTTCCCAAATGCTAATACATCCGTTTGACCAGTTAGTGCGTGCTAACCCGGATGAGGATTGTCAATCCTATATGATATCATATACTAACATTCACGCTACTACGTATTACCAGACTATGCTATGGAGGGCTTTAAATTGATTAGCTTGAAACTCATGTAGTATTTGATTTGATTTGTACTTGCGTTCAACTTGTAAAACAAAACGAGCAATAATATCACACCCCTGATTGAAAAGCAGTAAAATAGGGGCCATGAGACTCACCTGAGCCTTGTTTGTTTATCTAAATAGACTTGAATTGATTTGCCTTGAATTGATGTCTGAAGATTTGTAACCTGAGGGCGTTCAATACGCGCGATGGTTATTAATTGAATAGGTATCTTAAAAGACTACCTTTGTAGTGGTTTTTCCAAATTATCCCGATTTGGTTGATTGACTTGTCCAAATTACTACGATTTGGTTGATTGAATTGTGTTTTGAAAAACGTGTACGGCCCGTTGGTGATTGTTTGTAATAATAATCTCGATATTATTATTTTGATTTTTGAAGTGTTGTACTTAAAAATGTTTACAAACTTTTAGGTGACGGGGGTCCGGGGGCAGCGCCCCTGGTTAGCGGGGTTCCAGGGGTGGCAACCCCTGGCGGGGTCCAAGGGGCTGGCCCCTGGCTGGGGTCGAGATGCCAGGTCAGCTCGAAAAAGTTTTATTTCTATTAAATTGCTTTGGTGAAAAACGCATCTGGACTTGAATTTGGGTGAAGTCGAGTGATAAAATTTTGGTCTCGACACTTAGTAAAAAGTTGCAATTATTCTGTTTTTGGCGACACTAAGCTAGTGTCGCTACGGGCTTAGGCGACACTTAGTAAGTGTCGCTATATTTCTGATTTTTGATAGTTGGGCGACACTTGAGTAGTGTCGCTATGGCGACACTTATGAATTTCGGCGTCACTAAGGGAGTGTCGCTAAGTTAAATCTGGTTAAGTAATTTAGCGATACTTAAGTAGTGTCGCTATAGGGGCGACACTTAGGCATAGCGACACTTGGCTAGTGTCGCTACTACCGTTTTTGGCACACTAGCGACACTTCCAACTGTTCGCCGGATTTTGAGCCGAAAACGTGTTTTCCGGCGACCACTGGTTCCAAAACTTTTACCCAACCCTTATATGGACATTTTGGACAATTATAAACCATAAACATGTAAAAATAATCGAAAACGGAGAGTTTCGGGTTTTTGTCGGAAACTTACAAAGTGTCGACACGAAAATCCGGAAAGATAGAAATGTAGATCGCGTCGAGGTGGTTCCTTTTCCGTAATTATTTTGATGATTTGATGGTGTTTGGAGGTGTTATTTGTTGATTTTAATGGTGGTGGTGATGTTGGTGAAAATGAAAGAAAGAAAGATGGAGAGAGAGAGATGTAGGTGAATGTGTGTGTATTTTTGTATGAAATGAGGGATGGGGAGGGGATTCCCTCCTCATGGGGCCAGTTGGGGTGGGGGCCCACCGAAGTGTGGGTCTCCACTTTTTAACTCCGTGTATTCGCGTTCCGTGCGGTGTTCATTTTCCCGATCGTTTAATGTTTAATTATTATTTAGTACGTTGAAAATATACGTTTAAGAATACGAATAATTATTCGGTATTTAACTTGAAGTATTTAACCAAATACTTAATAATTGCGTTATAAATTATAACGTTAACTTGCTTTGTTTGTTTGCGCGTTTATTATCTTAATCGCGTATCCATTGATTGTATGATTCGAAATGAATACTAAATACTATAAAAATAATATTTTGGATATAACTGTGTTATTAAATAATGTTTATATTATTTAACTAAATTGTTCACCCACGTCCGTATTAATTGAATCGAATTACATTCGATTTGAAACTTGTACGATTTAATCAAATCGCATACTTGTATATATTCAACAATATATATTAATTGGTACATCAATTAGCCTAACACAGAACTAATTACATGTATTAAAACTTGATTATGCACTAATTTCTAGTCCTAATTTGACGGGTGTCACATTTATGTTAGCATTTTACTGCTTGTTGGAGTTTAGCTTTCGATAAAATAAAAAAATTAAAAAAAAAAAAAAAAAAAACCTACTGCTTTGTTTATATGATTTTGCTAGATCTGAAGTACTACTTGTATTAAGTCAGTACTGCCTTGGTCGGTTGGTACTGCTTGTACAAGTGAGCACTGCTAGCTTTATTATGTAAATGATGCATTTGAAAAACCAAGTGTTGATTACCACTGATGGTTATTTTCACAATTACCACTGAACGTGTTATTTTTCTTAATTAACACTGTTTTAGTTATAATTAGGGATCTGATCAAATTAGGGTTTACAACTGATTTAATTTCAGTACTTAACTCTCAACACTTAGGGTTTTTCATTACGCTTTCAAAATTACACACACAAACCACTGCGCTAAGTCTCATAGATTCTCAATTCTGTACATCATCGTCGATTCTTTTCGATTTCGTGATTTCTTATCATGGCATCGACTTCGTCTACTGTTCAACTACCAATTGGAAAAGATCATAATATGATCGCTTTCTTGATGAAACCTGCTGAGGCAAACGAGTATGTGGAAATCATTGATTTCCTTCGTGCTTCACATATTCGTCATGCTCTTACTGTGGCACCCAGAATATCTCATGATCATATCAACAATTTCTGGGTGAATGCGACGATAGAAGAGGAACAGGGGATTAAGCGAATCGTTTCAAAAGTCATGGATACACGAGTTGTAGTTACTGAAGCTACTGTTAGAGCTTCATTACAACTAGATGATGAGGCAGGTATAACCTCTTAAAATGATTCTATTATGTATGATACTTTACGCTTGATGGGTTATGAGGGTTCTTTTGAAGTTTTTACTTTTTAAAAACCTTATTTTCTCATCAGTGGAGGTTTTTGATACATACAATTAGGGGTGAGCATTCGTACCCGAATCCCGATCCCGTACCGCTACCGTACCGGTACCATACTGAACCGGTACCGTACCACTTTAAGCGGTCCGGTATTTGGTACTCACTTTAGGGCCAAAAAGATAACCGGTACCAACCGGTTCGGTACCGGTATTTTACCACTTTTCCCGCTTTGGTACCATATCCGAAATATACATGTTTTTATTTGTTATAGGTACGTTGGTTCTTTCTATATTTTAAAAAGATTTATTTATAACCTCATTTCTATAATCATATGATATGTCTATTAAAATAAAAAATGATATTTTTTTAGGTAATTAAGAAGTATAAAATAGAGTTAGACTCTCACGTATGAATACAATTGTAATTTTATAGATGGATAGCTAATTTTCTTTGCTACACAAACAATCACGTTTTTAGCATCCTACTTGAATCGGATTCCAAACATATTGCTTGTTAGTATAAAGGTAAGGATCATGACGTGTGTCATTACCAAAACACTTAACACGGTACAATAACGTTGTATATATTTGTTTTTCTTCGTCAATATCCATCTATGTCACTTAATGATATTTTAATTTATTTGAGATTCATTAATATTTATCTTCTGTGAATTTTATCGAGTACAAAATACGTAAATAAGTTTATTTATTATTCTACTATGTTTTGGTACCAAAGCGGTATAGTACCACTTTTACCCGTACCGGTACCGAAACCAAACCGGTACCGTACCGCTTTAAACGGTCCGGTATTTGGTACTCACTTTAAGGCCAAAAAAATAAGCGGTACCAACCGATTCGGTACGGTTCGGTACCGGTTCCGTACCATGCTCACCCCTACATACAATCTTACACTGTCTATCATCTAAAAGATCATCTTTTGAACAGTTTGGAAGCAACATTGCTTATGCAATTGCTTGTCTTGCAACTGGTCAATGATTTAATTTTTCAAATCTGATATTTTCTGGTATGCTTAGAAACATTGAGCAACCAAAGATTGAATTTTTGATGTATCCACGATTTGTGCAGTTGTTCTTAAATGAACAAATTCCTAATTTAACTGCACTTGATAAAATTATTGGTATTGTCTCCTTTAAACCAAAAGTTTTTGTAAATATGAAGAGAGATACTAAATTTTCTGGGAAGGTTACAGCATTATTTTCTACTATGCTTCCTGCACCTTCCACCACAGCATCAGTACCACCAACTGAAGCTGAACCAGCTACTGAGAGAATGGTTCCACCCACCACTTCTCAACCCACAGTAGCTGGGGGTAATAAAAGAAAACAAGGGACAACAACAGCTAAATCTACTAGAGCCAAAAAGGCTAGAAAATAGGCATCTGAGGCTGCTGCTGCTCAGGTGTCTCAGTCAAATGATTCATCACAGCAGATGATCAATGAGGAGGAGGTTGATCATTCTGAGAGGGCTGCTTCTAGCCCACTGGCAGAGCAGGACAGAAGTAACATTCATAAGACCCAATCAGAGGCAACACAAGGACATGATTCTACACCTGTAGATGATCCTAGTGGTCCCAGTACCAAGAACCAAGGGGACTTTGATGATCATGCTAGGCATGAGTCAGAGTTTGATAATGTCAATGATTCACCAAAGGATTCACATCCTGAAGGTGTTGAGGCTAGATCTAACTTAGAATTGACGAAAATGATTGATTATGTATGGTCTAAATTTGTAAAGGAGAGGAAGAAGAATAAAGCTAAGGATGAGATTGTAGCTCAATTGCAGAGGAGAGTGCAGCAGTTAGAATGGATTGTTATTAAGTGTTTGAAGAAAGGGAGAAGGTATGTAGTTCATGATACTTCTGAACCTGAGGATACTTATCAATTTAAACAAAATGCTTTCAAAAAGGGAGAGAAGGTCTGGACAAACATGGGAGATGATGATGATGAGAAGGTTGATGAAGAAATTGAGATGGAAAGACCTGAGGATGATGAGTTTGTGCATACACCTCCAACACCACTAACAGAGCCAGAAATGAATGAGTCAGTATATGAAACAGTGGAAACAGATATGAAAGAACCAGTGGCAGATAATGTATCTGAACATACTGAGGTTATTGGTTCAGTGGTTCAGACTGATGAGGTTGATTTGGGAGCTAAGACTGAGGAGCTAAAGATTGATGGTGATGATGGTGAGGAAGTCAATAAACCAGATATATCAGTGGAAATAGAAAAGACTGATGCTACTAATGCTCAACAACAATATGAGAAAACTAGAAAAAAGAGCATTCCAGTTAAAACTGCTAAGGTAACAGGAACAGGAAAGAAGGTTGAAACTCCAAAGAAACAATCTACACAACCATCTTTGCCTGGATTTCAGATCAGAGAACCTGCTGCAGCTCCTGTTCAACAGAAGAAAGATTTGCCAAAGATTGATCCTAAGGATAAAGGTAAGGGAAAGCTGGAAGAAGAACCAAAGAAGAAAAAGCAAAAGCCTGTGCCAGCTGAGGTAACTGCTCATGATACTAAATATGCACAAAGACTACAGGCTGAGCTCAATGCAGAGGACTTGATTGATGTTGAGATTGAGGAAGGAAAATTTGTGAAAATGACAAAGGAACAAGTGGCAGAATGGGATGAGTATTTGTTGAAAGAGCAAAAGCAGGATGATATTGAGTATCTTGTTGATCAAATTAAGAAAAAGAAAGCAGAAGAGGCAAGAAAGAAAAAGGCTGCAAAACCACCAACAAAAGCTCAGATGAGAAAGAGTTTGATTGCAAAGCTAAAACGTGGGTATATTCCTATGAATGCTCTGAGACAGATGACTTTGGAAAGACTGCAGAATTTGTGGGATAAGGATGATATGAATCCTGAAGTGATTAAGAGAAAAGAAAAAGAAAGGCAAGAAGCAGAAAAGGAAAAGAAAAGGGCTGAAAAAGAAAAGAAATTAAAAGAAAAGGAAGAAAAGGCAGAAGCTGAGAAGAGAAGGAAAGATGAAGTTGAAAGAAAGAAGAGAGAATTGGATGAAATTCCTGATAGAGCAAGGAATGTTGATGAATTGAAGGAATTTATTATGTTACAACCAGTGGAATCTGAGGTAATTAATGTTGAATTGCCTGGTATAATTGATTGGTCAATTGAACAGTTTGTTAATCCTGTTAAGATTCACAAGATTAAAATTGAAAGAGCAGATGGAAATGTATCTTGGTGGAGATCTTTTAGGGATTTGATAAAGAGGATCAGTAGAATTGACTTGGTTAGAATATATGAGATTGGAATGGAGAAGAACTTGGATTTAAAGGAGTTTGATAATCTGGTTGAGAAGGTTACATGGCATTGGATTAAAGCTATGTTTGAACCAGAAGAGTTTCCATTTCAGTTTACTACTTTGAGCAAGGTCAAGAATTGGATTTATCATGCCAAACCTGGAGTACATCAGATTGTTATGGATGATGCAGTGTTTATGTGGTTGTTGACAGATAGATTTTATGATATAAATCTGAGATTTTTGATGGGCATGAGAAATGCAAGGTTACAAGCTGCAGTTTTAGATGATGTAGCTCTGGAATTGGTCTATATGGTGCTGAATCAGATTTATAAGAAGGAAGAAATAGATAGAAGGAAGAAAAGAAAAGACTGACAGTTTTGAAAGAATTTTGTAAAGCTCATAATGGAGGATTTGTAGAAACTTAATACTGTGGAGGACAGATTAAGTTTAGGGGGAGATTGTTGAGTCAAAACTGTTTCTGAGTTGAAGTTGTTGAAGAGAAGACAAGTACAATTGATTAAAACTGTTTATGATGAAGGTTACAACTGTCTTTACGAAGTTACAACTGATAGAAGAAAACTGGAGAAGACAAGTGTTACAACTGATTGAAGATAGATTTCAACTGATAGTTATGTGTCTGTAAGTAGTTAAAACTGCTTATGTATCTGTAACTGTTAGTTATATATGTAGCAGTTAACACTGATTATATATTTGTACTTGGTATTATATTACAATTGAAGCAGTTACCACTGAATGTGTAATAGTCACAACTGTTTACTTCAGAATGGTAGTTACAACTGTTTATGATTTTATGATAAGTACGAGTCGGTTATGGAAGTTATTTTATTCCATATTTGTAGGAGATTGTATAGGACTCTATGTGATATAAATAGAGATCCTTTAGACCTAGATAGGTTAATGTTTTTGCGCAGCTTCAAGGTTTTCTGTAACCCTAATACATCAAGTGTATTCGTCTTATATCATTAATAAGATTGAAGCTTTCGATATATTATTGTGTTCAGAGTATTAATTTATATTCATAGATCTTCTTAATATTATTGAGTGTGATTCCGCAACTTCTCAATAATACATTCAAGGCTTATTATATATGATTGTATATTAAGTTAAACAGGGACTAACAGGATGGTATTTCGAAGCTGTCGAATGGGAACATGGCTGATCCTTGGTGTGTGTTGTCTTGGAATATATCTGTCTGTCTGTGAGATGTGACCGGCACGGGTATAGTAGCTGAAGGGATGGTATGTCTGCCAGTCCTGGGGCTCTGAATTGTGACAGTCCGTGCAGATACTCTAGATGTCCTGCTGCCTCTCGATGTGTGTACTCTAAATGATCCAACAACTGACGGAATAGTCTGTCTAGTGACTGGGACCTGTACTGGAGGTGGCTGTGGTCTAGGAATGATGATTCGAGGTGGTATAACATGCCCACGGCCTGGCGGTGGTCGAGGTGCTGGAGTAGGGACTACAGGTGGATACATGTGTGGTGGTGCTCGGCCCATCCCACATGGTAAGTGTGGTAGTGGAGTCATGGGCATCCCAGCTGCCTGCTGTCTCATGGGTGTATAGATCCTAATCTGCATCTGCATAGACCAATACCAATAATCTGGACCTGGAGGTGCCTCGTAGTGGTAGATGTATGCGGGCACTCACGGTCTTTGGGCAGGAGTAGAAGGTCATGTCCTAGTATGTGGTGGCATCACTGGTGGTGGTGATGGGATGTCATCATCATCATCATCATCTTTATCATCGTCATCCTCGTCATCAGTATCATCGTCATCTGTATCTGAATCACTAGGTCCTTGCTGGCGTTTCCTTTTCTTTGTTTCCTTTGGCAGAATCAGGTCTGGTATCAACATGTCAACACTGCCAGGATCTGCTGCCCGTGCTTTGATGTAAACAGCACCATCTTTCGTGATCCGAAGTATTTCCATACTCCTAAGAAATTGGTAGTCGAGTGGCTTACAGCTCCATCCTGATTTAAATTTCTCAACATCTGTTGTCCGAAGTAATCCCATCTTTCGTATCAATCTGGTGATTACTGAGCCCAAGTACGATCTTTTCTTTCCAAAGACTTTTTCTTCTAAAAGTCGCTGAGCAACTAAATAAGCAACCTGTATGTTTCTCTTGTCGAGAATACATGCCATTATGGCGACATCAAATCCGGAAAATCGACCGCTAGTCGTATGTTTCCCGTCAAATGAACAATATATGAGCTTGTGTAGGATCTGTAGGACTGGGTCTTGGAGTCGGGTTGCCTTAATACCCGAGAAGTATGGTGCAGGTGACCATTGACTCCATGCTTCATCGTGTGTTGTCGAGATGGAAACAGAGGTGGCTCCGGTGATGAACAGAGGTGATTGTATCTCTTCTAGGGTGTATAAATCTAGATGGAGCGAGAACTGGGCGAGTGATAAAGTATGCGGGCTGCCCATGTTCTGAAATGAGGTCGAACATTCTTCAATTCTCTCCTTCTTCTGAAATTTGAAGGTGGTCATAAATTCAGTAACCATCTCCACATATACTGGCTCATCAATACTGAATAACCTCTTGAATGATTCAAAATGCCGCCCATCAACCGTATAGGTAAGTATGCTTTCAAGTCTTTGCTTAAACCCTAACGCTTGCATAATATTCCAGTCAATGTGCCTGAGACACCCGAACTTCTTGTCTCTCCAGATACGCGCCATCTTGTCGTATGCTGGTGTGGCACTCATGTATGCTAAGGATCCTGCAAGGGGTCGTGCGGGGTTTAATTTCTTCTTTCGTGCCATTGTACCTGAGAACATTTAAAGTAATGGATCCCTTGAGAAAGAGAAATTTTAAGCAAGCTCCGAAGAATTTCGAAGTGAGGGCTTTAATTTCTAGACAATCTAAAGATTACATTAAATATAAAATGCTCTCATGCAGCAAATAGTCAATTATTTATCAAGGCAATATCGTCACTTAGAAAAATATAGTCATGGAATGGCAGTTGTCTTATGATGTCGCTTGTGAAAGCGCGTCTTGTTTTACAATTTATAAATAGAAATACCTAATAAATACTTTCAAGCAACCAGGCAAGAATACCCGATCATTTGTAAATATAGATTGGTAAGTCAAGTTCGAACACAGGGAAAAGGTGGAATATTTAATAATAGAAAATTAACAATTAACTAGAAAACAGTAAATAAGGAGTGCGTTTTAGTTCCGTGCGAACATTTTAGAAAACAATTAATTAAAATAAACAAACTTGAATAAAACTTAAATTAAAATAACCAACAAATAATAATAATAAATCCTAATTGGAAGGAACAAGTAATTGTATAGTTAATGACACTTAGATTCATATTTCCCGATTGATTACGTATTGATTATCTAATTGTGATTCTTTTAGATCAACTTAATACCAAATTCTTCAATGAATACTAAGTCGAATATGAACTAGCCAACGTTTCGGGTCCAACTAATTCCTATAATCTAGGGTCCAACATGAAACACTGGTTCCAATGTCACAAGATGATCAGTCAATTGTGTGCCTTTCCCTAAATTATGCATTAAACATTCACAACGCCTTATAATTAACTCTATTGGTATGACTCAACAATACCCAATAATTAACTTATTGTCTTGCTCATTTTAAAGTAAATTATTATTGTATACTCGACCTATCAGACTCAACGTATTTAGTGATAAATCAAAACCCTAAAGTTATGACCATCAATAATTAATAACATTAAAGGAACTCAATCTCAACAACATTATTAACCACGTGAAGTAACAATAATAACTAGTTACCAATAAACAAGTGTCCACGAGTAATATAACCGTTTTCAATCAAATAACTTATTCAATACGCAATAACAATCGTTCCATAATCATAATCTAAGTTAAATAAACTACACAATCACTTTGGATATTCAATTCATCATCAAAACAGAAATATTCAGATTCATTATATCAAATTCTTCAATGAAAATAAAGAAACGAAATATACCGAATCGATTAACGATGAACTACGAAAGATTAGAGCGAATTATCCTCGTTCCTTAGCTTCCGTACCTCCAAACTAACCCTAAAATACGAAATTAAAACCCTAAAATTCGTCTGAAACCGAAAGAAAACGAAACCCTTACCAAAACTGTCGAAATAAGGTTTTTACGCGTTTTTATACTTCTGTGATTTTTGATCCATACGGCGTATGGATTGATTTCAAGCCCAGCCCAGACTAGCGTAACCTGGGCCTCCACTGCTGCAATCCATACGGCGTATGGATTCCATACGGCGTATGGATGCTTTTTCCAACGATTTCTTGATTTTTCTTGTTTCATTCTTTTCTTCGACTTCGGCTCTCATTATTCTTCAAATATGCATCATTTAGCTCGATTATTGACTGTTTTCCGTTCCTTTTCCATAAACGCTCCATTTCCACATCTAATTGCAAATATGAACGAAATCAATATCTATTCTAAACAAAATGCAATAAAAACAATCAAGATTAGGGGTAAAATACTACTAAAATATAGTACTTTTGAGCGTTTATCAAACATCCCCCACTTGAATCCTACTTGTCCTCAAGTAGACTATCGATTCAAAAATCAAGTTCTTAGGAAAACAGTCATCTCCATTAAACTAAACAACTAAAGTAGGAATTACACAACATCACCCGTCTTCAACCCAAATGTTTAAATTTAAAATTCTGTTAATTCTAAAAACAATTATTAAGAAACTCTGAGATTTACACAAACTGATCTACACATAGAGTTATTATTCTAAAACATCAAATAGTTCACAATGATTACTGATATTGTTATCCACTTAAACAATCTATAATTGAATACTCGAGCTCAACTTATTATTATTCGTGTAAATATTCCCTTAGATTCCCAAAAACTATATACTTTCATACTCATAATATGCCAATATTACATATTTTGAAATTTTAATCAAAACAATCATTTTTCAAATCAAGACAGAGGTGACAGGTCTGTGCCTCAACACAACAAAGCAACATAACTTGATTTTGGTTTAGCAATAATGTTTTTAGTCAAACCATTGGTGACAGGTCTGTACCTCAGTACAACAGAGCGACTTAATTTGACCACATTTTAAAATTATGAGTTTTTAAACTCTTTTGCTCTTTTTCATTAAATATACTGACGGAGACCAGGTCTGTATTTTCGTACAACAAAGGAAACAACACCCAGTATATCCCCAAATGATTATTAATTAAATTCTCAAAAATATGGCATATCACACATTACTAATATGAAAATTAAGACATACGTCATACATAGCTAAAATTCATCTAAAAGAAATATTTACTCCTTAATTATCATTTCTTAACAGCTCAAACATTCTCATATAAATCGCCTATCAATACATCATATAATGAAGCTAAATAATATCTTTAATAGCTTAAGTTTTTAATTAAAAGTGTAGAAAATTTTAAATTTAACCTACAAAGTTACAAAATAATTATCCCTAGAAAACAAGAAATTTAAATGCAAAAATTTGGTTGAAAAATGGGCAACTCATAACCTCCTAGTTACTTACCTTAATAAGATAACTATTAACCAAATTACAAAATCATTTACTTATTAACAACCAATTATGTGGAAATTTCACTTCTTTTCTCTCCCATCCCCCACTTAAAGATGTACAATGCCCTCATTGTACAAATAATGACATGCTTAAAACGGGAAAAAGAGAAAAGAACTTAGAACAGAAAAACTCCCCTGGAATAGTGTGCAGTTTAATGACAAGGATGATACGAATTTCCCACATCCTCGCGATTCAATTATTCGTTGTGCTGAACTTACTGCCAGCATGACACGTACTCACAACATAATTCTGAGGGAACAATCAACAAACATAATTAAACAATACCAAATAAAAAAAACAACCGAATTAAAAACAACCAAACCTAAAACTACCAATCCGACATAATTAATAAAACCTACAAAATAAAAAAAAACAGTCATAATAATAATAATAAAACAATAATAATAATAGTGTCTGGAATCATAAACCAAATAGGATGAACATCATCCTAATCACTGTCGTCATCCTGGCGATACCGGTACTGATGGGAAGGTGCTCCATACTCTGACTGCGATGGTGGTGGTGGTCGTGGCATGAACTCTGGTGGCATCTGGTACTGGAATGGCTGATATGAGGGTCCAGAAGGAAACTGACCAAACAACTGCTCAAACAAGCCATCCTGGTAGTCCAAGTGTGCACTGGTCTGATGGAAATGCTGTTTCTGCATCAGATCTATCTGATCAAACCTCTGAGTCTGCTGTAACTGCATCTGATGCATCTGCTGAGACAACTGATCAAACTCTGTAGCATACCCTCTGTTACGGCCTCGTGCCGTACCTCGACCTCTATCACTGCCACTCGTATCTCCTCTGGCTCTAGCCTGCCTCGACTGCAAAGTCTGTCCCACCGGAGTAATCGGAACCCAGTAATACATCTCTGCAGGACCTCCATACGTGGTGCATGGCTCAATGAGAGCAAATGCCTCCAACCGGCGTGCAGTCAGCCAACCCATACTAGGCTGAACAATCGTGCATGAGCCCATCTCATCCTGAGTAGCCAAACCAAGATATCTCGCCAATCGAGTAACAAAGTGACCTCCACACAAACTACTACCATCTCTAGTACCAGTAGCTCTCTTCGACATCCACTTAGCCAACCTCCAAGGTACATTCACTAACCTCTTCCTGATAATCGAACTCAAATAAAACAAGTCAGGCCTCGAAACTTTCTCAGGCCCCTCCGTGCGACCCACAATGGTGTAAGTCAACAATCTGTGAATGAGTCGATGACGAGGATCTCGAATACGCGTGTAAGAAGGCGTCGAACTACCATAAGCACCCTGGGCAATAAACTGCCACTCCTGCTCAACTTCCAAATCAGTGAGCTTCTTCACAGCACCTGCAGAAATGTGGTCTAGAAAGTGAGGATTATCCAGCTCATTGGGCTCATAAAGCCCCAGTCCCAAAGCAAACTGAACCAAGGTCATCTGTCTGGGCTGTCCCCCTAGCTGGAAGAAAATGGAATACTCATTCCATTGGGTCGACCTAGCATCAAACCTAAAAGTACTGTAAAACTCTACAACCAACTCTCTGTAGATATCCTCCCTGATACTGAATAACCGGGACCAAGCATAGGAAACAAATCCAATGTTTCCATCCTCTAATGCGTATGGAATAGCCAGTAAATTCCTAATGGCTTCAGCACCATTAGTAAACCCTTCTCTAGCAATCACATGCTCCAAAACATTCCAGTTAACAGCATCAAACACCTCAATAGACTGGCCAATATTGGAAGCCAGACGATCTCCAAACTGCATCCTAGCAGTCTCAGTATATGACCCATGAAACGTGAGGTATCTATGTGATCTAATCAATGGGTTTCCCAAAGTCTCACCTCCTCTTGCTCTCCTGTTAGACATGATAACTGCTAAACAAAACAATTGTTAATAATACTAAATAAGCAGTTAATTGCAAAAGGATCACTAAAAATTTCGGCAGCATTTCGGCTTAAAATTGAATAATCCACCATAAAGGTTTAGCCTAAAACTACCGCAACAATCAATTTCATTAACCTGAATTGCAATTTAAACAAAACTACTCAATATGCATACATGTATATCCTTAAATAAATATTCCTGACAATTGCATAATCAAATGTATTATAATAACTTGGTACCATTCTGAATATACGAAATTGCACAATCACTAAACTCGAGTATTAGCAACTAGCAAACATTCATACAAACTCAAAATGAATTATTGTAACACAATTAATCAATATAACAATTTATCACATGACCGTAATCACAAACACGTGTGTACCAAACAAATATTTGCATTAATCATCATGTGGTCAGAAATTTAATAAGCACTGAATTAAACATAGCATAATTGAGCACAACTCACATTCACATTTAATCATCATTAACGAATAATTCAAATAATACCGAATATGCGATACAATTGAAAAATGAACATGCCATTGCAATGCATATAGCAATTAGAACATAACTCAATCAAAACATGCCAATAATCATACGCGTATCCAAAATACCCAAAATTCTATCATAAACCCTAACTTCCAAACGAACGAATTAAACAACGAAAATGAAAACGGGAAGTTATACCTTGTAAAGGAAAGTGCGTGTAACACGAATATGCAAAAATGGCGATCAATGCGTTGCCGGAATTTCCGTTTGGGGGTTGTGGGTGTGGAAACCGTAGGTGGTTTTTGAGAAAAAGGTTTTGGAATGAAAAATGAGAAAGAAGGAGGCTGCTGGCGGTTTTCCGCATTTTTTATCCATACGGCGTATGGATTCCATATGGCGTATGGATTAAATAGGCCCAAGTCAACTCATTAAACCCAGTCAACGGCCCAGTCCAGCGGCCCAACCAATCCATACGGCGTATGGATTCCATACGGCGTATGGATTGAAAAATCAGAATTTTTCAACAAACGATTTTCAACCCAAATTTTAACCCAAATTCACCACTAACTTTATATAATTAAATCTCAAACCTGGATGATAATCACGACTTCAAAATCTTCACAATTCCACACTATAAAATAAATAACAAAAATTAACAAACATTGAAAAGAAAAATATTCAAAATAATACTAATATTCAAATCACACATTCAAAAACAAAAATCCAAACAAACAAAAAGTCTAACATAATCCAAAACAAACCAAAATGTTAGAAACAATCCAATAGCATAAGGAATAGAAAAGGAAATGAATCACTGATTCGGATAGATAGCAAGGAAATGCTCAGTGACAATGGGAAGGATGTTAATAATCCCATGACCAAAAGTTGGAAAATTTGCCAAATGCTCGTTAACCACAGGAAGCAGATAAATTAAATCCCAGCTGATCTTCAATACTGACTTAGTTACTTCTCCTTCTTCATCCCACACTTCATCATTACCAACTAACTTAACTTCTCGCTCTTGACTGTCATCCTCAAGCTCACCAATAAATTCTAAACATGACTCTCCAATCTGATGATGCTTGCTCATCAATGGAGTTTCCTTCAAACTTCTGATTAAGCCTTCAATCTCCCGCAAAACTTGCTCTTGAAGTCTGTTAAAACACAAACCTGAACTCCTGAATATCTCAACAAATCTCATGTAGATTTCCACCATTCCATAGTGGAAATGTTCGTTTAGGTACAGAATCTTAGTCTCATCCACTAACTCTCTCATATTCGCCACTAGATATGTTGCTAAATCAATTTCACCAGTTGGGTGAATCAAATCCGGGCGTGGTCTTCCTTCCTCTTCCTTAGCAAGACGATCTAACTGTTCAACCATTCTATTCATGTGATAGTGAATAGTGTTACTCACTACAAAACAATGAGGTATCTCATCCTTGAGATGATCATCTATCTTTAACAATTGAACCAGATCCTTTAAACCAGCTAAAAATTCCTTATCAGCTTCGGAAGTTGGATGACCTGTTAACTCATAACAAGCTTTAACCATACGGCTAAGACATGCTGCCTGCTTAGCCGAATAAGGAAACGAATGTTGTCTTAAAATTTCATAAATCTCAACATATCGCCTCTTTTGATTGGCAAAGAATACTTTCTCCTCCTCAATCCTTAAGGTTATAGATTCCTCAAAATCAAAAAGATCATCCAGAAACTGCTGAGAATCCCCAAATTGTCTTACCACTTCTGCACTATCTAATAAGTTCTGTACTAATGCCAGTTGATAATCTGAGAAATAAACATGGGATATCCTGATTAGTTCAGCTGTAAAAGGAATGTCCCATCTCACATTCGCAATCGCACCCAATAATTCTTCACATGAGGATGTGATAGGCACAATCTTGCGGCCTAAATGAGTGAATGATGGAATTTCACTTTCTACCCTTGACACCAAACTCTCAGAATCATAAATACCAACCAAATTGTAATTGTTTGCATCACTTTCAAAACTCCTCGCCATTGGACAAACCTAAATAAAAATAAATCTGAAAATACAAAACACCACTAACGAAAAACAAGTTAGTTCACACAAAATAAACAAAAATTAAATAACATATACAATCTTAAATAAATAGAACTCCAACCGGCGGACGGATCTCCATCCGCCGTTTGAAACTAAAACCCCAAAAGTTTAACCAATTAAAAGATAATTAGTTTCAACCAGTGAATGAATGAAAACAACTTACAAACTTAATTAAACTTATTAAAACAACTTAACTGAAATTAATTAACAAAAGTAACTGTTAAAAAGAAAGAATTAAAAATTATTAATTTCTATTCAAATAAACACAACCGCTTTCCCCGGCAGCGGCGCCAAAAACTTGATGTCGCTTGTGAAAGCGCGTCTTGTTTTACAATTTATAAATAGAAATACCTAATAAATACTTTCAAGCAACCAGGCAAGAATACCCGATCATTTGTAAATATAGATTGGTAAGTCAAGTTCGAACACAGGGAAAAGGTGGAATATTTAATAAAAGAAAATTAACAATTAACTAGAAAACAGTAAATAAGGAGTGCGTTTTAGTTCCGTGCGAACATTTTAGAAAACAATTAATTAAAATAAACAAACTTGAATAAAACTTAAATTAAAATAACCAACAAATAATAATAATAAATCCTAATTGGAAGGAACAAGTAATTGTATAGTTAATGACACTTAGATTCATATTTCCCGATTGATTACGTATTGATTATCTAATTGTGATTCTTTTAGATCAACTTAATACCAAATTCTTCAATGAATACTAAGTCGAATATGAACTAGTCAACGTTTTGGGTCCAACTAATTCCTATAATCTAGGGTCCAACATGAAACACTGGTTCCAATGTCACAAGATGATCAGTCAATTGTGTGCCTTTCCCTAAATTATGCATTAAACATTCACAATGCCTTATAATTAACTCTATTGGTATGACTCAACAATACCCAATAATTAACTTATTGTCTTGCTCATTTTAAAGTAAATTATTATTGTATACTCGACCTATCAGACTCAACGTATTTAGTGATAAATCAAAACCCTAAAGTTATGACCATCAATAATTAATAACATTAAAGGAACTCAATCTCAACAACATTATTAACCACGTGAAGTAACAATAATAACTAGTTACCAATAAACAAGTGTCCACGAGTAATATAACCGTTTTCAATCAAATAACTTATTCAATACGCAATAACAATCGTTCCATAATCATAATCTAAGTTAAATAAATTACACAATCACTTTGGATATTCAATTCATCATCAAAACAGAAATATTCAGATTCATTATATCAAATTCTTCAATGAAAATAAAGAAACGAAATATACCGAATCGATTAACGATGAACTACGAAAGATTAGAGCGAATTATCCTCGTTCCTTAGCTTCCGTACCTCCAAACTAACCCTAAAATACGAAATTAAAACCCTAAAATTCGTCTGAAACCGAAAGAAAACGAAACCCTTTCCAAAACTGTCGAAATAAGGTTTTTACGCGTTTTTATACTTCTGTGATTTTTGATCCATACGGCGTATGGATTTCCATACGGCGTATGGATTGATTTCAAGCCCAGCCCAGACTCGCGTAACCTGGGCCTCCACTGCTGCAATCCATACGGCGTATGGATTCCATACGGCGTATGGATGCTTTTTCCAGCCGATTTCTTGATTTTTCTTGTTTCATTATTTTCTTCGACTTCGGCTCTCATTATTCTTCAAATATGCATCATTTAGCTCGATTATTGACTGTTTTCCGTTCCTTTTCCATAAACGCTCCATTTCCACATCTAATTGCAAATATGAACGAAATCAATATCTATTCTAAACAAAATGCAATAAAAACAATCAAGATTAGGGGTAAAATACTACTAAAATATAGTACTTTTGAGCGTTTATCATCTTATTGTGAAGTACTGTTATTTACAAAGTTTGGTGCAAACCAAATTGGAAATGACAGGAATTCACAATTCATGGTAATATCATTATTGGTAGGGTTTGACTTTAAGAGTGCAAGCTGAAGTAAGGTTTTTGAATAAAGTAGTTTATCTTAAAAATTCAATACTTCAGGTTGACTTTTCAGGTCAAAGCTTTCTTCAAGTGATATTTTCAAATGTCCGCATGCCATAATTTTAACCTATTCATGCATGCATGTTCTAAATCATTTTAAGTATTTCCTAATTGATAATCAAACCAGGTTGTGCATTAAAAGTTATTATGCCCATGTATTTGGTGTGGTCCAAGACTTTTTATTTAAAAGTGATGATTCTCTAGGTACATTGCCTAGTTTGACTAGTCAAGTAAGTACAAGTGTGGTCATGCAATTTTCAACCTATCATGTTGTTCAGTCAAGCTAGCCAACTTGTTGATTACTCTCAAAAGTCAAGATTGCTAACCCTAAGTTGTTCACATAATGCAATTATCATAGAGTAATCGTACAAAACACCATAATTAATAAGATACTTAATATACTAACACTCAATTAAGCAAAGTTCTAAGCTAAATCAATGGGTCAAAGTTATTCCTATTGAAAAAGTAGGACATATTGCTAAGTGGTAGAAACATTTAGTAACTAAGTATTCAATCAAGAAAAGCTCTATTTCCTAGTTACTAGCTTAGCTAACTTCAAGAAACAAGTTCTTTCAAGTTCAAAGTGGATTTTGTGATCATACCTTGCTTTTAGAGAATGAAATGCAAAAACGAAAGTACAACCGCGAAATATATGCAACAAGGGGCTCGAAAGGACAAGAGATTATGCAATTTGATGGAGTTTTGATGGTGGATTCATGGTGATCATCGCATGGCCAATTTTTTTGAGGGAGGAGGGAGGAAGGTGAAGTTTGTTAGATGATTTGAATTATGGGGAGTTAAGGAGATTCATAGTGGTCCTTTAGGGTACATGTACTCACCCTAAGTACTATGGTACTCATATGGTCCCTAAGGTGAATTGAATGTCAAGTATTAATGTCTTGGATTAATTTCCAATGTCCCACTAATAATGATAAAGAATCTTAAACGTGTTACTTGTAACTAGTCACTTGTTAGTCTCTTGTTACGTTGTAAATAATTTAAGAACGCGCAAATTTTTGCAGAACAATCAAAATCAACTTTAAACATTAAACTCGCGCTATTTTTGGTGTTTAAAAATCTTTGTCTGAAGCGGGTTTATAGAATGTACTGCTGTTTCGGTAGAATGCTAAAAAGGTGTACGTTCTTTTAGAAGTGCGTGCGTTTTCAGACAATAATTAAGAAACGTTTTCTATTAAAGGGAACTTTCAAAAATTTATTATATATATTTGTATTAAAATATGCTTATTTAAAGTCGCGAGCCTCGACCTTTTCGGAGAAAATTGTTTTATGATTCGTTCCGATCCCTCCAAAGGGAAAGGGTCGAAATTTGCTCCCTTAATTGAACATTTTTCAGTACAAAACATTTCGATAGCTCCCAGATGACATTGTAAACTAGAAAATGACGATCCTCTAAACCTCCTAGGATCTCTCGTTCCTCATACCCTAAATTAACAAGATCATCAATCAACTTATTGTACGCCTTCCTTATCTTGTTGGGATTTGATATACCATCGCGCTCTCCTTTGTTTTTGTAGTTCAGATTGTGAGTAAGTTTATTCACAGCTTCCATAAACGCATTCTCTTCCGGTGAATCAGGTTCTCCGGTTGTAAGTTTAACTAGCTTACAGAGTTTACTAATTTCGGCTTTTTGTGTGGAAGTGAAGGGGTATTTGGTGAAGGTGAAGATTCGAACAAGCTTGACGTGAAGGTCTTTTCTTTTTTCAAAGAAGTTTGTGTCGATTCTTTCCTTTGTGGAATTAGGAAAAACTTCTCGCAATTTTGAGATTAGGTAAGAAGCGGGGTCAACAAAGAATGGAATTTTACCAAAAAATGTGATAGGAATCATCGGGTTTTGTTCTATCCAGAACTCAAGTTTGTTGATCATCGTGGCGACATTGTGATTTATTAATATCATAGATATTGGAAGGTAATCCATGTTGGCAAATGATTCGAAGAGAAGATCTAAATCTTCTACAAACTTCAGTTCTTGGTCCTCGAAATTTGTGGAGGCGCTTTCGCATTCTTGATTTAACAGACGAAGAAGAAGGTTTACTTGTTTTTCTAACCCAGCAATCGTTTCACGTTGGTTGAAGGAAAACGGGAGATTGGCATAGGTCAATTGTATGACAAATGCTTTATAGACGTCCGCCCTTCGGGAAGGATCAAAAGAAGCACCAAGGTGGCGTTCTTTAAAACAAGGTTGTTCTATTTCGACGGATGGAACCTTATCCACCACTCGGTATATGGTGTATTTAGGTTCGTATGAAGAGAATGGAAAGATGTTGTCATTGTGAGAATCGGATATAGTTTGGGCATATACCGATATCTCAGGAATGAGGGTAATTAGGTCACACGTTTTCGGAGGTTTTACTTCATGCTTCTCTTCGGGAAGATAATCGAAGTGGACAGAATTTGACACTTTAGGCATTTGCAAAGTTTGAGAGTGATCTTCTGGAGATGATGCCAGGTCAGGTAGCTGATCCGTGACATCAAAGTCCAGGAAATGGTTTGGAATGGAATGTGGGATCCTAAATTCTTCTAGGGAAACGTATAATTCATCCTTTGAAGTACTAACAGAAGTGGGTTTTTTAGATGTCATGTTTAAACTAAGATTATCCTAATTAACACTAAATTAACAGCGAATTAAATTAAAACTGCTTAAAGTAATTTTCGAGAGATTTCTAAGAAGGAATCAATCGGAAGGATCTCCTAAATACTACTACTTAAGGTGGCTTAAATCTACGTTTGTGATTCCCCGGCAGCGGCGCCAAAAACTTGTTGTGCTCACACCGTGTCGTTGTTTTTCAAATGATGATGCGAGCACAGCAGGGGTTTTAAATTTATATTTTGCGGGGCTTAAATTAACCGTACTACCTACTTGATTAGTAAGCGGTAAGTATAACCTAAGATCGTTCTATGAATCCAAGCGTGTGGGCGATTAAAGTTGACACTTTCAGTAGAGAAGTATATAGGATGGCACAAAGTAGGTAGGTTTTGGGATTTAAAGACAGATAATTAAAATGCAGAAAGGTAAATTGCAGGAAATTAAAATGCAGGAAAGCAGATAAAGATAAAGATGTGATTGCTGAGATTTCGATAATTAACATTTCAGGATGACAGAACAAATAGGGTTGATACGTAATATGGCAGTTAAACTACTAGGTGTAAACTCTAGAACCCTACCAACTCAGTTTCCCATTGGCGTGTCACTTGGAACTAGGTTGTCGTGATTCTGATCGGAGCAATACGCAAACTTCCAATACTCATCTAGTTGAAAGATGAGCAACCTATTTTGGTTTCATACCGAGGTGCATGAATCAGCAGCGTATCGTCTCATAGGTCTGACCGTTCTTAACCCCTAAGGTAGTTTACTACTCTATTAGCACGAAGATTAATAACTTTGTATGTTTGGACCGCCGATTATGTAAGACTTAGTGTTTTATGAACTCTAGGTAACTAGGACTTTGTTCTATTCCCTAAGTCTCGTGTTTGTTTAATTAAGTTCTAATTACTTCGACTTATGACTTAAGTTCTCCTTTTCAAACAGTTATACATCTCCAGATTATCCGCAGTTTGATAAAACGTGTTTCATATGAGGACCATGCCTTTCAATAATAGACAGTGTACTCTACATGGGATTTCCACTGCTTCTTATATCCAACACGCGGTCAAGAGTAATTGACAGTGAAAGTGACACTCTAACTAATTAAATGTAAAGCAGTGCAGAAATGTAAACCTAATATATACAACGAGTGATTTCATTGTGTCTTATTGCATGTCATGGGCACAGATAACTACTTACCATAATTAAGGTTGATCAGGTCCTAATTACTAGGTTGTAGTCACGTGGATAACTGGAAAGGGTGCTCCATAAATTAAACTTAAATTCATAAAGTCCTAACAGTACAAAGATTATTATCACCTATTTTATCTGAACGTGTTTTACGAACATTATTTTATAATGCATTGATTCTCGTAGGATGCGCCAGTTAGTTGTATAGTTGTATTATCCTTTCGGAGTTCCAACTTTTGAACCAGAGCTGATTCCAATGATATAACTACCTTCGGTCGTTTATCGGCTTCCGTACGTTTGTACTTTGCATAATGCATTTCCAGCACTATACCGAATGAACAGTTGAATAGGGGCCATTATATCATTTTACGATTATCGTGCATTGATTGTGTAATGACATCCTTACTTATAATTATCTACATCATCAGCAATCACAATAATAAACTACTCGCAAATCATGGTAACAAATAAATCACATACCAGGCAATAATACATATTCAAAATATGAAATAAGACAAGTATAATAAAAGTTTAGATATCACCCGGAATTAAATGCGTAGCAGCGTATTATTATAATTGACAAACTCTTTCACACGTACAAAGATTGATCTCCGAATCTCTAGCGTTCGCCCTAGCTTCTATGTTAGTCCTTGGACTAATTACAATGTTCCTAGAATGAGAAAGACTAAAAGACTACGAAAGATTTTCCAGTGAGAAAGAAAGAGTGAAATATGCTAGAATGTGTGCATATGTGGTGTGTGTTTCAAATGAACCTAAGCCTCCTATTTATAGGTGAGATTTGGCTCACATTAGCACCAAGAGGTGCATGTTAGAAAAAGATAGCCAAAACGGTGCACCAGGTACCGTACAACACGAAAAGTAGGCACACCGGGTACCGTACAACACGACAAGTAGGCGCACCAGGTACCAAAATTTACCAAAAACGGAAACCGGGACGGGGGCAGGGTGGCCGGCGCCACCCAAGGTGTGGCCGGTGGCGGTGGGCCCAGGGCCGGCGGCGGCTGGCCTGTGGCCGCCCCGTTTCGCCGTCTTTTGCTTCGTTTCTTGATTCGTGCATGTTTTCTTCGATATGCGTCCGTTTGCGTCGATTCTTTTTTTGTTGGATTCATAATTCAAAAACGAAGATTTTGACATAGGATAGGCCCTGAGATGAGGTTCCTAGCTCCAGATATTGCGTGCGAATCATTTGGATCTTCCGGTGGGCGTAGAATCTTCATTCTTTATCCGTTTCAGTTGATTCTTCTTCTGTTGGATTCGTATTTTGAAAACGAACATCTTGGATAGAGTGGATGTTTGTGAAGGGCATTTTAGTCTTGAAATCTCGTTTTGATGTCTTGAATCTTCAAACGTGTGTGGAATCTTCGTTTCTCATCCGTTTTGCTTGATTTTTATCGTGCAACCTTGTTTTGACCATCTTGGCATAATGTTATTGATTTGTACTGTATTTGAATTAAAATGCCAAGAATCGTTCCAGAATGAGAGAGATATCGGTAGTAAAAATATGACTTTTTACGCGATATCAACCATCAAGTCCATCATGGACTTCTTAAACATTTCAGCTAGAAGACAAAAGACTTCAGAGGGCACATCAAAATGAACTCTCACAAAGTGTGACAACCGTCAAATTAGAACTAGTAATTAGTGCCTAATCAAGTTTTGGTACATGTAATTAGTTCTGTGTTAGGCTAATTAATGTATCGATTAATATATATTGTTGAATATATATATATAAGAATGCGGTTTGATTTAAATCGTACAAATTTCAAATCGAATGTAATTCGGTTCAAATAATACGGACGTTGGTAAAACAATTATTAAATTATGTGGAATAATTTAATTACGCAAATTACTACTTTATATTATGTTGATAATATAACAAACACGTACGTTTTATCTAAAACATTACCGATCTCTACGAAAACGCGACCAACCGACAAAAACAAAATGAAGTTATATTTTATAACTTAAAAACAAGTATTTTGATAAAATACTCCGACTAAATTATCGAATAATATCTCGTATTTTAAAACGTATAAATAATCGCGTATAAAATGATTTTAACGTTTAAACGACCGGGGAAACGAACACCGCACGGAGCGCAAACACGAGGGAACAACATTTGGTGAGATCCACACATGGTGGACCCCACCATGGCCGGCCAAGACATGGGGCATCACCCTCATGCCTCCTCAGTCACACCAACACATAATCACATACACACTCCACCTCCATTTTCTCTCTTTCTCTAATCCCTCTCTCTCTATCTCGGCTCACTCTCTCTCTAACAAAAACACCATCAAACCTCCATAAATCACTAAGCTTGTTTGGAGAAAAGTGACCACGACAACGAGGTCTACATATCTATCTTTTCGGTTTCTCGATCCGACAACTTTGTAAGTTTTCCGGCGACTCGCGGAACTTTCTGATTTCATTTATTTTGCATGTATGTTGTTCCCCTAGCTTTATAATGTCCAAATGATATGTTAAACTCGTTTTGAAAACTCGAAAGTATAAACCGAACACATAAACTAAAAACAGTCCCTATTCGCAATTTTTATAAAATCGTACGGTCAAAACTAGCAAATATATTCTAAAGATAAAATCTTCGTTTTTCCGTTGGCTACAACTTTTGTGAAGGAGGTTTACCTCCAAAACGCCCCCATTTTACTAGAAAAATAGATTAGTGAACATACGTTTTAGTGACGTTAAATGAAAACCGACATCTCGAGACCCTCCCGAAACGAAACGATAATTTTTCTAACGTTATTTAGCCATTTTAGAACCTGTGTAAAAGTTTCGGGTCAAACCGAGGTCGTTTGACCCAAAAAACCGAACTGAAAAACGTAACAGCCCTTGTGTTGCGGAACACAAGCCTTGTGTTGCGGAACACAAGCATTGTGTCGCATATTGTGTCGCAAAACATAAGACACAAGCATTGTGTCGCATATTGTGTCGAAAAACATAAGACACAAGCATTGTGTCGCATATTGTGTCGCAAAACATAAGACACAAGTATTGTGTCGCATTTAGTGTCGCATTAAGTTGCGTATCATAAGACACAAGCCTTGTGTTGCGGAACACAAGCATTGTGTCGCATATTGTGTCATAGACATGAGACACAAGCCTTGTGTTGCAGAACACAAGCCTTGTGTTGCGAAACACAAGCATTGTGTCGCATTTAGTGTCGCAAAAAACCCAAAAACAGAAGCCAAAAACATTCTAAGTGTTTAAAAATCACTTTTCAATAACCAAACCAAATACGATACGATTAATACGCAAAAATGGATAAATCAAAGTATAATAATAATAGTTAGGGTTATTATTATAAATCTGTCACCAACGGGCCGTACACGTTTTTAAAACACAAATCAAATAATCAACCAAATCGTAGTAATTTGGACATATATAGTTGTGTAACAACTACAAAGGTAGTCCTTTGAGATACCGACTCACGTTTATAACCATCGCGTGTCGTGGACACCCTCAGGTTACAAGTCTTCAGACATCGATACTCGGCTAATCAATCAAAGTTTATTTAGATAAACTCTTCAGGCTCAGGTGAGTCTCATGGCCCCTATTTTTACTGTTTTACTCAGGGGTGTGATATCAATGCTCGTTTTATTTGCATTTGAACGCAAGTACAATCAAAAATCAAATACTGCATGAGTTGTTTTCACTAATCAAATTTAAAGCCCTCCACAACATAGTTTGGTAATACGTAGTAGCATGAATGTTAGTGTATGGTACCATATATGATTAACAATCCTCGTCCGGGTTAGCAAGCACTAACTGGTCAAACGGACGCATTAGCATTTGTGTAGACGAGTGTGGATTAGGCACTCGTAGGAGGCACCTCGATCGGAATTCCTTCATTGGACCCGACCCCCAAGTTAAGCTCAAACTATGTGCTCATGACTGTATAGTTACTTTTATTTTGCTTTGTTGCAACTTAAATTCAATTAAATCTTGCGGTTCATTCAATATGTTTAGACATACAAACCTGTGAGCTCACCAGCGTTTCGCTGACCCATTTTAGCTTGTATCACAGGTACTCAGCAGTAGTTTGGACTGCCCAACAGGATACTTAGCTCGTGTCATCATGCAAATCATCAGAGATTTAGCTGCATTATTATATTTTGTATAGATTAATTATGTAATTAAATCTCTCAATTTCAAACCGAGCTAATGTAAACTATATTTTTGGATGTAAACTTTTGTTTAATCAATACAAGTGTAAAACGACGCATATAGTGGTCGTTCATTATATCTGATGTGCTTTGATTATTGATTAGTAACACCCAAATCGTGCTTCTGCAAATCATTAAATTTGGGGGTGTTACAGATTGGTATCAGAGCCTAAGGTTATAGTGAACTAGGTTGCATTTAGTGGGCCTAGACTATGACCGTTAGGCAGTATTCCCCATTAGGTATGACTGGTTCAGTGATTACATCATACGAGTTTAATTTAACATAGCCTGATCAACTATGTACAATTAAATGAAGGTGATGTGAAAGCTGAAAGGGGTCATGGCTGAACAGGATACACTAGTTGACTCTGACCATGAGAGAACCGGGACTTAAACTAGTATGTGCTAGACACTCAATAGGTTGTTATGTGATATGTCTATATACATAAGTAGGCCTCAATCAATCTTAGGCTATATTATATATGTATTATATGAATATAGGCCTCACTTCTGCTAACGCTTTATCTCAGAATGGCAAACACACCACCCAGTTCGTCGCGTTCTCATCCGTATGGGGTATCAAACTCAAGGGTAGCTAGGAGGGACACCAGGTCGCCTCGAGCTGGCCCATATCCCACTCACCTCACCCTACCGGACTTAGCTGCTAGGGTACACCATCACGATCAATGACTCCATGAGATGGACATCGAACTACAGGAAACACGCGAAAACTGGAGACTCACAGCAATGGAACGAATCGAGCAAGTCTCCGAGGATCACGAAAACACTGTCAACACCATGAGCACCCTTCAAAATCAAATGGGAGAGACAGTCGAAGCCATGGAGGTTGTCCACAACCAAGTGATTGGAAACAGAAATGAAATCTCTGTCCTACAATCAAGGCTGCGCGAGTGCGAAACACGTCTAAGGGAAACTGAGGACGCCCTCCGAACGGCCAACAGGCTTGCAGAGTCTGTGGACCATCTCAACGCGCTGCTGCCACGACTCAATCTGCGTCAAAATTAGCTTAGGCTGAATCTGTACTCTTTATTGCTTTTCGTAGGATCTATATAATTCGCAAGGATGTAACAATTCCCGGCACTTTTGTAAAAACAACTAAGTCTGTAACTTTTGAAACTCGTAACTTGAAATTGTCTATCACCTGCTAAATTCGTAATATCAAGTGACAATTTCTCTCAATTATTCCACGTTATTGATTTTTACATTGTGATGTTGTATATTACCGTCATTATATATGTACATCTGTTGTAACTATCATTCTGGTACAAATTTCTCATGTACCTTTTGTTTCTTTCTTGAAGAATCATGCCTCCAAAGAAGAAAAGTTACAGTGATGCCGAAATCAACGCCATCGTCTCCCGAGCCGTAGCCGATGCTCTGGCTGCTCGGGGCTCGCAACGAAACAGTGATCAAACTGTTGATACCACCCCCACTATCAAACCTTTTTCTTACAAGGATTTTCTCAGCTGCAGACCACTCAACTTCAAGGGCACGGAAGGTGCCATTGGTCTAATCAAGTGGATCGAAAGGATCGAATCGGTTTTCAGTTTGTACAATTGCACGGAGGACCGCAAAGTCAAATTCGCTGCCTACACCTTTCAAGAAATTGCATTAACATGGTGGAATACTCATGCCAGTTCTGTGGGCATCGATGTTGCCAACCAGCTCCCATGGGCAGAACTGAAGAAAATGCTGAGGGACGAATATTGTCCCAACGAAGAACTCCACAGGTTGGAGGAAGAGTTCTGGCACCTAACTGTTCAGGGCAATGATATCGCTGGCTATACCACCAAATTCCAGCAACTCGCCCTTCTGTGTCCGGGTGGTAGACACGGACGAAAAGCGCATCAAGAAGTACATTCGTGGTCTCCCGGAAAATATCCAGGGGAACGTCGCCTCATCCAAACCAACCACCATCCAAAGTGCTATCCGAATTGCACACGAACTCATGGCGATGATTGTCAGCCGTGAGACATCCACTACCCCCTCCAACAACAAACGCAAATCCACTGAACACCACAATCAACCCGACAAGAAATCCAACACCATCAAAGCTTACACCTCCAACTCTGAACCCAAACGTGGGTACACTGGGAACAAACCCTATTGTTCCAAGTGTAACCACCACCATGATGGTCCATGTAGTACCCCTTGCAACAACTGCAGGCGGTACGGACATTCGACCAAAGATTGTCGAGCTCCCAAATCCAACAACAACACCTCCAGCAGCAACACCAGACAGCCCAAATCTTGCTATGAGTGTGGAGATACCGGGCATTTCAGAAGTGAATGCCCTAAGCTGAAGAACAAGGGCAACAACAACAACAACAACAACAACAACAACAACAACAATGCCAAGGGAAGGGCATTCGTTCTCAACTCCGGAGATGCCCGTCAAGACCCGAATGTGGTCTCGGGTATGTTCCACCTCAACAACTTAACTGCTTCTGTTCTATTTGATACTGGGGCCGATAGAAGCTTTATTTCTAATGAGTTTCATCCACTACTTGACATTACCCCCGTGGCCTTAGATGTTAAGTACACCGTAGAGCTAGCAAATGGAAAACTCATAGAAACCAATAGTGTGATACCTAATTGCACTTTAAACCTAGCCGACAAAATCTTCTCAATTGATCTTATGCCTGTCAGAATCGGAAGTTTGGACGTCATTGTGGGTATGGACTGGTTGTCCAAGCATCGAGCCGAAATCATTTGTCACGATAAAGTCGTTCGTATTCCTCTCGCCGTCGGTAGAACTTTGGTCATACAGGGGGAGGCCGGTGGGACGAGACTCAACATCATCTCTTGCCTGAAAACCCGAAAAATGCTGAGAAAAGGTTACCCGGCCATCCTCGCGCACATCATGGAGAAAAAGTCGGAGGAGAAGCGACTTGAGGATGTGCCCATCGTTCGAGACTTTCCAGAAGTCTTTCCAGAAGAACTACCTGGTCTGCCACCACCAAGACAGGTTGAGTTCTCAATCGATCTCGTGCCAGGCGCTGCACCTGTGGCCCGAGCACCATACCGCTTAGCCCCATCCGAACTTCAGGAGTTGTCCACCCAATTACAAGAACTCCTGGAGAAAGGATTCATCAGACCGAGTTCTTCACCTTGGGGAGCTCCGGTCCTATTTGTCAAGAAGAAAGATGGTTCATTCAGAATGTGCATCGACTACCGAGAATTGAACAAATTGATCGTCAAGAACCGTTATCCACTACCTCAAATCGATGACCTGTTCGACCAACTTCAAGGGTCGAGCTATTATTCAAAGATCGATCTTCGGTCAGGTTATCATCAACTGCGTGTTCGTGACACCGACATCCCGAAAACTGCTTTCAGAACCCGTTATGGGCATTTCGAATTTCAAGTGATGCCATTCGTTTTAACCAACGCACCTGCTGTATTCATGGACCTTATGAATCGAGTGTGCAAACCTTACCTCGACAAGTTTGTCATTGTCTTCATCGATGACATACTTATATACTCACAAAACAAACAAGATCACGCGCAACATTTCAAAACCATCTTAAAGCTACTTAAGCACGATGAGCTTTACGCCAAATTCTCTAAGTGTGAGTTCTGGATGCAAACTGTCCAATTTCTTGGTCACGTGATTGACAGTCAGGGAATTCACGTTGACCCATCAAAAATCGAAGCTATAAGGGACTGGCAATTGCCAACCACACCAATCGAAGTACGCCAATTTTTGGGATTGGCAGGCTATTATCGTCGATTCATCGAAAATTTCTCCAAAATAGCTCAACCACTCACGACACTGACTCAGAAAGACAAAAAGTTCGATTATACTGATAAGCAAGAGTCAGCGTTTCAAATTCTAAAACAAAAGCTTTGCAGTGCTCCAATCTTAACTCTACCTGAAGGCACCGATGACTTCGTGGTGTACTGCGATGCTTCACATCAAGGTCTCGGTTGCGTGCTGATGCAACGAGACAAGGTCATTGCTTACGCCTCACGACAACTCAAAATTCACGAAAAGAACTACACCACTCGTGATCTCGAACTTGGAGCAGTTGTTTTTGCTCTCAAAATCTGGAGACATTATCTCTACGGCACCAAATGCACAATATTCACCGACCACAAAAGTCTCCAACATATCTTCGATCAGAAGGATCTCAATATGAGACAACGTCGATGGGTCGAGTTACTTACTGATTTCGATTGTGAAATCAAATACCATCCAGGGAAGGCAAATGTGGTTGCCGATGCCCTCAGCCGAAAGGAACGATCGAAACCACTTCGAGTCCGAGCTCTCAGTATGACTATTCATAACGATCTAAACATTCAGATCCTCACCGCCCAACTCGAAGCCCTCAAAATCAAAAACATCAAAAACGAGGCCTTGCGGGGCATGGATAAACAATTCAAAATCAAACCTAACGGAGTTAGGTATTTCTCAAATCGAATCTGGTTGCCTAGTTTTGGGAACCTACGAGACTTGGTGATGGATGAAGCTCATAAGTCCAAATATTCTATTCATCCGGGATCCGACAAAATGTATCACGGTATCAAGGATTTCTATTGGTGGCCGAACATGAAAGCCGAAATCGCCACCTACGTTAGCAAGTGCCTTACTTGCTCAAAAGTCAAAGCTGAATATCAAAAGCCTTCTGGCTTACTCCAACAACCCGACATTCCCGAATGGAAATGGGAACAAATCGCCATGGATTTCATAACCAAACTACCCAAGTCATCGAGCGGTTACGATACCATTTGGGTAATCGTCGATCGTCTCACGAAATCTGCTCATTTCCTGGCAATCAAGGAAACCGATAAAATGGAACGTCTCATACGAATATACATCAAGGAAATCATTTCTCGACACGGTGTTCCAATCTCGATTATCTCCGACAGGGATAGTCGTTTCACATCTCACTTTTGGCAATCACTTCAAAAATCATTGGGTACCCGTCTCGATATGAGTACCGCATACCATCCTAAAACTGACGGCCAAAGTGAACGAACCATTCAAACATTGGAAGACATGCTACGGGCCTACGTAGTTGACTTCGGTGTAAACTGGGAATGACACCTACCATTGTGCGAGTTTTCGTACAACAATAGCTATCATACCAGCATCAAGGTTGCACCTTTCGAGGCACTGTATGGTCGTAAGTGCCGATCACCTATCTGTTGGACCAAAGTTGGGGATAGCCAACTCACGGGTCCGGAAATCATTCACGAAACAACCGAGAAAATCTTCGAGATTCAAAACAAACTCAAAGCCGCACGTGATCGTCAGAAAAGCTATGCTGACGTGAGACGCAAACCACTCGAGTTCCAGGTTGGGGATCGAGTACTTCTCAAAGTTTCACCTTGGAAAGGTGTCATCCGATTCGGAAAACGAGGTAAACTGAACCCAAGATACATTGGACCTTTCGAGATCCTCGAGAGGATAGGTCCAGTGGCATATCGATTGCAACTGCCAGCCGAGCTCAGCAGTGTGCATCCCACTTTTCACATTTCAAATCTAAAGAAGTGTCTGTCTGATGAGACACTTATCATTCCACTCGATGAGATACGTATTGACGACAAGCTTCACTTTGTTGAAGAACCCGCCGAAATCATGGACCGTGAGGTCAAACAACTCAAACAAAGCCGAATTTCCATCGTCAAAGTTAGATGGAATTCGCGGCGCGGCCCGGAATTCACCTGGGAACGGGAAGACCAAATGCGACTCAAGTACCCTCAACTCTTCACTGACTCAACGTCAAACACAACTCCAAACTAAATTTCGGGACGAAATTCTTCTAACAGGGGGAGAATGTGACAACCGTCAAATTAGGACTAGTAATTAGTGCCTAATCAAGTTTTGGTACATGTAATTAGTTCTGTGTTAGGCTAATTAATGTATCGATTAATATATATTGTTGAATATATATATATAAGAATGCGGTTTGATTTAAATCGTACAAATTTCAAATCGAATGTAATTCGGTTCAAATAATACGGACGTTGGTAAAACAATTATTAAATTATGTGGAATAATTTAATTACGCAAATTACTACTTTATATTATGTTGATAATATAACAAACACGTACGTTTTATCTAAAACATTACCGATCTCTACGAAAACGCGACCAACCGACAAAAACAAAACAAAGTTATATTTTATAACTTAAAAACAAGTATTTTGATAAAATACTCCGACTAAATTATCGAATAATATCTCGTATTTTAAAACGTATAAATAATCGCGTATAAAATGATTTTAACGTTTAAACGACCGGGGAAACGAACACCGCACGGAGCGCAAACACGAGGGAACAACATTTGGTGAGATCCACACATGGTGGACCCCACCATGGCCGGCCAAGACATGGGGCATCACCCCCATGCCTCCTCACTCACACCAACACATAATCACATACACACTCCACCTCCATTTTCTCTCTTTCTCTAATCCCTCTCTCTCTATCTCGGCTCACTCTCTCTCTAACAAAAACACCTTCAAACCTCCATAAATCACTAAGCTTGTTTGGAGAAAAGTGACCACGACAACGAGGTCTACGTATCTATCTTTTCGGTTTCTCGATCCGACAACTTTGTAAGTTTTCCGGCGACTCGCGGAACTTTCCGATTTCATTTATTTTGCATGTATGTTGTTCCCCTAGCTTTATAATGTCCAAATGATATGTTAAAACTCGTTTTTAAAACTCGAAAGTATAAACCGAACACATAAACTAAAAACAGTCCCCTTCGCAAATTTTATAAAATCGTACGGTCAAAACTAGCAAATATATTCTAAACATGAAATCTTCGTTTTTCCGTTGGCTACAACTTTCATGAAGGAGGTTTACCTCCAAAACGCCCCCATTTTACTATAAAAATAGATTAGTGAACATATGTTTAGTTTTAGTGACGTTAAATGAAAACCGACATCTCGAGACCCTCCCGAAACGAAACGATAATTTTTCTAACGTTATTTAGCCATTTTAGAACTTGTGTAAAATTTTCAGGTCAAACCGAGGTCGTTTGACCCAAAAAACCGAACTGAAAAACGTAACAGCCCTTGTGTTGCGGAACACAAGCCTTGTGTCGCGGAACACAAGCATTGTGTCGCATATTGTGTCGCAAAACATAAGACACAAGCATTGTGTCGCATATTGTGTCGCAAAACATAAGACACAAGTATTGTGTCGCATTTAGTGTCGCATTAAGTTGCGTATCATAAGACACAAGCCTTGTGTTGTGGAACACAAGCATTGTGTCGCATATTGTGTCGCAGACATGAGACACAAGCCTTGTGTTGCAGAACACAAGCCTTGTGTTGCGAAACACAAGCATTATGTCGCATTTAGTGTAACAACCGCCAAATTAGGGCTAGTATTAGCGCCTAATTCTTTGTTAATACATGTAATTAGTTCTGTGTTAGGCTAATTTATGTATCGGATTATATGTTGGTAAATATATATACAACTTTGCGATTTGACTTAAATCGTACGCAATGTAAATAGAATGAAATTCTATTCGATTAGTACGGACGTTGGTGAACAAATGTTTATAAACTAAAATAACGCAATTATGACCGAAACGCTATTCTTATAATAATTAGTAATTATCTCATATCGCTCGATTAAAGTTTACACGATTTAAAAACAAAAGTATTCAAACTTATTTGTAAAGTATTTAAATAAAAATGTCGCGTAATAATTTGTATTTAAAACCTACCATTTAAAATGTAAAATAATTATTTAACGTTAAACGACGGAGAAAACGAACACCACCCGGAGCGCGGAGCGGAGACTGAAAGTGGGGGAGCTTTACCAAAACCCCACCCACCTCCATTTTTCTTCTCATTTCATCAACTCTCTCTCTCTCTCTTCTTTCTCTTTCTTTCTTTTTCTCTCTAATTCACCACCACACCACCACCATCAAAACTACCAAATAAACATATTAAACGCACTCGGATAATAGCATCTCTTTGGAAGAAAACGTTCACCACTACCCGATCTACATTCCTATCTTTTCGGATTTTCAATCCGACGCCGCGTAAGTTTCCGACAAATCCCGACATCTCTCGTTTTTGATCATTTTTACTAGATTATGGTTTAAATAGGCTTAATATGTTCATATAAGGGTTGGGTAAAAGATTTGGACCCAACGGAAACCGGGAAACTCGTTTTCGACTTAATTTCCGGCCATCAGACCGCAACGTCGCACCTGGCCAGGGGCCTCTGCGACGTCGCGACCTACGTCGAACAAAAATCTCAACGTCGCACTAGCGACGCAGCCCCTTACGTCGCATTAATTTGCGGACGTCATACATGGCGACGTAGACTTTAACGTCGCAAACCGAACCAACGTCGCATTAGCGACGCCACCCCCTACGTCGCATTGATTTGCGAAGGTCGCATCATGCGACGTACATGCCCACGTCGCACCTTACGTCGCTTGCAACGTCGCATGCGACGTCGCACAAACCAGAACCTTGAGAACTCACATTTTTACTAAGTGTCGGAACCAAGATTTTACCACCTAATTTTACTCCAAATCCAGATTTCGGATATGTTTTCACTAAAGCAATATAGTAGAAATAAAAATTTTCCAAGCTGACCTGGCAGCTCGACCCCAGCCAGGGGCTCTGCCCCTTGGACCCCGCCAGGGGCTGCCGCCCCTTGGACCCCGCTAACCAGGGGCGCTGCCCCCGGACCCCCGTACTTAGACTCTGTAAGCACATTTCTCACCAAGTGTCAAACCTGTACAATCTCAAATACTTATACAATACGAATCATCGAACATAATAGAACATACTTTTCAAGTGTAATCACTCTAATTTGCGTTATGAATGATAAACTTTAATTATAACAAATCACCAACGGGCCGTATACTTTGATACAAACGCGAACGAACCAACATTTAAACACAACGGGTTGTATGAACAACTAGCCTAGATGGTCTTGCGAGACATCTACTTACTTAACCTTACGTGTTTAGGCACTAGGAGGTTACGGGTTCGGAGAACCTACTTGCTTTACTACTACTTGCTAATTTACCACTGCTCGACTCAGGTGAGTCTTACAGCCCCACTTTTACTGTTTTTATACTTTGGGGTGAGATACTTAGCAACTGTTTTACATATGAACACAATGTACTGAACTGATTACCTTACTGTTTACAAACAAACGCATGAGTTACTTTTATCCACTGAAAGCCTCCTATTCGTAAGTTGTTAGTTATGGACTTAAGCGCGACTACTAGTAGATGGATCCATTTGGGACTGACAATCCCTGTCTGGGGTGGTAGCGCCACCACGTACTGATTTACACGTAGAAACAGACATATTAGTATTTGTTACATATGAGTGTGCGGATAGCACTCACGGGGGTACGTGATATGTTCACACTACACGGTTAAGCTTCAACTTATGAGCTCATGGCACTGTATTGATTTACTGATTTACTTACTTTGCTTGATAGCAATACGGGTACATACTTGTGGTTCATAACACTTACTTAACTCTAACCTGTAAGATTCACCAACCTTTTTGGTTGACACTTTTTAGCTTTGTATCTCAGGTACACTGACGGAGTAGGACCACCCTTGGATATTAGCTAGAGTCGCATGATTTCTACCTTGCATTAACGAAGATTCTTAACATTATCTTTTGTATATTATGATTATGTAATAGAATCTCCCGCTATACGCGCGGACTCTAGGGAACTACATTTTTGTATATGAAAACCTGCGGTTTTCAAACGATTATTATTTATGAAACCTTTTCGAAACGTCCCATTTAGAGGTCGTTTATTATTAATCTTGTGCTTTGTATATTGATTAGTAACACCCAATGTATGCTTCCGCAAATCGTTAAATTGAGGGTGTTACAGATTGGTATCAGAGCCTAAGGTTATAGTGAACTAGGTTGCATTTAGTGAGCCTAGACTATGACCATTAGGCAGTATTCCTTATTAGGTATAACTGGTTCAGTGATTACATCATACGAGTTTAATTTAACATAGCCTGATCAACTATGTACAATTAAGCAAAGATGATGTAAGATCTGAAAGGGGTTATGGCTGAACAGGGTACAATAGAAGACTCTGACCTCGAGAGAACCGAGACTTAAACATGTTTATGCTAGACACACAATAGGCTATATTATATAGGAACTATATGAATATAGGCCTCAATCTTACTAACGCTTTGTCTCATAAATGGCAAACATCCCATCCGATTCATCTCGTTCTCAATCCGGGTCGCAGAACCCAAGGGTAGCAAGGAGGAACAACAGGTTGCCTCGAGCTGGCCCGTACCCCACTCACTTCAACTTGCCGGCCTTAGCTGCTAGGGTGAACCAACACGAGCAACGACTTCGTACCATGGATGTCGTGTTGCAAGGAACCAACGAAAACTGGCGACTTACATCTCTTGAACGCATCGAACAAGTCACCGAGGATCACGAAACCACCGTTAACAATGTAGACGTTCTTTTCAACAAAGTGGTGGAGATAAGCGTGGAAACCGCTCTTTTGAAACACAGACTTGATGAGTGTGAACAACGCTCACGGGAAACGGAAGAATATACCCGTGGATTGGTACAGCGACTAGCATTAGCTGAAGACAATGCTCGGCAAGCCAGCAGACTTGCCAACACTGTGGATCGTCTCATTGAAATGATGGAGCAGATTAACTTACGTTAAGACTAGTGTAGCCCTTGTTTTGTAAACTATCCTGTAATCTAGTAACTATCTAAGCACTACTCTATGTTTCAGTCGGATGTAACAATTCCCGACATCTTTTGTAATACATCCGTAGGATGTAACCTTTGAACTCGTATCATCTATCAAATATTTCTTGCTGTTTCGACTCATATTAATTGCCGTAATTCTTTTCATATTGATGTTATGTATTACCACCTTTATACATGTACATCTGAAATAAATGCAACTTTCTTACAAAATCTCATGTATCTTCATTTCTTTTATTGAAGAATCATGCCGCCAAAGTCAAGACCTTACACTGATGCTCAGATTACGTCACTCATAACTCAGGCTGTTACTGAAGCCTTGGCTCGGAATACTCCACCAAACTCCACAAGAAACAGCGATGCCGCTGAAACCCCTGCTGCTAAACCTTGTTCATACAAGGATTTTCAAAACTGCAAACCCTTGAGCTTCAAGGGGACCGAAGGAGCCATCGGACTTATCAGATGGTTCGAAAAGATGGAATCCGTTTTCCGCATCAGCAAATGTGCGGAGGACGACAAAGTCAAATTCTCCACCTGCACCCTTGAAGATGGTGCCCTCTCGTGGTGGAATTCCTATACCCAGTCTGTGGGTATTGACACCGCTTATCTACTCCCTTGGGAGGATCTGAAGAAAATGCTCACTGATGAGTATTGCCCGTCCGAACAACTTCACAAGCTGGACAAAGAGTTCTGGAACTTAAAAGTGCAAGGAACTGATATCGTTGGATACACCACCAGATTCCAACAACTCACTGTCCTTCGCCCAGCTATGGCAGGTACTGAACCCGAAAAGATTAAGAAGTACATCTGCGGCCTCCCGGAACCTGTCCGGGGAAATGTCGCCTCATCAAACCAAACCACACTTCACGGTGCCATCCGGTTGGCCCATGAACTTTTAGCTATGAACGAGGACCCAGAACCAATCACTCCATCCTCCAACAGCAATAAAAGAAAATGGTCCGACAACCACAACAACCACCAAACCAAGAAGCCCGAGACCATTAAAGCCTACACCTCCGGTTCTGATGACAAGGGAGCGTACAAGGGAACCAAGCCCTATTGCTCAAAGTGCCAACGACACCATCATGGTTCGTGTCCCTGTAGCAAGTGTAAGAGATTTGGACACTTGGCTAAGGATTGTAGAACAAACACCACTGGCACCAATACTTCTGCACCAAAGACCTGTTATGGGTGCAACGGTACAGGGCATTTCAAGAAAGACTGCCCGAAACTGAACAACAACAACAACAAGAACAACAACAATGCTCGAGGAAGGTCTTTTGTGCTGAAATCTGGAGAAGCCCGTCAAGACCCGAATGTGGTCACGGGTACGTTCCTTCTCAACAACTTGACTGCTTCAGTATTATTTGATACTGGTGCTGATAAGAGCTTTATTTCTGATGAGTTTTATCCACTACTTGACACTACGCCTATTGCCTTAGATTCTAAGTACACCGTAGAATTGGCAAACGGAAAACTTATTGAGGCCGACAGTGTGGTACCTAATTGCACTCTAAACTTAGCTAATGAGCTCTTTTCCATTGACTTGATACTCGTCGAAATCGGCAGCTTCGACATTATTGTCGGTATGGATTGGTTGTCCAAGCACCGAGCCGAAATCGTTTGTTTCGAGAAAATTGTACGCATTCCTCTCGTCACCGGTGAAACTTTGAGCATACAAGGGGAGACCGGTGGGACGAGAATAAATATCATTTCTTGCATGAAAACCCGAAAATACTTGAGAAAAGGGTACCAGACAATTCTCGCACACGTTATGGAGAAAAAGTCGGTGGAGAAGCGACATGAGGATGTGCCTATTGTTCGAGACTTCCCAGAGGTCTTTCCTGAAGACTTGCCTGGCCTACCGCCAACTAGACAAGTCAAATTCTCTATGGATCTTGTGCCCGGCGCAGCTCCCGTGGCACGAGCCCCTTACCGACTAGCCCCATCCGAACTTCAGGAGTTGTCCACTCAATTACAGGAACTCCTGGACAAAGGATTTATTCGACCAAGTTCCTCACCTTGGGGAGCTCCGGTCCTGTTTGTGAAAAAGAAAGACGGTTCTTTCCGCATGTGCATCGACTACCGAGAACTCAACAAATTAACTGTCAAGAACCGTTATCCACTTCCTCGCATTGATGACCTGTTTGACCAACTTCAGGGGTCGAGTTTTTATTCAAAAATTGATCTACGATCGGGTTATCACCAACTCCGAGTTCGTGATGAAGATATTCCTAAAACAGCTTTCCGAACTCGTTATGGGCATTACGAATTCCAAGTGATGCCATTCGGCTTAACCAACGCACCGGCAGTATTCATGGACCTTATGAATCGGGTGTGCAAACCTTACCTTGACAAGTTTGTTATCGTCTTCATCGATGACATCCTGATTTACTCGCGCACTGAACAAGAACACGCGCAACACCTGAAAACCATCCTAGAGCTGCTCAAACACGAAGAGTTATACGCCAAGTTCTCTAAGTGTGAGTTCTGGATGCAAACCGTTCAATTCCTTGGACACGTCATTGACAATCAAGGGATTCATGTCGATCCTTCAAAAATCGAGGCTATCAAATGTTGGCAAGCACCTACTACACCGACCGAGGTACGCCAATTCTTAGGACTCGCCGGATACTACAGGCGGTTCATTGAGAATTTTTCGAAAATAGCCCTACCTCTCACGGCACTGACTCAAAAAGAAAAGAAGTTCGATTGGTCTGACAAACAGGAGTCAGCTTTTCAACTACTAAAACAGAAACTCTGCAGTGCACCCATTTTATCTTTACCCGAAGGCAACGATGACTTCGTGGTATACTGCGATGCTTCTCACCAAGGTCTTGGTTGCGTATTGATGCAACGAGACAAAGTCATCGCTTACGCCTCTCGACAACTCAAGGTCCACGAAAAGAATTACACAACTCATGACCTAGAGTTACGGGTTCGGAGAACCTACTTGCTTTACTACTACTTGCTAATTTACCACTGCTCGACTCAGGTGAGTCTTACAGCCCCACTTTTACTGTTTTTATACTTTGGGGTGAGATACTTAGCAACTGTTTTACATATGAACACAATGTACTGAACTGATTACCTTACTGTTTACAAACAAACGCATGAGTTACTTTTATCCACTGAAAGCCTCCTATTCGTAAGTTGTTAGTTATGGACTTAAGCGCGACTACTAGTAGATGGATCCATTTGGGACTGACAATCCCTGTCTGGGGTGGTAGCGCCACCACGTACTGATTTACACGTAGAAACAGACATATTAGTATTTGTTACATATGAGTGTGCGGATAGCACTCACGGGGGTACGTGATATGTTCACACTACACGGTTAAGCTTCAACTTATGAGCTCAATCCATTCGGTTTACCATTTTGGTACATTGTTCGGTTATCATTGTCGGTCTTGATTTTCATTGTTCGGTATATGCACGAGTGTTTTACTTCGGTAAAAGTCCTCAACAGTGTATGATTCATTAACTTAATAAGGCGCGGTTACTAAAGGATAGTACTATCATGGGAGTGACGTCCCCGTCCGGGTTGCTAGCTACAACCAAGTTAAAAACGGGCACTTTAGTAATTGTCATGGGTGTGTCACCAAATCGGGAGGCAAAGATCGGGTTAGGCTTTGAATCATAGCTCAGTGCAATACAAATGTCATTATCGGTAAATCATTGTTCGGAAACCTTAAATGGGTTTAATCATTGGTCGGTAACCCTAATGGGTTAATCATTGTTCGGTTACATTGTTGCTCACTGTTTGGTTTTCATTGTTTAATTATCGTCGGATAATCGTGTTGATCACATCAATGTTTATTTAAACCTGTGAGATTCACCAGCTTTATAGCTGACCTTTTAGTGTTGCATTCTCAGGTACACAGCAACAGTAGGGTTGTTCAGTAAGAAATGGCCTACAGGATAAGCTAAGCTATTACGAGTCGCATGCTTTCAAACAATTGGGACCACTTCGCATTTACTTTTGTAATTTCAAATTATTTATTTGGAAATTATCTATAAACCTCGCAGCTTTGTAAAACTTATTTGGTAATGTAATATATATTTTCAAAACGTCTCATTTAGAGTCGTTTACTTGTACTTTGGTGCTTTGATTATTGATTAGTCACACCCAAATCGTCGCTTCCGCAAATCATGAAATTGGGGGTGTGACATATTGGCTGTGAAAAGAAACTAAAGCAAACAGGTAACTTGCCTTCCCCTGAAGAGCATTTAAACATTATAACCATGTATATAAATATCATATAACATTTAAACACTTAAACTTCATGTATTAGGGCACTAAATAATGCAAAAGAGTAATAGTATCATGCATAACATAGAGAAAGTGGTAGCAATTAGCAAATAGCTAAAGAGTTTTTCGTCACTACTAGCTAACTACTAGTTTTTAGCCAAAAAGAAAACATTCAACAATGTCATTGTGAATGTTTCCTCAAAATTCAAATGTCATTGTGAATGTTTCCTCAAAATTCGTGATAACTAGAGGCTTAAAACATGTCCCACATCTAGTCCAGCATCATAAAACCACTTTGCCACCTCTCTACATGCTTTTTCCTTAATCTCTTTCTTGCAAATATCATTAATAGTTTGTTGTTGCTTGTATTTTCGGTTTTTAGCCACTTGTTCTGTTGGAGGGGTGACAAACATATCAATGGGGCCTCTTACTACCTTCTGAATCCTGCTACTACCTTCACTAGATCTACTACCTACAAACATCACAATTTATTCAAAAAGGACGTCCTTTTTTCAGAAAGGCGCACGCCTTAAGCGCGCCTCACTGCGCCTCAAATTTGTGCCTCGCCTCGGCCTAAAAAAGGCGTTTTACTACGCGCCTGTGCGCCTTGCGCCTTAAGCGCGCCTTTGACAACTATGAGCATGCTGTAACGGTATAAGAAGCAAAATTGTCATGAACAGAATTTTACAAGGCTACAAAAATATAAATTCTAGAGAAATTAGATATTCACAAAAGGGATTGTTGCTTAAAAAGATAAACCAACTTTGATCTAATCTCTGTTTTGGGGTCAACTTTTTATTAGCTTAACTGCTAAAGTTTCAAAAACACAAAAAGCAAACTATTGCCATTTAAGATGCTAAAATTTTTTTTGGAATCATCTATTATATTTTTTGTATACATGTTAATTTTTTGTATACATGTTATTCTCTATTATATTTTACCTGTGTTATCGAACGCGTCAATCTAGTATATTGTATGTTTATTTTCGTGTTTTGTACTTTTATTGTAAAAGCACAAAACACGAAAATGTACGACATAAAAAAACAAATTGATAAGTTCATTATATACAACAAAAAATTTTAAAAATTTAATCATACGATAATAAAATAGATAAAGTATAAAACCTAAACTCATAAGAACACGTTCAGAGTAACTACAATGTGTAATACGGACTAATAGTTTGTTTTTGAATTGATGAACCAAATGTCCAAATTGCAATGTTTTTATGGTGAAAAATTGAAAATGAAGACCAATAGCACGCCACGTGTGCACCACCAATAGGCAATAGCCGTCGTCTTCACTTATCATGATGCCACCCTGTCTAGTTCAACTACCACCAAGCTACCCCCTATGCTATCCATCCATTTAATTCTGGAAACGTACATCTGCCAAATTCTTACAAAATATTACTGGAGTACAAATTTTATTACTCCCTCCGTCCCAATTTTATTGTCACCAGACAAAAAACAATCAGTTTAAGAAAAACATCACTATCTCTCTTACTTTTTGGTAACAAGACAATTTTACCATTTACTTTTTACCTACCTTTTGTCTTACATATATAAATTAGAGGCATAAATGAACTTTATCTCATTATTCTTTTCTATTTATGGAAGTGGACAATTAAATTGGAACATCCCAAAAAGAAATACTGGACGATAGATATGGGACGGAGGGAGTACATAATAACACTCATTTTTATAACTTTTATTTTGTTTTCATATATTTAAATAGTTACTGACGTAGATATCAAATTTTAAGCGATTATTATACTATATAAGTTTTTATAATTGCTTCTATTGTGTAGTAAATTAGTAATTTTGTGACCAGGTTTAGATTTATATGTTTGTTTTATGCGTTAGCGGTTTATGATTAGTCCATTATGTTGGTAGGCTTTATTTATTTTGTACTATGTATTTATATTTGTACTTGAAAACATTATTAAATTAAGAAGACATAATTAAGTTTAGCATTATTTACAAGTAGAAGGTTAAATAAATAAAAAGAAAATGAAATACATTCGTTGCATAAATACGTGATGCCAACTGCCCTTGCGCTATGTTTGTTGAAACTAGCTAAATACTTGTAACTGAAAGTCCTCAAAACTGGTAGCTGAAGTTTTTATTATTATTATTATTATTATTATTATTATTATTATTATTATTATTATTATTATTATTATTAACCAGTTTTTACCACTTTTACCAATTAACATGCACTTTTAGTAAATCACTTAGGGTGTGTTTGGCGTACTAGCTTATACGAGCTTATGGGAGTTTAAATTCTTTTTTTTTTTTTTTTTCACAAAATCAAGCTTTTAACATTTTTTTGGTTAATAAAAAATTAAGAGCTTATTGAAAAAATAAGTTCTAAAAAAACTAAGTTAATTGAAGTAGCTTTTAACAATAAGCTACTTAACTTATGAAATGAGAAATTACTTAAATTCTTCTTATTATTTATTTATCATATATATTTCATGTCCTATGTCAATTAACATCTTTAAGAGTTCTCCAAACATTTGTAAAATAATAAGCTCCAGCTTACAGCTTAAAAAATATACTCTAACAATCAGCTCTAAATATAAGCTTTCAGCTTCATCAAGAAGCTAGTTTTATCGAACACAACCTTAATCTCAACACCAAGCATCGAAAAGAAAGAGAAAGAAACAATCGACGTTGGCAGGAGGATTCACTTTTATCGAACACACGGTACACACCCTTAATCTCAACACCAAGCATCGAAAAGAAAGAGAATGAAACAATCGGCGTTGCACGTTCTATTTCAAAACATTCGTTATGATGTAAATCAAATTAGAAAAAAATAAAATAATATTTTTATCGACCACATATAGCCAAAATCGCATGAGTTAAAGTCGTTTTTCCAAAACAAGTAATTGACATTTTTTTTTCTCTCTTTTTAACAAAGAATTAAAAATTATATGTAGGTAAACCGTAAACCGAGGGAAGAAAAAACAAACTGAAGTCAATTTATTTTAGTAGTTGACTTGTACGCAAAAGAGAAATGCCACGTGACATTACTTCTAACGTGCCATTCGCCAGTTGCCAGTTGCCACGCTCTAATCTGGCATCTATTTACCTTCTCAAACTCATTGAAAAAGTGAGTCGAATTTGGTTATCACGTTGTGCGGTTGCTATGGTGAAAATTTGTTAGTGTAAAATACAATCCTTAATTGTTAAAATGAAGCCGTTGATAAAATACAGTAAATTTATACATAAATTTGTATTAAAATGCAGTAAATTTGACGCGCCTCTAGCATGTCGATCATTTGAGTTCTTATTTTATGAAGGGTGAGATTTTATTTGACTTTATTAATCGTTATTAAACTATTTCTATTTTCTATCTTATAAATTATATATAGGAAACATGGTTATGACATCATCAATTTAAATCAAACTTAATTTATCAATTAAGTCCCTTTATTTTACTTAAATTAAAATTAAAACATTTAGTTTAATTAATCAATCAACACCCCGTGTGTATACACGGGTTTGCGATCTAGTAATAATATATAAAACTCCATAATTCCAAATGCATGTGACAATAGGTTATGAAAACTAAATATATGGAGTAATATGTATGCATGCATGCATGCATGTAAATAAAAACAGCACCTGGGGAATTGATTTGCAGTTCCCTTACTTTTATGATATCCATCGCCATATATATTTAACTCCATTCAAGTTCTCGTGTTCATAGTAAATTTTGTAGGATAATGATTAATGAATACAATATTCTTTTTTCTCATATACTAAGAATTAATTAATAATAAAAAAAAGTCATAATCGATTAACATCCAAAATTGTCTTTCTGTAGGCGTTTGGGACTGATTGTTTAAATGCCTTGTTCAAATGCGTAGTTTTATAAAAGTATGACGTTTGAGATATAAAAATTTGATGAAATTCGTTGAAATTATACTTTAAAATGTTGAATTTCTTTCCGATCATCAACTGTTTGATTAAAAATTGGGCGAATTTCCAATTTGCGTCACACGCTTTTGTATATTTAATCCTTGAGATTGCCGTTTCTTTGAATTATAATTTACTTAATCAATCAAAATTCTTGTATAAAACATTTCAATTTTCAGGCACAACCTGATTAATTTCAGCATAAAATTAACTAATTAAGTGATACAACATACTTTTCAGTATAAAACATGGCATAGTCCATTGATGATTTAAAACTTTGAGGCCGTGTCCATATATATCATGCTTAGATAACACGGAGTGAAAATATTCCCGTCGAAACTTTGAGTCAAAATGCTGTCAGACGACGTACTTTCCTAAACGGAGTGAAGTTAGATTTATTATTTCATTCTTTTGTTTTCAAAGGTTTATTTATATTGATTTTTAAAAAAATAAAAACTTTGAGAACAATGAAAACTCGGTTTCCTTCACTCCTCCACTTTTCAACACGAGTGTTTTTACCATAACACTCTGAAAACGATATCAGCACTCCTCGTACTCTTATTCCCTTACTTATTTGTTACGATGGTTATCTTAATCTTATCTTATTTTATATTGACTACACATAATGCATGTCTATGTTTTTCTTTAAAAAAAAAATTTCAACATTGTCTAATGACTAAATTGCCTTCTAATATTACACATATATAGTTAATTTGACTTTTCTTAAATATGGTAATATATTAATGCACACCATTAATATCTATCAATTTACATTTCAACTAACCTTTTTATCAATTTAACTTTTAATAAATCATTTGAATAATAAAATGTAATTGTACCAAACATATATGTAGAACCTTATAATAGATTGACATGAAAATAGTTAGGATGCTGATACAAAAATATGCATTTGAAACAAATCCAAAATGATTGTCGAAAGGCGAAATCACTGCTTACAAATATTATAGCTACACAAAATTTTATTTTCAATTTCCCCTTAATAGCGCGAGTATTTTGTTAATGATAAATAATAGGGAAATGTAAGGGCTACCAATAAAAACCCTTTGAAGTTATTTATTAAACTCAACGTTTCCTTTATTATCAAAAATTATGATTAATAGTTTAATACATCATAAATAAAATGAATGTTTCAGTTAATTATATACAAAACTTCAGTGTATTATACAAGATTAATTCCAAAATGTAGCAGGGTTAGCTAAGAAATTTAGAATGCCATTTTTCATTTTTGTGAGATATATTTATTGAAATGAATTGATATTGACAGTTCTAATGGCTATTAATGTATATTTATTAAAGTTAAAGTTTCCTTATTGAATCAAAATTATAATTAATACACTGAAGTTTTGAAATATATAATTAACTGAAACATTCATTTTATTTACGATGTATTAAACTATTAATCATGATTTTTGATAATAAGGGTTTTTGCTAACGTGTGCCTCCGTGGCACACGTTAACATGCATTTAATGAACCTGTAATTTTCTTAAATAACAGAATTTTTAATTAGTATATGTATAAAAAGGTGAATATTAGATAGAATTAATGACTATTAAATGCAAATCTTAATATTTAAGGAAATCACGGGTTTATTAAATGTACGTTAACGTGTGCCACGGGCACACGTTAGCAAAACCCAATCTATATTTACGGCTCATTAAATCGATCATTTGACTGGCCGGATTGAGCGGCTACCAAATTAATGCTATTAATTGTGGGTTGCTATTAAAGTTTAATCGTTCTATCACATTCTTCTTGAAAGCTTACCTTACCCACAAGCGATTACAAGCATAGTTTGGTAGCTATATATAGGTTAGAATGTTTTAATTTTTTAACTAGAATCATGACATGGTTACTAAAAATAAGCAAAATTTGAACAATTTAAATTTATAGGAAGTAACTATATATACATAATTACACATTGATTCATATAATTTAAGTTTTAATTTTATTAATGATCTATATAAGACTACTATGTATGTTGTATGAAACGCCTTTTTAACGGGCAACTGTCCCTCCTACGCCTGACTGCTGTTACCGAGTCTTATTTTGAGCACGTTTACCATATAAAGGGTGTGTTCGGTAACAAGTAGCCGAAGCTGAAGATTGTAGCTGTAGATGGAGATTGTGGCTGGAAATGGAACCGTGAATTCTTTTTCAAGCTACTTAAAAAAGCTTCTTAAAAAAGTGATTCTAGGAGATTCTCGGGGATTTTTTTTCAATAATCCCTACTAATTTTGTTGCAAACGAGAATTATGGGATGAGATTATGAAAACTAGAAGTTCAATCCCCTAGATACCCTTAAAATGTATGTGTCAAACACACCCTAACTACAAAATCCAAAAGTATATATACCAAGTAGCTTATACTTTAAAAATCAAGGTGCGTGCATAAAGTTGCACCCTATAATTTTTGTAATAATTTTAGGTGTATAAAATTTGAAACGATCAACCACATACGTACGTCTAGTAGGTAATATTTTAAAAAGACACATAACGAGATGGCGATCGATGATCCACCAACTTTATATTCAACCTTGCGATTTAGACACCTACGATACAAGACAAGATCGAATAAGAGTATAAAAACATTACAATTTTTTTTATTATTATTATTATTATAAACATTAAGTTTTATAGTATGATTACTCAATGTAGTACGTGATCATTAACTCAAAATTTATAAACATTAATCTAAATATTTATCGCCTTTACGTACTGGCAAATTAAATGCTACCAAGTTACTAGTAATCAATTGGATCCCAACAAAATTTTAAACCAATTCGGTGAAAAAAAAAAAAAAGAAGCAGAAATTAATTAATCAAATGCAATAAACTGATGATAACTCACATTGGTACGTTCAACAGTGTTCGTAGGGACAAACCCGTCGTCAGTTACTTTTAAACGCAACAATAAGCCCTGTTACTGTGCAAATGTTCTACCAACAAAGAGCATGCATGATGTATAGGGATGTCAATGTTCACCCGATCAAGTGAATGTTCACCCGATCCATCCACTTAATGATGGATATGGACGATCTAAATGGATGAATAGTGGATATGGATATAGATGTGGATGAATAGTGGATCGGATATGAATGACAAGTTATCACCTATGGATTTATCCATTAACCCGAAATACATATACATATAGGTATGTTACACATATATATTTACATAATCATATACATATAAACCATAAACTATTAATGTGTTATTAAATATATAAAGTCGTAAATTTTAAAAATTTAATGTATATTTAAGGGTTTTTTTTTTTTTGTATTATTGATTTATAAAGCAAATCGAAATGCATAAATCTATCGCGCTGAGCCAAGTTTTACTTCCGACCATATAGTGAAGTCACAATCCACGATAGATGACAATCAAAACATGTGTGATTAACCGATAAAACATAGAGATATATTTGTTAAAATATAGGTTTACTTATAATTGTAACTAATTATGCTTCATTGACGACAATTGTAACACGCTCTTGTGAATAGATTTCGGTATATTACGTTATATTTATTTTTTGTTACAATATATGTTGGTTTCATTTCATATTATGAAATTTTTTAACCTTTTTTTGAATATCCAACGGACATCCATTAACCTACTTAATCCATCGGATATGGATATGGATGGATGAATTGAAATTAAATGGATATGGATATGGACGAAAATATTTAAATGGAAATGGATGTGGATATGACATCATCCGATCCATTGCCATCCCTAATGATGTAAGTCTTTTTTTTTTCATTTTTAAATATAAAATATTTCATATATAAATCAAATCACGTTAACCAGAAGGTGATATAAGATTGAAGATTCACAACGACATTACCATTCCGAAAGCGTTTCTAATCCAAATTTTGGGCATATGATTTAGACTTGACAAATCGCAAATTTTTTATGTACAAAGCGTCAAAAAAAACAAACGGAGGACCACACCAATGGTACTATAGCATCATTAGCTAGCTTCAATAACGATACCCTTATTAAAATGGTGGTGATATTTTCACAATTGAAATTGATAAATTCACCGTAACTGCACATTAAGTATTTTATTGTACACATAAGTAATACACAGTTATGATGAATTTATCAATTTCAATGGTATAAATATTAACATTATTTTCAAAAGATTATTCATACGTTTAAGAATTCGACAACAAAGATTTCTCGTTGAACATAAACTTTAGGGTAGTGATAAATCCACCTTTGTTTTTGATAAATCCACCAAAACTGTGCATCATTGATGTGTACAGTACAAATTTTAATGCACAAATTTGGTGGATCTATCAAAAACAATGGTGGATATATCACCACCCTAAACTTTAACATCTCGTAACGAGACCATATATTCCGTACCTAATACATGTATCCACGTACATGTTTGTTATCAATCACCATTAAAATTCATTATTCATCATCGTCTCTTACTGATTAAAAGTATGTAAGTAGCAATAAAACGTCTAGAATAACTAACATGCACAATAATAAACAAATAATATTAAAAAAAAAGTTTAAATAAATATAAACGCAAAAAATAAATAAAAAAGACTATAATAATATATTATAATTCTACCTACATACACGTTATGTGTTCTGAACGAGTGAACGACATCTATGCTTTTTCCATTTTAATAATCAAATAATTCAATTTTATTTACTTTATTTTTTCCAACGGGCAGTAACTTAATAAAAAAATTAAAAACCGAAACAAAAGTACAATTATTATTATTATCACTCAAATAGTCTCAGTCAAAATGTCCACTTATTAATTACGCTTTGCACCAATTAAATAACATATCTACTTACTAAATTATTTTTCGATTGGGTTGAAATATGAAAATGAATATGGACATGTCAAAATAGTAACGAAGTACACAGTGGTTATTTCTATTTTTATTAACGGTATAATATAATGCCATAATGGGAACAAGCTGAAAGCCAGATAACGGGAGGCAAAAAGTGGATTCTTGACAGTATAAATACAAAACAAGAGTTAAGGAAGCATCAAAATCCCATCTGCCCGAAAAAACCCGCTGCCCCTCTTTTTTTCATTCATTTCCCTCTTTCTATTTCTGTTTCCATTTCTCTGTACTAATTCTACATCAATCTCATTTCATTTCTTCGCAAACAAACCCTAACTTTCAATTATTTGCCTTTCTTCCAGATCAAACAACAATTCTCTCATTGTTACATATAATCATTATAATTCCATACATATGTTGTATGTATCAATCAGTTAATTGTCCATTTGTGTACAAATTTCCGACCTTACAGAAAAAAGGTATATATATATTCGCAATTTGCATGCGCTGTAAAGTTACGAATCTTATGCGTGTTGAAATTCGTGAATCTGATGTTTGTTTTCAGATCTGTTGTTTGAGAATATTTTAACCAGTGATTTCTGAATGAATTTACTTGATTTACGTATTTCTGTTTATGTTAATTGACTTTTGATTGCAACGTATATCAGTTTTATGATTATTAAAAAAAAAAAAAACGTTTATGAGGTGTAAAATTTGAATTTGTTTTTGGTTGGGGGAAGTAGGTAGTCTGGTAATCTAGAATTGGTGTTATTTCTAACTGTTTTAATTGCAATTTGTTAGCTGTGTCTGCTATTTATGAAGGTAGGTTTAACGTGCAGCTGAATCTATATAAATTATTAACATTTATTTTGTAAACACGTAATTAAATTAATTATCATAGTTGAAGTGATTCAAGGAAGTGTTATAACCTTTTTACCTGTAGTAACTAAATTGCTATCTGATTTGTTTGTTATAAATTGAATTAAAGTTGAAAGCTTTTTGATGTGGTGATTATTCTCTTGTCTTTATTCAGGTGTTTGAAAACTGATATCGAATAAATTTGATCGGGTAGTTTGAATCATGGTTGCTACTGCTGCGACTGCGTCGCTGTTTCCTGTTTCGTCCCCACAACCGAACTCTGGGGCGAAAACGTCTGGTAATTTAGGTGGTGGACCGTGTAGTGTTGATGTGCGTGGGATTAAGTCGAAAAATGTAAATTCTGGTGGTATGCAAGTGAAGGCTAATGCACAGGCGCCTGCTGAGGTTAATGGGAGTCGAGTGCGTGTTATGAATGGTGTGAAAACGGATGATGGTTTAAATTCACATGCTCCGAGAACGTTTATTAATCAGTTGCCTGATTGGAGTATGCTTCTTGCTGCGATCACGACGATATTCTTGGCTGCTGAGAAGCAATGGATGATGTTGGAATGGAAGACTAAACGGCCTGATATGCTTGCTGATTTGGATCCGTTTGGGTTGGGGAGAATTGTGCAGGATGGACTTGTTTTTCGTCAGAACTTTTCAATTAGGTCGTATGAAATAGGGGCTGATCGTACTGCGTCGATAGAAACGTTAATGAATCATTTGCAGGTATGTTAGTTGTTTTATAAGCGATTTATATAGTTTTTAATGTTTTGGTTTCGTATTTGAAGCTCATGTGTATGTAATGGTTTATCAGGATTCTGCGCTTAATCATGTGAAGTCTGCGGGACTAATGGGTGATGGATTTGGGTCAACACCAGAGATGGCTAAAAAGAATTTATTTTGGGTGGTGACGAAGATGCAGGTGATTGTAGACCGTTATCCAACTTGGTAAGAACTGATTTTGCTGTGGCCTTTTGCGTGATTATGTTGACTATTAGTTTGACTTTTGCAATCTGATATGTGTTGATATTCTTGAATCCATTGCAGGGGTGATGTTGTTCAAGTAGATACTTGGGTAGCTCCATCTGGGAAACATGGTATGCGGCGTGATTGGTTGCTTCGTGATTACAAAACGGGCGAGGTCTTAACAAGAGCTTCAAGGTTATATAACTTGCAAAACAATATGAAATATAGTACTAGCTTTTTTTCTTCTTATCCACTTATATGGTTTTCCGTTATATGTTTCAGTAACTGGGTTATGATGAATAAAGAGACCAGGAGGTTATCAAAGATTCCCGAGGAAGTTCGAGGTGAAATCGAGCATTACTTTGTTGATGCACCTCCAGTTGTGGATGATGATGGCAGAAAATTGCCTAAACTTGAAGAAACCACTGCTGACTATGTTCGCAATGGTCTTGCTGTGAGTCAACCTTGATATTTCGATAAAGATAATGTACCATTTTTCACTGTCAGTTTTTAATTTGCGAATTATTTTTACATGAATATGCAGCCAAGGTGGAGTGATTTGGATGTCAACCAACATGTTAACAATGTGAAGTATATTGGCTGGATCCTTGAGGTAAGCTACATTTAATTTAGCTATACAAAGACGGTCACCAATTAGTTTGTGAGCTGTATTTTTGGGTCATTACTCATACCAATATTTTAAACAAACTTACACAAAAATGAACTTTCATATCGTCAACTTCCATCCATTCATGTTATCGTATTGACAACTCACAACTATATAATCAAAGCAACAATCATGTTATTATGTCCATATATTAATAAAATTCATGGGTATCTTTGCAGAGTGCTCCACAACAAGTTGTTGAGAAGTATGAGCTATCTAGTTTGACTCTTGAGTATCGTCGAGAATGTAGGAAGGATAGTGTTGTGAAGTCACTCACCTCAGTGCTTGAAGGTGGTGGTGATGATGGTGGAATGGCTGATTCCGACCATGTTGATTGCCAACATGTTCTCCAATTCGAGGGTGGTAGCGGCGGTCCTGCTGGCGGCGAGATTGTGAAGGGAATGACTCAATGGAGGCCGAAATATGAGAATCAAATCAGGAATATTGATCACTTATCAACTGGAAATGCTTAATAGCATATTTGATGAGTGATATTAGTTCCCCTTTGCCTCATTTGAATGTGTATAAAGAATCAATCATCCTATCTAAGCTCTTGGAAATAACTTGCAATGTGCCTCATATATATATTTTTCTGATTTGTATGTTCATATCCCAGTTTCTATATATTTATTTATTAATTTGTTATATATTCCCATTTTGTTTCAAGTAAAATGGAGTTCATCTCTCTTCTTTCCCCTCCACAATATCTCTCTATATGACTATGCTTATATCACCTTTTTCTTTAATAAAGTCAATCAACTCACACACATGATTACGAATACATTAATTTTTCCACGAGTATTCCACCCATGGTCTCTGGACTTGAACTCATAATTTCATGGTTGGAAGGTCAGTTCGATACTGCCGATTCTTTTAAAGTCAAAATCCAAAATCTGGACCATAACATTTAGAATAAAGAAATAGTTTTTATTTTATATTGCAATTTGACATTACATTGAATGGATAGGTTTGATTATAAAATTGCTGGTTCAACCTTTTTAATGAAGAACAATGATATTCACATGGGAGACATGAGTGTGGTAAGCAATTATAAGCAATAGACATTGCATTATTAGCCACCAAATGGGTTACTTGTATTCTATGTTAACCAAAGTTAACAAAAAAGTACACAGCCTCACAATCACATGGACTTGTTGTCAATCATTTGGCAAATTTTGGTATTCTGGACAACACATTACAATACTTTTTGTATTTTTTTATTAAAACTTATATATTCAAACCAAAGTTGGATTGCTCATTTTGCTCATACAATCATACATATATATTTTTGTGTAATTAACAAAGAAAAATTGTATGTGATGACAATTTCTTAAAAACCTAAATATTATAGTTTTATTTTTAGTTCAATTAACAAAGAAAAATTTATTTGCATAGACAATTATACAACTAATCCTTATTAGACTATATTATGTGCTAGTTTAATTGAATTATTGTTAGCTGTTTTTTTTTTTTTTTTTTTTTTTGATAAAATAAAATGAGTAAAATGAATTTTAGTTATAAACAAATAATAATAATCGAATTTTACATATTACGAGTTTAACTTTTCTAATAGTTAACATTTTATATTACTTTCATTATCAGCTCTTGAATCTCGTTGACTTTAGTTGTGGGGATAATTACATATATACCCAATATAAGCCCAATATTATCAAATTTACCCAACTTAAATACATAATATCATATATACCCATCCTAACTTCAATATATATCATACATACCCAAACAATTTAATTAACAATAATTAAAATATATAAACTCAAAAATAATTATCTCATAATAACAATTGGACAATTTTGCCCTTCACCTATGAGCGCCAAATCACCAAAATGTTCCCGCCGTATGTAATCGCCTCCATCTAAATGGAAGATCAGTTAGTTCGTCATCCCCTTATTTCATCCCCTGCTTTCTCTACTATCTTCAAGGTATTTTTTTTCCTTTACTTTTTGTTTTTATTCTTCTTAAAACCCTAATTTATTATATTATGATTATGATTATTATTATATTGCCATACAAATGAGTGTTTTTGAATGGATCAGATACCTAATATTTTTGTCTACGTAATAACACTTTTTGCGTGTGCATAAATTAATAGATGTAATGAGTTTGATTAGTATACTGCTTATAAGTCTTGCATATATACGTTTAGATGAATCAATCTAGTGATCATGACTCCTCAAGGCCAAGGTGGGAGAACATGGTCGAATCGCCCGTGATCGAGTATGTTTTTGCTACGTTTGTTTTGTACATTTTTCTTTATCTTTTGAAAATTTGTAACAGTATTTTGATTTAGTTTTCTATTTTTCAGACAAGTACCATCCAAGTACAAGCTAAAATTGAAATACGGTGGGTTCTTTCAGTTAGTCAAGAATTCATGTAGAAAAAGATATTGTTTTGGCTATCAAAAATGTATCTACATGGACACATTCTCATATAACCTGAATCGATTAGTTGAAGATGTCGTCAAGCTTTATCCATCAAAGGGTGATCGGAATGTCTTGATATTTTTTGTTGACAAGTACGCCCAAGAGCAATATTTTATAAAGCTTGATTCTGATGAGAACTTTATGGTGATGCTTAGCATGTATGGGGTAGAAAAAGAATTAACCATTTACGCGGCGATAGATAATACTATTGGCTCAAATACATCACAATCAAGGTATATACAACATATTTATGATTCTAATCAGGTCTTGTAAATGTTATTAATTTTGTAATATTTGGTGCAGTGTTCACGATGACATAATTGAGGAACCAGACACTGATGATGATTCTGGATATTGTCCGAGCGAAGAAAATTATCAAAGCCATCATAGTACTGATAATGAAGATGAGAACATGGACTACGAAGGAGAAACTTACTCAAATTGCAATAAAAGTCCGACCATAACAGAGAACTCCAAATTTCCAAACGTGATTAGTCTTAGAAGAGCTTTGAACCATTATGCACTAATAAATGAATTTGAGTACTTCATTGAGAAAGGTGAACCGAAACGGTTCACAGCACGGTGTGCAATAAAAGAGTGCGAGTGGAAAATTCATGCTGGTGCCTTGCATGATGGAATTACTTTTGTAGTAAGTATAAGTATTTGTGTTTATATATGTATACATAGACATATACGTACCTAGGTTTTAAGAAATATTTAAACTGAGTTCCTTGTACAATCATTCAGGTTAAGAAACTGGTGGAAGTGCATACCTGCACTCAAAGCAACAAGAGTGGTAATAAGTCTGCTACTCAAGGATGGATTGCAAACGTAGTCGTTGACAAGTTGAAATCTGATGGGGATGTATCTCCCGGAGAGCTTAGGAAATGGCTTATGAAATATTATAATGTTAAAGTACCATATCAACGAGTCTATAGAGGTAAGCAACAAGCTTACAATGATATATATGGAAACTGGGAGGACTCTTTCATGAGAATAGATGATTTTAAGGAAGAACTACGAAAGAGGAACCCGGGAAGTGTTGTTGAGAGTGATTTTGACACAACCGGTGATAAGAAACGTTTCCAACGATTTTTCATCTCTCTAACAACTTGTTGTAAGGGGTTTCTTGTTGGTTGCCGCCCTTACTTTGGTCTTGATGCGTGTCATCTGAAAGGAAAGTTCAATGGTGTACTAGCTGCTGCCACAAGTATTGATGGTAATAATGGCATCTTTCCAATAGCCTACGGTGTACTTGAATCGGAGAATACAAAATCATGGACATGGTTTCTTGAGTCACTTAAAAAAGCAATTGGGACTCCCAATGGTCTTGTCATCTCATCTGACATGAAGAAAGGGTTAGAACACTAAAAATCGTTTTCTGTTGTAGGAAGCGAGGAAAGAATGCACAAGCACATGAACATTGAGCAATATTGGGGTTGACTTGATTGTATCTTCTCAAGTTCTCGTTGACTAGTTCAATTTTGAAATTATTTTGGGTATTTTGTCATGTTCTGGTAACGGTTTATGGAGTTTTTATACTACGTATTATTTTTATTTTGGGTATTTTGTCAAGTTTTGGTTAACTAGTTGCCGAACTTTTTATATTGTTTTGGAGAGTTATATAGTAGTTGATTTGCTATTAGTAAAGATGGTTGATCTCTGGTTGATTTTGTAGTGTATATTAATATGTTTATAGATGTTTATTGTATTGGTCTTAGTTGTAGATGGATTGCGTCAGATTGTTGGATATATTTATTTGGAATTAGGAACTGAGAAGACTGTATTATAAGGGGTAGAATGGGAATATATTGATGTAATTTTAATTTAAATGATTTTTATAATTGTTTGGGTATGTATGATATATATTGAAGTTAGGATGGGTATATATGATATTATGTATTTAGGTTGGGTAAATTTGATAATATGAGGCTTATATTGGGTATATATGTAATTATCCCGTTGTGGGGAGATGTCATACATAACATATTCTCGGTTATTATAGGATGTGGTTCAATTTTGTCACACTCTCTAACAACCGTCACTCACGTCCTTCCTCTGATCCTCTCTCAGTAGTTACTTTTAATTTTAGGCATTAATTCCTCTCACCTCACCCAGTCACCTGTCACCCTATTATATAATTCCGTCAAAACCAAAGTTAATGTCAAATCTAGGGTTCCAACCCCAAATCGGGAAGTCAAAATTAACATCATCTAGTATTCCACCCCCAAATCAACAAGTTCATCCAAAAATTTTAAGTTTTATGTTTTTCTTCTTTAGTCTTCATTACAAAAGCAGTAATTTGAGTAAAAGTATTCCAATATTTTAAGAATCAATATGTGGTGTTGAACTCTTTTCCACGCTCTTTTCGCACTTTTAATCATATTTTGATAGTACATCCGTCCCGAAATAATTGTCTAGTTTTAACTTTTTGAAATCTTTCTTTTTCAACTTTGACCTTAAATATTTTTGTTTGTGTTATATAACTTGATAAAAATTATACCAATGAAAATACATATAAACCCAATCAATTCATATATTTTGCATCAAGTATTATATGACACAAACAAAACTATTTAAGGTCAAAGTTGAAAAGGAAATACTTCAAAAAGTCAAAACTAGACAATTATTTTGGGACGGAAGTAGTACTAAACAATAGTTGTACGTATACCATGTCTCATCCGACCCATACATAAATCACTACAGAAGAAAGGTTGATCTCGGATCTAGAAAGGGGCAAAGGGGGCATCTTTCCTCAAGAAATGTTCAAATTACGTAAAAAAGAAGTTTTTAAAGATTAAATGGTATTTTATGACTTTTAACCCTGAAAAAGGTAAAAAGAACAATAAAAGTTTTTTGAGCCCCCTCAACTTTTTCCCCCTTGCTCCTCCTCCCCCGTACAGAAGTCAACTAATATACATGCTTAGCTTCACAAAATACATACATAATGTTAATACTACGTATGTTATTACATAGCACACGCATATATATAATGATGTAAACATATTAATGTAATGTGCATATATACGATTTATGGTTTTATCGTTACTAAACAATATATCTTATCCCATCACTCTGTCTTGGCATTCGTTGCAAAGCATTAATCTGTATACTATGCTATGTTGCACGGAAACGGATACGGCACCGGGAAACGGATATGGAACAGATATGGGAAACGACAAAAATCAAAACTTCAAGATACGGATACGGCAAAGATTCGGCAAATATAAAATACAAAAAAATATATATATATATTAAAGAAATTCCAAGATAGATATATATTGATGTAAACTATACATAAAAGTTTTTAGTATTACTATGTTCCATGACAAACATGTATAGTTGTTTATCCAGAGTTATCCACAAACATGTAGTTATTCATTAATCATTACTAACTTATGATTATATTTTGCCGATTTTGAACAAGCTATTTTATCACCAATTGTAACAATACTTTATTGTTCTTCGTAATCAATTTATAATCATAGCCAATTCCCATATCTACGAACACGGACGTAATGATGTCTCAAAAGAGTGTCCATAAACAAGTAGTTCTAATCTACGGATAAATTTTAGGTGTGCACAACTCATTTCCATACAAATAAACACATCAATTACGTTAAGCATGTGATGCATGTGCCATCCTGGATTTGTGAAGGGATAGGGTGTAGTATGATAGGCGTAGACTTACGTTAAGCTAAATTATTGTATCAACCAACATTATTATTAGCTCGGGACTATGTAGTACGGCTCTCGGAGCGTTATAGTTAATTACACTAAGCTAAGCTATTTTATTGACCAACATTATACATAAGCTCGGTACTTAAATTAGATGTTTGTTTTGTCTTATCACGTGCAAAGTAAAGATCAATAAGCTTGGGTTCAAAAGGCATAACCTAAACAACAATTATAAAAAACTTGGTCCCTGAAATTCGATCTAGGAGTAGTTAAGTCAAATAGTCCAATTTTGACCATGAAATTATTAACGAGATCGGGATCGAGGTGAACCCGATGCGACTAGATTAACCAAATGCCTATCTTTCACGAGCGATCACCTTGAATCTTAGTTTTATTTTAAAAATGATTTCGATCGATTTTTTTATTTTACTTTTCTACCGAAGTATGGTTACTGAAGTTGTAATAATTTTTTAAGAAGCTTGATGTGATTTTTAGTCTTTGAAAAATAAAATAAAAAATAAACCACGATACATTGGCTCGTTAGACTATTCTCAACAAGGGTTTCGTCATTTCTTTCGTCATTCGTTTCAGTTCAGCGTCACATCAATACATTCAAAATTGGCTCACAACCAACACTACGGTATCAACAATGATCGTGTCACTTTAATTTTTGGGCACAATATACGTACATTTACATATAATAAACAAAAAATAAAAATACATTAAAATAAATGTTGCTGACCCACTTGCCCGTCTCCCCTTTTGTTGCCAAACCGATGCTGCCAAACCGACGCTGCCCAACCAACAAAGGCCACCGACGAGGCCGTGCCAACAGTATCAGTTGGCCGACGCTCGTCAGTTCCCAAACTGACGAAACCGTTGGGACTAGTCTTAGTGTTGGTCTCCTTGTTGAAATTAACATAATACAATGAAAGTGTAGATTGTGATTAAATTCCAAATTCATGTATTTACTTGGTCTATATATATATCTGATATTGATATAAAAAGGGAATTTTTTTAAGAATATATGTAGACACAAATACCCAAATCACAAAAGATATGCAACAAAGTCATAAACACTCCATGGGTGTTGTGTCAAATGTAGCATGATGAGTGATGTAATGTGATATAAGAAGTCCAAGTAACCCAATTTTGTAACAATTATTTTTACGAGACATATAGCAAAAATGAAATGTATGTTTGATGGTATTAATAATAAAAGTGGATTATTTAAAAGTGTTACAAGTTAAGCCTATATAGTAAATCTAGGGTAAATGACTTTGAAAGATAAGTAATTTGTCAAAATTTGATGATAAAAAAATGACTTTTGTTGATGTTTTAAAAGGACTAACATTTTGAATCGTGTCATAAAAAAGATTCATTTTGACAAAAAAGTTCAATTAAAGGTTAAAGTATGTTACATTTTTTTTTTATTTCTACATTTTTGGTTAAATTACCGTTGAATTAATTTATTTTGTATGCTCGTTAGGTAAAAAACCCACGTATTAAATAAATATATGATGTATAAAGTCTATATCAGCTAAAACTGGCCAAAAATGTAAAAATAAAAAAAATGAAACGGCAATTTTACCTTTTTTTTTTTTGATAACTTAAATCATTTTATTGCACGGTTTATAATGGTAATTCTTTTAGAACATGGACAAAAAACATACACACTATTTCATTTATCGTCAAATTTTAACAAATTACTTACATGTTCAGACTATTTACCCTATGTCATGTATTAATTTATCCAAGTGACATTTGGTCAGATTTAATCAATTGAAGGATCTTTAATCATCATTCATCACTATAAAGTTAGTGGCTTAATATAGTAAAATATTTTATATAATAAAAGATAATAATAATAATAATAATAATAATAATAATAATAATAATAATAATAATTAATATTAAATATATGTCCTTTATCATTTTCTCTCCTAGTTGGCTACTTTTTTTCTATTTTTAATCGAAAATTGCTAAAAGGAAAAAGGAAACTACGAACATATAATTTTGAAGGTACAAAACTTATATGATCAGAAATAAATTTCACCATTATTATTACTCCACTTTTTATTGTTATGCCTTCAATTTCAAGAAATTAACAGACCTCTTTGTCTCTCTCATGTTCATGTCTTCTTCTCCTAAACCTCATGTCCATTTTTGTCCCTGAAACTCCAGGTACTTTATCTCTCCATATATACATAATAATCCCATTTGTATGTATAGATCTCTAAAAACTTGCTTAATTCTTCAGTAATCTTACTTTCACATTCATATATTTGATCTTTTTATGGGGAAACATTGTATTGTGTGATACAAGACTGCATGTATTCAGACAATTTTTAATGGTAATTTTGTAGCATTTTTATCACAATTTGGGATTTTTAGGTCAGTTTATGATGTGGGGTTTATTCCATTTTTTGTAATTTTTTGCTGTATGATGATTTTGCTGATCTTTATGTGGGTTTCAGATCTAGACATCCCATTTTTAGATCCCTTTTCACAAGTTAATGAATTTACATGCATTTTTAGGTTTTGATTGTTTTCTGGTATAGAGATGTGAATTGTAGCTATAATTTCAATTTGGGCCAATGAATGTTTGCTATTTCTTGAATATGCTCTTAAGATTTTTTAGAAAATGTGTTCACCATTTTTTTGTAAAGTTCCAATTTTTAACTATTCTGAGATTAGATCATGATGAAATTTGTTGTTTAATGAGGTTTTTGCCCTTATGGCGAAAACTCTTTAAACTCTTTTACATGAATTATAGTAATTGTATAAAAATGCCAAAATCCCAAAATAACAGCATGATTTGCAAGTTTGATGAAGTGAGGAAACTTATATGCTGAAAGAAGCTTCATTTTGCTTGGCGCTTTTTGTCTAAAATAGTTTTAGGTTTGCAAGGTTTGCTGATCAATTTCTAATTATGGTTCTTCTAAAACAAGAAGCAAAGTATGCTTGTTCAATAAGTCTATTAATAGTTTAATAAAAGGTGTTAAAAATAGGTGAGTATTCTGTATTCTTTTCTTTTATGGTAGGTTGGGGAAAGTGTTTCGAGAAACTAACTTGGGTTTTTTCCACCCATTAAGAACCCGCATTTTGGTCATCATAATCTAGTTTCTCGTTAAATCTACTGCTTTTGAATTTTGATGAGAAAGTTTAGATGTTTAGTTTTTTGCTCATATCTATATTTTCGCTTGTTTTAGGTTTATTATTGGCTTCAAATTCAGTTGTTTCCACTATGATCAAGCAATTTCTTGCAAAAATCCCACGTAAATCATCAAAATCCAATCCAACAGATGCTGACGGAGATAGTTCTTCAGGCACCAATACAAGTGATATGGCCAACAATGGCTTCATCAACACTTACAACGCCATTTCAAGTCGATTAAACACTGTTAAAAAGATGTCTTCCTCAATTTTCCCAACAAGCATCATGTCAGGGAGTGAAATGATTGATCCTAATCTACCTTTTAAAGATGTCCAAAATTCCGATAAGCTAAGACTTCTCATCAGCAAATTAGATCTTTGTTCTAATTTATATGATTTTCAAGATCAAGATCAATATTCCATCGAGAAAGACGTAAAGCGTCAAACTTTATTAGAAATTATTGAATATCTTTCATCCGAATCTCCTAAACTTAGTGAACCAGCAATGTTTGCCATTTGTAAAATGTGTGGAAACAATCTTTTTCGAGATTTTCCTCCTAAAAAGTCTTTCTATTTGCCTCGTGGTGAAACAGAAGATGAAGAACCGTCGTTTGATCCAGCATGGTCACATCTACAACTCGTATATGAAATACTCCTTCGATTTCTAAGTCAAACTTCTGTTGACCCAAAAGTTGCAAAGCAGTATATTGATCATTCTTTCATATTAAGATTACTTGACCTTTTTGATACTGAAGATCCTAGAGAAAGAGAGTGTTTAAAATCGATTTTACATAGGGTTTATGGTAAATTCATGGTTCATAGACCCTTTATTCGGATGGTTGTGAGCAACATTATATACCGTTTTGTCTTTGAAACTGAAAAACACAATGGGATTGCTGAGTTATTGGAGATTTTTGGTAGTGTGATTAGTGGATTCGCGTTGCCACTAAAGAAAGAACACAAGATGTTTTTATTACGGGCACTTGTTCCTTTACACAAACCAAAGTCTGTCGGTGTTTATCATCATCAGCTAACTTATTGTGTGGTTCAGTTCGTAGAGAAAGATCCGAAACTCTCAAGTGCTGTTATAAAGGGGTTGCTGAAAATTTGGCCCGTTACAAGTAGCCAGAAGCAGTTGATGTTCTTAAGTGAGTTGGAAGAGTTGCTTGAAATGATTCATACTGATGAGTTTGAGAAGATTATGGTTCCGTTATTTCGGCGTATAAATTGCTGTCTTCGCAGTTCCCATTTCCAGGTAATTTCTACAATGTTTTATAGTGTTTTTCATTGGATAATCTTGCTGTATGCTTGAGTTAGAATTTGGACTCCAAAGTCAAGAATTCGTTTCATAATGTAATCTCTTGCAATATTCAAGGGAAAGACTTATAAGTGGCAAAATGGGCTAGTTGGGTTGGGTTTGGTTTACTTGAAACCTATTGTTTTCCAAAACTTGTGATTGGTATATATCTATAAATAGGCGGCAAATACGACCACAAAAGATATATTATGTTAATAATTGTATGATTTTTTGGTGTGAACGGTATAGTGGGTTTGATGCATTAAGAATCATTCTGGACAATATTGATCCGTTAGTGATAATAATTAACCTGAATGATACATTCATGAGTAAATGAATCAGAATTGACACCTCCAGAAAGACTACATATAAAGATTCTCTTCCTTACACTCACAAAGGCTGGGAGTTTTGATGAACAAAAAATACCCAATTTACGTAGTGTGAAGTTTTTTTTTGCAAATGTGTATAGTTTAGAAGGGAGTACAGAGTACTTATGAGTTATGACTACTATAAACGGGGATCTTGTTGTTTGATCTTATTTATTGGTGGGCACAAAATATTTAAGTACTGTTGGGCCTATCGAAGGGTATTTAATTCATCAGAATATTTAAGTCATTGAGGCTATTGTTACCTTCTTCCCGAGGTGAGTACATGGATTTGGTTGTATTGTTTCTGATAATCCGATTCACACTATTTCGATAGTTATTGATAGATATTCAAGACATTTGACTGATATTTCCTACAATTCTAATTGGACTCGTTCAAACTGCTGTCATTTTCATTCGACACGGGCGGTACATGACAAACACTTGTGGGCCACAAAATCTAATTGAGTAGTTTTTGCACAAACTCAGCTGCATAGTTTGTAAAGGTGGCAATTTCGACCCAATTATCCATCAATGGGTTGGTTTGGGTTGTGTTTTACCTCAATGAGGTCAATTAGAAATAGTAGCTAAACAAGGAACTGGTCAAATGAGTTCAACTGGAATGTTTCCGCTGGTGTATAAACTTCCTAAATCATTTGATTTGGATACTTTAATGTTACTCCGTATTTGAAATAATATAAATTTTGTAACATATTTCATATTTGACACACTGATTATATATATACAAACATTTTGGACATAAAAGTAATTTGATCTATAATTCCAGAATAATTGTTGTATATCATAATGTATTACATCAAGATAGATATATATAGAGATTGCTAATCCAAACCCTAAAGCCCGTTATATATCGGGCTTACCCTAATACATAATATATGTCTAACACGCCCCCGCAAGCTAAGGCCAGGGAACGACCTGTAGCTTGGATCTTAGAAAGAGAAATCGAGGTGCAGGTAAAGGCTTTGTGAAAATATCAGCAATCTGATCTTCTGTAGAAATAAACTGTACACGAAGATCCCCTTGAGCAACTTTTTCGCGAACAAAATGAAAATCAACTTCCACGTGCTTTGTCCGCGCATGGAAAACTGGATTGGCTGATAAATAGGTTGCACCAAGGTTGTCACACCATAAGATCGGAGCCGAAGGTGCGCGAATGCCAAGTTCAAGAAGAAGAGCTTGAAGCCAAGTAAGTTCAGCAACGGTATCAGCAGAGCTTTGTATTCTGATTCAGTAGAGGAACGTGAGACTGTGCGTTGCTTACGAGCGGTCCAAGAAATAAGATTAGAACCGAGGTAGATGGCAAATCCCCCCGTGGATCGTCGGTCATCTAGGCTTCCAGCTCAGTCAGCATCAGAAAAGGCTTCAAGAGAGGATGGTTTCCCGGACAAACTACCTTGCTAATGAGCATCAGTGAAGGCTTGAAGAGTGCAACCAGAAGTTCGGCGAATAAGCATGCCATGATCGACTGTACCATGAAGATAACGTAAAATCCGTTTGACCGCGGACCAATGATTCTCGGTTGGAGCATGCATGAATTGACAAACTTTGTTAACAGCAAAAGTAATATCCGGCCGAGAGAGTGTAACGTACTGAAGAGCACCAACAACTTGTCGATATTTGACAGGATCTGAGAAAGAAGCACTATCAGCTAGGTGAAGCGGACTAGATGTAGTCATGGGCGATGGCGTTGGTTTACAATCAGATAAGCCAGCCCGTTGTAAGAGTTCCAAGATGTATTTCCTTTGAGAAAGAATGATGCCAGAATCATGTGGAACTATTTCAATACCCAAGAAATAATCAAGAGAACCAAGATCTTTCAATGCAAAAGCAGACCCAAGTCGTTGAACAAGACTGTCAATAGCAGCATTATTATTTCCAGTAATGATGATGTCATCTACATAAACAAGAATATACCTAACAGTCGCTCCAGATGAGTAGATAAAGAGTGATGGGTCTGTCTTAGAACCGATAAAGCCCAGATCATGAAGTGACTTTGAAAGTCGTTGAAACCATGCCCGTGGAGCCTGCTTTAGGCCATAAATAGACTTATGAAGTAAACATACATGATCTGGTCGTTGTGGATCAACAAATCCGGGCGGTTGTTTCATATAAACTGTTTCTTGGAGATTGCCATGAAGGAAGGCATTTTGAACATCTAATTGTCTAAGCTGCCAATGTTTAGTAACTGCAAGAGAAAGAACCACCCTTATAGTTGTAGATTTAACAACAGGGCTGAAGGTCTCATGAAAATCGATGCCCGGCTGTTGCCGGAAACCTTTGGCAACAAATCTCGCTTTGTAGCGTGTGAGAGCACCATTTTTGTCCCGCTTCAACCTGTAAACCCACTTACAATCAACAACGTTAGTGTTAGGAACACGAGGAACAAGAGACCATGTGCCATTTTTAACAAGAGCTGAATATTCATCAGCCATGGCTTGACGCCACTCGGGATATTTGTTAGCAATGGTAAATGAGGTCGGCTCAATATGAGGAGTGGAGGAAGTAGTGGCATGATAAGCTGAAGGATTGAAAGGGACCCGTTGTTTGGGATTTTGACGAAGATTAGGTGGACGCTGACGAGGTGGTGGCGGCGGCGGTGGTGGTGGTGGCGGTGTAGATGTTGGTGAAACAGTTGAAGAAGATGAAGGTGAGGGGGCAGAAGATGATAAAGTTGGAGAGTCAGAGTTGGACGGGAAAGGTGTAGCAGAAGTAGATGGTTCTGATATGTCAGTAGGTAAATTATCAGGTGGGTGTGGGTCGGTGACCACATGAGGTGAGATCGAGGAATAGTAGGGTTGTGGTGATGGGGATGTTGAAGTAGGTGATTCGGGAGTTGAGAAAGGGAAAGTGTCTTCATTAAATCGGACATGACGAGCAATGTAAAGACGCTCGGTGGATAAGTCAAGGCATCGGTAGCCATGATGAATAGGACTATAGCCAAGGAAAACACATGAGGTGGATCGGAAGTCCATCTTGTTGCGATTATATGGGCGAAGATGTGGAAAACATTGACAACCAAAGACTCTAAGAAAGGAATAGTCTGGAGAACGTTTGAAGAGATGTTCAAAAGGACACTTACTTGTTGCGATTATATGGTGTGATTGCCGGATTTGTTACCGGAGCTGTGGTGGCCGGAGTTGTGCCGGAAAAAGGACCTAGGTTAACCTATGCTCTGATACCATATAATTCCAGAATAATTGTTGTATATCATAATGTATTACATCAAGATAGATATATATAGAGATTGCTAATCCAAACCCTAAAGCCCGTTATATATCGGGCTTACCCTAATACATAATATATGTCTAACATGATCCGACCAACCCAACCCAACCCAACATGACCTGATACAGCGCCTGTTAACCAGCATGCCTCTTGTCACATGTAGTTTCATGATTTGGTCAACTATTGTTTGTAATACGATTAGGAAACTGGGCTATCTCTGCATGAATATGTCTCATTGGATTGAGTTGTATGTAGGGTTTATGGTACGGATCACCAACGTACTCTTTTTTTTGTCCCGAGATCACCAACGAACTGGTTTTATTACTAAGGTCACCAACGTACTATAAAGAAAAAAATGTGTGTGTAATTTTTTTTGGCGATCTCAACACATAACTAACAAATACGTTGGCGAACTCAACCCATATGTAAAAGTATGTTGGTGACCTCAACACATAAACTAACAAGTTAATTGGTGACCTTTGTAATAAAACCGGTTCGTTGGTGATCTCGGGACAAAAAGGAGAGTACGTTGGTGATCCGTACCATAAACCCTTATATGTATTAGAAGCGTATGCTTGCAATGTGCGTTATCATTTGTTTTATGGGCTAACCTTGTTGTAATAACATGTAGGTGGCTGAGCGAGCACATTTCTTATGGAACAACGAACACATACTCCATCTTATCATGTGTAACCGCCAAATGATTATGCCTCTTGTATTCTCTTCTTTAGAGCAGAATTCCCAAAACCATTGGAGTCGCACTGTACTCAACCTTGCACAAAATTTGATGAAAATGTTAAATGATGTGGATCAAGAGTTGGTTCTTTCCTGCCAAGGACGGCTAGAGGAGGACAAGTCAACATCAACCGTGGTGGCTGAGAAACGGCGGTTGACTTGGGAGCGCCTTGAAAATGTTGCCGGTTTTCAACCAGTTGTTGAAAATGTTACAATTTTGGAAGAATCTGCAGCTTGTATTGTTACTTGTTAGAATATTCGTGTATTAATCATGCGTGTTGTTGGTTAGAAAACCGGTTTAGCATTTGATTTCTTCTTGTTTTTTTGGGAGGGAGAAGAGCGAAACCGGGCACTCTTTGTGGGTACTTAGTTATTTATGAAGCTTAAAAATAAGAAGTATTGTTTGAACACTCTGTTGGTGTATGATTGTGGTCGAATGACTTAATCGTACATATCACCATATGGGAGCACAGGTCTATGCGTATGCCCCTGTCTCTATGTTTGGTCAAGTTCGACTTTGGTTAGAACTTTGAAGTAGTATTGCCACTCATCACTTCATCAGTAATCCATATTGGAGCTACCCTCGAACTAGCTTCAGAAATAATTATTTATTTAATTAGAAATATTGTATTAGTGAGTCTAGGGTAGTAAAGGACCTAGTTAACCAAGTTCAGGTACTAACATGCATTTTGGCCTTTTTAATATATAGATTTGAATATATAGGTGCAAGTTGGGTATGTGTGTCACTGCCCTACATCAATATTGCATCTTATGTTCATTGGTTGGATAATGAGTCATGACAATCTACCTCTTTGTAGAGGTCGAAATGGGTCAAGTCCAGCTGACCAGAAACACTTTGGTAGAAAAATCTTAATTTTCTATAAACAAGGTAGTATTTGAAATCTTTGACCAAAATGATCATAAATTAATGACTCGTTATTAACAGAATCAAACGATTTGGGAGATTATGTGTTTTTTTAAGGTACACTTTGATCAACTACGTTTTTGACCTGTTAGACTTGTCTATCTGACCTTTTCGACGCATTTGGCCTGTTTTATAAGTTGCCGCTGATACTAAGCCATTAAATGCAATATGTATGCTACATATCAAGCTGTGTTATGTTAGACTCATGCTTATACAAGACTATCAGTTGAGAGAAACACAATTTATATGTTTCCACTGTTAAACTGTTAACGAGAACAAAGCCTACGTTTGAAACCTTGAATTGTTGAAGTTTGAGGTTCAGCAAACCATAAGTTGAAGCTGTTCTATAAACTTCTTGTCAGTACTGTATTTAAGAGGTTAATTAGGTTTTGGAAAGGTGTTTGGATTTGGTTATTGCTTATATATTGTTATTGCAAACTCAGTTGAACAAAGATTAGCAATTGTCACACAAGAAACAAACAAATGCAAAAGCAAAGAATTTGCAGATATACCAAGAGATGAGAAGGATGTCTCACAAGGTTTTATTCTCCCAGAAACAGTACAATACAAAAGAAACCAAAACATTCAATAAATCGAATTCAAACAACATTATAATGGATAATTGACTGGATCTCTAACAACCTCATAAACAAATTGAATTACAAGTATTATCCATTGACGGGTAAAGAAGTATTTAAATAGAGGACCAGAAAAACGAGGCTTCCATATACGAAGACCGATTATTTGAGGAATCAAAAAATAACCTTGAAGATCACGAACTGAGAACCAGAACTCTCGCATGATTAATGTCATATAAAGATCTTTTGTGAAGGTAACTTCAAGTAGATATAGACCGAGCCCACTCAAAATTAGCCTAACGATATAATAACACATGTAGATGGCAAAAGTAACAAGAATTACCTTCTTCTCACTTGGGCTTGATTCACCTTGTTGACATAGTAACTTCCGAGCTTTCATCACCATTTGAGCGATTCTAGCCATTTGGAACATAGTAACCAGAACAAGAAATCTGGCAAAATAATCAAGATTCTTCAGATATTCTTTGCAGCTTTTAAGATCATAAGGTTGACTGATATAATGTGGAGTTTCCGATGACTTGAACAAAATTTCTTTGCTATAAATTAAGTTAATTCCATATTCGATGATCCACATAGTTAGCATGAGAATAGAAATGTAAGGAACTGACTCTTGCGATTTCTTCATGTTCAACATCTCAATCAATATGTGTGCAATGTACATTGAAAGAAGAAGAATCCGGAAGTACCCTTCAAAGATATTACGAAAGATAACATTTTTTTCATGATTTTTGTCATGAATCATGAAGGTATGCAAACGTATCGTCTTGAATTGGTAGATATCAGTTTCGTTTCTTTGACTAGCAATGCTGATCTTTGCAGTTGGATTAATCAACCATCTTGTGTTTACAGGTGTGTACTGGATTGTAACTTCAATCAAACAATCTAGACCTCTTTCAAGATCCACATGATCAAAGTCTACTTTCCTGCAACCAATCAGGTACATCTTCCCTACACGCTGATCGTATACACCTTCAAGATATAACTTCGAGACATGACGATAGGATTGTTCCCTGACTTTATTCGGGTCTTCTGTTAACAAGAGATTCAGTGATACATTGAGGAGCTCGTGGTTAGAAACTTCATAGAAATAGCTATCATATGTTGTAAATAAAGGACCTATTGACAGAACTTCTACTTTGACAAAAGTCTCAAAGCTTGAGAAGGTATCGATCCTTAGATGATCATCTGAGAGACGATTTGAGATTTTAAAAATCCCATCTTTTTCTTCCTCAATGCAAGGATAGCTAAAAAGTGATTCCCTGATGTAAGTAATCAGATGGGGTTCTTGGATTCTGTCTTTAAATACAATGGCTAAATCACTTTTCGAGTAGTTGTAAGAAAGATAATTGCTACTGTACAAACCACCATCATACAAACCAGGGTAAAGCATCTCGACTCCAATGAAAAGAGGATGAAATGCTTTTGTTTCATTTGTCAAACTAAATATACTTCCGGAAACTGCACTTCTTTGCTTGCTAGAAAAGAACTTGGGAAAGTACAATAATACCCCTGAGTTGCATTTCACAAGATCTGGCCCGAGACATCCAGTCATAGAGAGCAGTCCAGTTGAGGAGTTCCATGCTCCTTTGACTGATAGAGTTAACATAGATAAACCCGTTCGACGTGCTGCCACACGTGGCTTCATGGTAGCAGGGTACATTCTCAATACTCCAGAAACTTTATCGTCTTCACAGCTGACTTGGTGCATAATAACCCTTAGATCCTCATTGTTCCTATCAACCAGCTGAATCTCATTCCTAAGAAGAAACGGGCCAACTGTGTCCTGGAACCCATTTTGGCCACCGAGTTTCAAACTTGGCATAACTCTATAAGCCTCATGTTCAAAATATTTGAGAATCCTACAGAACTCGGAGTTGTTAAACTTGTTTACACCATCTTCTATAATTGCATCTTTTAGTGGATTTTGGTGAAAAGATTCAAAATTGAGCTCATCGAAGTTACTAATATCATACTCTTGAATGCTAACTGAGTGGGAAGTTATCTGAACTTTGTCGAAGTAATCATATTCATTGTCTTCACTCAAACTTGTCATTTCTCCATGGATTCGGCTTTTGGGTAAATAGGGCATTTTAAGGTACCTAAGAACAAGCTTAATATGGTCATGTGGCAAGACCACAGGCTCTTCACTGTCAGTGTCTTCAACAGCAAAATATGTGATGATATAACCATCTAAATATCTTTTTGGAACTTTCTTGAATGGGAAAATCGAATTACCCAACAAACAAATTAAACGCTCGCCTCCATTCTCTTCTGTTTCAAGATAAAGACCTTCAAAGTCAACTCTAAGAGCGGACATACCAGGCACTGTATGAAACCTTAAACCCGGTTCAGAAATTACAGTACTATTTCTTGTTATGCCTATAGAAAGAACCCCACTAATGCTAACCGTGTTTTTGGGCTGGTGGGGTGCACTAGAACTAACATTTTGAACTTCAAAACTAACCAGTTTAAAGGGGGATATGAATGACATTGCATATGGCATATCACTATCATCAAAGGGCATTAAAGTTGCTCCATGACTAGTGTCCTGCTCCCAATCTCCATTAAAGAAAGAAAGCTCATTTTTAAGGGTAGAAGCCTTATTATCATTATACTCATACTCAGAAGCTGCAGATATAAAAGAGCTGCAATGGTTCTTGATTTCAGAAAACCGACTGTAATTATGATACAATGTTTGGTCAATAGGGAATGCGAAGTCATCAAATGAGGCTGCATAACCTAAAGCGAGCAGCTTTAGCAGGATCCAAACACTTAGAGCTAGGATTCTCATTGTAAGCCTGAATAATGTTCAGAAAGTATATAATAAATCTTCAAGAATAATACGTAAGAAGATTAAAAAGTTCAAAAGTACTGAGATAATGACACTTATATATAGAACACTTGGCCAGAACTATATGTTTGAACATGAATTAAAAGGCAAGAAAATTATGAAAACGTACACGTTGAAGATCAAACCCGAATGAACGAAGAGTTGTTTTCTAGAATCTGAAATTTTCACTATCAGACTAACTGCATTTCAGAGAAAAGGAAGTATCAATCAGACTCTGATAGTACAAGGTTGACCAAAAATGTGATTTCATTGAAACACATAATGGTATCAAGTTGTGTGATTAAACAATATTTGATTCATAATTAATAACATGCTTAAGCACATGCAAATATCATGAATGGATATGCTACAGAGTTGACTGGTCTTTATTTTTATTGATTAATGGCTAATTGTTCAAAGTATATTATTACAGGAGGTGTGGAAGTCTTGACATTTGAACTAGAGCTGGTCCCCTTCTCTTGAACACATTATTATTTATTATTGGTCAAATTAATGTTACAATTAGTGTTATTTTCTGAAGAAAAAAATAATATAGTGTAAGCAAAAATAAAATCAAGCTGGCTGCATGCATGAGTGTACAGCTAAGATTATTCTTTTTGCAGCAAATTTAAAATTACAAGTCGCCATAAGCTGTTGATGTTTATAAATTCTATGATAATTCTATGATTGCTTGAAATGAATCACTCTTTCACACCGATTAATTATTATTATTATTATTATTATTATTATTATTATTATTATTATTATTATTATTATTATTATTATTATTATTATTGAATTAATTGCATAGTTGGTCCCTGTGGTTTACACATAATTGCACAATAAGTCCATGTACTTCACTTTTTGCACCGGTGGTCCAAAAACATAAAAGTTGTTGCGTGATTGATCTACTTTTCAACTAAAATGACTAAGTTACCATCACTAAATTCAATACAAAAAACTAGGACATTAAGGGTATGGTAGTCATTTTAGTTGGATGAGGGACCAAACACGCAACAACTTTGATGTTTTTGGACTGCCGGTGTAAAAAGTGAAGTATATGGACTTACAGTACAATTGTGTGTAAACCACAAGGACCAACCATGCAATTAACTCTTATTATTAATAGGTTGTATCTAGATGAGGGTTTTTTTAGGGCTTGATGAGCTTATCCTTTTAATAAGTCATGACCCATAAGTCTTGTTTGACAACACAATAAAACTGAGGCTTATAGCCCTTAAAACCCTTAAATAAGAAGCTTTTTGTAGTGACTTTTGAGTAGAAGTCCAAGCCTCAACTCCAACCACAAGCTTCAACCCCAACCCCAACTTCGACCCCAACTCTAACTCGTTGATTCCAACACACCCTTACTATTTACTAACACTAATGTTACCGCCTTATTATTAGATGGTTATTTTTCATGAGTAAATTACATTATTATTATTATTATTATTATTATTATTATTATTATTATTATTATTATTATTATTATTATTATTATTATTATTATTATATAATGCTACTATTAATTAAGCATATTAGATATTGTGAATCTTCAAATCTTTAAAAAATCAAAATTTACCATTTACCCATCATAACCTCACACTTAATAAGTTTCAATATAATTTTTTACACAATTATTATTGTAAACAAGATTATTTTAACAAATTATAACATCATAAAAGAAAGAAATATTATATACCACAATTCAATGATGATATGGTGACAAACTAACATACTATCACAAAAATTCAAAGTTTACAACTGCATTGCGTGGACAATATATTAATTATGACAATATATATAATTAGAAAACGGGATCAGATGATCAGAAGGTTTGTAAGACCAGTGTCATCGGGTTTGGCGATTGACAAACCGACGAGCGTCACTTTAGGGGCACCATTAACACCGCCGTGTCAGTTTAGTGCGTTCCTTGATTTGCGTCGGTATACGGATGAAGAAACCGACGAAATTTATATAAATTTTCTTTTTGTTATTTTTAGTGTATAGAAATAAAGGTAAATTGGTATATGTGACACTCAAAAATTAAAGTGCACAATTATTGTTGGCGTCGGTTTGAGAAATGATGAGGTGGCGAAGCAAAACTCACACACCCACATTTGGGAGTTGTCTAACGATCCCTAGTTCCCTACAATCTTTTCGTCGTAAATCACTCTTATTGATCACCAAACTTCCCTATTTTTTGGTTTGACTTTCCAACTTTGTTGGAAGCCTCATCACCGGCCACCCTCTACGCCTTCAATTGCTTCATTAACACACTTTTTTCTGTCCAACAATACCACACATTTCTTTATTTTCTGTCCAATGCAACACATCCCGAACCATCACCTCCACTGCCATACTACCACCACACCAACATGATGATTACAAGGCGTATAGTATAGCATCACAAACATCAACTCTCATATACCCCTCACTCTCAATCTCGCCATCTTAATTACGATATGTGATCCCATTTATTCGAGACCCGTTGCCTCATGTTTGATTTTATTGACCACATAGATGACATGTATGACGACACCACCTCTCCAACTGATTCGAATGGATCAAACTCGACTCTATAGTCTAGATGTGGATCTATTCCACTATAGCTCCACGTCTTAAAAAACGTCCACGAAAAGAAAACCAGTTTTGAGCCACATGGCTTAATATCAAGCCCTTTTTCGTACCAACAACGACTCCACGCCCTCCAACTTGAAAATGATTCGCAACATAACTACTAGCTGACCTGTCAATCAAGGATTATTGTACAAAAATCAAAACCATGGCCGACCTTGGGTGACTATTCCGTACAAAAATCTCATTGCGTATACCTTACACGATTGCATCAAAAGTGGAGTGGTGTTACCTGTGCCATGATTAGTCTCCAGGAGAAACCACCAACGTGGTCCGTTCGACACCGACTCCGTGATTTTCGGTGCCCGAAGAGGATGCGAGGAGTACCTACGTTGGCCGGGTTTGTACCCACATTTGTGGTATTCTTTTGGAGACGAATAAAATGAGTAAAGCCATTCCCTTTGCGAGGTAATCCATGTAGGGTGTAGGCAACAATTTTTTTGTGACGAATGGGGTCACAAATATTTTTGAAGAGATCGGTCATGGTTTTGACTTTTGTACAATTGTCTTTAATGGACATGTCGCAGAGTGTTATGTTGCAGAGATTGTTTTCTAGTTCGAAAGCGGTGGAGTATTTGTTGGTATGAAAGAGAGTTTCGATATTAGGCCATGTGTTATGGGCATTGGTTTTCTTTTCGTGGACGTTTTCAAGGACCTTGCTGGGTGGTGGAATAAATCCACATCCGTATGATGGAGTCGAGTTCGATCCACTTGGGATCGGTTGGAGGGGTGGTGTTCTCATATGTGTCATTAATGTGATCGATAACATCCAAACGAATGCAATGGGTCTCGAATCAAGCAGTTCATGCATCATAGTTAAGATGATCAAGATTGAGGGTGAGAGGGATATGAGATTTTATGTTTGTGATGCTATAAACTTTGTTCAGAGTGGTGGAGGGTCTGATGTGCTGGTAGTCATGGTGGTATCATCATCGAGGTTTGGATACAGCGTGTGATGTCACCCCAGCGGTCGGTCGGATTTTACTCCGGTCGTTGGTCCGGCTGACTAGGGCGAGCACTAGTGGGTATTTTATATTTATTATGCTGGGTATCCTAAGTTTTGATACAACTTAAAGACCTAAAGGGCAGTAAGCGGTACGTATGACTCAGGTGTCGTTCTTCAAACTACAACGGACATGGAATCTTAGGTGGATTAGTCGTCTTTTGTAATTTAGCTGGATTTTTAGAACTTTTTGATAGGGGTTTTGGTTTAACTAATTACTACTAAAATTAAAAACTAAATTAAAAGTGGTTTCTACGGAGAACGCAGAGAAATCAGGATAAGGAATGTGTTTACTGTGACTACTGCAATGTTATTTAATGAATAGTTATGAGGGATAAGGCTACTAGTTGTGATGACTAATTCCAGTGGGATCGAGTTCTCGGAAACTTAACTGATATAAAGTATTGTGCCTACGGCCTTTCCTCGGCTTCCACGTATTTGTACTACACCAGTGGTGGTTCCAACGCTATACCGGATACTCGGACATTTTAGGGCTTTTCCGTTATACCAATTAGGGTTCCATATTACTCTACTGGACATTTACCTATATTTCTCAATGAGCTATAACTACGATCCTATTAAGTACCTAACGTAGAGTTGTCCGCAATCAGATACAGAATATGTCACATGGATAATAGTTATAGAGTGTACAGTACAACGTAAGTTCTCCCAAATGTACAGATCAATTCAACTGACAACTATCCTCGAATCTAGGTCCCCAATCTCAGACATCAGAGACGTCCGTATCATGGCATGAATTGTTCAGTGAAGAAGAACATGTACAGGGATTAACCCGCGGAACCGGTTGGGAGAGTCTGTCTAACGATCAGTTGAATTGTTCATCATTAATAATATAAATCATCACAGCTATTGCATACATGTTACCTATCTGTATTGAATCTAAATCATTCATGAAAACCTAATCATTCAGTCGGTGACAGTGGAGATATCTAGCATACAGTACCTAAGCAACAATCAAACAAGAACATGCAATAGAACGGTATACTAGCATCATATCAGCTTGACCTAAAGATTAAATCATGGATATCCCGGAAGTTGTCCCAAAGATATGCAACAAACAAACATGAACCTAATCTATCTCTACTCTTATGCTCTGTGTCTCTCAGATGTGTTTCAATCAAGAGAACAGCAGCCATGTTGAGTTCATTGATCATCATACACAGAATAGTTGGAATTCCTACTTCTAGTAATTGGCAGGGTTCTAGGGAGGATGATTCAAACCACAGCATAAGTTGGATAGATAAAAGGACAGAGGTTCAGCTTATAAGTTCACAAACAGTTTATATTCAAACAGACAGTAACAACATGGTAATTAATTCATAACTATTCTAACATTGCATACATCACAGCAAACACAGATTTGTCTAGCCTAACATAATTCTAGCATTCATTCCTAAGCATGCATAATAAGATAACATGATTGTAAGAATAAATACGCGAGATTGTATTAAACCTGAATAGAAGAGTAATACAAATAAATCTTCACAAATCTGAAGTCTCGGAGTATCTCCGTACAAAAGCTAAATAAAATTCCTAAGCTAACTCTAACCTACTAGCTTCTATTTTAGAGAGAGAAAGCTAGAGAGAGAGAGAGAGAAAGAAAGAAATGAGAGAAGTGTGTGAAAGTGAGGTGTTTTGGTGTGTGTTGGTGTGTGTAAAAATGAGGAGGTTAGGGTGGTATTTATAGTGAAAGAGGAGGTGGAGATGTACAAGTATCAATGCATGAAGAACAAGCTTCAAAGAATCGGAAACACAGAGGGGGGGTCAAAAGCCTAGAGGGTACCAAATATCAAGGCAAAATACCAAGATTTGGGGCCTCAAGGGCCGTATACGGCCCTACTAGTGCCGTATACGGCACCCACAGGGGGGGGGGGGGTTAAGTGCCAATTATTTTTGCTTCTTGATCCGCGCTCCTGTTTCGTTGCTTGTTTCGCTCGTATCTTCTTCGTTTGGAGTCCGTTTTGCTTGATTCTTGCGCCGTTGGATTCGTCTTTCTGTTACGCTTCTAATGACACTGAGTTTGACAAATTTGGAAGTGTAGATCTTTTGCGTGCTCCGAACGACAATCGGTTGGCTTCCAAACTGCACATCTTCTTCATCTTTTGTTCGTTTCGCTTGATTCTTTCACTTCCGGTCTTGTATTTTCCTATAAAATTATAAAATATGGATTAAGATTTGTTTCCATAAGAAAATCAAGAAAGGAATATTTAAGGTGATTGAATTTGCCTCGATTTGCGTGTTAATTGGACATTTTTACCGATTATTGTAGCAACGTCAATATTTAGACTACCTTGGTGATTTTTAGTAAAAAGTGATTGTTTTGAAATGTTTTCACCGAAGAATAGCCTAAAAAGTGTAGAAATATGTATGCAAAAACATGACTTTTTGCGTTACATCAGCGTGCCTACAAGGTGTTCGATTAAATGCTTCACACGAAAAATTAAGAACAAGTCAGCTCTATGACATCTACATTCATGTTTCATAGTAAGTGCTTAGTCATGTTACTATTATTAAGATGTTTCTTAATTATAAAAATCTTGCCTTTGTGTGTTTCATTGAACCAAGTTTTTCTTCAACCTTGTACTAGCAGAAACTTTAGTTGATGCTTCCTTTTCTATGATTTGCAGCTATTATTTGAAACAACAATCTCCACTATTTGGGTGTGATTTTCGACATGTACCTTTCGCATAAAGTCCACACCTTCTATTTATAGTCATACGGATCTTTGTTCGATATAATGTTGTTGCCAAATGTTCAATATATATTTCATTAGTTCGCTTGGTACTTGGATTTTATTTATCTTATGGGCAATACTAATAAAATTGCACAGTAAGGCACCATTGTTGGATTCTTGGTTATCTTGATTTCGTTGTGTAGTTTCATGTCATCCATGAGGGTTAGTATGAGAAGCCAAATTGTACATGGTTGGATCCTACTAAAGTTGCTCACTTTAAGGTTACGCGGTTTCTTATGATGACTTTGCATACCCTATAGACCAATCAATAGTTCATACTAACAGTCAATTGACTCAAATCAAAACCATTGCAGCCGCGTTAAAAATATCATGATGATAGGGATTCTAAGCTTAAGAATGAAATTTTTATATTTTAATGGTGATTGGGAGCAGGACTTGTTTTGTAATTGAATTCGGGTCTCAAATCAAACCATTGCAGCCGCGTTAAAAATATCATGATGATAGGGATTCTAAGCTTAAGAGTGAAATTTTTATATTTTAATGGTGATTGGGAGCAGGACTTGTTTAATTATCATAAGACCCCCAAGGTCAAAGACCCATTTTTGACCATTTAATATATATATATATATATATAAAGTCCAAATCCAAGCAATTCAGCCCAAGTCAAACCCATACATCCAATAACAAGCGTCCAAGCCCATGTGTAGGCCATTGTCCAAATTAACATTAGCTATGTATTTGGGTATATAAGGAGAGTAAAACTTTTATTTTGCTCCCATGTGGGATCAAAGTCTATACACAAAGCAAGTTCCAACATGACTCTCATGGAGCAATTTTGATGCCGTATGCCACATCCTTATACATCTTCCAGTGGAAATTAGTGAGCTTTGATGTACAAAATGTTAGTTCTAGTGCACCCCACAATTTCAAAAACATGATAATCATTAGTGTCATTCTGTCTATAGGCATAACAAGAAGTAGCACAATCATATTAGTTGTTCTAAGAAGCTTGTTTTAGGATCTTTCGACTGAAATCCACAAGAAGATGTAAATCTGAAAGATGGAGTCAAGTAGTTTAACTACTACGAATTCTGTATGATTCTCAAGTACTTTGAACATAAAGAATACCAAGTTATGCCAAATTTGAATATCGGTGGTCAAAGTTGGTTCCAGGATACTGTTGGCCCGTCACCCATTTTTTTCGGGGAACGAGATTGTGCTCGTTGATGGAAACAACAAGAATTTGAGGGTTATCATGCACCTAATCACATGCGACGAAGAGACGGTTTCTGGAGCGTTGAGAATGTACCTTGCTGCTATGGAGCCACATGTGTTAGTCAGAGGAACATGGGTTTATCTACGTTGACTTTGTCAGTAAAAGGAACATGCCCGGAATTTCTCAACTGGACTCCGCTCTCTGACGGGATGTCTCGGTCCAGATTTGTGAAATGCGACTCAAGGGTATTATTGTACTTCCCCAAGTCTTTCTCGAGCCAAAAGAGAAGTCTTGTTTCTCGATGTATAGCTTAAGAAATGTGACTAATGCTTTCCTCCGTGTTTTCTTTAGACTCGAGATGCTTTCCCGTGGTTTGCAGGATGGTGGTCGGTAAAGTAGTGCATATCTTTCATACAACTATTCGAAAAGTAATTTAGCCATTGAATTTATGGAAAGAATTCGAGAATCTCAGTTGAGACCTTATGTCATTCGGTCCTGTATTTAAACCTAATGGCATAGATTTGAATGAATTCTCTACCCACGAGGTTCTCAATATATCACTGAGCCTTTTTTTTATTGAAGCACCAAAGAGTCGGGGAAGAATACTACTGTCATGTCTCAAAGTTATATCTTGAGGGTGTATATGATCAGCATGTAGGGTCGTAGGGAAACTGTATCTGATTTTCTGCAGGAAGGTAGACTTTGATGGTGTGGATCTTGAAAGACGGTTAGATTGTTTGATTAAAGTGACAATTGAGTACTTGCCTGTAGACACAAAATGGTTGATTAATCCGACTACAGATATCAGTATTCTTAGCCAAATAAATGAAGGCAATACCTACCATTTCAAGCCGGTACACTTGCATACGCTGATTGATGAAGAAAATATACTCTATCGTAAAAGCTATAAAGGGTGTTTTCAGTTTCTTCCACTTTTGGTGTACATTGCACACATATCGAACCAAATGAAAAACCAAAAAAATCTAAACAGCCACTTTGTTACATATCTATTCTTATGCCAGTTGTGTGGATCTTCGTTTGTGCTATACATACCAAAAAAATTCTGGTCATGTTAACAGTCAATAAACGTTCCATTATTTTGCCTGATAATATGCAAAGCTACAAACATTATCTTCTAAATCTTGATTATTTTGCAAGCCTTCTTTAACGGTGTTGAAAGCTCAAAAGTACTTGGTGAACAAAGTGGGTCAATTCCAAGAAAGAAGGTCATTTTGGTTGGCTTGGGAGTCTATGTGTGGTATCTTCTCCTTAAGATCACTGTGAATGGATTAATTTAATCTCTATCAGGATGAAGTTACATTATTTTAATGTAATCATGCAAGCATTCTAGTACTCACTACTCAGTTCATAGTTTTCAAGATTAAGCTTTGACCGCAATTATTCTTCCTATATGGAATTGTCATTGCTATCTAATCGGTCTATGAATGGCATCTTTTATTCAGTTTTTTAAAAAATTAATTATCTTTCTTGATAATGTTGTCTGAATTTGAGTTCTTGAATGTTATATTACTTCCTGTATTCTAATGTTTTTGAACTAATAGAACTTGTGATTCTCTATTCAAATTAATTACACTACAGATTAAAAACATGAATATTTTATGTATGAATTGATCTGTCTATAAATAACAAATATAAAAATAAATTAATCAACACTGTCAGATTCAAAAACAAAATGATGTGGATATAAATAAGATTGTTTTATGGTGAGCCAGTGGAAGAAGCCCAGTTGAACATCCACTGGGAAGACTTTAACATGCTGTGATCATCTTCTTTTAGCAAATGGCCATTATCAATAAATATAAAAAACCAAGTCAATGCATATCCATTCATCTTAGCATGTGCTTAGTCATGTTATTAGTTTATAATTAATCAACATTATCCTAGTTAAAAATGTCTCTTTGTGTGTATGAACTCACATTTAGTCAACCATTTACTGTCAAGAGCAATCTCCAGTTAATCTTTGAAAGAGCAATCTCCATTTATTCAGGTTTGATGTTTAGCATATACGTTTTCGCATTTAAACCCACCTTATAATTATTGTCTTGTTATAAATAGACATGGTTCATGCACCATTCATTTAAAGTTTCAAACTTTGTTGGATTCTTGATCTCATTGTATGGTATAGTGACATACTTTTGTCTTCCAATGAGAATACAATCTCTAAGTGTCTGGATCCTGCTAAATTTGCTCCCTTTAGGTTCTGGAGTTTATTATAATGGCTTTGTATTCCCTAATGACCAGATTCATAGTTACAGCCGTTTGAACGAAATCAAGAACCATTGCAGCTCTTATATATCTTCAGCTTCTGAGTTAGAATATGATGATAATAAGGTTTCTAGGCTTAAACTTGAGCTTTCTTTCTTTCAAGGGGATTGGGAACAGGATCCTGGAGCATATTTGATGCCCTATGATGATGCTGATATACCACAAGCCACATCATCAGTTGTCTTTCCATGGAAACTAGTGAGCTTTGAGGTTCAAAGTGTTACTTCTGATGCACCCAATCAGCCCAAAAACACGCTTAGCATTAGTGGCGTTCTGTCTATTGGCATAACAAGATATAGCACGTTAACTTCTCACGCATCGAGCTTGAAGTTTCAAATGAGTCCTGGTATGTCAGCTCTTAGAGTCGACTTTGAAGGTCTTTATCTTGAAATAGAAGAGAATAATGTGAGCGAGCAATTAGTTTGTTTATTAGGTAACTCGACTTCTCCATTCAAGAACGTTCTAATCCGAGATGATTCTCAGATAATTTTGCTTGTTCTTAGGTACCCCCAAAAGCTATTTTTATCCAATAGCCGAATCCATGGTGAAATGACAAGTTTGAATGAAAATCAAGATTCTGATTACTTTGAAAAAGTTCATATAAATTCATACCTGGGTATTGATCCCCAGTACATTGTTAGTAGATCCAACGAGCTCAATTTAGAACCATTTGACGAAAATAGACTAAAAGATGCAATTCTTGAAGACGGTGCCAACAGGTTCAACAACTCTGAGTTCTGTAGGATTCTATATAATTTTGAGCATGGGGTTTATAGAGTTATGCCAGATTTAAAGCCGGTAGCCGCAACTGGTTCCAGGACTCTGTTGGTCCATTTAATCTTGAAAAGGATCCATTTAATCTTGAAAAGGAGATTCAATACATTGACAGCAACAACAAGAATCTAAGGGTTATCATGCACAAAGTTCTCTGTGTAGAAGATACGGTTTCTGGAGTGTTAAGAATCTTCCATTCTACTACAAAACCACATGTGGCAGCACATAGAACGGGTTTATCTACGTTGACTTTAGTAGTCAAAGGAACATGGAATTCCACAACTGGAATCCTCTCTATGATGGGATGTCTTGGTCCAGATCTTGTGAAATGCGACTCGGGGGTATTATTATGCTTCCCCAAATTTTTCTCAAGTAAACAAAGAAGCGTTGTTTATGGAACTATATATAGCTTGAGATATGCAATAAACGGGTTCAACCCTGTTTTCATTGGACTTGAGATGTTGTCTCCAGGTTTATACTATAATAGCTGGTATAGCAGCATTTATCTTTCATACAACTACTCGAAATATGATTCAGCTTTTAAATTTAGAGAAAAAACCCAAGAACCTTGGTTGATTACTTATATTAGGAAATCAATTCTGCGGTATCCTTCCCTTCAAGAAGAGACAAACAGGAAATTTAGAATACCAAATCGTCTATCGGATGATCTAAAGATTGATATGTTTACAAGCTTCATGACTTATGTGAGATTAGAGGTTCTATCTCTAGGTCCTTTATTTAGAACAAATGACAGCCATTTTTATGAAGTTTATAATCACGAGGGTCTTAATATATCCCTGAATCTCTTGTTTACAGAAAGCCCAAAAAAGCTCAAAGAATCTTATAGTCATGTCTCGAAGTTATATCTTGAGGGTCTATACGATCAGCGGGTAGGGAAGATGTACCTGATAGGCTGCAGGAATGTAAATTTTGATCATGTGGATCTTGAAAGAGGGTTAGATTGTTTGATTGAAGTCGCAATCGAGTACTCACCTGTAAACACAAGATGGTTGATAAATCCAACTGCAAAGATCAGCATTGTTAGTCAACGAAAGGAAGATGATAATTATTATTTCAAGCCAATAACCTTGCAGACCTTCATGATTCGTGACAAAAATCATGAAAAGCAAGTAGCTTTTCGTAAAATCTTTGAAGGGTATTTACGAACTTTGCTTCTTTTGATGTCTATTGCACACATATTGAACCAAATGAAGAACATGAAGAAATACCCTGAACCAGTTCCTTACATATCTCTTGTCATGCTAGGTTTGTGGATCTTCGGATATGGTATTAATTTGATTTATAGCAAAGAAATACTGATCTTATCGTTGGAATCTCAACGTTACATGAAGCATCCTTATGATCATCAAAGCTATAAACAACATCTGAAAAATCTTGATTATATTGCAAGATTCCTTGTTCTGGTTGCTATGTATCTGATGGCTAGGATTGCAAGAGTGGTGTTGAAGGCTCGAAAAGTGCTTCATGAACATGGTAAGTCGACTCCAAGTGAGAAAACGGTCCTTCTGGCTAGCTTGCTTGGCTACATGTGTTACTATCTCTTTAGAATCGTTGAAGTTGGTGTGTATTACTATGTACCAAACGGTAGCTTAACGAAAGATGTTTATATGAAATTGATCATGCAACTGTTCGGGTACACGATTCATGATCTTCAAGGTTACATTCTTGTTCCTCAAATAATTGCTCTTCGTATATGGAAACGACGTCATTCTGATCCTCTACTTAGATCTTTTCTAATCGGTCTATTGATTCCATCTCTAATCCAGTTCGGGTATGAAGTTGTGAGAAATAGAGTTACTTATCCTGTTTGAAAATGCTGTTTAATTTTCTCCTAGTTGTGTTCTGTTTTTGAGCTAATAAATTTACATATTATATCTTTTTCCTCTCTTAGTACAGATTTGCGAATATTTTGCTATTAACATTTGTTTGTTTCTTTTGAACTATAGACTAGTTAGACCATCATTCTATACTTTCGCTTGCTACCCATTTTTTAATTCAAAAAGTTCTTTTGCATAAATGCATATCATCATATTTAATATTTTAGATATACATATAGTAGATACATAATCCATATAACATGGCAATAACGATGAAGTCATGTATTTGGGGGTGTTTTGGAAACGTTTATCGCATCACACTCCCTTATAAATTGTTTAAGTCTTTTCTTCATTAACTTACAACTTTAAAGAATACTAATGACACAAATGCCCCTATATTTAATCAAATGGACCAAACTAACCTTTCATAATTAGAAAAATTCCATGTAACTTTTGTGCATAAATAAAAATGGATCTATTTGAAAACTACCATTTACTATAATTTCTACATCGATAAATACATTTTCATACTAACCTTCAAATATTAGACTACAATCTATTGTAGATAGATTAATCAAAACGTGTGCAGTTTGTGTAATATGATGTCAAATTGTAAATGATTTTGAATGAGTCTTCAAAAGGAAAAAAAATGACAATATCCTAGAATAAAAATGACAACTCCCTAATGAGGTTTGAGATGTTGGTAATTTTAGTGATGACAGGAAGAAAAAAGACATAGAATTTTAAACCTTTATATCTTTATATAATATAATATTCTACAATTAATATTTCATCATTTATATATGTTTAATTGATCTCCATTTTAGACTCAAACTCAGTAAATTAAAATCTTTTTTTTGCTCATAAATCATAATTTACTATTTGTTCTTAAAATTAAATTACTTTGTTCTTTTCTTTAACTAATTTTAATTAGTCATATCTCTCAACAAACATCATCCTCCTTTATAGTTAAACTTTTTTACACCTACTTTACATTCTAAATTCAATATAAAACTTAATCACTTTATATGGGTCCAGCAAATAACTTTTTATGCGAAAAATAAAAATTATATATCTACACACCTTATAAATTGTTTTCTTTATAACCTCACAACTTTAAAGATTAAAAAAGATGAAACTACCCCTATCTAGAATGAAAAAAGACAAAACTATCCATAACTAAATTAGAAAATATTTATAGATTTAGAAATAACTAATAATATCTAAATATGATCCATAAATAAAGATATATAACTATGAAAATAACAAACAATCAATTAATAAGTAAATAGATATTTAGACAATATATATATATATATACACACACACACACATAATATCGTTACATAATAAACTTTAGCCGACACAAGAATTAACAATTTAATCAGCACAGACACCTGCTACAATGTGTGGACAACTACTAGTTCATTACTATTTGCTTACTCCATCCGTTCCAATTTATTTGTCCACATTTTCTTTTTGAACTGTCTCAAATTAATTGTCTACTATCAAATATGAATTGAACTTTGTTATCCCTATTTGAAGTTAAAGATGTCTTTAATTAAATAGTTAGGGGTAAAAATGCAATTTTGCAAAACATATGCTTCCGTCATCGTGTTTTTTAGATGTTTAATCTTTTTCAAGTAAGTAATCTTTATAAAATATTTGTAATTATTTAACTGTTGATAAAATGAAAATAATAATAAAATAACGTTTAGACTAATCACAAACACCCTTAAAGGGATGTTTACTTTTTTTTATCATTAAGTGTTGTTTGCATGTGATGTCTGTTTGGATAAACATATCTGTTTATAACAAGTGTTGTTTGAGTAAATGTAATTTTTTTTTTGACCAAAAAAATGAAGTTAAATGATATAAAGTTTGAACAAGAAATGACTTGTTCAATTTCTACTGGAGAAAAAATGGTGAAAAATATATATATTTATTATTAAGTTTTTCTTTTTGATGAGGGCTTCATTTTTCTACCTATTTCAGAAACAGACATTCATTTCAGATTAAATGGAAAAGAAACTACAATTTATCTATCTGGATTAAGAAGTAAATGGAAACAGACCATTAGGAGAAAAATAAATAGGCCCTAAATCTCGTTAGTATTGTATGTATACGTGATGATGGCCCATTTAATTTTTACAATAAATATAATTGGGTTTTAACAACAAACACATCAAAACCAATCATGTCATGTCATTCATTTCATAAATAAAATAAAAATGGAAAAGAAAACATAAAAAAGCACTAACTTCAACATGGAACCTTGAGATATGTCTAGATTTCTCCCACAAAGGATATGTTTGGATGTCTTTTTTCAACCTAAAATCATTACCAAGATAATAATTTGTTTTTCCACTCTTGAAAAATCATTTATACGTAAGGCACGACTATTTTTGACTTGGTAAATAAATAAATATTAAGATGGCTTTATTTGTTAAGTTATTTGTGACTTTTATTTTCTATTGAGACGTAACACATAAAATTAACAAACAACAATTAATTAATCATGATTTATCCAAAATACATACTCTCTCCATCCCAAAATTATTGTCACCAGACAAATAACACAATTTAAGAAAAATGCATTTATTTCTGTTAACCATCAATAGAATTTCATTGTTGCCATTTTCAAGCATTTTGATTGGTTGGCTTTGGAAGTGGACAATTATTTTGGGACATACCAAAATGAAAAGATGGACAAATAAATTTGGACGGAGGGAGTATTACATAATACTTGAGACCAATATGACAACGTGTAAATCTGCTAGCAATATGATCTAGCTCTATATTTTGTCCATTCGGTAATGCTAAACCATCATATCATACTTTAACACTGCGTTCTCGAGTTAAAAACTGAGTGGAAAAGAAGAGAATGGAAGAAAGAAGAAGAGTAAAGAAAAGAAAAGAAATAGAAAGAAGAAAAATTATAGGATTGTGTTCTTAAGATAGAAGGAAAACGAAGGAAGGGAAGAGAATCCTTCCCGATCATCCCAAATATGGGAGGAAAGAAATAGGAGAAAAAATGCATTGAAACATTCCCTCTCCTTCCATTCACTTCATTTCATTTCCTTATATTAAAAAAAACTTAAGAACAACACTTTATTTTATATTACATTCTCTTCCTTTTTTTTTCCATCCTATATATAACTTGAAAACACAACGTAATAGTTAAAATTATATATGAATATTGTACAACTATGCATGTTAGATTATCAAATTATTTATAGTAAAAAGTAAACATACAAAAAATCATTAATTATAATAAATAAAACTATAAATAAGTTGATGAAACTTAAAGTATGTTGTTATCATATTTAAGCATTGAAATCGACTGTATTTGAAAAAAAAAAAAAAAAAAAAGTTCCGAGTTAAATGGTGCCGGCATTTTATCCGGATGCGAACTAACAAATAAATTTGGTATGTTATTTCTTCTAAATATTTTAGATTAGTGGAGTAAAAAGGTTCTTGAAGTACAAGATAATAAGATGTGAATGATGATGGAAACTATATTATTAATTAACCGAAAATTATTAAAAACTTATACTAAATGTTATGTTATGATAAAAGTGACATATGCGAAAAAGGGCCCGCACATGGTACGCATATTCATAGGCGCAGATGCCATTTTCTTGTACCATTACCTTTTGAGTCATTTAATTCCACGAATTCTTTTTATATCATTCGTTATCGTAAGAAGAGATTAACGTTTCGTTTGATTCGCAGAATATTAATGACGGAATTAAAATTTATCAAAGGAATTGAAATTTCATAGAATATGAATAACTTTCAATGAGGGAATTTGATGACTTACAACTCAATTCATCTTATCTGTGAACCAAACATGTATATGAAATGGAATTGAGATTTCAATTTCATCGAATTCCACACCAAACGAAACCTTAAGATTGTTATTATGTTAAACAAAAAACAACTTTTATGTTAATGAAGGTAGTTATTACGGTGCAACAATGAATTCACCGTTATTCTTGATCAAAATTATACGTTGATTGTGTGTATAAAAAACAACATGTACAATTTTGGTGAATTTACCATTGCTCTCTCGAAAATATGTAGCCGAATTTTTTTTACATGAACGATTATTAGATACGTATAAAGGAGGAAAGAAAAGGCAATGATTAGGAAGGTAGTGTGCGTTAAGTTGTGGATCGAAAGGAAAGGAGGATGGACGTGGGGTGGTAGGGTACGTTTGGGTGCAAATTAAGGGGCCCCTTGTATTGCATCAACTATGAATGACTACTGTCAATTTAATTTAAAGAGATTCAAAGGCCTTGTGTTAGGGGTGTTGTTCGGATAAACTGTTCGGATTTCGGGTTGTTCGGATCGGATTATTCGGATTTTGCAAGTTTATAATTTATCCGTAATCCAATCCGAATAAGATTCGGATTATTCGGTTTCGGTTTATACGGATTCGGATTGGATTGGTTCGGATTCGGATATTACATTTTTATCCAAATAAGAGAATATCTTAAACTTCCACGTCATTAACATAATTTAAACTTCACAAAATAACACTAAAAACTTTATATAAATCATTATAAGTGATGTATATGTTGATTGTATATAAATATACTCGTATAAATCATAAATAACATATATATAAAATTATATTTCTAAATTTAGTACCTTTTTCGGGTTATTTGGATTATTCGGATTAACCGAATTCAAAATTATTTATCCGTTATCCAATCCAAATAAGATTTGGATTACTCGGATTCGGGTTATTTGGATACGATTAACCAAATAATCCAATCCGTTTTACCAAAATCCGATTAAAGTCGGATCGGATTTTCGGATTCGGATATTTTCGACACCCCTACCTTGTGTTATGATCTTTTGTCGTTTTCGTATATATGTTCGATTAAATAAGCAAATAAAATGCATATGGACGTGACACTGCTAACTGATTTAGGTAATTAAGACGTTGTTAAGTTTATTTATATCTTTTTGATAAATAATTATATTGCTAATTTGCTACTACTAAAATGTTTCGTTTAAAAGAGATGGTCAAATATATGATCAAATTAAAGGACTTAATTATCATGTGCTCCAAGCTAGCTACTTCTTTCAAGTATTCGTATAGTAATTTCGTGATCTTTGTTTATATATGGATTTGTCCTTATATATGACGGATATTGTGTTGGATGTTAGGTCTGATATGGGGTCTAAGATATATATATATATTAATTGGATAGTTAGCACTTCATATGGAAGGCAAAGGCTACTCGATCCATGTGGATAGCAAAGGCCACTCCATGTGAAGGATGAGTCGAGGTGGGTCATCGTTTTTTGAATCAGATTCGTTTGTAGCATGATGTTGTCCCTAGCTTGCTAGCCGCAAAGATATGTACACATCGATCCACTTAAGTGAATGTTGATGGGAAACTACATAGGTAGTAGACATGGAAGCAGTTGGATCACGAAATAAAGTGATATGATTATGTAGTCATACATACTTGATCTAGCAATGATCATATAAATACGTAGTTGATTAGTTGTGGTCTAAGGACTATGGTAGTGTTTGATGCAGAGATGAACAAGAAGCCTTTAGCCTCGGATTGTTTGAGGAGCACATCAATCAAGAGGTTGTATGTGCCTTCGAGTGTCGTTAGAAGACAATATGTGTGTTACTATACATATTATGTTATGCTAGGTTGTAAATATGTCATTCTAAAAATAAGTCGAAGAGAGTCGAAGAGATTTAGTGATTGTTGTAGAGTGAAGATGTTAAATACTCCGTATAATGTTTTAGGGCCTTGAATTAAGGTCCCAAAGTATATGTATAATGTAATAATGTATATACAAAAATATAATAAGGATTAGATAAAATACATATATTTTTGTGTCTTTGTTAAAAAAGATTACTTGGTGTGATGTAGTGCTTTGTAGCTAGCTACTTCCATTTTCGAGAGTTTTCCACCAAAATATATTTGTGATCGATGATGTTGTTTGCCTAGAAAAACATAGCAAAGATTTTACCTATGCATGTCCAAAGAAATGTCTAAATATATAAATGGACGTGGATCCTAAATTTTAAAAGATTTGTCTTATTAAAAAGATGTATGATTTGATAGATTAAAATGTTTCATTGTATGAGTTCAATTCAAGCTTTTTGAGGGTTTGAGCTCATAAAGAGATGAACTTATTCGAAAATAGGAATGCAAGTGGTATACGTTCTTTTAAAAAGATAAATTTTGATGTGTAAATCATGCAACATTTGGTAAAACAGGTCATAATTAATAATATTGTAAACGGGTCATACGTATTGTAAGAGTGTGATGTAGTAATCAACGATCTTCAAAATAGTTTCTTTTAGAAAGGCATTACACATACCCCAATTACGAATATATACATCAAATCCACAAATATATATATATTTGTCTATTTCAGAACTTGAACCTCCGACTTCCGGCTGGTTATAGACCAATGACCATTTCGTAATGATCTTCTAAATAATGAATGGGAGTTGAATGCTACCATACGGATAAAGAACCCTATTCACTTTATGTACAAAGTAACGACGATGTCCAAACCATGTGCCAAATAATTCACCCGATTTACATAAAATAGGTACCGTAAACAAACTTTTTTAGACTATATATATAGCAGTCTTTTTTTACAACGTGCTATATTTATGACGGAAAAGTTGTAGAAAATAAAGCGTCGACTTTTAATAGTACAAAGTTACAAACATATACTTAATTACCAAATTTATAGTATATCATATGAGTAATTAATACACTTTTGTGCTAGTACGTACAATGTGCATAATTAAAGCATAACAACCATTAACTGTAGACAGTCGACTAATGCTCAAGTCTCAACCTTTCATGTGACAAAATGGACAATCCTTGAATAAAGGTACGAGAAACAATAAACGAGATCATATTTCCTTGCAAACGGGACCATAATTTCAATAATGTGGATCGTCTTGAACCGATCGAGAGTGTTTGAGAATGAGACAAATAGTAGGATCTATGATACATGATCGATATTATTCAGTTTGATGTAGATAGGTTCGATTCTACATGATCGATGTTTGATGATGTATTGATAATTTGTTAGTTGTGTACATATATCACCCAATTCATAATCGATTACATGTCTATATACTGTTACACGTTGGACTCATAAACCGACTACAAATCATCAATTTATGTACTGTACAGCTCTAAATTATTTTGTTATTTTATATGGCGCAAAACCCTTGACCCATGACCTCTACGGCTGTACTCACAATTTTCTTTTCAACCCCCGAACCTTGACGTGCTTTTTTTTATTGTATTCTTGCGACCCGCAGATTTCCGCGGGTCACATGTTTATTTGCGAATCTTATATAATTTAATAATTATATAAAATAACATGAGTTGTTGTCGTCAAAACTTTCAGATAAATTATCATCCATCTATCGATCTTATATATTAAAAGAAAAATCTTGAGAGAATAATGACCATTAGATGGAGATTAACAATTAAGATCTAACCCTTAAATTATTTAATGACATCATTAATCTCATTTTTATGTGACTAAAAGACTAATATACCCTTCTATATTTACAATATAAATCCTCTGTTTTTCCTTTAATTGTAGATAATCCTCCAAATATTTTATGAATATTTTAATTTAATAACTAATTTATTATTTCTTCCATAATTCAAACTCTTCCTACAATTTTATTTATTTTATTATTTCTGAAAAAAAACCCAAAATTATTTTCAATTCCAAAAAATTCATAACTCCATTCCATCGCCGAGTGATTTATATTCTTATTATACGACCTCCTATTTTGAATCCTTTTATCAATTTCTAATTTACGATTCTTGGATCATGGATGCCAACGGGTCGGGATCCGGCGGATTTCCATCACCGAGTGATTTAAATTCCTATACGACCTCCTATTTTGAATCCTTTTATCAATTTCTAATTTACGATTCTTGGATCATGGATGCCAACGGGTCGGGATCCAACGGATTTTAGTGTATTTGTACCCATTCCACCGCCTTTTATAAATTCTTTTATCAATTTCTAATTTACAATGCTTGCATTATGGATGCCAACGGGTCAGGTTTCTGTGGGTTTTAGTGTATCTGTACACATATCCGTTTAGAATATTCGTACTGATACCCAGCCAAATACCTGTCGTACCCAATTAGTATTACCCATCGGTTTTTCATATTTATTCGCGGGTTTTGGTTATCCCCATGTATATAACTTTGGTCAAACAAAAAAAATTAATTATTGAAAATACGACACAAATTGTAAACACGGGAAAAAAAAAAACGATACCAAAATACTATAAACTATAGTATATTTAAGATTTCAAATCTTAAAGCTAACAATTTAAATATAAAATTAAAATGTAATAATCATGAAAATCCAAATATAATAATGTATGGTATAAGGTTCACCGATTGATGTGTACACTATCTTATTATATATATAAAAAATAGTATATATAGTATATCAAATTCAAAATAATAATAACAATTATATAGCTATGGATAAGGGTACTTAAATATTTTTCATGGACGATTCCGTGAATTTCGTGAGTCCTAAATTAGTTATCATTTAAAATAATAGTCAAGCCAAATATTTAAGAAACAACTATAGCACTATAGTAGCATTTTAGATATTGAGTTAACTTTTTCAACTTGAAATATGCGAACAAATAAGTAAATGATTAGAGCATTCACATTGATTAAAAATTTTATAAAGCTTTTTTTTAAGATTTATGACATGTTTGTAAAAAGATTTTACATAAAAAATCTGTGTCCAATGAAAAAAAAGTTTTCAAAGCTGTTCTTTTCAAAATTTACACACAAAAGTAATCAAAAAAACTTTTAGTCAAACAGACTTTACCAAAAAAAAGTCTTGCTCCAATGATGTAACACCCGTCAATTTAGGACTTTAATTATTGCTTAAACTACTTGTAATTACGTGTATTTAGTCTTGTAATACTCTAAATATATGTAACGTTTTGGTGTAATTACATAGACGCTTACGCGATTTATTGAATCGTACACTTACGATCCGGACGAGGTCCGACACTATTTATATGGACGTTGGTGACAAAATTTATAAATAATGTGGAATTATCCAAACGAACATTTCTTACTATAATATATTACGATAATATATTACACGAGCTTCATGTTGCTTAAAACATATCCTACGCGATGAAACCGCACGAAACGCACCCCAATGAGCGATAAGTAACAAAAATTATATTTTTATAATTTTATAACTTGAAATGGAGTGTTAGGATAATATACTTCAGCTAAAGATATTTCGGATACACTTTAACATATAACGCGAAACAACATTTAAGCAAATACGGGACTTAACCGACTTCGACGCGTGATACAAAATTCGGAGACACAAACCCGCGAACCCAAACGGGATAGCCCAGCCCCGCGGACCCAACCCTTGACCCATGACCCACCCCTTTTAAAACCATTTTGTTTCCTTCTTTCTCATTTCACCCACAACAACCAACTTAAATCTCTCTCTTTCTCTCAAAATTTCAGACCAACACAGCCCCAAAATCGCCATAAAAACGCACCATTTCACGGAGCTACTTCAAGAAGAAACGATCACCATCTCGAGCTCTCCATCTTCATCTTCTTCGTTTTCAATTTCGTGGTATGAGACCTCTTGACTCTTTTAAATTACTTGTATCACTTTTATTTACATGCTAGAACGTTTCCCCAACGAGTTTATGTGCAAAAACCGACTTAGAATACGATTTTTAAAGTTAAGATGCGAACAACCCGTTTCGCGAGCCGAGATCTGTTCGTCCTGCGAGGCGAACCGAGATTCGACTCGCGAAGCCAAACTGCGAATCGAAATCACCTACGAACCGAACTGACCCGCTAGTTGACCTGCGATTCGAAGTCAACCTGCGAGTCGAGTTGACCTGCGAACCGAACTGACCTGCGAGTCAAGTTGGCCTGCGAGTCGAGTTCTATGCTGCGAACCCAACTCGGTTCGCAGCCCACTTTGTCTTTCGAACCCAAATTCAGTAATAAAAGCACTAATATGTACTAAGATTTATCACTTGATTTTACACCGAAATTAGATTTCAAATGCGCTTTCGATAAAGCAATATAGTAAAAATAAAAATTTTCCAACCTGACTTGGCAGCTCGACCCTAACCAGGGGCTCTGCCCCTTGGACCCCGCTACCAGGGGCGCTGCCCCCGGACCCCCGTCATCCAGGAACTTATAAATACTTTTTACACTGAGTGTCGAATACTCACAATCGACAATACATTTAATAATAACACTTTTGGATTATTATTACAAAACCGTCACAAACGGGCCATACTTGTTTTCAAACTACAAACGAATTACTAAACTAACACTTGGACATTTCCTAGTTGAGTGGACAACTAGCATGGGTGGTCTTTTAAGACACCAACTTATTTACTTGTTTACTTACGACCTTGTGCGTTTCGGACGCCAGAAGGTTGCAGGGTTCTGAGAACCGATATACGGACTTACATCCGCTTTACTTGATTGATTTCACATACGTACTGAATGGACTCAGGTGAGTCTTACAGCCCCACTTTTACTGTTTTTATACCTTGGGGTGAGATACTTAGCAACTGTTTTACATATGAACACAATGTACTGAACTGATTACTCTACTTTTACACGCACTGCATGAGTTACTTTTATCCACTGAAAGCCTCCTATCATAAGTTGTTAGTTATAGACGTAAGCGCGAGTATTAGTAGGATGGATCCATTCGGGACTGACAATCCCTGCCCGAGGTAGTAGCGCTACCACGAACCGTTTCGTAGAAACGGGCGTTTGATACTTGTTACATATGAGTGTTCGGATAGCACTCACGGGGGTACGTGATACTGTACTTGATTGTACCATTCACACTACACTGTTAAGCTTCAACTTGTGAGCTCATGGCACTTGTGATGATATACTGATTCACTTACTTGGCTTGTTGGCCATACGGGTACATATTTGTGGTTCATACTGATATTTTTACTACTAAACCTGTAAGATTCACCAACCTTTTTGGTTGACACTTTTTAGCTTTGTATCTCAGGTACACAGACGGAGTAGGATTACCCTGGACACTAGCTAGAGTCGCATGATTTTCTACATTGCATTTAACGGAGATTCTCAGCATTATCTTTTGTATATTATGATTATGTAATAGAATCTCTCGCCACACGCGTGGACTCTAGGGAACTATATTTTTGTAACCGAAAACACTATGTTTTCAAACATTTATATATATTGGAAATGTAACTATTTTATAAACGTTGCATATAGATGTCGTTTGCTTTACTTTATGCTGTGATATTTGATAAGTAACATCCCAAAGCTTGCTTCCGCCAACAGTGAAATTTGTGGATGTTACAAATGATAAAATATTTTTCAAATTTTTTTTCATACATTAAAACTCTAAAAATAGCTATCATTGGAGATGCTCTTAAAATATCGGTTGATATATTTTTTCAATATCCTTGTACAATTATTTACATTAAACAACATGAATAATAAGTTTCTTACTTATACGCATAGTTTGATAGTGAGTAATTATACTATCATATGTAATAACTAATATATGTTTAACAATTGTAAGGGTATATAGTTTCTTACTTATGTGCATAGTTTGATAGTAAGTAATTATACTATTAGATGTAATAACTAATATATGTTTAACAATTGTAAGGGTATATATACCCCTAGGTAAGTCAAATGAGTTAGCGGATGTGACAACCGTCACCAAACCGTAATCGTAATTTAAACTTTAAAAACTCATTTTTGTGCTAAGACTCATTTCAGGGATTTCTTTACATCAAAGTCTTCGTTTTAGAAAAACAAATCCAACGCAAAAAGGATCATCGCAATCGGATGTGTATCGAAAAAGATACGAGGCCAAACGTAAATGCGTAATTATTGAAAACTATAAGAATTATTAAGAATACGCGAATACATAGATAATTTGGGATCATTTATTCTTAAGCCCTATGACACGAGTTCGTTTTGTGTCTTCTTTTTTTTGCTTGGCCCAAAGAAACCGACCCAAACCTCCCTTTTGGTGGATCATTCGGCCCAACCCAACCCACACAACCTTATAACTATAAATAACAACCCAAAACTAAACCCTAAGACCTCTTTGATCAAATAAAAATCGTCCCTGGGGCTGTCCTTGCTGCTGGTTGACCGAAACCAAGAACAAGAACAAAGATCGAGTCGAGTGTTTGCTTTCGTGTGATACATAATCGTGTAATCGCTTAGGTAAATTCATAAACTCTATCAAATGACTTTTCCTATGTTTTCTGAGATTTATACATTCCAGAACTGATCAAGATGTAAACACGAGTCGATGGTATGATTTGACCTTAGTTAAAGACATAATCCGTAAACCATAGGTCATACGAATGAATTTTGGTTGCCAAAAGTAGCGCCTTTGTGATCAACTCAGGGGACGCCCGTCAAGACCCGAATGTGGTCACGGGTATGTTCCTCCTCAACAATTTAACTGCTTCTATTCTGTTTGATACTGGTGCCGATGGAAGTTTTATTTCCGATGAATTTTGCCCTCTACTTGACATCACACCTGTTGCTTTAGACGTTAAGTACACCGTAGAACTAGCAAATGGCAAGTTGATAGAAACCGATAGTGTGATACCTAATTGCACTTTAAATCTAGCCGACGAAATCTTCTCCATAGATCTTATGCCCGTTGAGATAGGAAGTTTCGATGTAATCGTGGGCATGGACTGGTTATCCAAACATCGCGCCGAAATCATTTGCCATGACAAAATTGTTCGCATACCTCTCGCCGTCGGTAGAACCTTGGTCATACAGGGGGAGACCGGTGGGACGAGGCTTAACATCATATCTTGTCTAAAAACCCGGAAGTTTCTGAGAAAGGGTTATCCAGCAATCCTCGCGCACATCATGGAGAAAAAGTCGGAAGAGAAGCGACTTGAGGATGTTCCAATTGTTCGAGACTTTCCAGAAGTCTTTCCCGAAGAACTACCTGGTCTACCACCGCAAAGACAGGTTGAGTTCTCAATCGATCTAGTACCAGGTGCTGCGCCTGTGGCCCGAGCACCATACCGCTTAGCTCCATCCGAACTTCAGGAGTTGTCCACCCAATTACAGGAACTCCTGGAACGAGGATTTATCAGGCCGAGTTCTTCACCTTGGGGAGCTCCGGTCCTATCTGTCAAGAAGAAAGACGGTTCTTTTCGAATGTGTATCGACTACCGAGAGTTGAACAAGTTAACTGTCAAGAATCGGTATCCACTCCCTCGAATCGATGACCTGTTCGACCAACTTCAAGGTTCAAGTGTCTACTCAAAAATCGATCTGCGATCAGGATATCATCAGTTACGAGTTCGCGACGCCGACATTCCAAAAACCGCTTTCCGAACCCGCTATGGGCATTACGAATTCCAAGTGATGCCATTCGGCCTAACCAACGCACCGGCGGTATTCATGGACCTTATGAATCGGGTGTGCAAACCTTACCTTGACAAGTTTGTCATTGTCTTCATCGATGACATCCTCATATATTCACGAAACAAAGAAGAACACGAGCAACACCTCAAAACCATCCTCGAACTACTTAAACACGAGGAGCTCTATGCCAAATTCTCTAAGTGTGAGTTCTGGATTCAAACGGTCCAATTTCTTGGTCACGTGATTGACAGTCAGGGGATTCACGTTGACCCATCAAAAATTGAGGCTATTAAAGACTGGCAAGCACCCACCACTGCAACTGAAGTACGCCAATTTTTGGGTCTTGCCGGGTATTACCGACGATTCATTGAAAATTTCTCCAAGATAGCCTTACCACTCACGACTCTGACCCAGAAAGACAAAAAGTTTGACTGGACTAATAAACAAGAGTCGGCATTCCAACTATTAAAACAAAAGCTTTGCAGTGCTCCTATTCTATTATTACCCGAGGGCACCGATGACTTCGTGGTATACTGCGATGCTTCTCATCAAGGTCTCGGTTGCGTGCTTATGCAACGAGACAAAGTCATAGCTTATGCTTCACGACAGCTCAAGATTCATGAAAAGAATTACACCACCCACGACCTCGAATTAGGAGCCGTCGTTTTCGCCCTAAAAATTTGGAGACATTACCTCTATGGCACTAGGTGCACAATCTTTACAGACCACAAAAGTCTCCAACACATATTCGATCAGAAGGATCTCAACATGAGGCAACGTCGATGGGTCGAGTTGCTTACCGATTACGACTGCGAACTCAAATATCATCCAGGCAAAGCAAATGTTGTTGCTGATGCCCTCAGTCGGAAAGAGCGAGTGAAACCACTTCGGGTTCGAGCCCTCAGTATGACCATTCACAACAATTTAAACGTTCAAATTCTCACTGCTCAACTCGAAGCTTTGAAACCCGGAAATATCAAAGATGAAGCCTTGCGAGGCATGGATAAACAATTCGAAATCAAACCTAAAGGGATTAGGTATTTCTCAAACCGAATCTGGTTGCCTAAATTTGGGAACCTAAGAGACTTGGTGATGGATGAAGCTCACAAGTCCAAATATTCCATCCATCCGGGATCCGATAAAATGTATCACGGTATCAAGGACTTCTACTGGTGGCCGAACATGAATGCTGAAATCGCCACCTATGTCAGCAAGTGCCTTACTTGCTCCAAGGTCAAAATCGAATATCAAAAACCATCTGGTTTACTTCAACAACCCAGTCTTCCTGAATGGAAATGGGAACAAATTGCCATGGACTTCATAACCAAACTACCCAAGTCAGCGAACGGTTGCGATACCATTTGGGTGATCGTGGATCGTTTCACAAAGTCTGCTCATTTCCTGGCAATCAAGGAATCCGACAAAATGGAACGCCTCACCAGAATCTATCTAAAGGAAATCGTGACCAAACACGGTGTTCCAATCTCAATTATCTCCGATAGGGATAGTCGTTTCACTTCACAATTTTGGCAATCACTTCAAAAATCCCTGGGTACTCGACTTGATATGAGTACCGCATATCATCCTCAAACCGACGGCCAAAGTGAACGAACAATTCAAACACTAGAAGACATGCTACGGGCCTGCGTAGTAGACTTCGGTGTAAACTGGGAAAAACACCTACCATTGTGCGAGTTCTCGTACAACAACAGTTATCATACCAGCATTAAGGCTGCACCTTTCGAGGCACTGTACGGCCGTAAGTGCCGGTCACCTATCTGTTGGACCGAAGTTGGGGATAGTCAACTCACAGGTCCAGAAATCATTCACGAGACGACCGAGAGAATCGTCAAAATTCAAAACAAGCTCAAGGCCGCGCGTGATCGTCAGAAAAGTTATGCTGACGTGAGACGTAAACCACTCGAGTTCCAAGTTGGGGATCGAGTACTACTCAAAGTATCGCCTTGGAAAGGCGTAATCCGATTTGGCAAACGAGGGAAGTTAAATCCCAGATACATTGGACCATTCGAGATCCTCGAAAGGATTGGTCCAGTGGCATATCGATTGCAGCTGCCATCTGAACTCAGCAGCGTGCATCCCACTTTTCATGTTTCAAATCTGAAGAAGTGTCTGTCTGATGAGACACTTATCATTCCACTCGATGAACAGGAATGCGTTAGTTGACTCTGACCACGAGAGAACCGGACCATTACTTGATACGTGCTGGACACTAGGCTGGATATTATATACTTATATATATTAGCCTCGTCTTACTTACACTCTGCCTCAGGAATGGCAAACACACCACCCAATTCGTCACACTCTCATCCGCAAGGATCACGAAACCCACGAGTAGCCAGGAGAAACACTGGATCACCTCGAAGCAACCCCTATCCTGTTCATAACTCTCAGAACTCGGCACATCTCACGGTGCCAGTGTTGGCTACCCAACTCCGCCGTCAGGAGCAAAGACTCGAGAATCTCGAACGGGAACAACACCGAATGACCTACCTGCTTGTGACACCCGTCAATTTAGGACTAGAATTTAGTGCCTAATCAAGTTTTAATACATGTAATTAGTTCTGTGTTAGGCTAATTAATGTATCAATTATTATATATATTGTTGAATATATATCTACACAAAGATGCGGTTTATTTAAATCGTACGAGTTTCAAATCGAATGTAATTCGATTCAATTAATACGGACGTTGGTGAACAATATTTTATTAAGTAATACAAGGATTATTAATAACGTTATCATACTTAAAAATATTATGTCAATAATATTTCGTATCCAAGTCTTATTACACAATTAATATAAACGCGAATCAAATGTAACTTCGCAAACAAAATGAGACAAATCACCTTTATAATATAATTATTAAATGTTTGGTAAAATACTTCAACAAAAATACTGAATAATTATTCGTATTTTAAAAACGTATATTAAAACATATAAAATAAATATTTAGCGTTTAAACGATCGGGGAAACGAACACCGCACGGGACACTTCGCGGAGACTGAAAAAGGGAGGAGATCCCTTAATCACCTCCCCATTTCTTTTCTTTTCTCATTTCTCTTTTATCTCTCTCTCTCTTCCTTCTCTTTTCTCTCAAATATCATCATCACCACCATTTTCATCAATCACCTAAAACCCCTAAATAACACCTCTAAATCACCATAAATCTCGGAGCTCATTTGGGACAAAAGATTCACCACATCACGATCTACAACCTCATCTTTTCGGATTTTCCATTCGACACCGCGTAAGTTTCCGACAAAAACCCGAAACTCTCCGTTTTCACTTATTTTTACTTGTTTGCGGTTTTTTTTAAGTGTATAATGTCCTTATATGGGTTGGGTAAAAGTTTTGGATCAAACGGAAACCGAAAAACTCGTTTTCGACACAAATTCCGGCCAACAGACCGTAACGTCGCATTTGGGCCAGACTTTATGCGACGTCAGCTGCGACGTAGCAAAACCTTCCACAACGTCGCATATAGCGACGTCAGCCCCAACGTCGCCTTAATTGGCAGAAGTCGCAATTAGCGACGCAAGCCCTTACGTCGCCGAAATCAACAACGTCGCATATAGCGACGCCACGCACAACGTCGCATTAAATTGCGAAAGTCGTACATAGCGACGCCATGCTCAACGTCGCAGTCAGGACCTGCGACGTCGCACAAACCAGAAAACACAGATTTTCACTAAGTGTCGAGACTCTAAATTTTATCACTTGATTTCACCCAATTTCAAGTCCAGATGCGTTTTTCACCAAAGCAATATAGTATAAATAAAAATTTTCCAAGCTGACCTGGCAGCTCGACCCCAACCAGGGGCTCTGCCCCTTGGACCCCGCTACCAGGGGCGCTGCCCCAGGACCCCCGTACTTAGATTCCGTAACGGCTTCTAAAACATAATCAAAACACATTTTTCAAGTAAAACGCCACGAAATCAAAATAATAATAGTTGAGATTATTATTACAAATCCGTCACCAACGGGCCGTACATACTTTCAAATATTCAAGTCAATCAACCAAATCATAGTAATTTGGACAAGTCAATCAACCAAATCGGGGTAATTTGGACAAACAACTGCAAGGGTAGTCTTTCGGGATGCCTAATCAATTAATAACCATCGCGTGTCATGGACACCTTCAGGTTACAAGTCTTCGGACAACACATCACAGCTAAACAATTCAAGTTTATTCCAATAACCACTCAAGGCTCAGGTGAGTTTCATAGCCCCATTTTCACTATTTTACAACTAGGGGTGTGATAATACTGCTCTGTTTTGTTTTACAAGTAGAACGCAAGTGCCAAACTTCAAATACTACATGAGTTTCAAGCTAATCAATTTAAAGTCCTCCATAGCATAGTCTCTAGTATTTATAGCGTGAATGTTAGTATATGATATCATATGGGATTGACAATCCTCATCCGGGTTAGCACGCACTAACCGGTCAAACGGATGTATTAGCATTTGGGAAGACGAGTGTGGATTAGACACTCGTAGGAGGCATTTCAAGTTAGGTTTCCTTAATTGGGCCTGACAAATCAAGTTAAGCTCAGACTATGTGCTCATGGATTGTATAACTTTTATTTTGCTTAATTGCATTTTAAATTCAATATAAATCTTGCGGTTCTGACAACTATACATTGACATACAAACCTGTGAGCTCACCAGCGTTTTCGCTGACCCATTTTAGTATTTATCACAGGTACCCAGCAGTAGGTTGGCTGCACAAGCAGGGATTATTAGCTCGAGTCAGCATACATACAACTAGAGATTTGATTGCATTATTATATTTTGTAAAAGTAATTATGCCATGTAATCTCTCAATTTCAGGAACCGAGCTAATGTAACATTGTTTTGATGTAAACGTTTACTTTATTTATACAAGTTTAAAACGACGCATATAGTGGTCGTTCATTATTATCTTATGTGCTTTGTATATTGATTAGTGACACCCAAATCGAGCTTCCGAAAATCAATCAAATTTGGGGGTGTCACACTGCTCGGCCAAGCTCTTGAACATATATCACAACTCCAGCGAGAACAAGAAGATACCAGCCTTTCTGTAAGCATAATTCAGGATTCAATGACCGCTGAATTAGGTGCGGATGAACTCATAAGAGACCGACTAGAGGAATGTGAACAGCGTTCACAGGAGGCAGAGGAGTACTCTCGAACACTGGTACAACGACTGGCCTTGGTTGAAGACAACGCCAGACAAGCCAACAGACTAGCAGAAACCGTGGACCGCCTTGTCGCGCTGATGGAGCAGATTAATCTGCATCAAGATTAGATCAGTCTGTAACTTGTAACCAGTTAACTACTTTATTAGGTCCTATGTAATTCAACCGGATGTAACAATTCCCGTCACTTTTGTATTGCTATTACTTTGTAATCTTTTGGAAAACCCGTACCTTGTATTCAACTTGTTTATCTAAATGAAATGTGATTGTCACTTCGTACTGTTATTGTGTATCTCATCATTTACACTTGTGACATATCATAATTTCATACAAATATCTTATTCCCCTTTCCTTGTTCTTTTCTTGTTCAGCATCATGCCTCCTCGCCGGCAAATCACCCTCAGTGAAGCCGAAATTGCGGGTCTGATTGCCCGTAGTGTGGCCCAAGCCCTAGCTACCCGAACATCAACTCCTGGTAGCGAATATACAGCTACTAATGGGCCACAACCCAAACCCTGTTCTTACAAAGACTTCGAGAACTGCAAACCTCTGAACTTTGCAGGTACTGAGGGAGCTATCGGTCTAGTACGCTGGGTTGAGAAAGTCGAATCTGTGTTTCTTATCTGCAACTGTGCGGAGGGAGACAAGGTTAAGTACTCCGTTTGTACTTTCACTAACACCGCTCTCACCTGGTGGAACACCTATGCCCAGACTGTGGGTATCTCTAATGCTTACAAACTCCCGTGGGAGGAGTTAAAGGAGATGTTGAGGGGCGAGTACTGCCCCAGGGATGAATTGAAACAGCTGGAATTGGAATTTTGGAACCACAAAATGCAGGGTGAGGACATCACTGGTTACACCAACCGCTTTCACCAACTGGCACTTCTGTGCCCAACCATGGTCGATCCTGAGTACAAGAGGATCGAGAAATACGTTGATGGACTTCCTGACAGACTCCAAGACCTGGTGACATCATCCAAACCGGGTACTATCCAGAGCGCCATTCGTATGGCCCATGAACTGACGGCAAACTCTGTCCGCCGTGGCACAACATCAACCCCATCTACAAACAACAAACGCAAATGGGAAGGAAACCCAAACTCATCCAACCAAATCACCAATAAAAAGCCTGAGTCTGTTAAGGCTTACTCATCGGGGACTACAGAAAAGAAAGGGTACGGCGGGAACAAACCCTACTGTTCCAAATGCAATCGTCACCATGACGGTTCCTGCCCTTGCACCAACTGCAAAAGGTTCGGGCACCTAGCCAAGGATTGCCGAGCCATCATTCCTACCTCCAGCATCAATGCACCAAAGACCTGCTTTTGGTGCGGAAATTCTGGGCATTTCAAGAACAACTGCCCCAAGCTGAAGAACAACAACAACAACAACCGCAACAACAACGTCCGAAGCAGAGCCTTCGTCATCACCTCAGGGGACGCCCGTCAAGACCCGAATGTGGTCTCGGGTATGTTCCTCCTCAACAACTTTTCTGCTTCCATTCTATTTGATACTGGTGCCGATAGGAGTTTTATTTCTGATGAGTTTTGCCCACTACTTGATATCACCCCTGCGGCCTTAGATGTTAAGTACACCGTAGAACTTGCAAATGGTAAACTCATAGAAACCAATAGTGTGATACCTAATTGCACTTTAAACCTAGCCGACGAAATCTTCTCAATCGATCTTATGCCTTTTGAACTAGGAAGTTTCGACGTCATCGTGGGTATGGACTGGTTGTCCAAGCATCGGACCGAAATTGTTTGTCATGATAAGATCGTCCGCATCCCTCTCGCCGTCGGTAGAACCTTGATCATACAGGGGGAGACCGGTGGGTCGAGACTAAACATAATCTCCTGTTTGAAAACCCGAAAACTTCTGAGGAAGGGTTATCCAGCAATTCTCGCACACATCACGGAGAAAAAGTCGGAGGAGAAGCGACTTGAAGATGTGCCAATCGTTAGAGACTTTCCCGAAGTCTTTCCAGAAGAACTACCTGGTTTACCTCCACCTAGACAGGTCGAGTTCTCGATTGATCTCGTGCCGGGTGCCGCACCCGTGGCCCGAGCACCGTACCGACTAGCCCCATCCGAACTTCAGGAGCTGTCCACTCAGTTACAGGAACTTCTGGATAGAGGATTCATCAGACCGAGTTCTTCACCTTGGGGAGCTCCGGTCTTGTTTGTCAAAAAGAAAGACGGTTCATTTCGAATGTGTATTGACTACCGAGAGTTGAACAAACTAACCGTCAAGAACCGATACCCACTTCCTCGAATCGATGATCTGTTCGACCAACTTCAAGGATCAAGCTGTTATTCAAAGATTGATCTTCGATCGGGTTATCATCAATTGCGTGTTCGCGATGCCGACATCCCAAAAACCGCATTCAGGATCCGTTATGGGCATTACGAATTTCAAGTGATGCCATTCGGTCTAACCAACGCACCGGCTGTATTCATGGACCTTATGAATCGGGTGTGCAAACCTTATCTCGACAAGTTTGTCATTGTCTTCATCGATGACATCCTCATATACTCACGAAACGAACAAGAACACGCACAACACCTCAGAACCATCCTAGAACTACTTAGACACGAGGAGCTTTACGCCAAATTCTCTAAGTGTGAGTTCTGGATAAAAACCATTCAATTCCTTGGACACGTGATTGATAGTCAGGGAATTCATGTAGACCCATCAAAAATCGAGGCTATCAAGAACTGGCAAGCGCCAACCACTCCCACCGAGGTACGCCAATTCTTGGGATTGGCGGGGTATTATCGCCGATTCATCGAGAACTTCTCAAAAATAGCCTTGCCACTCACAACACTGACTCAGAAAGACAAAAAGTTCCATTGGACTGATAAACAAGATTCAGCATTTCAGCAGCTAAAACAAAAGCTTTGCAGTGCACCCATTCTATCCTTACCCGAAGGCACCGATGACTTCGTGGTATACTGTGATGCTTCTCACCAAGGTCTCGGTTGCGTGTTGATGCAACGAGACAAGGTCATTGCTTACGCCTCCCGACAACTAAAAGTCCACGAGAAAAACTATACAACCCACGACCTCGAGTTAGGGGCCGTGGTATTCGCCCTCAAAATCTGGAGGCATTACCTTTATGGTACCCGAAGTACCGTGTTCACCGACCATAAAAGTCTTCAACACATCTTTGACCAAAAAGATCTTAACATGAGACAGCGTAGGTGGGTTGAATTACTCACCGATTACGATTGTGAGATCAAATATCATCCAGGCAAGGCAAACGTGATTGCCGATGCTCTCAGTCGTAAGGAACGCACAAAACCACTTCGAGTCCGGGCCCTCAGTATGACCATTCACAACGATTTGAATATCCAGATTCTCACCGCTCAACTCGAAGCTCTCAAACCCGATAATGTCAAAAACGAGGCCTTGCGAGGCATGGATTAACAATTCGAAATCAGACCCAACGGAGTTAGGTACTTCTCTAACCGAATCTGGTTGCCTAGTTTCGGGAACCTGCGGGACTTGGTGATGGATGAAGCTCACAAGTCCAAATATTCTATCCACCCGGGATCCGATAAAATGTATCACGGGATCAAAGAGTTTTATTGGTGGCCAAACATGAAAGCTGAAATCGCCACGTACGTCAGCAAGTGTCTTACTTGTTCGAAAGTTAAAGCCGAATACCACAAACCTTCCGGCTTACTTCAACAACCCGACATTCCTGAATGGAAATGGGAACAGATTGCCCTGGATTTCATAACCAAACTTCCTAAGTCATCAAGCGGTTGCGATACTATTTGGGTGATCGTCGATCGTCTCACCAAATCAGCTCGTTTCCTGGCAATCAGAGAAACCGTTAAAATGGAACGCCTTACACAAATATATGTCAAAGAAATCGTTTGCCAACTTGGTGTCCCTATCTCGATTATCTCTGACAGGGATGCTCGTTTCACATCTCGCTTCTGGCAATCACTCCAAAAATCATTGGGTACCCGTCTCGATATGAGTACCGCGTACCACCCTCAGACCGATGGCCAGAGCGAACGAACTATTCAGACACTGGAAGATATGCTACGAGCCTGCGTAGTTGATTTTGGTACCAACTGGGAAAGACACCTACCGTTGTGTGAGTTTTCCTACAATAACAGTTATCACGCCAGCATTAAGGCTGCACCTTTTGAGGCACTGTACGGTCGTAAGTGCCGATCACCGATCTGTTGGACTGAAGTGGGAGATAGTCAACTCACTGGTCCTGAACTTATACACGAAACCACCGAGAAAATTTTTGAAATCCAAAACCGACCCAAGCCGCACGCGATCGTCAGAAAAGTTACGCTGACGTGAGACGCAAACCCCTCGAGTTCCAGGTTGGGGACCGAGTACTTTTGAAAGTATCGCCTTGGAAAGGTGTAATCCGATTCGGCAAACACGGGAAATTAAATCCCAGGTACATTGGACCTTTTGAGATCCTCGAGAGGATAGGTCCAGTGGCATATCGACTGCAGCTGCCCTCTGAACTCAGCAGCGTGCACCCTACCTTCCACATTTCTAACTTAAAGAAATGTCTGTCCGACGAGACACTTATCATACCCCTTGACGAGATCCGCATCGATGACAAACTTCATTTCGTTGAGGAACCCGCCGAAATTATGGACCGTGAGGTCAAACAACTGAAACAAAGTCGTATTCCCATCGTCAAAGTCAGGTGGAATTCGCGGCGTGGTCCGGAATTCACTTGGGAACGGGAAGACCAAATGCGACTCAAGTATCCTCACTTATTCACTGATTCTACCCCGAATGCGACATCGACTTAAATTTCGGGACGAAATTCTTTTAACAGGGGAAAATGTAACAACCGCCAAATTAGGACTAGTAATTAGTGCCTAATTCTCTGTAAATACATGTAATTAGTTCTGTGTTAGGCTAATTAATGTATCAAAATATATTTTGGTGAATATATACGATTACGCTGTTGGATTTGATCGTACACAGTTTTAAATCGAAGGTAATTCGATTCAGAAATACGGACGTTGGTGAAACATTTTAATATAAACATGAACCGTCATTTAAAAGTATTATAGTATACGGAATAATATTTCAATAACCTTCACAAAACTATCCTGACTTGTACAACCAAACTACGCGATTTAAAAATAAAATACTTAAATTTATTAAAGAGTTGACAAAATAGTTTAATTAAATTATTTAACAAAGATTCGTATTTTTTAAATAAGTGATTAACGCATAAAATAATGAATTGACGCTTAAACAACGGAGAAAACGAACACCGCACGGGGCGCGTTGACGGAGACCGAAAATGGGAGGTTAAACCTCCCACTTTCTTCTTTTTCCCTCACTTTTTCCACCCCTTTCTCTTTCTTCCTCTTTTTTTTCCTCTCAAATCACAAATCCACCACCATCTCACAAAATCATCAAATAACACCATCAAACGACGCCGGATCATACCACCCCTTTGGAGAAAAACGTTCACCACTTCACGATCTACAACGCTATCTTTCCGGAATTTCATTTCGGCATTTTGTAAGTTTCCGACAAAACCCGAAACTCTCCATTTTTACTCATTTTTACATTTTTATGGTTTATATATGCTTAAAAAGTCCAAAAATGGGTTGGGTAAAAGATTTGGACCAAACGGAAGTCGTTCGGCCGATTTTCCAGCCACCGGAACCATATCAGTCGCCGACGTCGCATCTGGCTTGGCCCGATTGCGACGTCAGTTACAACGTCGCTAAACACCTCACAACGTCGCATATAGCGACGTCATCCCCAACGTCGCATTGACTTGCGAACGTCGCATATAGCGACGCAGACCTTAACGTCGCAAACCGAACTAACGTCGCATATAGCGACATAATACGTAACGTCGCATTAAATTGCGAATGCTATACTTAGCGACGTCATTCCAAACGTCGCGGTCATCATGTGAGACGTCGCACCTGACGTCGCACAAACCAGAACCTTGAAAACTTACATTTTTACTAAGTGTCGGAACCAAGATTTTTCCACCTAATTTTACTCCAAATTCAAATTTCGGATACGTTTTCACTAAAGGAAAGTAGTAGGAATAAAAATTTTCCAAGCTGACTTGGCAGCTCGACCCCAACCAGGGGCTCTGCCCCTTGGACCCCGCCAGGGGCTGCCGCCCCCGGACCCCCGTCATTGGATGTTGTAAATACTTTTCACACTAAGTGTCGAACATTTACAAATAACGAAACCTGATTCAACGATACATATAATGATAACACTTTGGATCATTATTACAAACCGTCACCAACGGGCCATACTTGTTTTCAAACTACAAACGGGTTACTAAACAAACACTTGGACATAACGAGTTGTGTAGACAACTAGCCTAGATAGTCTTGCGGGACATCTACTTACTTAACTTTATATGTTTAGGCATTTAAAGGTTACGGGTTCGGAGAACCTACATACTACCTACCATTTGCTACTGCTATTTACTCGACTCAGGTGAGTCTTACAGCCCCACTTTTACTGTTTTACATACGGGGTGAGGTACATTGCTTACTTTTCTTGAACACAAGTACTAAAACTGCTTACTATACCAAACGGAATTGCATGAGTTATTTACTATTTACAGAAGTCTCTCCATCATATATCGTTAGTTATGGACTTAAGCGCGAACACTAGTTAATGGATCCATTAGGGAAATGACCCTCCCCGCCCGGGGTAGTAGCGCTACCACGAACCGTTCTGTATAAACGGGCGACTATTATTCGTTACATCTGCTTGCTCAGTTACGAGCATGTCACGGGAGCAAATTATTACTTACGGGTTAAGCTTCGATTATGAGCCTCATGGCAACGGTATAACTTATTTACTTTACATTTGCTGGATTTGCAAATACTTGATTTACGCCTGCGGGCACTATTGATGAAATCTTGTGTTCAAAAACTGATATTACTTACAAACCTGTGAGATTCACCAACATTCGTGTTGACCTTTTAGCATGTATTCTCAGGTACTCACATGGAGTAGGATTCCCCCAGGACATAGCCAGAGTCGCATGAATTCAACTAAACTGCATTTAACGGAGATTCTCAGCATTATCTTTTGTACATGTTGATTATGTAATAGAATCTCCCGCCATACGCGTGGACTCTAGGGAACTATTTTTGTATACGAAAACATTAAGTTTTCAAACATATATTTATATGAAATCGTTTTACAACGTCTCATTTAGAGGTCGTTTACTGTATATCTTGTGCTTTGTATATTGATTAGTAACACCCAAGTATGCTTCCGCAAATCATTAAATTTGGGGGTGTTACATATACGGTCTGGACCAGCCGTATACGGCTTGGTTCAGCCGTATGCTGATTCTTCGGTTCTTCATTTCTTCGTTTGGGCGTAACTTCTTCGTCGTTTATCCGTTTTGAGCGATCTTTATGTCCACGCGTTCGTATTTTCTTAACGAAGAAAATGACATAAACTAGAGGTCAAAATTCCAAGTGTAGCTCAAATTGTGCTAAAATACGTGAACAAAAGATTCAATGATCGTTTGTGCTCTGTTTTACTCATTTTTAGGTTGTTTTTGCTGATTCTTGAAACATCGTCTATATTTTAGCCCTTATGATGAAATGTGACGTTTAAGTTCATTTTTGAGTATTTTCATTAATAATTGGGCCAAAATGGTGAGATAATGGCACACAAAAACATGACTTTTTGCGTGTCATCAATAACGTGTGATTTCTTGAACATTGTATTGTTATACATTGTGTACTTTGCACTCATGTGTTTTAACAAAACGAATATGACTTGATAAATTGTTTATTTAAAAACCTACGAACTCACCAACCATGTGTTGACGTTTTAGAGCATTTCTTTTCAGGTGAAGCTAGTAATCCAAGAGCTGAGACTAGTGTGGCTTAGCGAGACTGTTATAGTGCATTTGAGATTTGGTTATGTGAGCGATTGTATTTGTAACGTTATGAAGTGGTATCATAACATTTTGTTGAATTTCATTTAGTGAATTTCTTTTATATCAATGTGTTATGATCTAGTCGTGCGTTGCATTCCGTTGTTTCCGCTTTAGACGGGGTGTGACAGCGGATCGGGTTTTATCAGCGACGGATAGTGTATACTCGTAATCCGTCTATGACATTGTCGATGTGTACAATTTTTGACCCATATCTATACCCGAGGGTAAGTTTCACAATTCACAGGTTTATCCATCCATCACGGAACGAATACCTACGAGTCGACAATAATTTTTTCTTATACATATGATTGATCAGTTACGGTCATCAGATAACTATGAATAAATATCTTTCATATAGTTGTCATACATGTAGCCAGTCATGTTTATGCACTTAGTCTTTGTAACATCCTCTTTATGGGCATATGAGTAATGTGGTAATTTCCTTATTTTATTTTGTTACTTAATTGTGTTATAAATAATTTATATTATTTGGGTATTGAAAATAATAGGTCAAATGGTTAATTGACTTATTGTGGATAATAAAATATTATTTCTTTTACATTGATGTAAATGTCGGTAAAATAAAAGATTTGTTCTCGTGAATGGCTTTTAGGTTTCAGACAATATGTATAGAAGGGGAATAAAATTATACTAATTGATTTTGGAGGTCGATTAATGGAGCTGACCTAACTCCTCTGTAACACCCAGTTTCAGGGTCTAGAAATAAATAGTATTTTATTAAGATTTTAAATGGTTATTTAAAATAAATAGGTAAAAGAGTCACATGATTTATTGTGACTATTAAAATTGTACTAGTTTTAAATTAAAGTAATTGACGGTAAAATAAAATATTTTGTCTTGCGAGTATTTTCGGGTTCCAGACAATAGGCTTAGAAGAGGTATAATAATTACACTGTTTTAAAGGGTTGGAGTCGGTTAAAATATGGTGACCGACTCAATCTCACTAAACTTCTCTTTTTGTTCCTAACTTTCTAAAATCTTCATATGATTTATATCTCCAAAAACTTTACATACAAATTCAATTGGAAAGGGAAGGGGCTTATGTTTTAATCATCATCATCTTTGATTGTAAGTCACCATCATCATCTTGTTCTTAATCGATTCATAATTGTTCTTGTATACATGAACTTGGGTTGATTGATTTAATTGAAAACATGTTAGTGATGTTATTTGATGTTATGTGAAGTTTATTGATGCTTATTAGGCATTAGAAACCTTGTTAATTCGATTAGTAGATGGGTTTGTATGTTTTGTGGATTGAAACCTCGGATTAGGGTTTTACAGCAAGTTGCGGGTCATCTTAGGCGTTGAAACGCGATCCCAGCCATGAACCAGGATCGCGTTCCTTAGTTATAAATTGTCTTAGTCGATTTTGGTCTTACGAACGCGATCCAGCCCTCGTTTCCGGATCGCGTTTCCAAGTGTAAAACGGTTACAGAATCTTTTGTAAAGAGGAACGCGATCCCACCACCTTGATCCGGATCGCGTTTGCATGAACAATCTTGACGAGTTTTGCAAATTTCAGGGTCGCGGATAGGTGACAACTTCATTAACTCGGTTTGGGATGAGATTCACATGTTCACTCGGAAACGGCCCAATGATCAAAACTATAATTTAATAGCCTAGGCGGTTTTTGGCCATTCGGGGTCATTTAAGGGTCGAAAATGGCATTTTTCAGTTTTTAAACGTCATATCAGGACTTTCTGATTTAATTTTTGATTGAACTTTTGTTTGCCTAGACTTCAGGGATTATCAGATTTGATAAATATGCTATGATAACGATTATGAGATGAGTTACTGACTTGTTATTAATTATGTTCTCAGATAAGCAAAAGGAAACTCAGTGATATAAGACAACTGAGTTCAGAGACTGGAATTTTGGTGAGTGGTTACTGTAATCCTCGGTTCAACCCAGTTGTAACGGGTTCGGTTACAATGGGTAGACTAGGATAGTTTTAGTTATATTTAGTTATAATTATTGTTCATGTTAATTTTAGTTGTTTAGTTCTTGTTTATATAGATTGATTAGTTGATTGAGTTTAGTTGATTCAGTTGTATCAGTTGTTCAGTTGATATTCCATAACTGCTTATGATATGCCTTTATGTGACAAGTTGTTGAAATGATTCGGAGTGAGGTCAACAATGGTTGGGTTTGGTTACTACTGTGTAGCTGTCTAGGTTACTTTGATACACATAGTTGAGAACTAACCTATTCAGTGAAGGTAGTATTCAGGCTATCGGTAAATCACTGTGATAGTATACCAGTGATTGCAGGTGACTGTGATAGTATACCAGGAGCCGCCGGTCCTCATGTACTTATGTGCTTATGTGTTTAATTGTTGAGTTTATCAGTTGTAAGACTTGTTATGATTGGATTGAACCGTTGGTTACGGTTCCATTCACTTAGCGTGATCTAATCCCTCGTTGTTGAATGTTTTGCAGATTTTGGTTAGTTTTTGAAGTAGATCGGGATGATGGTTGACTGGGTGTTTGACTGCACGCGCTAACTCTGATCTTTTGTTAATATCTTTTGGAAAAGTTTTATATAACACTCGTTTTAGATTAATATGGTTATGTAACTAATATAGATTGTAAATTATGTAGAGATGGAATAGTTTGTTTGTAAAAATGCAGTTGTTTGGTTCATGTAAACTCGTCAAATATGTTTTGGGAACGCGCTTCCAGGTTTATAATATTAAAATATGTTGTGTAAAATGTCGGGTGTTATATCCTCTTTTCCCCAAAATTCTCCATTTCATTTGTTATACATTTCACTCTCAATAAACATACACACATAGAGTTGAAAACGAAAAGAGTAAATCATATTCAATCATGTCAAGGCTGTGAATTTTGGTGTTAAAATCCGAGTTCATCATCATCTTCAACCTCTAGTTCATTTTGTTCTTCATTTTGAATGTAAGTTTGATTACCTTGACTTCTATGAGCTTAATTGGTAAATTAGGTTAATAATTGATACTTGAATGATTAATGGTTACTGAAATTGTTTGAATTATCATCATCTTCTTGTTCTTCTTTGATCTTAAGTGCTTGAATTATCAATGCATAAAATGGGTTTTGATTGAATCATGTGGGTTAAAATTAGGTGAAAGGAATTTGAGCTTGCATGTTGTTAATAATGTTATATTAGGTTCATTTGAGATTATTGATATGATAACATAGATTAAAAATTGAGTATGATATGTTTTGATGATAATTTGATGATTAAATTTGGGTTTGAGTTCGTGCATACGAGTTGCAGGTCTGAAACTCTGCTTTAAAACGTGTGAACGCGATCCAGCTCCTTCACCCGGATCGCGTTTCGTAGTTGAAAATCGTTACAGACGAGTTTTGTTCATGTGAACGCGATCCTAGCCATTTTTCCGGATCGCGTCACTAAGTGCATTTTGATTTCAGTAGGATTTTGTTCTTTGAAACGCGATCCCGGCTATTTCACTCGGATCGCGTTAGATAGTGTTAATCGGTAACAAAATGGTTTCTTCTTGTGAACGCAATCCCACCTCACTTCCAGGATCGCGTTACTTAGTGTTTTTCGGTTACAGAATGGTTTTGGTCAGTGGAACGCTATCCCACCACCTCACGGCCGGATCGCATTTGCATGTTTTAATTTGACAAATTTGATAACTTGTGACTTGTATACTTGTGATATTTAAATAGTATTAGATGTACTTTATGTGCACTTATTTGATTCATATACTTGAGTAAAGAATAAAAACTTATAAAATGAGATACTAATTTGGGTTTTGGTTGTGTTCTCAGATAAATCGAAGACTCAGTAATATAAGATCTCTGAGTGGAGACTGTGATCGTCAGGGTGAGTGGATCAATGATTTTCAGTGTAAATTAGTTGTAACAACTTGGTTACAACGGGTAAACATGGTTTTACTATTATACATTGTTATATTCGCATATTGCCATGATGATTATGGGTTATGTGCATTATTTCAGAGGTCAACATGGATTGGGTTTGTGTACTATTACTTGGACAACATTAGTACTTTGTACATGTGTTGTTTATTGAACTGGTGTTGTAAGTAGTAATAGTACCAAACTATCGGTTAGACTACTGAATTGGCCTTCAGTTGGTTGTAAGTGTTACTTGGGGGCCACCGCGGCAGTAGGGTTCCTCAAGGACCACCGATCCTCTTTGAAGCTAGTTGTTTATGATGATTAGCTGTAAACAATTGTTAATATGAGTTAGGTTGATAGTTGTGAATCTATTCACTTAGCTTTGTGCTAATCCACCTCATCACTTCTTGCAGGTTAATCTTTAGTTAGTGGGTGAGCAAGAAGGTGGTTTGTGGAATGGAATGTTTGACGGCTCACTCTGAATTATATAATCATGTTAATGGTTTAACATTATGTTTTGAATTTATAAAACACCTAAACTTAGTGTTTGAAATTATTATAGTAATTTAGCTTAATAGATCATGTATGAGTGGATTGCACTTTTGTAATGTATTATATGCAATCTAAGATGTATGGATTTAAATATACGCTTCCGATATGTTTAAAAAAATGGTCTTGAAATCAGAGGGTGTTATAGTGTAACACCCCCAAATTTAATGATTTGCGGAAACATACTTTGGGTGTTACTAATCAATAATCAAAGCACAAGATATATAGTAAACGACTCTATATGCGTCGTTTTAACAAAATATATTGATATTAAAATGTTTACAACATTTACAGCTAATACATAGCCCGTGTTCGATTTAATGAGAGATTTCAGTACATAAGTACTTGTACAAAATATACTAATGCAAGAAAATCTCAAATGTTTGCATGCTGACTCGAGCTATCGATTCCCTGATGCAGTCCAAACCTACTGCTTAGTACCTGCGATACATGCTAAAAGGTCAGCTAAAAGCTGGTGAGCTCACGGGTTTGAAATAACATATAAGTTGTATGAACCGCAAGATTTAAGTAATTGAATTGCATCCAGCAATTGATAATGTAAGTGTATACAGCCATGAGCACATAGTTGAGCTTAACTCGAGGGTCGGGTCCCCTATAGAGAATTCCGAGCGAGGTGCCTCAACGAGTGCCTACTCAACACTCGTCTTCCCAAATATCAGTACGTCCGTTTACCCGGTTAGTGCTTGCTAACCCGGACGAGGAGGGTCAATCCTATATGGTACCATATACTAATATTCACGCTACAACGTATTAACAACTATGCTGACGGAGGGCTTTGAAATGATTAGTGAAATAACTCATGTAGTATATTGAAAAGTTGTACTTGCGTTCACATGTTAAAAATAAGCATTGTATCACACCCCTGAGTAAAACAGTAAAAGAGGGGCTATGAGACTCACCCGAGTCTAGCGAGTTTAACTTAATAAACTTTGATTGATTAGCCGAGTAATGAAGTCCAAAGACTTGTAACCTGAAGGTGTCCATGACACGCGATGGTTATTAATTGATTAGGTATCTCGAAGAACTACCTTTGTAGTTGTTTGTCCAAATTACCCCGATTTGGTTGTTTGAATTGAGTATTTGAAAACGTGTACGGCCCGTTGGTGATTAGTTGTAATAATAACCTTGATGTTATCACATTGATTTCGAAGTGTTATAATTGAAAAGTATATTCCATTACGTTTGAAAAGTTGTATCGTATAAGCGTTACCAGTTTGACACTTGGTGTGAAATGTGCTTACGGAATCTAAGTACGGGGGTCCGGGGGCAGCGCCCCTGGTAGCGGGGTCCAAGGGGCGGCAGCCCCTGGCGGGGTCCAAGGGGCAGAGCCCCTGGTTGGGGTCGAGCTGCCAAGTCAGCTTGGAAATTTTTTATTTCTACTATATTGCTTTGGTGAAAAACGCATCTGGACTTAAAATTGGTTGAAATCAAGTGATAAAACTTAGGGTCTCGACACTTAGTGAAAATCTGTGTCTTCTGGTTTGTGCGACGTTGGGTGCGACGTCGCAGGTCCTGACTGCGACGTTGAGAATGGCGTCGCTATGTGCGACTTTCATAATTTAATGCGACGTTGTGCGTGGCGTCGCTATATGCGACGTTGTTGATGTCTGCGACATAAGGGCTTGCGTCGCTAAGTGCGACGTTGTGATGTATTAACGACGTTAAGGCTGATGTCGCTATATGCGACGTCGCAATTTAATGCGACTTTGTGACTGACGTCGCACCATGTGACGTCACGAGGGGTTTTGCGACGTTGAAGTTGACGTCGCATAAATCTGGGTCCAAAAGCGACGTTACGGTCTGATGGCCGGAAAATGTGTCAAAAACGAGTTTTCCGGTTTCCGTTTGGTCCAAAACTTTTACCCAACCCATATATGGACGTTATAAGCTTATATAAACAATAAACATGTAAAAATGAGTAAAAACGGAGAGTTTCGGGTTTTTGTCAGAAACTTACGCGGTGTCGAATCAAAAATCCGAAAAGATGAGGTTGTAGATCGTTGCGTGGTGGTTCCTTTTCTCTAAAAATCTTGATGATCCGAGGTCGTTTAAGGTTGTTATTTGGTGATTTAGTGAGATGGTGGTGGTGAAATGTTTAGAGAGAAAAGAGAGAGAGAGAATGGTGAAGATGGATGATGAAAATGAGAAGTGGGAAGGGAAATGGGGGAAATCCCCATTTTGTGGCATGGGGGCCGGCCCACATGGGCCCCACCCATGTGTGGTTGGCTCCGATTTTTCGTCTCCTGCGTTCGCGCTCCGTGCAGTGTTCGTTTTTCCCCGATTGTTTAAAACGTTTCATTAATATTTAATACATTTAAATACGTGTTTAAAATACTAATAATTTCCCAATATTTTGTTGAAGTATTTTACCAATTGCTTAATAATCGCGTTATAAATTATAATGTTAACATCTTTTATTTTATTTGCGCGTTTAATATTTTAATCGCGTAATTGTTGATTGTACGATACGAATTGTATACGAAATATCATTAATAAAATAATATTTTGGATATAGTAGCGTCATCAAATAATAATATATTATTTAATAAAAATTGTTCACCAACGTCCGTATTTAATTGAATCGAAATCCATTCGATTTGAAACTTATACGATTTAAATTAAACCGCAATACTTGTATATATTCAACAATATATATATTAATCGATACATCAATTAGCCTAACACAAAACTAATTACATGTATTAAAACTTGATTAGGCACTAATCTCTAGTCCTAATTTGACGGGTGTCACATATAGTCTTTTATGTTTTTATGCTAAATTTAAAGTTTTTCCATGTGAATCTTTCACATCATTGTAATTTTAATGCTTATCATTTGATTTATAAAATTTGTCGGATGAAATTCCCTTTAGTCACAAACTAGGAGTAAATGTCCCTGCGATAGTAGCATAGTGATAACACGCAGCGTAAAGGCGGAGGTCACTGGTTTAATCTCCGTCGTTTCGATGTTTGTATAAGTGCGGGTTACACGATTTACCCCTTAATGTTAGCTAGTTTACCTTTTTTGTTTTTGTTTTTTATTTTGAATAAGAGTAAATAAGAAAGGGTGGTGATTTGTATACCACTACATTTTAATCATACACCACTAAATATATTTTTCAGTATTATACGGAGTATTATACAATTCTGTAACACGTATTTGGTGGTGTATAACTTATAAACGTAATGTACGGATTATCACTCGATCAGGATGAGAGGAAGGAAACTACACCGTAGATAGTTTCCAAGTTTCCATCTTTTTCATATTTTCATAGTTAAAATTGTAACAACATACGAGAGTAGTGTATAATTTTGACACAAAAATTTGGACTAGACCAACCATTGCTCAATAAAGGGGGTTAGTCAAAAAGCCGTGCCTTCACACTCACCAGACCAGCCCCTTTTCCAAAGCCTCCCACTTTATCTCTTTAAACATACACACACACACACTCACTCACTACTTTCATCCTTCTCCATTTCACTATTTCAAAACCATCTTCGCTCACTCACTCACTACACTACACGCTGATCGATCATCTAAACCGAGAAAGTCGAAGATCAAAAGAAGCAGAACCCAACTTACTTTCACAACAAAAAAAGAAGATTAAAATACAAAAAGTCGAAACTCAATGTAAGGAATCTTTCATGCTTTTTATTTTATCTTCCCTGCTTTATGTAACTTCACCTATTTAATTAATCAATCAATATCTATCTGCTTTAATTAATCAATAATTTTAAGGTCATTTTCACGTCGTTAATCTCATAAAAAATCCAAAACCCATTATTAGGTCCAATTCTATATCGTGGTGTAGTAAATTACGCTATAGTTCAAGTTTGTCGTATTCTCACAAAAATTATTAATTAGAAGGTAATTTTTTATAATATGATGAAAGATTTGGTATAATGAGATGGTGATAGCGAAAGAAATTTAAAAATTACTATTAATCGGCATAGGGAAGACAAGAGCATGCTTTAAAGCAAAAACACAAATCAACTTTTTTTTGTTTAATTAAATAAAAATAAATTAATCTCACTGTGTTTAACATTAAAGTAGCTTTTTGTCCTTTTGATTAATCAAAATCGCTAAACAACACATGCTCGTGCGAACATATTCTCGAATCTCTCAATTTTTATATATAGATACACATACATCTATATATATGTATCGATTTCCACCATAGAAGCAACCACATTCAAGCTTTTTCTCGTGCTTCGTTCCGTATCATCGATCTCTTCTTCCAAACACATTCTCTTTTGCTTTTTCTATATAAATAGTTTCTGCAAATTAAATTAAAACACTCATTCATCGTCATCATCTGGAATTGTTCATCAATCGGTCTGCAGGTATCGAATTTCTGGATATATAGATATATAGGATAATTGTATGTATGTATCTGTATGTATGTTAGTTAGTCACGTGATAATCATGTGTGGCAGTTGTGTGCAGCAGAAGAGAAGAGAAGGGAAGTAATTTGTGGTTACATCAACCGAAGGATATATAAAATCGTAAGGTATTTAATTTGTTTCCTTCCTGTCTCTGTACTTCTTACTTAATTGCCTTTATGTTACAAATCAACTGTTCCTCCTACAACAAAAAGTAAATATATAAATATATTACTATTTATTTAAATTTAGATATTTCTTATTATTAATAAACATTTAATATATTATTATTATTATTATTATTATTATTATTATTATTATTATGCTTGATAAACATTATTAGTAGCAAATTAACTTAAGCTAAATATATGTCGAAAGCATGAACGCCAAGTATCGATTAGTTTATAACGACATGCGCTTAACATCGGTTTAGTTAGGGTTAGCAAAAACGAAAGTAAAAGTACGATTTCAACTTTCGAACTTAAAATAAAATTTTGTAAATACGGAGTATTAAGTTTCTCGTTTACTATTTTATTATCATATGATAAAAACACTAACATTCTCAATATACGTGTTGTCTTTGTATTATACTGTTCGCTAGTATAAATTTATTTTCTTCACCAACAAATTATTTTGATTGATCATAATATAAATATGATTATTTTTGTTTTAGACAACTCAAAACAAAAATAACGTGGATATTTAAAATGGTACGAAGAAAGGACTACCATTAACCACCATTAACCATTTTGTTTTTTTTACAAAGAGAAGATATGATTTGCTTACAGTTGTGAAATATATGTATTTTTATGTTTATTTATTTTTATACTTCTTCTGTTCCATTTAAAGTGTTTGTTTTTGACTTTTTAAAGTCGTTCTTTTTCATTTTTGATCTTAAACATTTTTGTTTGTGTTATATAATATCTAATGAAAATAATATCAATGAAAATACATTTATAATTCAATTTGTTCATATATATTTGCATCAACATATAACATAAATAAAAATATTTAAGGTCAAAGTTAAAAAAAAAATGCATTACAAAATCAAAACATGACACTTTGAATGAGAGTAAGGAGTATTAGTAATTGTAAATAGTAAATGTAGTTGAATGAGTGGTAAATAGGATAGTGGAACTGTGGAAGTATGGGGGTGGTGTGTAGATCTCATCATTACGGTTGGCGGAAATTTCAGTAAATTTGTTTTTTATTGCGACGATCGGAGGTAACTTAGCTTTGTACCGATGCAAATTTACTGAAAGCTCTCCATATTCTTGCCTCTTTTTATTCTTTGCATTTACTCTTTCTTTACCCTATATCACCCCTATATATATTTATATTTTTTATTTTTTAATCATTATTTCGTAGATTTAAAGAACCTCTTTTGTCGTCATCATATAAACAAATTATTAATTGTTTCTGTTCTTTTTGGTGTCACATTTTGTAGAGGTGTATACTACTATACTCGATCCATTTTCTTTGGTTTAGATACGAATTTCGTAATCGTGCAAAGCATCTACATATGTAAAATAATTAGTTGTAAAACTGTAATTTGATTTATATTTAGACCCTACCCAATCGTGACTAAAACCGACCGGACCACATCAGCGCCACATTAGTTTTTTTCAAAACTGACTAAAACTGACGGATCCCTGCCATCAGTGACTTGTCACTTTAATCTTTGGATCTAAGATTTACCAATTTACCTTTAGTTTTATACACACGAAGTAAAGAAAAAATAAATAAAACATAGGCAACGCTCGTCGGATATTCGACGAAAACCAACCGACGAGTCTGTGTCATCGGTGTCGTTTCCGTTGATTGGAACCGACGGAAACTGACGACTCCCGTTTAGAGTGGTCTTAGAAACATATGGCTAAAATGGGCAATATTTTATGACTGTTACCTGCTGCTTGATTTTCCATGTGATGATGCATGATGGTGTGGTGGTTATGCGTGAGATGAGGGAAAAATAAAGGAAAGTGGAGCATGCTGTGCGCAGACCTATATTTGACTTTTTAATCTCATTATATATATATATTTTTCAATTCAATGTGAGTTACAAATTCATACAGTTGTATATATATATACTAGATTTATAGTTAAATTATATTAGATACACTACATAATAAACATTTGCATAACTATATTGATTCAATTTATATAGGACATCAGAAATCGTGACAATTTCTTGAATTATTATTATTATTATTATTATTATTATTTTTAATTTATCATTCTATTTTTTCATATACATTGTTGTAATCTAACTTCCTCCGTCCCATAATTATTATCTCGAAACAAAAGAAATTCATATCAAAATAAATCCATTATTGGAGTACATAGCTATTTTAATAAAACGGAGCATTTAACGGCGTAAGTTACATTATTGGGTGTTTATGGTAACATAGCTTATGAGATCTTAATCTTTACGTTTTCAGAAGTTTAAACTAGTAACATTATTTGTGTGCGTCATATATTCTAGAGTTTAGGAAAAAAATAAGCTTTAAAAAAAAGCTAGTTGAATTAGCTTTTAAAATAAGCTTTTAGTTTATGAAATGATGAAACACATAGATGCTTTTTAATATAATTATTCATCATCTAATTATTTGTCTTTTTAATTAATTATTCATCATCTAATTATGAAATGTGTACACTAATCTAACTGTATAAACTTCCAGCTCTAACTACTTTCTCAAACATTAAAAATAATAAGGTACAACTTTTAATTTCAAAAACAAGTTACAACTACCAAACATGCTATATATTTAGCAGGCTAATTTGTTGTTTGCAGTTGTGCGTCCACAAACCGTACGTTAATTGTTAGGGAAAGTACAATCACTTTTATAAAAGAGAGATATTGAGTGACTCCATTTGTGGTGTATTGATTGCGCTACTATTTCAAGAATGAAATCATTTGCTAGATTTTGGAAAAACCACTTCATATGTTATCTAAGGCAAAGCCTAAATTTTATGTTTTCGTAGTTCCTATGAATCCAATATTAAATTAATAGCATATATATATAGTTTTTTCTATTTTGTTATTTTAAATATTATTTGGGTAAGGCTTTGAAGTTGTATTTTGACGGGAATGAAAGACATGTGGATCTCAACAACTGATTTTTTGTTAGGAATTTTGGACCCAAACAGCGTACACAATTGAATACAATTGCACAAACAACCATAAACGAATAACTTAATTGCAAGCAAAGCAATTAAACAAGCAAACTAGATAAATAAATGTGGTTATGTCCAATCTCCGACTTTGAGATTGGTGTAGTCCATGGGGCCAAACCGATGGTATTTTTCTATTAAATTCGTAGTCCAAGGAATACAATTATTTGAGGTTTACTCATACAGAGAAAGTCAAACTTGTAGAATAAGAAAATATGGCTGCCTCAAGTTCGCGCCACGACCAAATTCCACCGTGCCGCAAAGTCCAACATTGCGTTGCGATCTAATAATTTCGCATCGCGATTCTCCTAAATTTCACTGATCGCGTCGCCATCAAATTACTTCGCGAAGTCCCTCTCACAAAAAAAAAAAATGTATTCTTTGTTCAATTTATCTTCACATCCCAATATTTTTGTGATCAACAATTTAGATTTATTGCATCTTAACACATAGAGTGTGCACGTAAAATGCAATGTTGAGAATATGAGCCGACGATTATAGAAATCAACGGCTAAGATCACCACACCTCATTCCCCTTATAATGCAAATGTTACTCTGAACTCGCACCATATTATTTTTGTAAAATAAGAAGTGTGGTAAATTCAAAATGTTGGTTACCTTGTCTTTGGTGAAACTCGTAAGAGCAGGAGGTAAAATGTAGTTTTATCCTAGTGCAGCTTGCCAAAAAAAAAAAAGTTTTACCCTAGTGCAAAAACGTACTAGTTGTGCATTTAATGCTAGTTATAACTTTCTTAATCTGTTAGTAATGTTCATCACCATTACCATTAAACAAGGTTTACAATTTTTATTTTTTTGTTTGGAATCTAAAAGCAATTAACCCCTCTGCTTTAAGAGTAGAGGTACACAAAGCCCGAATAAAGATTGTTCATCATGGCCCATAGCCCGGATTATAAAGAGGCCAGAGCAGGCGAGACCGGGCCATGCCGGGTTTCTACACACAAAAAATTAAATTTATTATATTTTATTTTTCATGATTAATCATAACTTCAAATGGTTTTTAAAAATTAATTTCAACATGTACAAACAATATTGGTTCTGAATGAATGCATACGAATTAAAAGACATTAAAACTGAAATTAATTAAAACCAGAGACAAAGTACATGTTGGTTTTGCATGCAAAATAATTTATTTTTTTATATTAATAAAAGAAATATATTAATGTATTATTATTATTATTGTTTTGAATTTAATGGATGTTGGGGGTGTGGGGGCCTTATTTTCTGAGGAAAACAGCAGCACCTGTCGCGCTTCAGTTTGGTTTTGATCATAGCAAAACGCATTTTGCAATGCCATGTCTTTATCGTCCTATGTTAGTCAATGCACCTTCTTGCATATTCATTTTCAGCCTTTCACTTCATTTCTTAATATTCAAATTGCTACCCTTTTTTTTTTTTTTTAATTTACTAGAAATAAAATTATTACCAACTATATAAATTTAGTACTCCGTATTTATTTTTATGAATACGTTAGTATTTATATATCTTTAGCGATGCTATTATGTTTAGTACTCCGCATTTTTCAATATTCAATATGTTGGTAGTATATTTTATGGATATGTTATTATGTTTAGCCTTTTGCAAGTTGATAATAATTTAGTGCTCAGAAGGATTTATGTTTTTAAAATGTATTAAACTTTACAAATTTTACTATTATGACGTGAACTTTAAAAATAACTATCTTATGTATTTAAAAATCAAAACAATGTCTATTGTATGCATTTTGATTGTTTTTTATACATAAAAATACATTTTTGTTAAGTTTTATACATACAATACAATAAAGTTACACGTATCAAAAGGCTAAAAGTAAGCCTAATATTCTTTTCTTATTTTAACAAAAAAGAAAGAGACAAGGGTTACGTTATTTTTCATTCATATTGTTACTTTTGCTAAGAAAATGTTGATATTGTTACGTCATAGGGAGTACTATTTTTACATTCTAATGCATAGGATTTGATTGTGTTGCTATATATCATATCTTCAAATTACTCTTTAAGGAATCTAACTAACTTTAATCAGTCTTTATTTTCTGCCCATTTGCTTTTGAGTTTTGACCCTTCAATAGATGTGAACCATTTTGGCGAATATATTTTTTAACATGTTCAGTACGTATTGTTATTTTAATAAACTCAATAAGGTTAGCTTTTATATAGAAACTAAATAAATTAATATTAATAATGAATTAAGGTTAAATCGATTATAAAAAACTACAAGCAGTTATAAAAAACAGTTATTAGTATTAAAACTTTGTTTCGGCTTTAGAGGCTTGGTTGTTTATTTGGATGTTGTACATGACATGTCATGTGTATACACTTAGTGTTTCATGCTTTAGCGTTATATTAAGTTTATGTGAATCTTCCACATCATTGTAATTGTAACGCTTATCATTTGATCTATAAAATTTGCCGGAGAAAATCCCTTTAGTCGAAATTGAAGGTAATGATATAACGGATGTTATTTAGCACAATATCACGAAATTAGTAATAAAAAACATTACTTTTGAATTGAACTCTCTACTTCTAGATGTTATTATATCATTATAGGTAGTTTTTGATATTCATACGATTTCTTTTTTCTTTTTTTTTTACAAAATTTCAAAAGTTATATATACTACTTGTATATTTTTAGAATAGAACCCTACAATCTATATTTATCACACGATATTTACAATCCACACATTTTATATACATATTGCCTTTAACAAGGCTTAAACTCAAAACTTTTTAATTGACGAGTTCCTCACTTACCACTAAACACTAGCCGTGAACAAAAAGCGGGTTGGGCCAAACCCGACCCGAAACCCGAACCGGGGTCTAGTCAACATAATTGAAATTGGGTATTTGACCAACCCGACCCGGTTTTTTTAAAATTTTCCAGGTTTTCAACGGGGTTTTTGACCGATTTTCCAACCCGACCCGGTATCAACCCGGGTCCAACCCATTTTGAAGTCTAAAAAACCCAACCCGGGTCCCTACCCGTCGGGTACTCTCAAAACCCGAACTGGTTAAAAAAACCGGTTTTTCTAAAAACCGGTTTCGGGTTTATTTTCGGGTTCGGGTTTTTTGTTCACGCCTAGTGACCACATGAGCTTTGATCGTAAAAGTAAAATATTGATGAAGAACAAGCTAAGTGTAAGAATTTTGAAATTTTCACCTCTAGCCAAATAAAATTTCTGCCCAAAAACCAAAAGAAAAAGTAAAAAAAGAAGCAGGCAGGTGGGGAGGGTCAGTAGTTGTAGTATTTCACACTAGGGGGGTATAACTACTTTGGGTTGAGTCGACAGATAGAGGGAGGGTCCCCTTGTCCACATCTGCATATCTCTCTTATCTTCTTCTTCACTTTATATGACACTTTTATTATTATTATTATTATTATTATTATTATTATTATTATTATTATTATTATTATTATTATTATTATTATTATTACTATTATTATTATTATTATTATTATTTATTCCTAACTCAAACCAAAAAGTTCAGGATGATCCTATCTCAAGTTAAGATTTTTAGTACCTTCTTTTTCTATAAACTAAGGAAAATGATTGATATACTTAATTTTGTAGAACTAAATATAGATATAAAGATGTAATTGGTTAGTTTGGAAAATTGATCAGATGAGATTAAAAGATATTTAAATTCAACCAATCAAAAAATTCGGTCTATGCAAGTATGCCTATTTAACATTACTCATAAACTAATAATAAGAATTATTATATATTTCAGTAGGCAAAAAAATTTTTAAATTTTTTATGTAGATTTATTTTCTAATAATAAAGTATTCCCAATAAAAGTAAGATGGGTCAAAAATATGTGGCACATGATGGAACATGTGACAAATCAAGGTAAATTACTAAAATAGCCCTCTTAGTTTTGTTAGATTAGCTGTTTAAGACCATTACCCCCTTTTCTTTAATCTGCACAGCTATCTTCTATTTGTATAAACCTCTACTTCTTGGGGTGGGGTAAAGTGATAGGACTTTGTGATAGTTTTTCATGCCATAACCTACTTACTTGACCATGCTTTTAGCATGCATTTGTAGGATTATTTCCCAACACCTACTTTTAAATTATTTTAATTATAGTTGTAAAAGATACTTTTTGATAAAGTAGAATGTCTTTTTTGGACTGATTTTTATGCTTATTGTGCTTCTTAACCATACACATTACTTTCATGGAGTCCTCATTCCTTAATATTCCAAAAAAGCATGTATAGTGTCCAAATTAATGTATCAACACACATTTCTTTATATCTTGTCAATAATTTATCAAACCAAGTGTATTATTAGTTATCACGAGTCACGTCGTACGGTTTTTAATACTTTCGTGTTTTGTTACATTGTTAATTCCACATTGTTTTATGTGTTTAGAATACATTCATATTTGTTATATGTCTTGCAAGAAACTTGTTTGATTGGAACCATAAAAGTACAAATGTGTTAAGACCAAAGTACCAGGGGTAAAAGGGTAATATCCCACATGCCATATATACTTGTCATCTCTACACAAAATCCCATTTATTTTGTTTTGTCTCATTGGGGTAAACTTTGATCACCCCATTCTTATTTTAAATGAAAGTAAATGTTTTTAATCCAGCTTTTTCCTTTTTCCTGTTTGCCATCTCTGCATGTTTGCATGTCTTTTTCTGTGTTTGTCCAAACACTTTCAGAGAATAACAGCGATTGTGACGAACTATATAATTATGTTACATGCACATATGTTACATATAACATCTTATCACTAAAGATTTCACATGTAAAAATCAACCTTATTTTTCTCTTTCCCTTTTGGACTCTTTGTTTCTTTTGATTTCCATTTCACAACCCACTAAATTCTTGAAAAAGTACACGTGAAAACCGCCGTTCCATCACCTTCTAATCGCTTATCTCTGATTTCCTTTTTTGTTTTTTTCTTTACTCACATTTGTCTTCACACCAAATATAACCAAAAGTTTCAAACTTTATCACTATTTATTTGTTTAAAAGCTTGTTGCTTGAACATTTTCTTGTTTTGTTTAGGTGATTTCAAGATTCATATCATTATGCCTCAGTTGAAGCAGATTAGAGAGCCTGAACAAAAACATGTGATATCGAAAAGAATTACAAGGGGAGGATTGATGAATGAGAATAAAAAAGAATGTAATAATGTTGAAGGGATTGTTACAGAAAAAACTGTGAGGAAAAAAAGGCAAGGAAGAAGGAGAGGGAAAGGGAAGTTTTTAGAGAGATCATCACCATTGATGTTAGAGGATTCAACGGTCGAGATTTCCTGTGGGTTGTCGTCTTCTTCGGATAAAAGACTTGTGTTTCCTAAGAGGCCTGGGTTTGGGCAACTGGGTACTAAGTGTGTGGTTAAAGCAAATCACTTTTTAGCTGATTTGGTTGATATGGAATTAACTCAGTATAATGTAAGTTATCGATGTTTTTCGTCATTTAAACGTTTTTTTTATGATGATTGTTTTGTGTAATTTTAGGGGTGTTGTTTATGTGCTGTAGGTTAAGGTTATTCCAGAAGTGAATTCTACTAAATTGAACAAGGCCATAATGAGTCAATTGGTCAAGGTTCATAGGAACAGTGATTTGGGGATGAAGCTTCCAGTTTATGATGGAAGAAGAGCACTTTATACAGCTGGGAGTCTTCCTTTTATGTCAAAAGAATTTGCAGTTACAATTGTGGATGACTTGGATTGGATTGGCATTACAAAGTATGTTCTTTTTTAATCGTGTTTTTTATTTTATCATACAATATTTCGTGTTAAATGTTTGCTCATTTGCCCTTTTCCTATGTAAATTATGAATATTTAACTACAGTACTAAATTGTTAAAATCACAATCAAAAGATTAGGCATAGGGAAGGCAACAATCTACATTTGTGATATTTATTTATAATATATGATATTGTATTTTTGGGAAAGGGGATTTCAGCATTTCATTGCCTAGTGAGTTTGTTGCCCATGTTTGATTTCCTATACTTTTTCAAACTTTTCTTCAAAATAACTGAAAATTATAAAAATGCTGGAATCTTGCTCATGTTTGCTTTTTTCCATGTTTCTTTTTATTCCATATGCTTAGTAATTCATTGGTATTTGGTCTCTCGTTATCAGTGGCACGTTTCCTTATTGAGTGATTTTTGACTGGTAAATTGTGTGATTTTTTGAATCCGATGATAATTGTTTAAACTTTTGTTACATAATTTCAGGGAAAGGCAATTCAAAGTGACTATTGAGTTTGTTGCTTATGCTAGCATGAGTCAGCTACATGATCTTCTATCCGGAAAACAAGTTGACACTCCTCTAGAAGCACTTAAGATAGTTGATCTTGTTTTGAAGGAACTTACAGCTCAAAGGTATGTTTTTACTTGATATATTAATTCTGATTTATCAATTTTGAATACTGTTTTCGAACTCGATGCTTATATGCAGCCTTACGAACTTAAATAGGTACATATCTGTTGGGAGATTTTTCTATTCTCCAAACATTACCAATCCAAAACCAATAGGCTGTGGATTACAGTCATGGCGAGGCTTCTATCAGAGTATAAAACCCACTCAAATGGGATTATCACTAAATATTGGTATGATATTAATATATAGTTCCTAAGGGCATATCCAATGGATGCGTGATTTTTTAAAGCTTTTTATAGAGGGTTTTAGGAAAGCTCTTTTTATAAACCCCGTTGCTCCAATGGTAAAAGCTTTCGAAAAAAACCTCTAAGAAAGCTTTAAAAATACCTCCATTGGAAATGCCCTAAGTAACATTTTTTACTTTTTGTTATCCGTTACAATATAGTTTGCCTTTTCATTTCCAGACACATTGGCAACAACGTTCATAGAACCACTCCCCGTCGTGGAGTTTGTGGCTGAAATTTTGGGCAAACAAGTATATACCAAACAAATTTCTGATGCAGATCGTATAAAGGTATAGTTGGGAATATCTAATATAAAGTTCTAAGTTTTCTTTCTGTTTCATTTATCACCACTGCATGCATGCATGCAAAACTTTAGTTATCATATACTGAAAATATAGAACTCCACAATTATAAGCTTTATAAAGCGGTGATTAGTTATGTCAATGTTGAGCAGATAAAGAAAGCTCTTAGAGGTGTCAAGGTTGAAGTTACACATAGAGGGAACGTGCGAAGGAAATATCGAATCTCAGGGGTGACATCACAACCAACGAGAGAGCTGATGTGAGTGACTTTAATTATTCCAAACCTCGTTACGTACCCACCTGCTATAATTCCAACTCCTCGTTGACAACGTTTCATCTTTACTTTCATTCCCAGGTTTCCGGTTGATGAGGAAAGGAACATGAAATCAGTTGTTGACTATTTTCGCGAGGTGTATGGATTTACAATACAACATCCCCATTTACCTTGCCTTCAAGTAGGGAATCAGAAAAAAGTAAATTACATGCCCATGGAGGTAAATGTGAAATAGTATAGCCTGATTTTATCCATTCCTGTTTTTTCAGTTTATTTTGCAATGCTTTGTATTTTTGCACACTATGCAGGCTTGCAAGATTGTAGAGGGACAAAGGCGCACAAAGGGTCTGAACAATAAGCAGATAACTTCCTTGTTAAAATTTTCATGCCAAAGACCAAAGGAACAAGAGAAGGAAATACTACAGGTTTGACCTCTAGATATCCCCCTTTATGATCCAGGCATTGGTCATTGCTGTAGGAGGCGTAATGGGTCTTTCTTATATCAAAACCCTCCGGACCACGTTTGGGTTGACATCAACCACTTTTGTCCAAATGTATAGTTCATTGTGTGTTTAGTTAAAATAAGCTTCTTTGACCCTCTTGACGTGTTTCCTTTCTAGCTGATTGTTTTGATATCACCAAAAGACAAAAAAAAAACATTACATGGATCATCCCTTTTTTATTTGGAGCGTTATTGTATCCTAAGTGGGAGTCAACTGACATTCCATGCATATGAGTGGAATATAACTCGACTAATATTGGTGTTTTTTCAGACAATGCATCATAATGGCTATACAGAAGATCCATATGCGAAGGAGTTTGGCATCAGTATTGATACCACACTTACATCAATTGATGCTCGAGTTCTTCCTGCCCCATGGGTACGTCTATTTACTTCTTTTGTTTTATTATTAGTAAGTTATATGCCATTTTCATTTGTTCACCTTTGCTCTTGTTATGAACAGTTGAAGTACCATGAGAGTGGGAAACAGAAAGAAGTTTTACCTCAACTTGGACAGTGGAATATGAAAGATAAGGTAATAAACTTCTTATGTTAGTTGTTATATTGGCCATCATATTTAGTTGCTTATGATACGATGTTACCTTCATGAAAACAGAAAGTTATCAATGGGAGTGTTGTTAACCACTGGGCATGTATCAACTTCTCTCGAACAGTCCCGGACACCGCAGCTCAAAGTTTTTGTCATCAATTGGTCCAAATGTGCCAAGAATCTGGCATGGTAAGATTAGCTCAACCATTAACTTTTATTGATTTCGGCGATGTTTGGACGTGCACTATGAAATCGATTACGTCATTATTGTGATTTCAAGTTGCAAGAACGAGTTAAAAGTTTCTTTTGGGTAAAGTGATTATGATATTATGTAGTTATTAGGGGTCAAAAAATCAGTTTCATTCCAACTACAACCGTAAGAATTTTTGTATTCACTTCATCCTCATTTTAGTTGTATATACAAGACTTCTTACTCTTCGTAATTAATATAGGGAAAAAAGTTTAGTTTTCAGAATCATGGGTGATGATTATTTTCAAAAACATATTTCAGGAATTCAAAAGCGACAGTGTGGTTCCGGTCTACTCAGCAAGGCCAGATCAGGTAAAGAAGGCTCTAAAACATGTGTATACAGCCACTTTAAATAAACTCGGAGGAAAAGAGTTGGAATTGCTTATTGCCATCCTCCCTGACAACAATGGCAGTCTGTATGGTATGTAACTTCCATTCGCCTATCTTTTACATAATTGTTTTGCTTTCATTCATTAACTTTCTCAAATTAAAGGTGATGTGAAACGGATATGTGAAACTGATTTGGGGTTGATCACACAATGCTGTCTTACAAAGTATGTTCTAAAGATCAGTAAACAGTATCTCTCAAATGTATCTCTCAAAATTAATGTCAAGGTCAGACAATATAAACTCTCATTCTTTATCCATAACAGGATGAAGCATTTTACTGATTATTCATTTACTTATAATTTTCAAATTCAGATGGGGGGAAGGAATACTGTGCTATTAGATGCCTTAAGATGGAAGGTTCCTCTGGTTAGCGATATCCCAACTATTATATTTGGAGCTGATGTAACTCATCCAGAATCTGGGGAGGATAGTAATCCGTCAATCGCTGCGGTAACCACAAAAATCTTTTGCGTACAGTTTATGACATTAATGATTAAAGCCTGTATTAACAACACTTTTTTTATAAAAAAAAGGTAGTTGCGTCTCAAGACTGGCCAGAAGTTACAAAGTATGCAGGGCTAGTTAGTGCTCAACCGCACAGGCAAGAACTTATCCAGGACTTGTACAAAACTTGGCAAGATCCTCAACGTGGAAAAGTGAATGGAGGCATGATCAGGTGCATATAATCACTTCATGTTACTAAAATAAAAACTTAGTTCTTTCTATAAAAATGTAGTGTTGGTGGTGATGTAATAACTAATAATTTGGTGATGTGTAAACTACAGAGAGCTCTTACTCTCTTTTGAGAAGGCCACAGGGAAAAAACCACTGAGGATCATTTTCTACAGGTAAAATTATGATCTATATATGTTTCAGTAGGTGGTTACTCTTGAGGGGTCAAACGGGTTGAAAGCAATCCGTAGTGTAATTATATTTATAAAACCTCCTAAATTGCTTTATTAAATAATTTATTACATTATTGTGTAATAATGTAGTATTTGTATCACATTTAATCTGTGCAGCAATTTTGTATTCAGTGAAATCGATAAAGAAAATTGTTTGTGGGTCGACCAATCCTAACTGACTTTCCCATTTTGCTATTTCTAGAGAATTCTTTGATCGTTGCATCTGCTCATTCGTATGTTTGTTTATATTTGCAGGGATGGTGTAAGTGATGGGCAGTTCTATCAGGTCCTACTCTACGAACTTGATGCAATTCGTAAGGTCGGTTGATGATTCTGTAAACAAGATAATCAATTACCTAAAACCATCTGTTTTTCTTCCTGTTCTTATTATACTTCTGGACATGTCTAGGCTTGTGCTTCTCTCGAACCTAATTACCAGCCTCCAGTGACATTCATTGTCGTCCAAAAACGCCATCACACACGTCTCTTACCAAGCAACCACAATGATCGAAAAAGCACCGACAAGAGTGGCAACATTTTACCTGGTACTTTTCTCTTTTCTAAGTGATTTGGCTTCTAATTAATTAATGTACTATATAATGATTACTTTGCCATTAAATGCCAAAGACACTACTCTCAAGAAAAGGATCTACTTAAATTTGTTGCAAAATAAAAATTGTGAATAGTTGTTGTTTGGGGACCCAAGACTTCGGTACAAGTTGGTTCCGCTGGTCCTGAAAGTTTTCAACTTGGTAATATGTAGGTACGGTGGTGGACACAAAAATTTGTCATCCAGTCGAGTTCGACTTCTATCTTTGCAGTCATGCAGGAATCCAAGTATGAAACCTTATCAGTTTCCAGCTCCCATTCAGCGCCTGATTTAACACATACATTTCTGTTTATGTTTATAATGTCAAATGTGTGTTAATTACAGGGAACTAGCAGGCCTGCTCATTATCACGTTCTCTGGGATGAGAACAATTTCTCAGCCGATGAAATTCAATCTCTAACAAATAATCTCTGCTACACGTAAGAGAGTTACTTCACTTTATACTCATGCTTACTCCTGTGTCTCTTTATGATATAATAATCTAGAAATTCTTTTTGCAGCTATGCCAGGTGCACGCGATCCGTTTCTGTAGGTAAATATTCCACTTTTACCAAAAAGTTTTTGTGTCGTTTTCTTTATTATGCAAAATATACAGTCCAACCTGAGAAATAGTTGTAATTACTAAGAAGATTTACATTCTCTTGTGCAGTCCCACCTGCATATTATGCTCATCTGGCTGCATACCGAGCTCGTTTTTATATGGAACCTGAAGTCCACCATGACAATGCGTCCGCTCACAGCATGTGCAAGGTGAAAGGTGCAGGTGTTCGTCCCCTTCCGGCATTGAAAGAGAATGTAAAGAAAGTGATGTTTTATTGTTAGGCAGATTGTTTTAGGCTTACTTTGAAAATGTTAGAAAGTAGCATTAGATGAATATGTTGTGTTAGTTTTGTACAGAGATCAAACATGCATCAAACATTCTGCTATAGTGCAAATAGGTTTTTCTTTATTTAGCTTCTCATCCATGTTATGTTTATATCGAATGTGATCGTTTTAGTTCATCTAGTAAATTAATATGATGCAATATTTTAAGTGAATTTTGTTATCATTACTACTTTGTGGGATCACTGTAACATGTAACTAGTTAACAAAATGATATATATTAACCATCTACTCATTTTTTGAGAAGAAAAAAAATTAAAGTCAAAAACCCTCAAATAGCATTAAAAGTGTAGGGCTATTATGACCACTAGGTCTAGTGACATGTTTATGCTACTGCTGTAATACTTAATTTAAGCTGCTGGAGCAAAATCATAGCCACTGTCAACATCATCGTCGCCTTCTAGGGATGCTGCTGGAGCGTAGTCGTAATCTCCATCATCATCGTCGCCATCTGCTTCTAACAATGACTTTGGTGTGTCTTTACATCCGTCGTAATCATCATGGACGAATATAAGATTGAGAACACGATCTATATTTATGGATGTGAAAAAGGAGTTTGCAAATGTTAAAATCATTCTGGACAAGTTAATGCACAGGTGAGAGTGTGGAATTACAAGTTAAAGGTGTGTATGGCATGATATAGGAGACATGTATTACTGCCACGTAGGAAGTAAAGGTGACAGGTCAGCATAAGTACAACTAGCATAGCCAAATACACTAGTGATTTAGCATGTCCTTTGAGTGCATGATTGAGGCAAGATAGAATTATATGATGTTTTTGCATAGGATGTTGAAATGAAAGGAACAACAAAAATGGTAAATGTGGCTTTTTGGTTAAAAAGGAGATGAGAATCTGTCTCACTCCTGCTTTCTCTAACAAACATATGAAAGATAAGGTATCTGGGCAATATTTGACACTAAACAAGAGATGCCTTTAATTTATATTATTAATGAAAGTATGTCTAAAATGAAATGAGATTACTCCCATTATGTAATTTGACTGTTAATTTGAATAAATTGTTCCTCTGCCATGGCATTTTAGGATGGCCTGGTGTGGTCATTTCACTGGCCATAGAGAAATTGTAGACACCAAGTTAGTATTTACACTTAACAACAACATGAAGACAAAATATTGATTATAATTGGGTAGGTTTCATTTGTATGTTTACGAGCTATTAAATGCCCATCGCAACGCGATGGGTTCAAATTCATCGTAATGACATATACTTATAGTACGTTGTTACAGGTAGAAATGTTGTTTTAAAATTTTTTGTGTTCATACAAAAACTTGTTTTAGCTCTATCCTAGATATCTCCAATTAATCGTCTTTTACATTTGATTATGTTTTTCTTACAGATCATTCATATAAATATAATTTATTCAACCCAAATGCATATTTGTATGAATTTCATTATTTAACTTTGTAAGACTATATAGGTTCTTATTCTTTGATTTTCTTTTGTTTATACTCATGGTTCAAAACTTTGTTAAAATGTATAACTTTATCGATACTTCCTAGCCGATCGATGTTTGATGATGATTTTAGTTTCACAGCCTTGATATAGTTTTGTAATCTTGATTTCAAATTCAAATTGCCTAATTGAAAAATAAACAAAAAATAGAAGTCATATAAATATGCATTTGGAAAAGATAAATGAATATTTAATTTAGATGGAGAAAAGAATTAAAGAATAAATGAGAAAAAGTGAAGGATAGTATAGTACTGGAGAAGTTTAGGTGAAAGGACAATATTACCCTTGGTTATATCATGAAAAACTTAAATCCCATATTTCATGATAAATTGGTGATAAAATTAAAAAATATCATGACAAATTGAGGAAATAGTTTGCCATATGATTATATGTTGTAATTATTGTAGCTTGTGCAAACAAAAATGTCAAAAGTTTTATTTACAGTGCATTTGAAATTTGAAAGGCTTGCAATCTATAACATGATCATAAAAGCACTCGTAGTGCATCGTGGTGGAGCTCGTCGTCGAGCTCACCAAGACCGTGCTTCTCATGTAACCACTAACTCACTAAGTTTAGTGTGGAATGACTAGCCAAACCTATTTTGATATTTAAATAATGAAAAAAGTGGGCCAAGTGAAGTTAGTAATGACCGGTCATTACTAAGAGTAGTTACCAGGATCAAGTCGTTGATCACTAACGTTGATAGTCACGATGTAATACCCCAAATTTTGAGGTATTATTTTAGTGTGCGAGAGTATAATTATTTTAAAGTATTATTGTTATAAGTGATATAAAATTAAATAGATATATACACACATACGTTTGCACAGATACATGTTTATCCGGTTTTCATTCTTAAAACTTCCATAACTACTCCAGAAGTAAGAAAAAAATCGCAGGGAACAAGTGAGTGCAAGGATTCAACCTTAAATCTTCAAAATCAAAGCTTTAACAACCTAATTTCTTCTTTCTTGATCATCTCTAACACCTAGTAAGTGGAATTCTTCAATTGTTATAACCTAGGGTTTGAGTTTTTAAGGGTTTTGAATAGCTAGTGGTCTTAATCCGAAAATTAGGGTTAGAAATTGATTAAATTGATGTTAGTTAGTGTTATTATGATTGTTGGTAATTATAATACATGATGAAAGTGATGAAATCACAAGTAGTGTTCTTGAGTAATCTTATGGTTATTGCTAAATTCGTATGAGTTGATGTTAATCAACTAAAAATGTAACTAGAAATGTTAATAGAGTATGAATATGATGATGGAACAAGAATTGAAGTAGAAAATTGGATAACTAGACATTTAATTATTATGGATTATGGAAAGTGAGGTTTTGGTTTGGTTAATTAAGATCAAACCAAGTGTAATCAAAGTGGGGGAGAAACTATATATGGTTATTAGTTGAACTTGATGATTATTAGAGTCTAAAGGTGTTGTTATGTATAATTTGTTTAGGTGTTAAAGACGTGGAAAGCTTTCGTTGATCACTTGTTGTAAATCATCATTTAAGCAAAGGTGAGTGATATGGAGGTTAAATGGGTAATGGTTGTGTATGTACCGGATTGCTTCCGAGCAAGAGGTTTGCACAATCAAGTGGATTATACTTGTTTCTTATGTTTGTTTCGATTGTGTGTGTTTCCGGATTGCTTCCGAGCAAGAGGATCATACAATCGTGTGGTGTATCGTTTGTTTCTTAAGCTTGTTTCTTACCTTGTTTCATACGCGTGTATCTAGTGCTTATATCTTTATTTGAAGGTTGTTGTTGACCATTGTTGTTGATTATTGCTAGTTGTTGTATTATGTGGAATTATGTGGAATGAGCATATGTAGAGATTAAGTGTTGATCAAATCGCTAACTGCGGTTAGCATAGTGTTGTTGCTTTAGTACTCATGCTGACGTAGCTGGTACTAATCAGTGTTGACTTGGCATTTATTTCGACATGATTTGGTGCTAAGTAATTATGGTCGCGGATCCGCATAGGGTTCAGAAAAGTCTCTACAATTGCTCAGTAGTTATATGATTAAGCGAATATATGTTGTTGTTATGTGTTAAGTGTTATTTCAGTGTTCTGTGGATTATTCATTTAATTGCTCGTATGCTCACTAAGCGATGTGCTTACCCCTTTCAGTTGTTTCATGTTGTAGGTGAATGGTTCGATTGAACCAATTGAATAAATTGTGGTTTCAAGAAGGTAGCGTGGATTGGAGCTTGCTTAGTGGTTAGACAAGCTTCTCTTATCTTTTAAATTGTCGTTATGGTGATACTTGAGTAATTCGCTCAAACAAAGCGTTTTTGAAGTAAACATGTGGGTCGATATGTAGTATATGAAGTTTATGGTTTTGTAGTAATTGACTTTGAAAGTCAAACAACGATGTAAGGTCTTATGTAAGTGTTTTTGTATAGGTATGAAGTAATATGAATGTGGTTAGTCTTGTTTTGGTTAAAAATTAATAAAATGTAATAAAGTGTCAAAGTTGAGTGGTGGGTTGAATTTGGAGTTGATATATAGTCAACTACTTTGGAATAGTCAAACATATGTGGAATTGGGTGGTGTTTTGGTTGAAATATGATCGATTTCGTAAACGGGTTAAAATGGGTCATAAGTATGCATATAAGTTAGATCAAGTTAAGATAGTGTTATGGTTCATATGTTATTTGTTTTAAACTTGTTTTGAAGTATTAAGAATGTGTGCAAAAAGTCAGAGTCTAAATGCATGTGGTTTGTGAATTGGATTGTCATCAAAAAGTGGTCAAAACTACCTCAAATTGGTGGCACATCCAAAATCGTCGTTTTTTGTTAAAATTGAAAAAGTGTAAAAGGGAAAGTTTCATTTTGATATGGTGGAGGTGCATGCAAAATTTCAGGTCCTAACTCGTAACGAGTAAAAAGTTATACGTGTTTGAATTTGGTCAAAAATCCGAGTTTCAGATTTGTGCATGAGTACGCGATCCCAGAAATTTTTCAGGATCGCGTATAATAGTGTATTTTCATCACAGTGGGATTTCCTTTGTACATACGCGATCCCACCATTTTTTCAGGATCGCGTATCATAGTGAAAAATGAAAATTTTGGTTTTAAAAGCTTGTTTCAACTGTGAAAATTTATTATAGATCAAATATACAAATGGGGTAGTTGTGGGACATTGTCGAAAGTGGTATAAAAAAAAATTTGGGGCGTTTCACATGAGTACAAGTGCTTTAACAAAGAAAAATACTAATCACTAAACTCATTAAAAAAATAAAAAAGAAAACCTATAACAATGTGTACCAAAGCCGCAAATAATTTATCATAGATGTAAACCGAATCCCACATCGAAAATTGAAAAAAATAGCTTTCTTCACATGATTAAGTTTATGGGCTACTTCTCTATCATCCATTGATTTTAGATCAAGTGAAACCTTAACAATTTGTATGTTAGAAATGTTGTTGGGCTAAATGTACAATCCTAACAAATTAAAATGGTATTAGAACACAGTGGCACGACCTCCTCAACATAATGGTTGGATCATATGGCCTATTGTTGGAGAGGCGCGACCTCCTCGGGGGAATGGTTATATCAAATGGCCTATTGTTGGAGAGGAGGTCCAATGGATTTGGGTTTGTGAGGGATTAACGGTAATTCGTTAACTAAATATATTGAATATATAAGCACAAGGGAGTCATACAGGACCCACCGAGTCAATAGCCCACGACAAGCTAGCAAGTAGCAATAGAAATGTTATTGTAGTAAGTAGGTTTTTGAGGAGCTTATTTGAGTTGCTTATTGATTATTGTTTATAAGCAAGTAAGCTAGAAATATTTAGCTTATTTTGACTCCCCTTGTAAATAAGAAAATAAACTTTACAAAATGGGTTTATTCAAATATGTATAGGTAAGCTTATTAAACAAATAAGCAATTACTCCCTCCGTCCCATTACAAATGTCCACTATTGACTTTTGAAAGTCTTTCTTTTACAACTTTGACCTTGAATATTTTTGTTTGTGTTATATGATACTTGATGCAATTTATATGAATGAATTGGGTTTTTAAGGTATTTTCATTGATATAATTTTCATCATTTATTATATAACACAAACAAAAATATGTAAGGTCAAAGTTGAAAAAGAAAGACTTTAAAAAGTCAATAGTGGACATTTGTAATGGGACGGAGGGAGTAAAATAAGCTCCCACAACTCCACGAGCACCACGTAACACGTTCGATCCATGCATAATATGGCAAAAATGAATGATTTTATAATTCAAAGACCAAAGTGAAGTGTCAAGTACGCAGGGGACGTTCAAAAATGTCCATATTTGAATTCGTTATTTGAAAATTTAAAAAATGGATCCAAATTAGATATATGATTTTTCGGTTTCAAATAGCATTTTTCCAATGATTCGGATAGTTTGGATATCCAATAGGGTTTAGGTCCCCGAAATGCTACTAACTTTGACCAAATCTCTATTGTATGCACCAAACTTACGTATACTAATTTTAATGTAACCAACTTTCCAAAATGGTGTTTTTGATGTAACTTGATGACGTGTCGCTCTCTCCATACGCCACGTGGCATGCCATACGCGCGACACGTCATCAAGTTACATCAAAAACACCATTTTGGAAAGTTGGTTGCATTAAAATTAGTATATGTAAGTTGGGTGCATACAATAGAGATTTGGTCAAAGTTAGTAGCATTTCGGGGACCTAATCCCTATCCAATATCCAAAACATTTGATTTTTTAATTTTATTCTAATAATATGAAAACCACAACAGATAAATGGATTATTGTTATTAAGTATTGATAAAAAATGATTTTTATTATTTTCGGATATTCTAATATCGGAAATTTCTTATTCGGGTATTAAAATTGAGTATCCGAAGTTTCGGATATCCGACTTTGAACACCCGTAGTGTCAAGTACGATGGTTTTTAAGAAGAATATGCTTTTTCACTAGTTAGTTTTCCAAAATGGCAAAATCAATGGCTCTCGCAAACCTTGATGGTCTATAGGTCTTTCATGTATATATCCTTGCAAGAACAATGGTTAATTCGTTGAAACTAGTGAAGGTAAAATAGAAATAGAATGTTAAACAACCAAACCAAACCAATCTAGCTTCCAATTTCATCAATTAGTACGTAATAGTTAAAATCTACGGTTATGTTGGAAACTCCGTATATTATTTAGGGTTTTTCCCACTAGCTTCCTCAATCCTCACCATATAAATTCTCTCTAATTAATACAAATTAAACTACTGTCAGGAATATAATCCATTAACCGCAACTGCTAACATCATATCAAAGTCATTAGTGTTGGTCACCTATGCTGCAGGAGCATAGTCGTAATCTCCATCATCGTCATCACCGTCTGCCTCTGATGCTACTCGAGAGTCATAGCCATAATCGTCTCCATCTGCATGCTTCTTGCACCACCAACCTTCAACTTTCATCAACACAAGAGCCATAGAATTTGTTGATGGAAATAGAAATATATATAATAAGATTTCGAAAACAGAAAATATACTGATATGTAGGTAAATGTATGGTTGTTTGAGATGGACTACTTATAAGATTTAGTGTTTTGGTTTTGAGTATATAATAAAATGTGAACATGAGATCGAAGCCATATTTATGGGTGTGAGAAAAGTAAGAGAAGAAGGTTGACTCGTTTTAGTACAAGTCCATCCTCAAGTGTAAGTGTGGAGTTACGTGTGAAGAGTACGTGTGCGTAAGAGAATATGGGTGACACATCAGCAGGCATTAATCTACATACGATACACTCGAGTATGCATGAAATGGTTCCCCCAAAAGAAAAAGGTAGGAATTTTATGCACTTGCTAAGAAAAAAGAGAATAACACTAAGAAAAAAGTCAAAGATATATGGTTATTTTACTTTCTCGGGCATTATGGGATAGTTCTAAACTTCTAACTAAGACTTATATTAGCATAATGTGAACACACCAGATGTCCTTTAGAATACATGCATGATTGCCTGAAAATCAACCAATAATGTTATTTTTTGCAGATCCAAAGTTCTCTAACTTGGAACTAGTTACATTAGAAGAATAACAAATGGACAAATGGTAGCTATCTATGACAAAAGCATTGCATGCTTGAAAGTAAATAACTAACCATCACTACAAAAGTATTGATTAAAAGGTTCAAATTTATAGATTTAAAAACATGCATGCATGATAGGTAGCACATAGGAGTATATCACTTTAGGTCATTATGTTTTTTTAGATGCCATCACGTTAAGATGCATATATGTTTATGCAGAGGGCCGGAGTCACGTTGAAGGTAGGAGCACTTATTGATACGGGTCCATTCGCTATACGATCAAAATGTAATTTTGTTATAAAACACTACATTTTTTTTTGCTACGGATTAAAAAAAAAAAGAATAATATTAGTACTACGGGTCACTTCAAATTTTGTATCCTCCACTTTATATGCATAGCTAATTAGGCTTTGCAATGCATTCTTGTTTCCAATAATATCCACCCTCATGTCAGTCAAATTAAAAATTCCCCAACTCATGTCATTTTTTTCTTTTCTGAACACGTTTTAAATTTTATATATATATATATATATATATATATATATATCACAATTAATCTAGTAAGTCACTAGCTAGAAGTGTGTTTTCTATTTAACTTTAATAATGATGAAAAATTACACAGCGTAAATATAGGACAATTATCTGTATTACATGTTTTAAATATTAGGAGAGTTATCATTAATATTGGATCATCAAAAGAAGTACCTTTATAATTACATGATTTGTAATATTTTTTCGGCCATCGTACATGGTCAACTTTGTTGACTTTTTCAAACCATGTTATCGATCTGATCGATCAAGGGCGGTTCACAAGGTGGGCTGGTGGAACGCGCATATGTTGTTCATGGATGAAGATGCTGTTGGTGACATGGCAGAAGAGGAATAATGTACGTGTGTTTGGAGGATATGGATGAAGCAGGGAGAGTGGAGAGCTCATGGCTAATGAAGAAAGACAGTTGAACCTTTTCGCCATTGATATTATATGGTGTCATATTCGATTCAAGATTTTACCTATGTGGTGAGTAGTGACCCGAATCTTACTCTTAAAAGGCATGAATGATATGCTAAATGTATAAAAAAACATACTGTATCATATATTCTGCCATGCATGTAGCCGTCTCTTGTATAGAAGGCACAGCCTTTGCACGTAACTCCACACGTTTACATGTGGATGGACTGGTACTAAAACAGTAAAACGAGTCAAGCAGCTCCTCTCACCTTTTCCGCACCCATAAATATAGCCTCACAGATACTTTAGTTTGATACATAAAAACCAAAATCTGAATTCTTTAAAAATACCAATTTCAAATTTCCATTTGATTTTTGTCTCTAATTTTCTACTAATTAAATAACTTTTGCTTCTGTTTGTAAAATCTCCTAGTAGCTAGGCTAGTATAAAAGAAGAAAATGGCTCTTGTTAGCAAGCAAATTGGAGGTAGGTCGTATGATAAACATACAGTTGGAGACAACAATGATGACAACTATGCAACAATAGTCTATATGCTAAGAGATGGTGATGCTAAGAGATGGTGACGATGACGATGGATATTATGACTATGCTCCAGCTGCATCTGAGGGAGATGGTGACGATGATGATGGCGACTATGACTATGCTCCAGCAGCATGAGTAACAGTACCTCTTTTAACAATGGTAGTAATGAGCGGATTTATAATAACTGCATAACTTAATTAACGTCTTAACATGACAGTAGTTTAGTGGCTAGTGAGGCAGTCAGATGGTGAAAAGTTCTAACAATGGGGTTGTTCAATTCCCATGTTTTCTGTAATGAGGATTTGATTAATAGCGGATATCAAAAATTCATGATCATATGATCTTAAATAAAATACTGATTAATCTTGTACATGTCATGACTAAATGTTATGTACGTAATCCGTGGATTTTGGTCACTTGGTCCATTTACGAAGTAGTAATATAGACTTGTTTTAGTTGCTGAGAAAAAAGACAGTCATTTTGATTTCTGAATATTTCTTTAACTGTCATAAATCATAATGGTCGTCTCAGTAGTAACTGTTTTCAGTGAATTTATGCATAGTTGTCGACTCGTGACTCGTACCGTGTCTCGTTTTCCCTGATTTTTGACTCGTGTATCATATCGTGACTCGACTCGTAAGAGTCACGATCAAACATTATTATGTATACAAATTTATGATATGTACGTAAAAAGATAATATTAGTTGATAATATAAGCACGTTTTTAATATAAAATTACAATTTCACTAATTTCGAGTCATAGACTCATAATTCAAGCATCACAAAGTAGCAAAAAGGTGACTTTGAGATATAAAAAAAATATTATTCGGGTTTTTTTGTTTTTTAGATAAAAAAAACTTCGAGTTTGAGATAAATCAAAACCCCAAAATAAATATTCCTTTTTCCAGAATATCTTTTCCGGGTCTACCTTATTATCATTTAATTTGTTTAAGTTTTTTTTAGTAGTTTAGGTGTGATTTAATTGATAGTTGAGTAAAAAAGTATATACATCACGTATCGTATGAGACACGATTCGAATCAACTCGTTACGATACGGTGAAATTTTACGAGACAAAACACGAGTCAGAGTAATCTCCGGGACACATTACGAGTCGTATCTTTAATTTTTCCTTTCATTTTGTCTCGACTCGTACGAGTCGTCTCGCGTCTCGTACGAGACTAACAACTATGAATTTATGTACTATATATAATTTTGTAAGCCCCCTGAATTTTGGGTTTAGTTTTTGTACATAAAAGTTGCGATGAAATTAATATAGTAAACAATTTGTGCAGCAAGTTTTCTGTCACTGTGTTTTGGTGTACAAAAAAATTCTGCACTGCAGATTTTATATTGCTGTCATATTTTCTGTTTTCCAACAAAACTTTACATATATATAAGCAAGTTTATTTATATTACAGTGAAATAATAAAGAAGAGTCATTATAGTAAAGTGACATTAGTGTGGATAACTTATATCATAGATCTCTATGGTTTAATTGATAATAGTTAGCTCAACTCTTCAGGTTTCTGCATTCAAATAATCAAATCTGATGCAAAATCTTACTGTGTCACTTTGACTTGTTAAGTTGAATCAATCACTAGCTTGTATCATAGTATTGATTCTTCTAGTTCTCACCAAATCCCATTTCCTAATGATAAGATTAATAACTCAATATAATACTTTGAAGCCTTTTTTTTACTCAATGAATGACATACTAGAGATACTAAAAGACTCATGAAGCTGATGTACCTGCAAATTTCCTAATGAATCACCCTCTCTGTGACTACCCTTTACTCAAAGTGCAATAACTCGAGCTAATTGTCGCTTAATTTACCTCAGGCTAGACGTATGGAATGTTGTGTTACGTTCTTAAATTAAACAAAAGTTATATAGATTTTTAAGGAAATTGCGGAAATGATTAACAATTGATGAATTAAACACACAGAATAAGAACAAACCGATTGATTCATTCAAGATCACATACCGTGATAAAAGTGTTTACATCGACTAACTAACTAACTAATTACAAGCTAAATTGTTTATATCAGAGTTTAACTAACATTTAACATAAGTTACATTTGACCCCTGTACTTCTATTATTTACAAACAACACCTTTATACTTTCATATCCTCCCCTCAAGTTGGAGCATCTGAAATGCCCAACTTGGTTGCTAAAAGAGAATGCTGTGTGCTGCCCAAGGCCTTAGTCATGATGTCTGCAAGCTGGAGATTAGTAGGAATGTAAGCAGTCTGAATAAAACCTTCTTGAACTTTATCCCTTGTGAAATGACAATCAATGTCCAGATGTTTTGTTCTATCATGGTAACAAGGGTTTGCTGCTATTTGCTGTGCTGCTTTGTTGTCACAGAATAAAGTAATTGGCACCTTCACTAAAATATCCAGATCCTTTAGCAAGTAAGTTAACCAAACTAATTCACAAGTTGTTGATGCCATACTCCTATACTCTGCCTCAGTAGAGGAACTGTAACTTGTTTCTTAGTTTTCCAAGAAACCAAAGAGTGACCCAGAAATATACAATACCCTGTTAAGGATTTTCTAGTCATTAGGCAAGATGCCCAATCAGCATCTGAAAAACCAGTGACTTTAAGTTGCTGTTGTAATGGATAAAACAAACCCTTTGAAAAAGTACCTTTCAAGTATCTAAGAAGATGTAAAGCAGCTTGCATGTGAGGTTCTTTGGGAGAAGAAACAAACTGACTTAAATGTTGGACAGCATAGCTAATGTCAGGCCTAGTCATAGCCAAATACAATAACCTTCCAACTAATCTTCTATATGTATCAGGCTTAGCAAGTAAAGGACCTTTAGTTAAAGAAAGCTTGAGATTCTATGGTAATGGAAAAGGAGCTGGTTTAGCAGCTGTAAGTCCAGCATCTGTAAGCAAATCTAGTATATACTTTCTCTGATTAAGATGAGTACCTTCTGCAGTTCTACATATTTCAATTCCCAAAAAATACTTTGCTAAACCCAAATCCTTTATAGTGAATTTCTTATGTAAAGCAAGCTTGGTATCCTTGATATCCTGATCTGAATTGCCAGTGATCAAAATATCATCTACATAAACTAATGCAACAGTAAATGTATCACCATGATTCTTGACAAACAAGGAATAATCATTTTTGGATTGTTTAAAACCCAAAGCCACAAGAAACTTAGAAAGTTCTTGATTCCATTGCCTTGAAGCTTGCTTCAAACCATAAAGAGATTTATTTAACTTGCACACTTGACCATGTTTTGCTTTGGTATAACCTTCAGGAGGCTTCATATATATCTCTTCATCTACATAGCCATGCAAAAAAGCATTGTTCACATCTAATTGATGTAAAGGCCAACCTTTTGCAGTTGCAATTGCTATAATAACTCTGACAGTAGCAGCCTTAGCAACAGGTGAAAAAGTGTGCTTATAATCTATCCCTTCCTTATGATCAAAACCCCTTATAACTAGTCTAGCCTTTAGTCTTTCAATAGTACCATCAGGGTTAAACTTTGTCTTATAAACCCATTTTGAGGAAATGGCTTTGTGACCTATAGGCAACTCAGTTAATATCCAAGTGTCATTTTCTTCCAAAGCATTTAACTCCTTATTCATAGCTTCAATCCAACCAGAATGTTGAACTGCTTGAGAATAACTTGTGGGTTCAGAAGAAGTTAAAACATGAGCTAAAAAAGCCACATAATCAGGGGGTAAAGAATCAAAATCTTGAGAATGAAAAAGAGGATAAGTTAGAGAATGTAGTGAAGAAGACTCTGTAGCCACCATATGAACTTGGGATTTATTAGTAACAAAATCTTTCAACCATTTAGGTTGTTGTACAGATCTTTGAGATCTTCTAGCAACCTGCTCAGAAACATTTCTAAGAACATTATTATTGGAAAGATTTTGAGCAGACTCAAGTATAGGAGAAGTGGAACTTGTTGAAACATCTGCAGCAGGTATAGTTGTAGAAGGAGCATCACAGTAATCAGGTAAAGGTGTGACATCTTCATATGCACAAACATGTTGCTTATCTTTTAAAGGTTGTGATGAAACATTCTCCTTAAAGGGAAAAAGATGTTCTTGAAAAATAACATCTCTACTCAAAAACACTTCATGTGTATCCAAATTGTAAACCTTATATCCTTTTTGGTTAGGTGGATAACCTAAAAAGACACATGTAAGTCCTCTTGATTGAAACTTATCTTTGTGAGGAGTAACAACTGCTGCATAGCATAAACACCCAATGATCCTAAGTGTAGAGTAATCAGGTTTATGACCAAACAACACCTCAAAAGGAGATTTCCAGGCTAAAAGTTTAATTGGCATCTTGTTGATCAAATGAGTAGAAGCAAGAATACAATCCCCCCAAAACTTATCAGGTAATGCTGCATGTAATTTTAGTGCTCTAGCCGTATCAAGAAGATGCCTATGCTTCCTTTCTACTCTCCCATTTTGTTGAGGTGTGTACACCATTGACCTCTGGTGAATTATTCCTTGTGAATTCAAGAAATGCAAACAGTCCTTATTTACTATTTCAGTGCCATTATCTGACCTTAAAAATTTAGGCTTTGTTTTAAAATGATTTCCAATATAGGCTATGAAAGAAGTCAAAGTAGATAGTACTTGATCCTTGGAATGTAACAAGTAAGTCCAAGTACATCTAATGTGATCATCTACTACGGTAAAGAAATATTTTGCTCCATTAAGAGCAGGGACTTTGTATGGACCCCAAAGATCAACATGCAAAAGATCAAAAGCAACAGAGGAATGAGAAATACTTCTATTAAATGGAAGTCTGTGCTGTTTTGCAAGTACACAAGTATCACAAAAAAATTGAGACACATTTACATGTTTACAATCATTGATATGAATCAATTTAGAAGCAGAAGTATGACCAAGTCTAGCATGAAAAAGTTCAATGCTAACATCAGAAGATGACTTGTTATCAAGTTTATTAACAAAACAAGATACAACTGAAGAAATAGATTTGCAAGTAGAAGATATTTTGGCAGAAGTTGATCTGAAAGTGTAAAGATTTCCAAACCCTTCTCCAACAGCTAGAACCTGTCTAGTTGAAGGGTCCTGAAATACAAACTAAGTAGGATGAAAAATAGCAATTAGAAACTGAGATTTGAGCAATTTACCAACTGACAATAGATTGACTTGAAACTCAGGAACATGAAATACATTTGAGAGGACTAAAGAAGCTGTGAGTTTGACTTGACCTACTTTAGTAACCATTTTATAAGTTCCATCAGGAAGTTTAATTTTAACAGGCCTATTAAGATGAGTAATGCACTGAAACATATGTAAATGAGGTGTCATGTGATCTGAAGCTCCAGTGTCAATAATCCAATCATGTTTAGCATTAAAACCAACATGTGAGGATAATGCATTCAAAGCAACATGGAAAGATATACCTGCATGAGGCTTTGAAGTACTAGCAGCATCAGTACCTTGATTCATTCCTTTGCCTTTGAACATTTTCATCATCTCATTGCAAACAGCTGAAACCAATCTTTGATCTAATTCACCTCTATGCTCAGTGTTGACTTCATTCTCATAACCAAAGTCAAAAGGTGTATCCCTATGGCTAGACTGATCAAAATCAGTATACACTTGTGCAGCCATTCTATTCACTTTCTTATTCCTCTTTCCCTTATACCAATCTGGATATCCAAGTCTCTCAAAACATTGCTCATACACATGACCATCTTCTTTGCAGTAAGTACATCTCTTATCATTCTTACTATCATCCTTTCTCACAAACTTCTTACCACTTTGGCCAGATTTAGCATTGTTAAAATTTGCAAAAAATGCAGCAGAATCAACCACTTGAGTTGTTACCTGTTTCTGTTTTTCCAATTGCTGTACTATATAATAGGCTTTATTAATATTGGGCAAAGGATCCATAGAGAGTATTTGATTCCTTACTGGTTCAAAATCATCATTTAACCTCATCAAGAATTGCATTAACTTGGAACTACTATCTATCTCCAGAAACTTATCAGTAATACCACAAGTGCACTCCCTCATTTTACCACAAGTACAAGTAGGTAAGCCATTTAAACTATGCAATTCATCCCAGTATTTCTTCATTTTATTATAATAAGCAGCCACAGTAAGATTACCTTGATTCACCTTGCTTAATTCCCTCTCTATTTGGTAGATTAATGGACCATTGCTCTGCCCGTACCTTTCTGACAACTCTTTCCAAAGTTCACAAGCAGATTGAGCATATAGAATTGCATCAGATAATTCAGCAACCATTGAATTCAATAGCCAACACGTAACCATATAATCACAACGAATCCATCGTTGATGATTAGCATCAGTTTCACTAGGTTTTGCACAAGTTCCATTGATGAAACCTAATTTCAATTTCGCACCTAGCGCCATCTTAACGGTACGGCTCCAACCGAGAAAATTAGTTCCATTAAACGGTGTATTTGTCAATGTCATCCCTGGATGATCAGAATTGGCAATGAATAATGGATCATTAGCAAAATTTTGGGCGTTTGCATCTCCTCCAGAAATAGGTACAGTATTCACCATGATTAAGTATCAAATTGATCGTTTTAACCTAATTTGATAAATCAAGATGAAGAACAACAAAAACAAGATCAAGATTTGACCTAATTGCGTATCGGAAATGAAAAATGGATAATACGAATCACAGGAATCGAATTAATTGAGCCTCGCGCTTTGATACCATAAGGAAATTGCGGAAATGATTAACAATTGATGAATTAAACACACAGAATAAGAACAAACCGATTGATTCATTCAAGATCACATACCGTGATAAAAGTGTTTACATCGACTAACTAACTAACTAATTACAAGCTAAATTGTTTATATCAGAGTTTAACTAACATTTAACATAAGTTACATTTGACCCCTGTACTTCTATTATTTACAAACAACACCTTTATACTTTCATAATTTTGGACTTTAATTAATGTGTAACTACTGGCTATTAGATCAGAGTCTAATCTTTATGATATTTAGACACATTTCAAATATTCATGTTAGTAGACCAATTATAAATTACCCCTGGGTTAGTATTCTTACTTTAACATTTACTGAATTTATATATAATAATTACTTCTTGCATACCATTTTTTTAACGGAGTAAATTTTTTTGCAAGAATACATATCAATTGCAATAGAATGCCAACTTGCGAAGTACATTAGTTACTTGGCATATATTTAAAAATTACATCATTCTTCCTGCTAGAAATTATTTTAAGATATCACTGAGCATTTTCAACAGGCCTTAACGTTACAATATATACGCGGTCAAATTAAACTCATAATATGAAACCACTGTCTATAAGAAAACACCATTGTCAGCTCCTCACTAGTCACTGTCACTACTCTACCGTTAAGTCAACACCTCTATCATAATGCAGTAATTGCTACACATTCACTGACTTTAAGGATTGGTGTTACTTAATTATGCTGCTGGAGCATAGTCATAATCCGCATCATCATTATCACCATCTCCCTCTGATGCTGCAGGAGCATAGTCATAATCTCCATCATCGTCACCATCCCCTTCCAAAATAGCCTCTGGGGCATAGTCGTAGTCACCATCACCATCATCGTCTCCATCTGCATGCTTCTTGCACCACCAACCTCCAACTTTCTTGGTAACAAGAGCCATCAGATTTTCTTGAAATATTATGTGATTTTGAGAATAAAGGGAGACTGTTTGGTAGGCTAATTGAAGGCTTCTTTCAGATGGCTATGATAACTCAGGTTATGGTATTGTGTATCAACTGAGAAGCTATACTTATAGTTGCGAAAAAGGTAAGTGAAGCAGGTTGACTCGTTTTAGAACTAGTCTATCCTGAGGTATAAGTGTGGAGATATGTGCAAAGGGTGTGCTATACAGAATGTGGTTACATGGCAACATGATACATGCTTGTTAGCTGCAAGTACAAGTGATAAAGCATTTATATTTTTGCCTTTTGGGTGCATATATATGGTTGGGTCACAAGAAATAAAAGGTGGAATTTGTATCCACTTGAATTGGTGCTAACTGAAAAGGAGAATATATAACATTTGGAAAAGGTTAAGATGCAGTGGTTATATATATATTCTGATAGAAATGTAATTGGCATCTCTGTTGCTCCCTCACTTGATAAGATCTTTAGAGGATATGTTTAACTAGTATTCATTAGACTAAGATAGTGCTTACCGTTAGTCCCTTGATTAGGTGGAGGTTCAGTACGTATTGGATTTCTGATATAATATAAGTTCATCTTTTCTCCATAATTTAATCTTATCTTACATAAATAACGGTTTAAGTGCACCATAATGTATCGAACTAAGGTCCGACATTCATAGTGTTTATCGAATTATTCATAATATCATTCTGCGTACGTAATGAACTTTTAATTTTTTGCTATTTTATGTAATTTAATTATATTTTAACTTATGTTTCATCTATATATAGACACGAGGCATCCATACAAGTCGTCACGTCAACAATATATATATATATATATATATATATATATATATATATATATATATATATATATATGACAATAAACTAAAAGTTCTTTACACAAAATAGAAGCACGAGTAGTTCAATACACAATATAAATGTCCGACCTAAGTTTGATGCATTTCAAAGCAATTAAGCCTAATATGAATATCCATTTAGGATAGTTAAGCTTGAACTCCAAGCTGTCTGTATATTTTACTTCTGGCTTGGGGTATTTAGCCATATTGCCTGCATTTCCTATTCTTATTATGAAGCAATTAAGTTGTGGTTCACAAGAAGTTGCTAAAGTTTTCGGTTGTAGACTTATATATATTTATTACACATATTCCCCCTAGACAATAATAGATATTTAGTTTTACTTGAATCATTTGAATTTTTAGTAGTATTGTTCAAACTCTACTAATATCGTAGAATAGTATAATATTCTCTTTATCCATATAGCTATGCATTATATATAGATTTATATATCCTTATTTGCACTCTTTTATTTTTTCTTTGTGCTGGCTGGAGGTCCTCCTGAAAGCAATCTCTTTACCCCGTGTAGTGGAGCGACTTTCTTTACCCTCAGGTAGAGGAACGACCCTCTGTATACTTAGGTAGAGGAACGACTGTCTACATCTTACCTCCCCCATACCTCGCATATGCGGGATTGGGTATTGTTGTTGTTGTTGTTGTTGCTGCTGCTGTTGTTGTTGTCTCTTTATCCATATAATTTGGGTGTTTGCTTGTACCAGTGTATTTCGTAAATATGAATTGCATGCATTTTCAAACCCCAAGTCTTTGGAAAAATATAGTTTAATTGTCTTCATTCTACTACTTTTGCATGATCAAACCAATAGGTGGCAAAATGGATGGGTGGGTCGGTTTGGTCAATCGGGTCAATTGGGTTTGGGTCACAACAGGTTCGGGTCAAAATAAGCATATGCTAAAAAAAAGGACAAGAGTTATGCCTAAAAATAAGTTAAATGGGTTCGGGTCAAAATTGGTTTGAGTATGTTTAATTCCTTGATTTATAAAAGAAGTAATCAAAGAGTGTAGAAATGTGAACATAGTATAAAATGTGTAGAATCCAGTTAAACTCCCCATTTTAAGTTTTTCATATTAACGAGGCCTACTTGGTAATTCTATATGAATTGGGTGTCCCGAATCCTTAACAGTAAATCTTCATCATGTTTATAATCATGTATATAAGATATATCAATATGTTATTTCCAAACATTTGATCATTGATATCATGGTGCCAAATAAATGATGAAGAAATTATATGTATGCTTTAAAGTACTTGACGACAATAAGTAATCCACCAATATCTCATTACAGAAACAACTTGGGTTCATGGACAGCCCGTTGTTAGAAATTTCTACTATCTGACTGCCTCACTAGCCACTAAACTACAGTCATATTAAGTTATCTATATATTATTAATCTGCTCATTACAACCCTTATTTAGTTTAAGAATTAGTGTTACTCATGCTGCTGGAGCATAGTCATAGTCACCATCATCATCGTCACCATCTCCCTCAGATGCTGCAGGAGCGTAGTCATAATCGCTATCATCATCATCACCATCTCTTAACAAACAAATTATTGTTGCATAGTCGTTAACTTCAATTTTCTTGCTAAGAAGAGCCATTTTCTTCATATATGTAGTATGAGATCTTGCAAACAAAACCAAGTTATTTAATTAATTGGTTGGTAAAATAGTTGTTTAAGATGGGGAAACTAAGATACTGTGAAGCCATATTTATAGGTGTGAAAAGGTTAAAGGAGCAGGTTGACTCGTTTTAGCATACAGCGATCCACATGTAAAAGTGTGGAGTTATGTGCAAAGGCTGTGCCTTAAAAAAGATGGCTACAGCCTACATGGCAGAATGATACGCTTATTGTAGCCAGATTAGATATAACATTTATGTGCCTTTTAAGTGTATGGTTGGGTCACAAGAGTGAAGTAGGACATTTCTACACTATCTTCTTGTTGCTGAAAAGGAGAATAAAACTAAGGAATTTTTCTTTACCTGTAAATTATCTTTCTCTCTCGATTACTTGATAAAATCTTGAATTAAATATGCGCTGATGTTGACACTATCAATATGAAAAGGTTCAAGTGTGTTTCTTCAACAGCCATAAGCTCTGCACTCTCCCTCCACTTCTTCAGTATCCTCCGAACAGACGTACATTATCCCTCTTCCACCACGTCACCAACAGCTAGCATCTTTATCTATAAACACCATATGCCCCATCTGGCCACTTATTCTGTAAAAATCACATTTATAAAATCAAATGGCAAGTTTTCGATCTATATTACCATAAATTAGAAAGGGGAAAAGTGCAACAAATTAGACTGTAAAGTGTAATTTTATCAAGAAACTTATATGAAATAAACTGCCAGTATGTAGAATGACAATTTTGTGGATCACTCGTATCAATCTCAATGGTTAATTTGATATATCTTTCAGATTCTTCAGGTTTCTGTATTAAGATATGATGTCATATCTCAGCGTCACTTTAAGTTGTTAAGTTGCAAGTTGACTCAGTCATCAATCGGCTTGTAAAAGTGTTGATACGTACGTATTGAGCGCACCCAGTGTTTGGCTTTTAATAGTGTTGATATTTAGTTAGGTACTTAGGTTCTGTTAATCCTTTCATCTCAGGAGAATATAAAAATTATGAAATACTTGTACAAGTTATTTCTTGCGGTGCTCTTTTTTTATATGTGGTCTTGTAGGTTTGTGGCTTCATTTTATTCCTAGTTTTGTACTGTCAATATCGTTTTAACTATGATGTTTGGTTATATGTCATTAGTGGTGCTGGATTTTAAAAGGTATTTGCCATCATCTCGATCTCTACTTTTCTTTCTTATACTTTCTGCTAAAAACATGATGCTATTAACTAAATGACAACATATGTGAAGTACTAAAAGACTCCTGAAGCTGATATATATGAAAAATAACGAATGAGTCAGCCGCCTCTATGACTATCCTTAATTACTTAAAGTGCAATAACTCTGTCCAGATGATTTACTTTAGAATAGACTTATGGCGCTTTTTCATATAGTGAATTCTTATCATCATATATGAATATGAGCTGAAGATATTTAAAAGATACATCTCAAGTCTTCATGTTAGTTGAGCATTAACTCAATGGTTTAATATTCTACAGTCAAGATATATGAATTGTCAAACACGAGTATTGTTTCTCTGCTTTTACATTTACTGAAATTTCTCTTAATCGTTTCTTCTTGCATACGTTATATCTATTAAAGAGTGACTTTTTTGCAAGAACATATTTTAGTTGCAATGGATCGAATGACAAGTACAATAGTATGTTGGTGAAGCCTTGCCGTTCATTATATTCATACACTTCTATGATTCTGTAGATAAGATATCAATGAGCATTTTCAATTGGCCTTAATAACTTTCAAATACTCAAAAAGTTAACTCTGATGATACAAATACGGTGTCCTTAAAAAACACCATGCTTTAGGATTTCCACTAGTCATATATTACCCTAACTAAGGTCAAGTTAATTAAGTTTATCATAATCCGTTCATTGCTACATAACATATGGATTAATTAGTGTTACTCATGCTGCTGGAGCATAGTCATAATCACCATCATCATTGTCACCATCTCCCTCTGATGCTGCTGGAGCGTAGTCGTAATCTCCATCATCGTCACCATCTCCTTCCAAACTAGCTGCTGGGGCATAGTCATAGCCGTCATCACCATCATCGTCTCCGTCTGCATGCTTCTTGCACCACCAACCTCCAACTTTCTTGGTAACAAGAGCCATTATATTGTCTTGAAATATTATGTGGTTTTTGTATATGAAGGTAAACTGTTTAGTAGGCTAATTGAAGGCTTCTATCAGATGGGTATGATAACTCAGGTTATGATTTTGTGTATCAACTGAGAGGCTATACTTATAGTTGCGAAAAAGGTAAGTGAAGCAGGTTGACTCGTATTAAAACTAGTCTATCCTGAGGTATAAGTGTGGAGTTATGTGCAAAGGGTGTGCCTACACAGAATGTGGTTACATGGCAACAGGATACATGTATGTTAGCTGCAAGTACAAGTGATAAAGCATTTATGTGCCTTTTGGGTGCATATATGGTTGGGTCACAAGAAATAAAAGGTGGGATTTGTATCCACTTGAATTGGTGCTAACTGAAAAGGAGAATAATATAACATTTGGTAAAAGGTCAAGATGCAGGGGCCATATTTTCTACAAGAAATTAATTAAATCGTCCATCTACTTTTCCGTTTTCTTCACAGGTTGTCTCTAAGTTCTAATAATCAGTATAACGGTCTACATTTTGAAAAACTTTCTCATTCGTAGTCCATTTTTAGACTATTGATAAACAAAGTTTTAAAAAATATTCAATTTTAATAGTCAATTTTTGAACTACCGATGATCAATATTTTTAAACAATGCACTATTAAAATGGCTTTCAGAACTTAAATGACAACCGGCGAAAACAATGGGTAACACACATGGACGATTTAAATAATTTACTCAGGAAAAAAAAGATTATTTATTAATCTATTGAAACAATTAGTAAAGAAAAAGTTTGGATGCATATTCAGATTAAATTTGATAAGGAAGGTACTGTTTTCCATTAGATTCAAAGTACTGGGTTATCTGATAAATAAGTTCATCTTTTCATTATGGATTATTGTTTACTTGTTGGGTCTAATTTGACCTGTCTCTATTACTTTGGGCTTCGGGTATCTACTAATTAAATTTGATGGAGTGACATAATATGCTCTTAAGTAGAGTAAACTTGGATGTTCGCTTGCAACCGTGTATTTGCAAAATACAACACCAACAGTAGTATCATCGAGTGTCGACTTGCAACAAATAAAAATACAACACTATAGTATGATTGTCTATAAAAATACAACACTATAGTATTTGCAAAATACAACACCAACAGTAGTATCATCATATAACGCCTTTTTATTCTATGTTCAAGTGATGATCAAATTTTTAAGTAATCATCTATGTTTTTATTAATGTGCCTGAAAGTAAGAGAATACTCTAGGTTGTAATCATTATTATAGTGCAAATTCTGTGTCGTAATCACTGTTGAGCAACCTTGAGTATTTTCTTTCTGAGTAACGGAACTATTTTTGTACGGTAATGGGACCATATGTGGAAATCAGGGGTAGCTGCATTTTGAGGGGAATGAGGGGCATGCAATCTTAGCCGTTGATTTATGTGATCAACGGCTTAAATTCGCAACACTACATTTACTACATTTTTATGTAAAATACAGTGTTGTTAAGATGCAGTGAATCTCAGCCGTTTGATCACATAAACTAACGGCTAACATCGTCGGCTCCTCCTTTCCCTGCCTCAAATTGAAATTTTTTTTCAAAACCTTACCCTAAAGTAAATGTACAGAACACGGAGGGTGACCTAGCAACTGATACTAAACAACCTCTTGAACTAAGCACTAAAAAACCAACTACTTACACTTAGTGCCAATATCGAATTAACAGTACCAAAAGATGAAACATCTAAGTACGGGTGTACAGACCTCTACAACCATTAAGTTTCCAGACTTCACACACCATGATCGAGTTTCTCGATGGTTTAAACTTTAGTGTCATTTTGGACATTTTCATATATTGTTTTCAATGATAATTTAATTGGTCGATTTTTTTAGTGAGAATACGAGCATTCCTCTCCTACCACAAGTAGTAATTAAACCGCGTGATGGTCCAATAACCAGGTGACTCACTATGCTAGCTAGTAGCTCCGCACCATATACCTAAGAGAGATAGGAACAATCTAACTTACGATATCTTTCCATGTATACTTCCAAGATACTTCATGGTTGTGAATCTCAGATACTGCATAGCACATATAAACTCTCGATATTTTTCCCGATATCTTTCCATGTATACTTCCAAGATACTGCATAGCACATATAAACTCTCATGCGATACCAAACTTTTTCCAAGAAAGCAGATTCAGAAAACATATGGTTGTGCGAATTCGGCATCATTTCACACAATCGACACACATGCTATTCCAAGAGGTAATAACTGATAACTCCCAAGACTTCAACTTGTCATGTGTTTTCATCACCCATTACTTGTCACATGGGAAATGCATGATTTCATCCTACTAATTAAAGCTCTGTTTGGACAAATACTATTTCAAACATGTCAACTTAAAAATCATGAAGTTACCTTTGCGATTAACCAAACTTTAAACATTAGTGATGCGTGTACTATATAAGTAATAAATTTATTAATCATTATTGTTATTATTTACAGGACTCAACAGCTACATATCTACTACACTTTCAATACTAAAAAAGTTATATAATCGAATTGGATTTCATTATTTCAATTTGCAATGTTTATTAATTAAAGCTGTAAAATATGTGTGTATATATATATCATTTATCAATATAATGATGACATCATCATTCATCACATCATTGAGCTTGAAGATGTATGATATATATAAACTAATTAACCATGTAATCTTGGCTGTAACACAAAAACATAAACATATATAACGTAATCGTATTCTTCTTTAAAGCAAACATATATAGCCATGAATGTTCCCACTTGCAGCTAGCAGCTTTATTGAAGTAGTTTATTAGTACCTTATGCTTAAATGCCTAGCTTGCACTCTTTAACATCTTTTTATATCTGCCCATACAAATTGGCCATTCTAGGGTGTCATTTAGTATATATATACCTAAGACTAGGGTTTCTGAACAGAAAATCCAAGATTTTAACAATCTTGCTCGCTTTAAGCAGCAGGAGCAATACCACTATCATCATCGTCGTCGTCGTCATCATCATCACCATCCATGGATGCAAGACCCTCAAGCTCATAACGAGTGCGGTTTTCATGGCAATAAATGGCATCATCATAACCATTGATAACGAAATAATAGTCATGACGATGGCCATGATACTCTTTTTCATCACCATGCACCTTCCATACCATCTTTAGACCATGAAACATTTTCTATTTCGTGAAGAGGAAATTACGAAATGGAAGTAAAACGACGAAAGTATATATTGCTGCTTCCTGGTCTTGGATCACTTACAATGTGAATTGGTTAGGAAATATGAGTGGCGAACTAACAGTTAAATAGAGTTTTGGAATGAGATGATAAGAGAGTGACAAATGAGGGAATCAAAAGAAATTTGGTTATCATGATGTTGTTTTTGGTATATGGCCCCATTTATTTTGGCTTCACCCAAAAAGAACAAGCATAACCATATCACATTACACTAATAAAAGATCAAGTACCATGTGAAGATTATGACCATGGTAAAAGGTATTGAAGTAGCTTTAAAATGTAACCATATACTTAATATTAGTTATTATCTGTCAAAGTGTCAGACTGTCAGGTGCTTTACATTGCTGTTATATACGTTTAGGACATAAGACAGTTATCTTTTACTGCGTGTTAATCCTTTCTAAGCAGTATATTGTCTACTAGACACTCGATAAGTAGGTCGTGGAGACTAATTAGAAGAGCTACGTATATCCTGATGTTTTTTTCTTCTAAACAAGTTTCCTTTGGATGATCTTATAATTTAACAAAGTGTTATACTACTGATTACTCGTAACATGCTTATAAGATGTATATATATGAACTGGTACTTCGAAACAAATTAGATATATTTAGAAGAATTTCGATGCATGGTACGCTGAATGTATAATTAGACTACACTACTACAAATTAAATCAAAGATTTGGGGATCTAAGTAATGATGTTTATAAGGACATTTTATACAAAACAATGCATGTGATCAACGATAGTCGATATCATATCGTTCTATATTTAGTATACTGACATTACATGCGCGCGCAACGTTGATTGATATTGATAAATTTTAGTTACGTTGTCAGTTTCACATTACAAGATTATAAAGTAACCAATGAAACAAGACGAAACTTAACGGTTCTCGATCATTCAATTTCGTTAAAACAAATAAATATCAGGACGTACTATAAGACTGTTGAAACGATATGATAAAAGGGAATTGGTACAAATACTCTTTATTTGCAGTCTACAAATTAATCAAAGCAAAAAGTTGAGTAACAAGTTTTGTGGGACCAAAAAGGTGAATGGTAATGGTGGATTTGTGTTGGTGCAAGTTAAACCCGTGGGGAGGTGTGTGTTGCTACAGGAGAAGTGTGCTGTACACATGGCATATCAGGCCACGTGGATGCTTGCATGGCACATTTCAATCCACAAACAAATTGATAAGATCATCCGTAACCATAACACCAGAACGTCACTTTTTCAGCTGTCACATCAGCGTCACATCAGCATCACACCATAACACCAGAACACCCCTAATCATAACACCAGAACGCCACTTTTTTAACCCATTCTGGGACCCACCCACCCACTAACTAAATTTAATTTTCTTTTATTTAACAAAACAAATACAATTTAATTAAAAATACAATTCAATACAATAATTAAATTTCATTTATTTTTCCCGTTTACCCGTTTAATTATATTCAAAAGTTATTAAATTCAGATTTATTTGTAAGTATGAAAAAGAAATGGGACCAGATTTTTTTTCAGAGAAACATAAAAATAAAGATATTTTTAACTTCACAAGTGGAGCCCACAAACCATTAAATAAAAATTAAATGAACTTCTTTTCTTCTTCTCCGATCCTTCCTGCAACTCCTCCATTTTTTTCTTCTGCGTTCTTCTTCCTTCCTTTTTTCATAATCTTTTGTGAAAAAAAAAAGTTTTTTTATTTGTTTCGGATTAAACACGCCACCAAAAATCAAAAAAGAAAAGGAAATAGTGAGTGGACCCCACCAAAACGCCAAAAATCGTCCCGTGGTTCGAGTGAGAACGCCGCCAGAACGCCGGTCCAGAACGCCGCGTTGCTGGCGTTCTGAAGCGTGTGAACGCGTGCCACGTACTAGCGTTACGGATGGTCTAAGTCATAAAGGACTACTAATTTAATGATATGTGTGTACGTTTGTTTAATACCAAAAAGTGATATTGTGTACGTGTTGGTGAGGAAAGACAAATTACTCGGTTAGTGCTGTAGTGTGGTTGAAGCCACGTTCAATTCAAACTATAAAAAACACGTATAGTATCACTGTATATACTATGTACTATAGGTTTAAACAAAGTTATATTATAAGACATATTACACAAGTAGGATACCCGTGCTTTGCGGCGGAACATCATGCATAAAAAAACCGACAAAACATTGGGATTAAAAAATAAGGTTACAATAAAGTTGATGGGAAACAAACGAAATATGTGTTGGGAACAAAATGGAAACAATTTACGATCACATATTAATATACGTTACGCATTATGTAAAATTTTCCGGCTCACACAATATGAAATGTAAAATATGGGTAGCTTGAACTTTTTATTAGGCTCCACTAATATCTTTTTAGTAAATCTTGCTATCTATCTAAAGAGTATCACGTAAAATTATCAATGTGAAATATAGATTCCGGAAGCTACACACCAACTTTTGAATTTTTCTTGAGCTTTAACTTTTTTGATCGAAAAACTAAAATTCTAGAATATGTGAATTGATTACATAAAAACAAAATTAAACTTGTAAATAAATGTGAGAAATTTATAGTTGCTCAAAAGAATAAAGTTAAGGGTTCGTTTATTATTTTTACAAAGCTTAAAAACGTACAAAATTAGGGGAAAGTTGAAATTGAAAGCTTTAAAGGTGAAATTTGTCTCTAAAAAGTGGACAAACCGCCTTCGGCAGTTTGCCGACACGTTTGTCTCGTTCTGACCTTTCTGTACATAATTGGCACGTCTTGTATCTCTTTACGGTTTAAAAGTTATGTCATATTTTTATTAGTAATGTTATAATGGGTATTTTTGTAATTTTAAGTAGGTTCTTCAAATATTAATAGTAATGTTAGGGGTAGATTAGTAAATTTCCCTCTTAAAAAAAACATTACAAATGTATTATATATTAGTATATATATTGATAAGTTTTATTTAATATATATTTAAGTCATACGTTACATAGTTAGTGGTTTAATAAATATAGTATCAATGAAAATTTAAGAATTGTAGGGGTATGTTAGTAATTTTTATGGATTTTTAAAAAAACTATTAGTAATTCAAAGGGTAAAGTAGTCATTTATATCTTACAAAAAAAAAACACTCAAATCTCTCTTCTCTCTTTACTTATAAAAGAGGGTAGTAATTAATTAATCATCTTTCAATTTAGGTTTTCTACACTAATCTGGTCCATCCAATAGATTAAGCCTATTAATTTAGTCCATTGATCCAATTTAATATAGATTATTTATTAATCTCAAAATTATTAAGCCCCTTTTTGACATCTTTGCCCTTAAATATTAGAGAGGGCTTTGTGTGTTTTATTTTCTTCTCATTCACACCCACAAGCAAAACACAAAGTGCCGGAAGGTATTCACTAGGAGCTCATCTTCAGGAATTCAAAATCCAAACATTTCCGCATACCATACACTCTCGTCGCCTATGATTTTCGGTTCATCACTGATCGTATCGATTGATTTATTCTCCGACGGTTGGTTTTCAATCTCACATGTATTCAAATTTCAAATCGTTGGATTCTCATATATGCAAATTTCTTTGTGTTAACCCGGTTACAATCAGGTATGTTAATGGTCTAATAATAGGTATTATTAATTAATTTGCGTAAAAATCTCATTTGAAGCATGATTTGATTTACGAATCTTCATATTTTTATTCGTTTGATGATGAAGAGGGTTCTTGATTCCATATTGGTTAGTTTTATATGCATGTCATGTGTTTGATAAAATGCTCCAATGAGTGTAGCAAAGACATAATTATACTTTATACTATATTGAAGAAAGCATAATTTATCTTTGGTTGATGCAAAACTCTTTAGTCTGATGCATGTTTTGTCTTTGGTTGTTTTCAATTATGTGAAATGTTGTGTATTTTATCTATTAAGTAGTTTATGACTTTACTTAATGATATGAATATAAATCAGTACTCCGTAGTTACTAAGTTTGAATATAACTGTTTATGTTCTTAATTTGTTCTTCACTAAGTTATCAATGGGTAAGTTGGACATCACACTATCAGTTCTTTACTAAGTTATCAATGGTAAGTTGAGCATCACACTATCAGTTCAAGTGATGTGGCGTAAAAAGTCATGTTTTTACTCACGTATTTCCGCACTTATTGGACTTAATCTTGATAAAAACCTTTCAAAACAATCATTATTTACTAAAAATCACCAAGGTAGTCCATTTACAGACTTTGCGGTAAAAATCAGTAAAAACGTCCAATAAACTAGCAAAACATAGTAAATTGAACCACACCGAACTTTCCATTCCTATTCACTTTATGGAATTAGATCTTAAAGCATATTTTGTGATTCCCTAGGTGAATTCAAGATCGGTAGTTCAAGAATTGTGAAGAAAGGATAAAGAACGAAAAAGATAGAGTATTTAGCATGCAATCAATCGTTATCCGGAACCCGAATAAGCTACGCACCTCCAAATATGGCAAATTTAGTGTCAAAAGAAGCATAACGGAAAAAACGAATCCAACGGATCAAGAATCAAGCAAATTGGGTCCCGAACGAAGAAGATACGGACGAAACAAGCAGCAAACGGAGCAAGCAAAAGGCAAAAAGGGGAGTCAACCCCCTCTAGGCACCATATATGGTATCTTGAGGGGCCGTATATGACACTTAAGTACCATATATGGTACCTAGAGGGGCCGTATATGGCACTTAGATACCATATACGGTACCTAGAGGGGCCGTATATGGCACTTAAGTACCATATATGGTACCTATTGCCTTGCCAGGGTGCAGATTGAACCCCCCCTGGTCTGGTACCCCCTTGTGTGATTTGGTATGTTGTCTTGTATGCTTGGATGCTTGTACCATGCTTTCCACCTCCATTCTCCCTTCCACTATAAATAGAGGGCTTCCCCCTCCCATTTTACACACACCTCTACACCTCATTTCACACACTTCTCTCTCTTTCTTACTTTCTCTCTCTAGTTTTTCTTCTTTCTAGTTTTAGATTAGTTTAGCTTAGTTTATCTCTCTAGTTTCTCTCTCTAGAGAACTAGAGAGAAATAAGTAGTGGTTCGAGCTAGAGAAAATTTGTCGGCTTGGTAATATCTTTGTAATCAAGTTTAGAACGTTATAATTCTCTGTATTACTCTACTAATCTGGTATTACTTTCTTTATCTCTCTTACTGTTATAAAGTATGCTCTGCTTGTTATGCCAGTATGAACTATGATTGTTGCCATGATTAATACGTAGATTAATATGTGATTGTTGGAATGAAAATGTTAGGATTAGGGATGATCTTTAATCAATTATCTTGCATGATTAGAAGTTGTTATGTTGCGTATATGTTAAATTGATCCTAAATATAGATTTAATTAATCACCATTTCCGGTTCTTCACGTAACTATTGCCTTAGGATAGGATCTGATCAACCCTAACTACGAATACATAGTTATCTCCTGTTATTGTATGAAACTGTGGGATCGCTTTAAAACGGCAGAATACTTGGTATAGCGTTGGAAATACCACTGGTAGAGTACAAACACGTGGAAGCCAAGGAAATGCCGACTGTCTATCTCACCGTGGATTACCTGGAAGAAACCCTTCCATAACAAGGGTCTAGGTATAATCTAAAAACCGTGAAAATATTATAGTACACCGTTAAACTACCTCTAGTTATAAAGCTGTGTAAAGATAATAGAAGTGTTTAGAACATCGTAAATATACCTAGGGTTAGAGTACTATGGAATATATAAGCACTATACACTAAATAGACACCTAGGGATGAATAACTGATGGCAAAGGAGGATCTAATTCACGACGGAAGTACTTAAGCTTAAAAACATATACAAATGAGCTTTGAATAGAAAGAAAGGATGTCGGCTGTATTCCCAGATGCTTAAACCCCTTAACTCTACTTAAACAATAGTTTAACGTACGTAGTATGCAGCCAGTATTAACTTATTAAAATCATATAGACATAGGTGTTAAGAAAACCCAGTAAATTTGGATCGTCGCCCTTTTCCTACACCCCAATTAGAGGGTCACTTGGTCTCCGAAAGAGAATGTGAGGTAGGTCTTAAGACAATCTAAGCGGGCCAGAATCAAGATAACCTAGGATTCAGTGACATATTTTTTTAGGGTTAAAAACCTAGAACGTAGGGTCCTAGTGTTTACACCGACCGCCTAGCTAATTATTAATTAGGTTAATCTCTAATCAATTATCCCGAAACCCTAGCATTGAAGTTTCAGCAATCACTCTCTACCTGCTACTTATTATCTCATTTACTTTTATTTGTCTTCTGTTTCTTAGATTAGTTAAAAAACCAAAACCTACCTACCTTGTTTTACAAAACCATCCTTTTGCAAACTTATCTTCGGTAGGTAAAAATTCAATTCAATTCGTTCCGATTTTAAACGACACTCGAGTTATACATGCCACCTTACCCACAAGGTAGATAGCACGAATAGTTTGAGAACCCAGCTATTATAAATTTAAAACTTGACACCGTCGGTCTCCCTGTTGCAGAGCGGAACAGCGACTCAGGGTGAAAACACCCGGAACAACCCGCTGTGACAGGTGGGCACACGACAAGTTTTTGGCGCCGCTGCCGGGGATCGGATGAACGTCAAAAATTGAATTCTACCTTAGATAATTAGCTTTAGGAGACCCTTCCTTGGGATTATCATTACTTACAGGAAGTTTATTGCTTAGATAACCTAGTTTTAACCCTTAAAAAATACAAAAAATGTTAAAAATATTGAAAAATTCTCCTTCAAGCCCTATTTCTCTTCTCGATCCAATGATGACGGATGAAATCACGGCTATGGAAGATGCGGAATTCTTTGACTGTCCAGAGTATGATTTAAACTCCTCTGACATTAGAGAGGTATGTGTTACCAGTGAAGTTGAGAACCCAAAAATATTGAGCTTAGACTTAGGTTGTGACAAATCTCAGCAGAAGATTCCAGCTTCTGTTACTATTGCTTTAAGTGGTCAACCCACACTTGACCCTGAGATTTTATCGATCTTATCTGAGTATCCTCATTACCTTAGACCACCTACTTTACCCGATAATGAACCATTTGGAATCGAAGTGTTCTTTTATCCACCAGTCCCTTGGTTGGATTTAAATGAATGTCTTCACTGTTTAGATGAATACTTTGAGTATGATCTCCCAGATATCCTGCAAGGACACCCCACTACTCTTATATCAAGTGTAGCTGAGTTGGAGAGTCTCCGATATCCGGTTGAGAATGAACCTAGGATAGAAACACCAAACCCTAGCAACACTGAATTAGGAAACCATCTACCCGAATCAAAGACCGATCGTCACTTAGGAAATTCTCAAAAGCCCAAAAGGAGGATAGATATATATGCCAACTTTCTGAAATACCTTAAGATATCTGATTTTCCATTTTCACATGAGCAGAGAAAGACCTTTGTAGAAATTGATAGGATCATAAGACTTCTTCGTGCTAACCATAATCTAAAAGACGAGTTGTCATTAAAATAAGAGTTAGATCTTTTAATGGATTTACTTGCCAGCACCGATTATCCTTCTGTCTCACAAACACGGATAAATCATTATGTTTCCTTCCTGATTGACGAACTTGAATTTTGGATAGTAAAGAGCCCTGTCAAGTCTGTCTTAATTCCCCCAGATATTCCATTCTTTGTTGATCCTGGTGCTTATTTGATTAATGAACTTAGAGCTGTTTTTCCGGAATCAACTGATGAGGCTATGGAATCTGCCTTCTTTGCAAAAAGGAAACAGATCCATATCCAGCTGATTCAGTTATTCCAGCAATCTAGATTTCCGTTTACTAAGCAACAAAAGATTTATATCAGTGAACTTTCGAAAGCGGTACATACCACTTACGGAAACCCTGATTCAAAAGAGGAAACGGATTTTCTAAACCAATTGTCAGAACTGTTCTACGATCATTGCTTCTTAGATACATGATCCAGGGATGGTATTTCCAACAAGAAAAAGGTAAGACGCGAATTTAACAAATTTATTGACGCATTGTTACAACTCGGTAAGGAAGATAAAGAATTCTTATCTGAATTCGAACTTTTCTACATAAATCCGACTGATACAATGTTCTTTGTCATCCGAGCACTCCAAGGTACGTTTGTTCGCCGTTATACCTTATCATAATCCTCAGTTTCCGAAGCATCTCAGAGCGCCATCTCGGGCACTATCAGGTAAAAGTAAAGAAGTCTGGTAAGGACGAGCTCTCGTCTTTAACAGAGCGCTCTTTGGAGGCACCCCAAGCCTATCTAGGATCAGGATTAGTAATTAGGTTTAAATCTTTTATAATAGTTAATATGAATCTTTCAATAAAATAAAGAAAACGTTCTTTTAAGCTTTAATTTGCGCAATCCGTGTAAGTCCGAACTTTTTAGAAAAATTTGACAAAGTTTTATTTTTAAAATTTTGGTAAATTAATTATGATTTGTTTTTAAAGTTTAAAGAACACAAAAATATTGTCTCGTTTTTAAATAAACTCATTTTCGGTTAAAACACAAAAAGCTTTTTCTCGCGTAATTTAAACTAAAAATTTTTAATTCGCGGAAGTTTTTATAAAGTTTAATTTTTACTTTTGGTTACTTTATTTAAAAAATGTGAAAAGCCTTTGAAAACCAATCGTACTTATTAAGTCTTTTGTGTTTAAACCTTAAATGCATAAAAACCTAAAAGAGCTTCACATACCAAAAAAATAAGTCAAAAAGTCAAATCTTCTTCCCCTTCCTCTCTCCCAAAATCGGCGCACCACCACCATCTCCCCAAACCTCCATTTTTCCACCATTTTTGATATTTTAAAGCTTCACGTTCATCATTTCTTCATCTCTAGTGCATACATAACATCATTTCATCCATTGCAAGGTAATTCCTAACTCAAATCTTCAAATTTCATTAACTTTTGTAAAGTTAGGGTTTCAAACTTTGATTCATGAAATCCATGGTGAAAGCTTGGATTTAATGGTTCAAATGTGTTGTTGCATAGTTGATAAACATGATTGCATGCTCAATTGATGATTTTGCTTGATGATTTGTGATCTTGAAGTTCAAGTGTTGACTTTTAAAGGTCAAAATTGCTAAATAAGTTGACTTTTGCTAATTAGTGGCTTGTATTGAATTGTATTGATTGATTATTGCTTTGTATGATTAATTAAATATAAATACATGAAATGCTAGCACTAGATGCATGGTTTTTAGGATTTTTGGAAATTAAAGTAAGCTAATTGTGATTAAAAATGGATTAAGCATTAAACTTTATTTCAAAATCTTTAACTTTTAAAGATGCTTGATTTGTTTATATCATAATATGCTTCTTAGATTTCTAAAAACTCTTTGAGTTAGCTTTTGGTTGCTAAAGTTTTTGATTTTCACCACTTTAATTAATAAAGTGTTGGAAATTGATTAACATAACCAAAACAATTAAGCTACCGCCATTCGTTTGCATAAAGTTTTCAAATCTTACAACTTGGTAACCAAATATTGTTAACACGTGCACTTGCATGAATAAATTCTTATTTATGCTCGATTATTGTTTACTCAGCACTTGCATGCTCACTTTAAATCGAAAGTAGGAATGTTTGCTAGTCATTTAAAAATGATAAGTTTACTTGGATTTAAATACTAGCATAGTTGTTGCTTTATTACCCTTGGAAATAGATTAGGCACTAATGGTTTGAAAAAAAAAAGGCGGATTGAGGATTGGTAATGCATTAGGTTTTAGTATAAATAACTTGCGGATATACTCATGATTTAAAGCCTACATTTCCAATTTTTGTTAAAAATTTGGAAATGTACTTAGCAAATAATTATGACTTAACCTTTCATTTTCTTGTTGTAGATGTATTCAACGCACCCTTCATTAGCAAAGCTTGCTTCCAAACAGAGAAACATCGAAGAAATGGGAGAATGGATGGAGCAATATTTAGGGGGCAACAGATTCATCATATGGTAGGATATGACGAGATTAGGGATCAGGGATAGGTTGGAGGAGATATTGCGATATGAGACAGATGGTCAGGAGCATTCGGCTTTCTTTCACTTGTTCTCTATTGATGAGGCAGTGTACCGTGAGGTAGTCACGGAGTTCATGATGACATTTGAGTTCCACGAGGACAGGGATATCAAGGACAAGAAGAAGATTTCATTTAGATACTGTGGGACGAGACATCATATCTCTATTGGCAAGCTTGGGGTACACCTTGGTCTCTATACTCGGTCTCAGACATGATCCGAGTGGTTTCTTAGTGGCTTCCATTCGATCTCCAGCGTGCCTTCACGAGGGCACAAGGATATATGAAGAGAGCTAGCAGGGACAGAGTTCAGAAGCAGTGTCAAGGCTTCAGGGATGATAGATCCAGCTCACCATGCACTCCACAAGCTTCTTTGTTGCACGCTATTTGGGAAGAGAGATGGAGGACCCACCACGGCAGAGGAACTTAGATTTATGGATGCAATATTAAGGAAAAGAAACCTTAATGTTGCATTCCTAGTTGCAGAGAGGTTAATGAAAGAGAAAAGGAGGGAGAAGCCGGTGCTTATGGGAGCGATCATCACTAGACTTTTAGTGGGTATGGGGATCCTTACTGAGGATCATCGCCAGGAGTATACCCACTACACTAGCTCGCATCCGTTTGACTTGGATTACTACAAGCTCATCAGGATGATCGATGAGGATGGAGATGACAGACAGTGTTTATGGTACCAGTCTCGGCAGCCGATTCCTGGATGTTTTATGACTAGGAGAAGAGCTGATGTGTAACAACCGGCAAATTAGGACTAGAATTAGTACCTAATTCTTTGTTGATACATGTAATTAGTTCTGTGTTAGGCTAATTTATGTATCGGATTATATATTGATAAATATATACAACTTGGCGATTTGACTTAAATCGTACACAATTCAAATAGAATGAAATTCTATTCGATTAATATGGACGTTGGTGAACAAATGTTTATAAACTAAATAACGCAATTGTGCCCAAAATACTATTTTCAATAATTAGTAATGATCTCGTATCACTTGATTAAAGTTTACATGATTTAAAAACAAAAGTACTTAAATTTATTTAAACTACATCATATCCCAAACTATTAAGGATTTAAAGAAATAATACAAGTAAATTATTAACAAAAGTCTGTAATTTTAAAAGATATAATTAAACGCGAAAAATAAATAATTACCACTTAAATGACGGAGAAAACGAACACCGCACGGAGCGAGAGGACGGAGGCAGAAAGTGGGAGGTTAAAACCTCCCACCTCCTTTTCTTTTCCATTTATCACTAACTCACTCTCTCTCTCTTATTCTCTTTCTCTCTTTTCTCTCTCTCATTTAATCATCCACCACCACCCCAATTAAATCCTCAAATACTACATCAAAACGAGCTCGAATCACACCACCTCTTTGGAATAAAAGAACCACGGCATCACGATCTACATTCCTATCTTTCCGGAATTTCATTTCGGCACCTTGTAAGTTTCCGACAAAATCCCGACATCTCTCGTTTTTGATCATTTTTACTTGTTTATGGTTTATAATGTCTTGATATGTCCAAAAATGGGTTGGGTAAAAGATTTGGACCGAACGGAAACCGGAAAACTCGTTTTCGGCACATTTTCCGGCCAACAGACCGCGACGTCGCATTTGGACCCAGATCCATGCGACGTCAGCCTCAAAGTCGCACAACCCCTCGTAACGTCGCATTGTGCGACGTCAGTCACAACGTCGCATTAAGTTGCGACGTCGCGTATAGCGACGCCATGCTCAACGTCGCAGTCAGGATCTGCGACGTCGCACCCGACGTCGCACCCGACGTCGCACCCAACGTCGCACAAAACAGAACTTTGAAAACTCAGATTTTTACTAAGTGTCGGAATCAAGATTTTAACACCTGATTTTACCCAAATTCGGATCCAGATGCATTTTTCGTCAAAGCAATATAGTAGAAATAAAAATTTTCCAAGCTGACCTGGCAGCTCGACCCCAGCCAGGGGCTCTGCCCCTTGGACCCCGCCAGGGGCTGCCACCCCTTGGACCCCGCTACCAGGGGCGCTGCCCCCGGAACCCCGTCATTAGATGTTGTAAATACTTTTCACACTAAGTGTCGAACACTTACAAATAACGAAATCTGATTCAACGATACACATAATGTTAACACTTTGAATCATTATTACAAACCGTCACCAACGGGCCATACTTGTTTTCAAACTACAAACGGATTACTAAACAAACACTTGGACATAACGAGTTGTGTAGACAACTAGCCTAGATGATCTTGCGAGACATCTACTTACTTGACATTACGTGTTTAGGCATTCGGAGGTTACGGGTTCGGAGAACCAACTGTTGATATTTCTTACTCGTTTATTGATATAAACGCACTTGCAAAGACTCAGGTGAGTCTTACGGCCCCACTTTTACTGTTTTATCTTATTGGGGGAGATACATGCTACTTATTTTTCCTGAACACAAGTACTAAACTGATTTCTATACCAAACGGAATTGCATGAGTTATTCACTACTTACTGAAGTCTCTCCATCATATATCGTTAGTTATGGACTTAAGCGCGAACAGTAGTTAATGGATCCATTAGGGAAATGACCCTCCCTGCCCGGGGTAGTAGCGCTACCACGTACTGATTTACACGTAGAAACGGGTGACTATTATTTCGTTACTTATGCTTGCTCAATTTCGAGCATGTCACGGGAGCAACTGATTATTTACGGGTTAAGCTTCGATTATGAGCCTCATGGCAACGGTATAACTTGATTACTTTACTTTTGCGAGATTTGCAAATACTTGATATACGCCTACGGGCACTAATGATGAAATCTTGTGTTCAAACTGATTATTTACTGATAAACCTGTGAGATTCACCAACCTTTTGGTTGACCCTTTTTAGCATGTATTCTCAGGTACACTTACGGAGTAGGATCACTCCAGGATCACTAGCTAGAGTCGCATGATTTCCAAACTGCATTTAACGGAGATTCTTTGGCATTATCTTTTGTTGCTATGGTTATGTAATAGAATCTCCCGCCACATACGCGGACTCTAGGCTTACATATTTTTGTAAAGAAAACTATATGTTTTCAAACGATTAATTTATGGAATGTAACTATTTTACAAAACGTCTCATTTATAGGTCGTTTGCTGTATATCTTGTGCTTTGTATATTGATTAGTAACACCCAAGTATGCTTCCGCAAATCACTAAATTTGGGGGTGTTACAGATTGGTATCAGAGCCTAAGGTTATAGTGAACTTGGTTGCATTTAGTGGGCCTAGACTATGACCGTTAGGCAGTATTTTCTTATTAGGCATGACTGGTTCAGGAATTACAGCATACGACTTTAATTTAACATAGCCTGATCAACTATGTACAATTAAGGAAAGATGATGTAATGTCTGAAATGATTATGTTGAACGGGGATACGTTAGTTGACTCTGACCACGAGAGAACCGGACCATTACTTGATACGTGCTAGACACTAGGCTGGATATAATATATATTTATATATATTAGCCTCGTCTTACTTACACTCTGCCACAGGAATGGCAAACACACCATCTAATCCGACACACTCTCACTCACGTGGGTCACGGAACCCACGAGTAGCCAGGAGGAACACAAGGTCACCTCGAACCAGCCCTTATCCTGTACATAACTCTCAGAACTCGGCACATCTCACGTTGCCAGTATTGGCTACCCAATCCCACCGTCAGGAGCAAAGACTCGAAAACCTGGAACTGGAACAACACCGAATGACTTACCTGCTTCGTCAAGCTCTTGACCGCATATCACAACTACAGCGAGAACAAGAGGATACCAACCTCTCTGTAAGCATAATTCAGGATTCCATGACCGCCGAATTAGGTGCAGATGAACTTGTAAGAAACCGATTAGAAGAATGTGAACAGCGTTCACAGGAGACTGCGAATCATTCTCGAACACTAGCACAACGACTGGCCTTGGTTGAAGACAACGCCAGGCAAACCAACCGACTAGCAGAAACCATGGACCGCCTTGTCGCGCTGATGGAACAAATTAATCTACATTAAGATTAGTGTAGTTTTTGTCTTGTAATCTATCTCGTAATCTAGGGACTATCTAGCACTACTCTATAAACTAGTCGGATGTAACCATTCCCGACACCTTTTGTAATATCTCTGTAGGATGTAACTTTTGAACTCACTTTATCTATCAGATATCCTTTGTTATCTCAACTCACATTAATTGTCATTTTCCATGTTGATGTTATGTATTACTACTTTTATACATGTACATCTGTGACAATTACAAGTTCATACAAAATCTCATGTATCTTCATTTCTTTTATTGAAGAATCATGCCGCCAAAGACACGACCATACACCGATGCCCAGATTACCTCCCTTATAACCCAGGCTGTTACTGAAGCCTTAGCTCGGAATACTCCACCAAATTCCTCGAGAAACAGCGATGCCGCTGAAACCTCTGCTGCTAAACCTTGTTCTTACAAGGACTTCCAGAACTGCAAACCTCTAAACTTTGCAGGTACCGAGGGAGCTATCGGTCTAATACGCTAGATCGAGAAAGTTGAATCGGTATTTCTTATCTGCAACTGTGCGGAGGGGGACAAAGTTAAGTTCTCAGTTAGTACTTTTACTGACACCGCACTCACGTGGTGGAACACCTATGCCCAAACTGTGGGCGTTGCCAATGCTTACAAACTCCCGTGGGAGGAGTTGAAGGAGATGTTAAGGGGTGAGTATTGCCCCAGGGATGAACTGAAACAACTGGAGCTGGAATTCTGGAACCATAAGATGCAAGGTAATGATATCACCGGTTACACCAACCGTTTCCACCAGCTGGCACTTCTGTGCCCAACCATGGTCGATCCTGAGTACAAGAGGATCGAGAAATACGTTGATGAACTGCCCGAGAAACTCCAGGACCTGGTGACTTCATCCAAACCAGGTACTATCCAGAACGCCATCCGTATGGCCCATGAACTCACGGCAAACGCTGTCCGCCGTAACACAACTTCAGCCCCACCTGCTAACAACAAACGAAAGTGGGAAGGAAACCCCAACTCGTCCAACCAAATCACCAACCGAAAGCCTGAGCCCCTTAGGGCTTATTCATCTGGCACTTCTGAAAGGAAAGGGTACGTTGGAAGCAGGCCCTACTGTCCCAAATGCAATCGTCATCACGACGGTTCCTGCCCTTGCACAAACTGCAAACGCTTTGGGCATCTGGCCAAGGATTGTCGAAACACCAGTGCCCCGAAGACTTGTTATGGGTGCGAAAGTCCTGGGCATTTTCAGAATAATTGCCCTAAGCAGAGAAACAACAACAGCAACAACAACAACAACAACAACAACAACAACAACAACAACAACAACAAACGGAACAACAACCATGCTCGTAGCAGAGCATTTGTCATCAAAGCTGGGGAAGCTAGAGAAGACCCGAATGTTGTAACGGGTACGTTTCTTCTCAACGATCTTACTGCTTCAGTATTATTTGATACCGGTGCTGATAAAAGTTTCATATCTGATGAGTTTTGCCCACTACTTAATATCACCCCTTCGGCCTTAGATGTTAAGTACACTGTAGAGCTCGCAAATGGTAAACTCATAGAAACCAGTAGTGTGATACCTAATTGCACTTTAAACCTCGCAAACGAAACCTTCTCAATCGATCTAATGCCTGTTGAACTAGGAAGTTTTGATGTCATCGTGGGTATGGACTGGTTGTCCAAGCACCGGGCCGAAATTGTTTGCCATGATAAAATCGTCCGGATCCCTCTCGTCGACGGTAGTACCTTAATCATACAGGGGGAGACCGGTGGGTCGAGACTAAACTTAATCACCTGTTTAAAAACCCGAAAATTTCTGAGAAAGGGTTACCCCGCAATACTCGCGCACATCACGGAGAAAAAGTCGGAGGAGAAGCGACTTGAAGATATGCCAATAGTTAGAGACTTTCCCGAAGTCTTTCCAGAAGAACTACCTGGTTTACCTCCACCTAGACAGGTTGAGTTCTCGATTGATCTCGTGCCGGGTGCCGCACCGGTGGCCCGAGCACCGTACCGCCTAGCTCCATCTGAACTTCAGGAGTTGTCCACACAGTTACAGGAACTCCTGGATAGAGGATTCATCAGACCGAGTTCTTCACCTTGGGGAGCTCCGGTCTTGTTTGTTAAAAAGAAAGACGGTTCATTTCGAATGTGTATTGACTACCGAGAGTTGAACAAACTAACCGTCAAGAACCGATACCCACTACCTCGAATCGATGATCTGTTCGATCAACTCCAAGGATCAAGCTGTTATTCAAAAATTGATCTTCGATCAGGTTATCATCAGTTGCGTGTTCGCGATGCTGACATCCCAAGAACCGCATTCAGAACCCGTTACGGGCACTACGAGTTCCAAGTGATGCCCTTTGGTCTAACCAACGCACCGGCTGTATTCATGGACCTTATGAATCGGGTGTGCAAACCTTACCTCGACAAGTTTGTCATTGTTTTTATCGATGACATCCTTATCTATTCGCGAAACGAACAGGAACACGCACAACACCTCAGAACCATCCTAGAACTACTTAGACACGAGGAGCTTTACGCCAAATTCTCTAAGTGTGAGTTCTGGATAAACACCGTTCAATTCCTTGGACACGTTATCGACAGTCATGGAATTCATGTAGACCCGTCGAAAATCGAAGCAATCAAGAACTGGCAAGCACCAACCACTCCCACCGAGGTACGCCAATTCTTGGGATTGGCCGGTTACTACCGTCGTTTCATCGAAAACTTCTCAAAAATTGCCAAACCCCTCACAGTGCTGACTCAGAAGGAAAAGAAATTTGATTGACCGATAAACAAGAGTCGGCATTTCAACTCTTGAAATCCAAGCTTTGCAGTGCACCCATTCTATCTCTACCCGAAGGCACCGATGACTTCGTGGTATACTGCGATGCTTCTCACCAAGGTCTCGGTTGCGTGCTGATGCAACGAGACAAGGTCATTGCTTACGCCTCCAGACAACTTAAAGTTCACGAGAAAAACTACACAACTCACGACCTCGAGCTAGGGGCCGTGGTGTTCGCTTTAAAAATCTGGAGACATTATCTTTATGGTACCCGCAGCACTGTATTCACCGACCACAAAAGCCTCCAACACATTTTCAACCAGAAAGATCTTAACATGAGGCAACGTAGATGGGTTGAATTACTCACCGATTACGACTGTGAGATCAAATATCATCCGGGCAAAGCAAACGTGGTTGCTGATGCTCTCAGTCGTAAGGAACGAACAAAACCACTCCGAGTCCGGGCACTCAGTATTACCATTCATAACGACCTCACCACCCAAATACACCTTGCCCAACTCGAAGCCCTGAAACCCGATAACTTCAAGAACGAGGCCTTGCGAGGCATGGACAGACAATTCGAGATCAGACCCAACGGAGTTAAGTATTTCTCTAACCGAATCTGGTTGCCTAATTTCGGGAACCTTCGGGACTTGGTGATGGATGAAGCTCACAAGTCCAAATATTCTATCCACCCGGGATCCGACAAAATGTATCACGGCATCAAGGAGTTTTACTGGTGGCCGAATATGAAAGCTGACATTGCTTTGTACGTCAGCAAATGTTTAACTTGTTCCAAGGTCAAGGCCGAGCACCAAAGACCTTCTGGATTGCTCCAACAACCTGAAATTCCTCAATGGAAATGGGAGCAAATTACCATGGATTTCATAACCAAACTACCTAAATCGGCGAGCGGTTGCGATACCATTTGGGTGATCGTCGATCGTCTCACCAAATCGGCTCATTTCTTGGCAATCAGAGAAACCGACAAGATGAAACGCCTTACGCAAATTTACATCAAAGAAATCGTTTGCCAACATGGTGTCCCTCTCTCGATTATCTCTGACAGGGATGCCCGTTTCACATCTCGCTTCTGGCAATCACTCCAAAAATCATTGGGTACCCGTCTCGATATGAGCACCGCGTACCATCCTCAGACCGATGGCCAGAGCGAACGAACTATTCAGACACTGGAAGACATGCTACGAGCCTGCGTAGTTGATTCTGGTACAAATTGGGAAAGACATCTACCGTTGTGCGAGTTCTCGTACAACAACAGCTATCACGCCAGCATTAAAGCTGCACCTTTTGAGGCACTGTACGGTCGTAAGTGCCGATCACCGATCTGTTGGACTGAAGTGGGAGAGAGTCAACTCACTGGTCCTGAACTCATACATGAAACCACAGAGAAAATCGTTGAAATCCAAAACCGACTCAAAGCCGCGCGTGATCGTCAGAAAAGCTATGCTGACGTGAGACGCAAGCCACTCGAGTTCCAAGTTGGGGATCGAGTACTCTTAAAAGTATCACCTTGGAAAGGCGTAATCCGATTCGGTAAACGCGGAAAATTAAACCCCAGGTACATTGGACCTTTTGAGATCCTCGAGAAGATAGGTCCAGTGGCATATCGATTGCAGCTGCCCTCTGAACTCAGCAGCGTGCACCCTACCTTTCACATTTCTAACTTAAAGAAATGTCTGTCCGACGAGACACTTATTATCCCACTTGACGAGATTCGCATCGATGACAAACTACATTTCGTTGAGGAACCCGTCGAAATTATGGGCCGTGAGGTCAAACAACTGAAACAAAGTCGTATTCCCATCGTCAAAGTCAGGTGGAATTCTAGACGTGGTCCTGAATTCACTTGGGAACGGGAAGACCAAATGCGACTCAAGTATCTCCACTTATTCACCGATTCTACCCCGAACGCGACTTCAACTTGAATTTCGGGATGAAATTCTTTTAACGGGGGGAGAATGTAACAACCGGCAAATTAGGACTAGAATTAGTACCTAATTCTTTGTTGATACATGTAATTAGTTCTGTGTTAGGCTAATTTATGTATCGGATTATATATTGATAAATATATACAACTTGGCGATTTGACTTAAATCGTACACAATTCAAATAGAATGAAATTCTATTCGATTAATATGGACGTTGGTGAACAAATGTTTATAAACTAAATAACGCAATTGTGCCCAAAATACTATTTTCAATAATTAGTAATGATCTCGTATCACTTGATTAAAGTTTACATGATTTAAAAACAAAAGTACTTAAATTTATTTAAACTACATCATATCCCAAACTATTAAGGATTTAAAGAAATAATACAAGTAAATTATTAACAAAAGTCTGTAATTTTAAAAGATATAATTAAACACGAAAAATAAATAATTACCACTTAAATAACGGAGAAAACGAACACCGCACGGAGCGAGAGGACGGAGGCAGAAAGTGGGAGGTTAAAACCTCCCACCTCCTTTTCTTTTCCATTTATCACTAACTTACTCTCTCTCTCTTATTCTCTTTCTCTCTTTTCTCTCTCTCATTTAATCATCCACCACCACCCCAATTAAATCCTCAAATACTACATCAAAACGAGCTCGAATCACACCACCACTTTGGAATAAAAGAACCACGGCATCACGATCTACATTCCTATCTTTCCGGAATTTCATTTCGGCACCTTGTAAGTTTCCGACAAAATCCCGACATCTCTCGTTTTTGATCATTTTTACTTGTTTATGGTTTATAATGTCTTGATATGTCCAAAAATGGGTTGGGTAAAAGATTTGGACCGAACGGAAACCGGAAAACTCGTTTTCGGCACATTTTCCGGCCAACAGACCGCGACGTCGCATTTGGACCCAGATCCATGCGACGTCAGCCTCAACGTCGCACAACCCCTCGTAACGTCGCATTGTGCGACGTCAGTCACAACGTCGCATTAAGTTGCGACGTCGCGTATAGCGACGCCATGCTCAACGTCGCAGTCAGGATCTGCGACGTCGCACCCGACGTCGCACCCGACGTCGCACCCGACGTCGCACCCGACGTCGCACCCGACGTCGCACAAAACAGAACTTTGAAAACTCAGATTTTTACTAAGTGTCGGAATCAAGATTTTAACACCTGATTTTACCCAAATTCGGATCCAGATGCATTTTTCGTCAAAGCAATATAGTAGAAATAAAAATTTTCCAAGCTGACCTGGCAGCTCGACCCCAGCCAGGGGCTCTGCCCCTTGGACCCCGCCAGGGGCTGCCACCCCTTGGACCCCGCTACCAGGGGCGCTGCCCCCGGACCCCCGTCATTAGATGTTGTAAATACTTTTCACACTAAGTGTCGAACACTTACAAATAACGAAATCTGATTCAACGATACACATAATGTTAACACTTTGAATCATTATTACAAACCGTCACCAACGGGCCATACTTGTTTTCAAACTACAAACGGATTACTAAACAAACACTTGGACATAACGAGTTGTGTAGACAACTAGCCTAGATGATCTTGCGAGACATCTACTTACTTGACATTACGTGTTTAGGCATTCGGAGGTTACGGGTTCGGAGAACCAACTGTTGATATTTCTTACTCGTTTATTGATATAAACGCACTTGCAAAGACTCAGGTGAGTCTTACGGCCCCACTTTTACTGTTTTATCTTATTGGGGGAGATACATGCTACTTATTTTTCCTGAACACAAGTACTAAACTGATTTCTATACCAAACGGAATTGCATGAGTTATTCACTACTTACTGAAGTCTCTCCATCATATATCGTTAGTTATGGACTTAAGCGCGAACAGTAGTTAATGGATCCATTAGGGAAATGACCCTCCCTGCCCGGGATAGTAGCGCTACCACGTACTGATTTACACGTAGAAACGGGTGACTATTATTTCGTTACTTATGCTTGCTCAATTTCGAGCATGTCACGGGAGCAACTGATTATTTACGGGTTAAGCTTCGATTATGAGCCTCATGGCAACGGTATAACTTGATTACTTTACTTTTGCGAGATTTGCAAATACTTGATATACGCCTACGGGCACTAATGATGAAATCTTGTGTTCAAACTGATTATTTACTGATAAACCTGTGAGATTCACCAACCTTTTGGTTGACCCTTTTTAGCATGTATTCTCAGGTACACTTACGGAGTAGGATCACTCCAGGATCACTAGCTAGAGTCGCATGATTTCCAAACTGCATTTAACGGAGATTCTTTGGCATTATCTTTTGTTGCTATGGTTATGTAATAGAATCTCCCGCCACATACGCGGACTCTAGGCTTACATATTTTTGTAAAGAAAACTATATGTTTTCAAACGATTAATTTATGGAATGTAACTATTTTACAAAACGTCTCATTTAGAGGTCGTTTGCTGTATATCTTGTGCTTTGTATATTGATTAGTAACACCCAAGTATGCTTCCGCAAATCACTAAATTTGGGGGTGTTACATGATGCACCAGTCAGAGATGTTGATGAGAGATCCGGACCACCGCCAGCAGCAGAGACAGTGACTGCCGAGCCTTCTCGGGGAGCTAGGACTTCAGCTCAGCCTATTCAGGATGTGGTTTATCCCACAGATCCGGTTACTCCTCGCACCCAGTACTATCTTTTACATGCTTTACAGGTTATCCGTGATCACCAGATGATGACAGCTCAGAGGGATGGTATTACTGGGCCTGAGCCCTTTATGTATCGATGTAGACCACCCTCTACTCACCCACGTACCACCACTACCACTCACCGACCTACCCATCCACCACCATCACCATACCGACGCCCACGCACACCTACCACATTTTCCGCCCCACTACCCACTTACCACAGGCCCACATTCGACATACAGAGGGTCTACTCACTACATTCCCAGCCCCGAGCTAATCAGCAGACATCATTACCTCGACCAGATGCACCCCCTCCTACACATAGCTATCATCCAGAGGCTAGTACATCAGTTCAACCCAACCTAGTTTACCTTGGCACCGACCGCATTGGTCCATGGCTAGACCTAGGTCCCATCTACTCAGATCAGGTTCCCACCGAGGTCACACTCAGACAGTTATTCTTAGATGCATTACATATGGGAGGTGTGACTACTGAGGATATGAGAGCATTGGGTTATGATGATGTGATGGCACTTCCGGCTATGACTCTTCGACAGTTGTTGATTCAAAGGGGATTACTCAGTGATGATGGACAGAGAGTAGTGGACAGTAGTCAGTCGCTGGACCAATTGCCCGGCCTGATGATGATGCAGATGCACCAGATCCTCATGCCTAGATGATCTCTCTTATCTTGATTATTATTATCATGTCAGACTTGTATTTCAGATATTGTGATTTGCTCTAGTACTTTGGTTTACTTTTTGAGGATTGCTACTCAACCGCTATATGGTTGAGCATTATTATTATCAGTAGTATTATTATCTTATTAGCTACTTATCATGTTTTATTTCTGTCTTAATAAGTGATTGAATGAGTTGTGAAAAATGGACGAGAAACCTCTAAGAGATGACGAACATTCAAGGAAGAAACCTTGAAGTCAAAGGCATACCAGAATAGCTCACACACCTGCGGACCATAGAGCATACACACATCTCTAGAAGGAGCATGGACTATCTTCTTCCGAAACTCACACGTTCTGACTATCCACAAAAATGTCTTAGTGTGGGATCCCAACCCACACTTCAAACATTTAGCAGGAATCGCCTCCAAACCCTAAAACATTAAAGTGTGAGATTCATTAACAAGAATCTCCACTTACATGATGGAACGATTCTCTGCTAAGTATGGATACAAGACACGGTGCCCAGATCGATGCAAAGCTGACTCGCTCTTCATGCAAAAAGAGGATCCAGACACACTCCGTCTCCTCCACATCATCGCTCTCAGCTTCATAATGACAAATCGTCATCTGGGGAGTTTCTTAACCTTCACTCACTTCCTGATTTTATTATGCTTCGTTAGTTATAAAAATATCGCAGTAATCTATACTCTATCCTAAACTTATCACTAAGTGTGGGATTCCAGCCTAAACAAAACACTTAAGAAACACTTTACCGATGTTCAAACTCTAAGTGTGGGATTATATTTTCAATACAATCTCAACTCAAGAGAACATTGAGGACAATGTTCCTTTAAGTGTGGGATAGCAGGTATAGAATACCTTGGATAGGATGTTTTCATTTTATTTTTACATCTAATATAGCTCAACTCATGAAAATGTTCCTCAAAATTTTAAACTTTTTCAAAAAATTTTAACAAAAATTATAAAGTACGAGCCGAATCATTCGATTAGCTCTATTCTTTTTGAGTAAAAACATCTTTCAAGAAGGAACCATTTCTAATTTGAGTTGTTAGTTTGAAATATTAGGGAATTTAAGGTAGAAATTTCTTAAATAAGGATTGATAATCTAAAAGGGACATGGCTAGACACATACAACCCTATTTGCAGTGAGGTATCTTGAGCCCAAAAGCATTCATCTTTAATGCTTCACTTTTCGTTTCTTGTGTGTGCCGATGCTAGTATCTCTGAATTAGAACTTGTTCCTGACATATGTTTCGAGACCATATTGATGAGTACCATACGCGGTATAGGTGCAATTAGATGACCTTGACATTCCCTAGGATTTAACCCATTTTCAAATATCTTTTCAAGCCCAAAACCCTTCCGATACTCATCTTTAGTATCGATGATCCGCCTAGAAAACCATGTTGAGCCTAAACCTTTCGTTTCCTCTAAACCCAAATAAACCCTATGTTGGTGCATTTTGTGTGTCAGTCAGTTGGTCAAACTATTGTAATTGTCAAAGTCAATTAGTCTACGTATGTGATGTGTTTACTATGTATATTCGAGCCTGTAAACGAAATGTAATTATAGAATATACATAGAATACTAGGCGACATTGGTCTTGACGTCGCACTAGCGACATTGGTCTTGACGTCGCACTAGCGACATTGTCGTTGGGCTTGCGATGTTGGGTCAGATGTCGCATTGGGCTGGACTTGCGACGTTGGGCCTAACGTCGCAGGGCCCAATAGGCTTCATATAAATAGAGAAGTTAGAAGTCAGTTTAGGGTTAGCGTTTTAGAGAGTGAGGTGAGCCGTTTTTGGTGTGAGAGAGACAGAGAGAAACGAGTTTGTATTTTGTAATCGTTTATATTTCAATTGTGAATATATACAAGATTATAGAGAATTGTTTGTGTGTTCGTGAATCATTATCGTTTGTTATTCATTGATTAAGCGATCCGATCAGATCTTACGCGTAAAGGGACTATCAAATTGGTATCAGAGCCATAGAATCAAGGATTCGTTGGTTTCGGATCGTGTTTTTGAACGTTTTCGGTTTAAAGTTTGGTGTTTTTGGTATATTAATTGCGTTTTAGGGATTTGTTGGTTGAAGAAATCGTTTCTGGAAGGGTTTTTCTGGAATTGTTCGTCGTTCGGTTTTCGAAATTTGTTAGGGTTTCGAAAAATTTCGATTTTAGGGTTTTGGAGCTGCTCAGTCGCTTTTTTGCGACGTTAGCCGCGACGTCAGGTGCGACGTCGCTTGATTTTAAGACATCACCTGCGACGTCGCTTGCGACGTTATTGATTTTGACCTTAAGTGGTCTTGCGACGTGGTTAGCGATGTCGTTATTTTGACCTTAAGTGGTCCTTGCGACATTGCGTGCGACGTCGCTAGCTTATGCGACGTCGAGTGCGACGTTGAGTGCGACATCACCTCCTGCTAGATTCTTCAAAAAAAAAAAAAAAAAAAAAAATTTTGGCGGGTAACTCCGAAAAATTTTTACGTTTTCAAAATTTTTCCGTGGGCTTAAAAGTGTTTAATTTTAGTCTGGAAAAAGTTTCATTTTACCCGGCCAATTTTTGACGTTTTCTGACGAAATTTTGGCGGGAAATTCGCAAAAATTTTTGTAGTACCAAATTTTGTTTTTGAACTTAAAAGTACCTAATTTTAGTGTCGGAAAAGTTTCGCTACACTCTGTCGGTTTTCGAAATTTTCGAATTCAATTTTGGAGGGAAAATTCGGATATGGCTTTTGGTGCGAAAATGCCTCCTTCTACATCTTTGTTCTATAGTGATTTTGCGAGTTGGAAGATTAAGTTATGCAATTTCATTGAATACAAAGATCCAAATCTGTGGAATTGATTTAACACCATTGATCGATATGAGCAACCAAGACTCTATGGGGAGCTTAAGTCAAGAGCACAAATGTCAGTCAAGGAACGAGCAGAGTTTGATAAAGACAATAGAGCGTATGAGATGATTACTAAGTGCTTGCCAGAAGTTTTGATTAATAAATTTAAAGATCAAGCAACTTCTATAGGTTTATGGGATGCTCTTATAGCGGCTTACGATCAAAAGGAAAAGAAGTCAGAGGCTAATATTCAAATTCCTAGTCTAAATGATACTTCCAGATCTACTTCAAACTCAGCAGCATCTACTTCTACTAGCACTTCATATGCTTCCTATACTTCTCATACAGCTCATACAGCTCCTTCAAAGGCTACTGAGGATCTTGCTACAATCTTTGCAGCTTTCCTCAACTCTTATGAGACTTTCCTTTCCAAGAAGGCTAGTACTCTGCAGCTCACTGAGGAAGACTTTGAACAGATCGACTCTGATGATCTCGAGCAAATGGACATCAAATGGAGCATGGCCATGATAACCCAAAGAACCAAGAAGTTTCTCCAGAGAACGGGTAGAAAAGACCTGGATGATGATGGTGATACAGGTCTTGGTTTTAATAAAAGCAAGGTGAAATGTAAAATGTGTCAGAGTTATGGACACTTTGCTAAAGAATGTGAGAAGGAAAAATATCCCTCATCTGGATTCACTACACCTTCAGCTCCCAAGACTCCAGAGAATAACACAACATCACAGGCGATGACAGTGTATTCTCAGGGAATGTTTGATTCAAGTGCGACTCAAGAAAAGGTTCAACACAGTGCGTTCTTGGCAAAAATACATGAGGTACATGATGAACCTGAGGTACCCATAAACTGTGTTTCCTGTTTTACATTGACTGAATCTCTTGAGAATTATCAATATGACAATTTAGAGTTGCGAAAAAAGGTTGTCAAACTTACTGAATCAAACAATTTTCTTAAAGCTAATGAGAAACTTTATGATAACAAAATTGAGGCATATAAGTTAGACACACAAACTTATAAAGCAAAAGTCTTTAGTCAACAAGATGCAATTAATAGTTATCTTGCTGAAATTGAATTGTTGAATAAAGAGCTTTTTGATTTAAAAAGTGAGTACGATAACCATAAAAGCAAAATTTTAGGTTCTTCATCCGCAACTTTTGTCTTTAATGAAATCGTTAATAAGCAAGGGACAGGCAGTAAAAAGAAGGTAGGACTTGGTTATAATCAAGTACCACCACCTTCCCACGCCGAATACTGTCCTACGCCTGTTAAGGAAGGTCTTGAAGAGATTCCAGTTGATTATATGAAGCTTTATGGTATTAAAGCTAAAGAAGCTAAGCAAAACAAACAGGCAAAGGAGAAAACCATAAGGCCAGAGTATCCTTTACCTAAGTTTGTTAAGTCTGATAGTGCACCTCCAGTTCGTGTTGAGGAGGTCGTTGAGGTAGAAGATATGCCTGAAGAGTCTACCATTAAGGTTGAGAAAATAAATGTCAAACCTGAAAATTTCATCATTACAACTGAAAATGATGATTATTTTAAATGCAAAGGCAAAGCTAAGGTTGACAATGAATCCTCAAAAGTTGTAGTTGATAAATCTGAAAAGAATAAACCTTCAAAATCAACTAACTCAACCTCAGGAACATCTACTTCAACATGTCCACCTAAGAGTGCATGTTCAACAAATGTTCCTGTTAATAGACCTTCTGTGTATTGTCCTCCATCGAAACGATTTGAGGGAACTCATTGGAATAAATCTTATGTTGAGAGACGTTCTTGTTTCCATTATGGACAACAAGGACATATAATTAGGGATTGTAGGTTATTATCCCTAGATAGGTTTGGTAGAGGGATGCCAAGAACTTTCTCTTTCAGGAATTCTTTTTCAAAATCTTTTTCAAGGCGTTGTTCGTATTCGCCTGTATCTAGTTGGGCATCAAACTCTCCAAAACCTGTGGCTAGAGTAAACAAAGTTGTGCCTAGTAAACCTCAAGTTCAACAGCACAACATTGTTGAAAATAACTCATCTGAACCTACAAAGGTTTGGAAACCCAAATCCACAAACAACACATCAATGAAATCCTCTGAGTTTTTAAAGTATCATAAACTCATTGATGTGATGGTTATGGATGATCATGGACAACCCAAGTCTATCAAGGCTTGGGTGTCTCATAAGTACTAACGTTTAATTGTTTGTGGTGGTGCAGTCAGGTTATTGAAAGCTAACATTTTTAGTGACTGCATAGATGTGGATATTGTTGGAAGAATGCGATGATGATTTATGATTGGATGAGATTTTCGATGTTATGAGGTGGTAAAAGTGCTAAAAGTCATTTGACTTGACTTGATATGTGATTTTGAAACTTTTATTTAAATTTTATCTATTTTTATTTGTTACTGATGCAACAGCCATTCTTTATACTTTTTAGTATTAAAGAAGTGCAATGTTGCGAAATTTATTCAAATAAAAAAATACAAAAATATGTTTAATGTTTAAGGGGAGTATTTTTGGATTGGATATAAGAATTTGCTGTTCAGGGGGAGTAATTCTGAATATTAAAAATTCTGATTATTTAATTCATAAATGTGAACAGCAATATTCTTAATTCTTGAAAAGATGTTGGATTGTGTGTCTATAAAACAACTTGGGATATGATAGTACATCGGGTGACATGCACAAAATGGAAATTTTAAGGTTTATCCTTGATGTATCAGTAGGTTTATCTAGCATACTTAATACAGTTTTTATGAAAATTATCTTCATCATATGATGTATTGGTAGGCATGATACATACCGGTCTCTGGGTTATTAAGAAGTAAGTCTAATACATGTCTATGATCTTGTGGTAAACACCTTGTGATGTACGACACTAAGTCTTAATTCCTTACCGTAGCTTGACATACTTCTATTTTTAGATCGTATATCTGAGATCTCTTGGGGGAGTTAGCTGATTGTTTCCTCTGTTGTACGTAAGTGCAGACCTGGTCTCAATTCAGCTTACTCTCAAAACTAAGCAAACGTGAGTCAATGTACTTGCAAAGTCTTATATTTAAGGTACTGGTCAAGGTCGCCAATTGAATAAATCAAGTTTGGTTTGACTGCGATCGGTTTTGCTTAAACCTGAATCAAGTGTATGTCGCTCTGTTGTACACAGGTACAGACCTGTCACCGCTGGCTTGATTCTTAAAATTGATTCTCTTATATTCTTTCTAAATTTGGAAACTATGTTCTTGTCTGGGCTAAAGGGGTATGTCTATGGTGGGGACCACGGTGAAATATTCATACTAATAATAAAAGGTTAGCTCGCAGACACGGATGTAACATGTTTAAGTGGAAAAACAATACCAGTAATCGTCTTGAAATAATTTTTATACTAGGTGTATTAAATGTGCTAAGTAAATTTAAAGTGGACAAATATACTGATAATCGAGATAACACTTACTATTTGCTAATAATTGCATGTTGGCCTGATATGATCCCTAAGCAGACTTAAAACAATCCTATCCCCAATTTATTTTAATCTTCATTCTTTACTTTTCATTTATAAAGAAAAGTTCAAAAAGATTTATTTCTATGTTATTTTCTTCAATATCACATATCTTGTTAAAGTCAAATATTGAAGATGTAAAGGATGTCGGTTATTCTCCAAAGATTGTGAAGATAATTCTATCGGAGAAGCTGCTGATGATTGAGAGATGGTCACTGAGTTTGAAGATCTTATTGTATGATAAATTTGTGTCAGTCACATGAATTTGGACACCAAGATTTCTTTGAAGACCATGCTATCTCAAAGGGGGAGTTTCTGATTGTCAGAGACATGAAAGAGTTTGTTGATGAAGACTAATTGAAACTTATTTGACCAAGCTGCTGACAAGGGGAAGTTTGTTGGTGCGTTTTGTGTGTCAGTCAGTTGGTCAAACTATTGTAATTGTCAAAGTCAATTAGTCTACGTATGTGATGTGTTTAGTATGTATATTCGAGTCTGTAAACGAAATGTAATTATAGAATATACATAGAATACTAGGCGACATTGGTCTTGACGTTGCACTAGCGACATTGTCGTTGGGCTTGCGATGTTGGGTCAGATGTCGCATTGGGCTGGACTTGCGACGTTGGGCCTAACGTCGCAGGGCCCAATAGGCTTCATATAAATAGAGAAGTTAGAAGTCAGTTTAGGGTTAGCGTTTTAGAGAGTGAGGTGAGCCGTTTTTGGTGTGAGAGAGACAGAGAGAAACGAGTTTGTATTCTGTAATCGTTTATATTTCAATTGTGAATATATACAAGATTATAGAGAATTGTTTGTGTGTTCGTGAATCATTATCGTTTGTTATTCATTGATTAAGCGATCCGATCAGATCTTACGCGTAAAGGGACTATCACCCTACTTCCCCAAAACCACCCAAAACTTATCTTGGAATTTCTGAGGTTATGAAAAACACCATGAAGATTCCCCCTCTTGATTATCCTACTCCTCCGTGTTCACCAAAAAGATTATCTATCAAGGTGCGAAAAATTGGCACCAGGAAAAGACTCGAAGAAGAAAGAAAAGAAAAGAGGAAGATCTTTAAGGAGCAACAAAAAAAAATATCCTTGGAAATTTCCTGGCAAAGAGATTCCAAAGAAGAAAAAGAAAGTAAAAAAAAAAAGAGAGAGAGAAAAAAAGAAAAAAAAATATAGCAATAAAGCTTAGTGCTTCAAAGTATCAACCGAACCAAAGGAAGATCCAATTGAGGGCAAGCAACTTCGTTCAAAGAATAAGTTTTTCATGATCTGAGAATGATCGAGATAAGCAAAACCAATTTTCACCCAAAAATTCACCACTATCCATACCCATAACCCTCATTACAACCCCATGAATGTCCTAGGATAATTGGCACCATCCTCATCTAAGTGGTGGAAATCCGATTCTCGACCAAGCCTATGACGATAAGTGCTGCATGACTGACTTAATTGATCACTTTCATTTGTCTTAGAATGTTAGGGAACCCGATACACTTTGAGTGAATTAAGTGACCACCTTGTAAGAAATCGCCTAGTCATGTATACTCCAAGATCATGAGATTTGGATGTATGCCTGGGAAAGCCAAATCCTTATTTTTGAAAGGATCAATCTTAAATACCCTTTTATCCTCAGAATAATTTCTCTTGTTAAAAGTGGTAAAATCTTGAAAAATGTCTCAACTCACCCAAACCTGATTCTAAAACCGTTTTTTCGCGGAAATGAGTGAGTTGTTGCTTGAGGACAAGCAACGTCTAAGTGTGAGATACTTGATGTGGCGTAAAAGTCATGTTTTTACTCACGTTTTCCGCACTTATTGGACTTAATCTTGATAAAAAAAAACCTTTCAAAACAATTATTAATTACTAAAAATCACCAAGGTAGTCCATTTACAGACGTTGCGGTAAAAATCAGTAAAAATGTCCAATAAACTAGCAAAACAGAGTAAATTGAATCACTCCGAACTTTCCATTCCTATTCACTTTACGGAATTAGATCTTAAAGCATATTTTGTGATTCCCTAGGTAAATTCAAGATCGATGGTTCAAGAATTATGAAGAAAGGATAAAGAACGAAGAAGATAGAGTGTTTGGCATGCAACCAATCGTTATCCGGAACCCGAATAAGCTATGCACATCCAAATATGGCAAATTTAGTATCAAAAGAAGCGTAACAGAAAAAACGAATCCAACGGATCAAGAATCAAGCAAATTGGGTCCCGAACAAAGAAGATATGGACGAAACAAACAGTAAATGGAGCAAGCAAAAGGCAAAAAGGGGAGTCAACCCCCCCCCCCCCCCCCCCCAGGCACCATATATGGTACTTTGAGGGGCCGTATATGACACTTAAGTACCATATATGGTACCTAGAGGGGCCGTATATGGCACTTAGGTACCATATACGGTACCTAGAAGGGCCATATATGGCACTTAAGTACCATATATGGTACCTATTGCCTTGCCAGGGTGCAGATTGACCCCCCCCCCCCCCCCCCCGGGTCTGGTACCCCCTTGTGTGATTTGGTGTGTTGTCTTGTATGCTTGGATGCTTGTACCATGCTTTCCACCTCCATTCTCCCTTCCACTATAAATAGAGGGCTTCCCCCTCCCATTTTACACACACCTCTACACCTCATTTCACACACTTCTCTCTCTTTCTTACTTTCTCTCTCTAGTTTTTCTTCTTTCTAGTTTTAGATTAGTTTAGCTTAGTTTATCTCTCTAGTTTCTCTCTCTAGAGAACTAGAGAGAAATAAGTAGTGGTTCGAGCTAGAGAAAATTCGTCGGCTTTGTAATATCTTTGTAATCAAGTTCAAAACGTTGTAATTCTCTGTATTACTCTACTAATATGGTATTACTTTCTTTATCTCTCTTACTGTTATAATGTATGCTCAGCTTGTTATGCCAGTACGAACTATGATTGTTGCCATGATTAATACGTAGATTAATATGTGATTGTTGGAATGAAAATGTTAGGATTAGGGATGATCTTTAATCAATTATCTTGCATGATTAGAAGTTGTTATGCTGAGTATATGTTAAATTGATCCTTAATATAGATTTAATTAATCACCCTTTCCGGTTCCTCACGTAACTATTGCCTTAGGATAGGATCTGATCAACCCTAACTACGAATACATAGTTATCTCCTGTTATTGTATGAAACTGTGGGTTCGCTGTAAAACGGCAGAATACTTGGTATAGCGTTGGAAATACCACTGGTAGAGTACAAACACGTGGAAGCCAAGGAAATGCCGACTGTCTATCTCACCGTGGATTACCTGGAAGAAACCCTTCCAGAACACGGGTCTAGGTATAATCTAAAAATCGTGAAAATGCTATAGTACACCGTTAAACTACCTCTGCTTATAAAGCTATGTAAAGATAATAGAAGTGTTTAGAACACCGTAAATATACCTAGGGTTAGAGTACTGTAGAAAATATAAGCAATATACACTAAATAGACACCTAGGGATGAATAACCGATGGCAAAGGAGGATCTAATTCACGACGGAAGTACTTAAGCTTAAAAACAGATACAAATGAGCTTTGAAAAGAAAGCAAGGATGCCGGCTGTATTCCCAGATGCTTAAACTCCTTAACTTTACTTAAACGATAGTTTAACGTACGTAGTATGCAACCAGTATTAACCTATTAAAATCATATAGACATAGGTGTTAAGAAAAGCCAGTAAATTTGGATCGTCGCCCTTTTCCTACACCCCAATTAGAGGGTCACTTGGTCTCCGAAAGAGACGGTGAGGTGGGTCTTAAGACAATCTAAGATGGCCAGAATCAAGATAACCTAGGATTCAGTGACATATTTTTTTAGGGTTAAAATCCTAGAACGTAGGGTCCTAGTGTTTACACCGACCGCCTAGCTAATTATTAATTAGGTTAATCTCTAATCAATTATCTTGAAACCCTAGCATTGAAGTTTCAGCAATCACTCTCTACCTGCTACTTATTATCTCATTTACTTTTATTTGTCTTCTGTTTCTTAGATTAGTTAAAAAACCAAAACCTACCTACCTTGTTTTACAAAACCATCCTTTTGCAAACTTATCTTCGGTAGGTAAAAATTCAACTCAATTCGTTCCGATTTTAAACGACACTCGAGTTATACTTGCCACCTTACCCACAAGGTAGGTAGCACGAATAGTTTGAGACCCCAACTATTATAAATTTATAAAACTTGACACCGTTGGTCTCCCTCTTGCAGACTGGAACAGCGACTCAGGGTGGAAACACCCGGAACAACCCGCTGTGACAGGTGGTAGGATATTTGCCAATGATTCGCAACCAATATCAACTTTGGCATATCAGGTTTGCTTTTGAGTTGTCTGTCGATATCTGAAATTGATAGGTAAAATAGTTCTCAAATTGCTTCAAGTTTAAATTGCATGCCAAGTGTTTGTGTTCATGTTATAGATACTGATCTATTTGTCCATAAGCTGTAAGCTTATGAAAAGGTTTTGATGAGCATAGCCTTAGGAAGTAATAATTTAGTTGAATTTGCACCTGTCCGACCATTTCCTGTCAACATAATCTTTTTTTATAAAGAGAGATGCATAATGGAGGTAGTTTGTTTCGTAATTATGATTTTCACTTATGCACTTAGGTGCAACGCTCCTCTGGTTGTTGCTGCCATGTACCCGAGTAGGTAAGTAGTTTCCATGTTGTTCGTTTTCATTCCTGATAATCCTTATAAAATATATCTAAATCTATATGTATGTTCTTCTTTTGATAAGGTTGGAGCACCTACAGTTGTTGTTGGAAAGTGGAGTTAATTTTGAGATTGAAGCATTACGTTCCTGTTATTAAGCTCTGTTCGTTTTCATTAGTTGAAAAATAGTATTAATTATATAATTGAGTACGTTGCAGGGTGGGTATTTGAGATGCTCAAGCTCAGGATTTCCTTGCCATTTTATCAAAAATTTAAATTTGTGAAGCCTACGATAGCTCTAAGAACATTTGTGATTTTGATCCTTTGAAAATTAATTTGCTCAGTTCTTAGATGAACTTCTTACAACTGTTGGGGACGTGATTTCAAATAAACATGGTGATCAATCTATTTTAAAAAAAAAATTATCGTGGGACTTTCAGTTTTTGTTCTTTAGTAATGGTTAGACCTTCTTCATACCTATTTCATTACTAATATATACCTGCTATTATCACGTAGTTCCAAAATGTTCGTAGAAGAGACATTTGTTTACGGCCTGCTCTTGTGCCTAATTAGGATAAGACATTGTTTTAAGTACTTACATTGATTTACTTTCTATGCACAATGCTTACATCATGTGCAGGTAATACTTTGATAGAATTTGTTCCCATTTGGCAAACTTGCTAACTCATCAACCAATGTTGTTAACCTCATGTTAGGTAAAAACAAAAGGATAATAAGATGGATGTTGTTGCTAATGCTAAAATGAAATTTGTGTTTCTCGGTGGCAAGAATCCTTCTCGTGACACCAGAAAGTTGCTGGCCCAAAATGTTGATAGTTTTCATGTGAGTACGGTTTTGATTCTAGGCTAGCACAACTGGACGCTACTTTAATCCGTGAATAGTGTATGGGTAAGGGTAAAACAGAATTATATTCTATTGGTTATTTTGATTTATCATCTGAAACCTTATCTCCAACACTTGGCAATTTGGATCCAAGACTTAGCAATGATGCTTTGTGCAATCTTGACTATAAACTAAAGGCATGTTTGTCATATTGCATGATTTTTTTAAACCTTTTATGTAATAATTGTTTCGGTTCTTAGAGTAGCAGCTATCTGAAGTTTTTATTCTAATTGTGTAGCTCAGATGTAGTTCAATCAAATCTAAAATGGGATTTTTAGGGTAGTTTTATCTTCTTTGGTTACTGGGAGATTTGGCTTGCTAGAAATGCATGCCCTTCCACCTAACAGAACGGTCAGAACCCATCATCCTTCTCACCTACTCCCCATATTTTTGTCCACCATAGGGGGACTCACTGGAATAGTTCCGGCAAATTCATCAGCTTGGATGGTATGTGCTTTCGAGAGGATATAGCTGAACTCCCAGTGGATGACGATGTTAGTTTTTTTTTTCATTTAAACTTTCCTTTTTGAATTGCTATTACAGTATTACTACCTCCATCCCAATTTATGTAATCTTTTTATGTACTTGCTTCAAATAGATGCTAATATTGGGGCTTCTTAAGTTTTGTGGTATTTTAGGTTTATTAATCATTATAAAATCTCTTTGGTGCTGCAACTCCAAAAGGATTAATAAGGAAATGTGGATTGACCAGAGTTTGGAACATTATGTGTTTAAGACTAGAACGATATGGGTTCTTGTGTTTGATGATGCGGCAATCAGATAGCAGATAAGTTGTTTAAGTTTGACTCATTGTAGTCAAACTGACCATATCATGATATGATTTGAACCATGAGATTTGACTTGCCGTAATCCTGCGTTTTAGAGGTGCTTTTTGGAAGCTGTTATGGCGTTTATAAAAATATGATTGTATTCACTCGACATTTTTGTTTGTAGATATATATATTTCGTGGCATTAGTCTCTCAAAATAGACGATATCAATGATTGCACTTAATCAAATGATGTTGCAAAATTATTTTCTGGTGTCCTACTTTGACTTTTCAATATATGTAAGCAATAATTTAGATTTCAATTTTTTTTTTTTTAGAACGGCATTTTATTGAGAGGCCCAATCCAAAAAGGGAAAAGGCAAGAAAAGAGTATCTATGGCTCTCCAAGAAAGAGAGCCAAATACAAAACACCAAATGTTACATGTTTAGATGAGCAGTGACACATCCTCCTAGCCGGGACCAAGCCCAAGAAAATAAACCTACTACAATCGATATGTCAAACAACAAATACTCCTTTCGGGTCATGAATCCATCTACCCCATGGCAAAATGGTTTTTCGACTGCGAGTAGAAACCTACTACAATAATTTAGATTTTAATTGGATTTAGATTTATCTTATTTTTTTATATATATGTAAGCAATAATTTTTTATGTTGTAACAAGTATCTGCTTGCTATTGTTTTCAGGGTTCTGGAAAGTATTTATCAAAGAGACCAGCTGAAAATGGGGGTTCATGGGACGAATTTAGATTCCAATTGTAGATGCACCCCTGGACTACATGTGAACCTATTGAGGTCAAAAGGAAAAAGAAAAAAAATACAATGGATTATATGACATGAAGATGGATATGAATGGATGTTCTCATACCAATGATCTAGCTTCTCAAAATACAACTTCTCTTCAGGGCGAGTAGTCATCTGTTGTTTTGGATTTGGTGGATTTGAAAAAGAAACTTGGTGCCTTTTTCCATACTTCGGAGTGCATGATTGTGAGTTCTAAAACCATGCTTTCATCTATTTTTTAAATGATGTTTTTTTATGTTAGATTTCAAAAGCTTATTCAGTTATTATTTATTTGTGAAACGAAGGGCTGCTCTAATACCAATGATCTAGCATATTTGAGTTAGATGAAAATATTGTTTAGTTAGAGCATAACTTCATATGGGTGATACTGTAATTTTAGATTTAAGATTTAATGGGGATGACAGCTTCACTTGATGGTCCCTACTCTTCTCATGTAGCCATGACAGCTACAATTCTTAAAATATTTAAGGTTGTCATTTGACATTTGTAGTTCTCAAAAACGGTGTGTGATTTCAGTTGATCATATTATGGTGATAGTTACACAACCATGAGGTGCATTGGTGGTTAATTCAAACATGTTCCATCTTTCTTATAAAAATAGTACTAAACTATGATTGGCGTTCGTTTCTTTAGCAAGTATTCTATCAACAAAATATTTTCAAGGTCTATTTTTGATAGATTGTCTACTTATGGAATGAGGTGGTCGCTTTCAGAATTTGACACCTACAAAATGAAAACCAGTTCTAACATCAGAGGCTTTGTAACTCGCGTGTGATGGAGTCCAAAATGGAAAACAAAGGTGATGAAAGAGAATAACAATAAGGTGTACGAAATTATTGTATCATGGGCATACCTTGATGTTCTTTCACAGATATCATATACATGCTGCAATTGATTTGTCTATTACGATACTGTTTCACCATGATATTTTTTTACAATATTAAGTTCAATTATCTTGCTTATCCTCTTCATTTTTATAATTAACGCTATAGTGACATAGACACGACACTACTTCCGTGCATCACACGAGTTTTAACACTAAACACCGTGTAATGTGGAGCCATGATATTCTATTAATATTTTATGATGATCAGAAGTGCTGCTTTTATAATTGAACTACAGACAAAGTAGTTATAGTACACGAACCTGCAAACTCTTACTCATATGCTGTTTCAGGATGATAGGTGTATATGACAACTCTGTATAAGTTTGAAAATGCTTTTGGCCCAATCGAAAGCTCTCCTGCAGATGTATCAGTGGGACTGCAGGTGGCCCATTTATTGCCACAAGCTATGACTATGATGCCTATTTGGATGAATTTGGTACGTTCCAACCTCTGAGTTTAATAATCGTCATTTTAATTTATGAAGGGACCCCTTCAAAATCAAGTTTAGGAGTCATGATTTGGTCATATATGTCGATGGGGGTAACTAAAATTATCTATTTCTTAGAACTTCATGATTGTTGCAACTGATAAATGAAAGCTAAGAAAGTGTTAGGAGTATTCAGAACAACACTAAATGATATCAGGTTCAAAGGTCAATATGTATTTTTTCTGCGGTCACAATACTTGCTACTTGCTATAGGTAAATATGTCAAAATGGATAGGTTGTATGGGTCTGGTAATGAATCAAGATAGGTAGGGGTCAAAACGGGTCGGTGGGGTTAACTGGTTTGGTCCAAAATTGTCTACTTTTTCTTTATGTGAAGTTTTTTTTTATGCGAATATTTTTATTATGCATGACTAATTGTTTTATTTTTGGAAACTTTGGTTAGGATACCAATGTTCTCGTGCTGTAAAAACCTTTTTTGTTAATTACATACTGTATGAATTTTGAATATTACTTTAACTTTTGAGTTTTGGTTCACTTCTATATGTTCCCTGGTATATTGGAACTATGTGAACATGATCTTAAGACTCTTGCTTTGGTTAGATACCTTGATGTCCTTTGTATACATCAAAGGTTTGCTTCAGTTCTCTATTGTTTTTTTTTTTTTTTTAGAAAAAACATAGTGCTGTCTATAAATATGAAATAAAATACATCTCAAAAATGTGATTCCAATAAATGAACGAAAGAATTGGGTATCGATATAGTTATAAATTTTGAAAAAAGAATCCAAATCTGTACATTTATTGGATCTTCAATCAACTTAAATCGCATTAATCTGTACCAGTTTCTATCATTTATGCTCCATGACCAGAACGTTGGAAGCCTGTTGTTACACCTGCAATGTGATAGCACTTACCTATACGGTATCAGCTTCAATGTCTTGAGCTTCCTTGAAGAGGTTACTGAAATAACAATCACCCATGAGGTGTGGCCAGAATATAATATATTCCTTCAGTTATTAGTTATTAGAAGGAACACCACAAATTCCAGGAGCAGGGTCTTGCACATCCTCTTAAAGTCACTCACTTATTTTTGTGTGTGCAGTTTAACTAAAAAAATATATTTATAGATATGTATATTTTCTTTTACCCTTTGATTTTCAGTTTTGGTGTAACTTGTATCAAACTGACAAGCAGGATAGCAGTATGATACCAATGTATTGAAAACTTATTTGGCCCATAAATTATAGAAATCAGAAGCAGTATTTGTTTCTTCGAATGTCAAATCTGGCCGTTTATTTTAATTCATTTGGTGCAGATACCAAGCTTTTCCTTTGAAAAGTTCCCTAGATCACAACCAGTGCTAACAACCCATATGAAATCTGTTAGAGTATCTATGGATGTAGGTCGAACAGTTCAAGAATCTTTCCAAAAAGCAATGAGATATCTTGAATGTGGCTACTCAGGATGGGGGTGTGCACCAATTAAGGAGTTCGACTGGGAGTGGACCCAGTTAAAATACAGACTTCGGTTCCCTAATCTGACATGATAGATGCCATATATGCTTCAGTGAAAAAAGGCACGAAGGTGATGTCATTTATAAGTTGAGTTTAGTAGACAAATGGTTTCTTACGACAATGTGCTATAATTGTATCAACCCACATTTTGTTATGTTATCAAGTAGTATAACTGTATAAGTGCCATGTATACATATTATTTATTTTAATATTATACTCCCTCCGTCCCAAAATAATTGTCCACCAACAAAAAACACGCAGTTTAATAAAAGGTACAATCATTACTGCTTTCTCTTTCTTACTTTTTGCTCAATGACAGTTTTACCCTTAAACAATTAATTACTACTTTCTTTAAAGTTTGTAATAACAATTTCAATTGAGGGTAATATGGTAATCACGACCAAAATTTTCTTTCTATATTTGGAAGTGGACAATTAATTTGGGACGTCCGAAAAAGGAAACATGGACTATATTTTTGAGACGGAGGTAGTATATATTTTAGATTTTAGATGATTTTTGAATAATACATTATATAAAATGTATAGCTATTTTATACATGTTTATAGTATTTCTTAAAATGAAGGAAAAGGTGTGAAAGAAAGCAGGGATGAATGGACGAGGGGTATTGTAACATCCTCTCCGGTAGCCTGGTATTTTTCTATTTATAATTGTGTATTTAATAGTTTTAAATAATTTTGCAATATAATTGTTTAATTGTGAAAGTTGGTGAAATAGGTCTTAGGACTTATTGTGGATTATAAAATGTTGCTTATATTAAAATATGGAAGTTGACGGTATAATAAAATAAATTTCTCGCAATTGATTTCTAGGTTCCAGACAATAAATTTAGGACGGGTATTAAATACCCAATGTTGTAGGCCAGTTTAAATAGGGACCGACCTAACCCTTTGGATAACTTTACCAATTTCCATTTCATTTCATCTCTTCCCTTTCCAAACAAATAAACCCTAACCTAAATCCTATGGTGAAATCATCAAACTAATAAGTGATTGGAGATTGTAATCTGCTAGTATCATCATCATCTAGCTTGATCATCTTGTTCTTCCTCCTCTTTGTAAGTGATTTTTTTTGTTTATGAACTCAATTTTAGAATAAGTGATGAAATTGATGAATTGAATGATTCTTGTAAGTTATATAGTGATTGTTTGTGATATATGATGATACGTGACGATTCTTAACTAGTTATAAGCATCGAATTCATGTTTGATGAGCTTGAATGTTGAAAATGGAGTTAAAGTTCGTTCAGGTCTGTTCTTGAGCTGAAGAACAGATGAACGCGATCCCGGCTATGGTTCCGGATCGCGTTCCCTTGTTGTAAATGAGCTATTCGAGTTTTTGGCCTTTGAAACGCGATCCAGGCCAAGCATCCGGATCGCGTTTGCTAGTGTTTTTCGGTGACAGAATTTTTGACTAAGGACGAACGCGATCCAGACCTGACTAGTCAGGATCGCGTTTGCATGTTTAATCTTGATGGATTTTTCAAATTTCACCAAAATGCATGTGTTTAGAAAGTGGTGTTTATAGTGGCACTTATTGAATGCTATTGTGGCATTTTACAAAAATGCTCATTTTGATATTTACAAATTATGAGGCAAAGTACTAACTTATGTTGATTATTGATTCTCAGATCCTCCGAAAGATAAGTGATCTCTGGAATCAGAGATTTTGAAGGCAAAGGTATCGGTGAGTAGATTCAAAACTTACCGTTTGGCTTAGTTGTAATCATTTGATTACAACGGGTAAACGTAGACTTGTTATTGAGTTGATTAGCTGTTATTGTTGATCATATGCTTATATGTGCTTTGTGTGGCCTTCGTGAGTTGTTGTTAATGAGGTCAACGAGTTGATGAACTGTTGGTTGGGCTAGTGTGTTGTTGTGTGAATGGTACAGGGATGTACTTCATTTGTTGTGTGTGCTGAACTGTACCTAAGTATAATAAACACTAGCTATCGGTCTCGTCCGTTATGGCCATACGGATATGTTTGGATAAGTGATCTTGGGGAGCCGCCCGGGTACTAAGGTTATCCCCGGATCCGCCGATCCTCATTAAGTTGTTGTTGACTGTGGTGTTTGCGAATATTTGTTGTAATTAATTGGTTTAGCTAAGCTGAATGTGAGGTGTTGGATTTACTCACTTAGCTATGTGCTAATCCCTCGTTGTTACTTCCTGCAGATTTTTGTTTATGCATGCGGGTGGGTAGCAGGAAGGTCAAACCTTGGAAGCATGGAATGTTTGATATTCAAGCTACTCTGATTATTTTTGTAACGACTCAGTTTAGTTAATATAATACCCCGACATGCTAGTCTTTTGAACAAGTTTTAAATCGTAGTAACTTAATCATCTAAACTGTTTTGATAGTTTTGGAAAAATATGAAATGAAGTATTGTGTTTTATTTACTTACGCTTCCGTATTATCTACAATATTATTACGGTGGAATGAGGGGTGTTATAAATTGGTATCAGAGCATAGTTTTGGGATAATTGTTCATTGTTGAATGATCAATCCCAAAACTCGAGCGTGATATATCAAACATTCTTGAGTATGGGATTAGTATTGGTTGAAGGTAGTTAGTATTTAGATGCTAACGATTAACAAAAGTTCAAGTGTTGTTTTGGAATTTCAGAAATGGCAGATAACGAACCACCGACCACCAACCCCAACAATGCCTCCCGGATCGTCGCTCCTCAAACCGGGACTCATACCGAGCAACATGATCATAATGGTACTTCTCAACCAACCGGACAACAATCTAACCGAGATGAGTATATTCATGAGATGGAAGACGAGTTAGTATTTCTTAGGGAATTCAAGAGAAAAGCGGAGGAAGCTGCGACCAGACAGTTATTTCAGCAAGCCCCAGTCTTTGGTTCTGGTTCATCCTCTCAATCAGAAAAGAAGTGTTCATACAAGACTTTTATGGCTAGTCGACCCCCGGAATTTCAAGGAAGTAAAAATCCTACGGTAACTTTGAATTGGCTTAGGGATATGGAACGCAAATTTGATGTGACGTGCTGTGATGAGGAACTTAAAGTCAAATATGCGGTTCAATGCATGAAGGACGATGCGATGGTTTGGTGAGATTCTGTTACCGGACACTTGCCGCAACAACAAAAGGAATCTATTAATTGGACTCAATTTCATCAGGCGGTTCGTAGCCAATACTGTTCGGATTTTGATATTGCTAGGATTCGAAGAGAGTTTGTGAATCTTCGATTAAAGGATGACATGACTATTGATGAATTGATTTCACAGTTTACGGATAAGCTTAGGTTCGTGCAACAATGGGTTCCGGATGAGAAAACTCAAATTGAACAATTTGTGGATGCTTTACCGGATAACTACCGTACGGTTGTGAGATTGGCTAAGGATTTATCGCATGCTTTCAATCTTGCAAGATCAGCCGATAGTGATTTGAGAGGTTTGAGATTATGGCAAGGAAAGGATACAAGTTTCTCTAAGGCAAGAACCGAATCGTCGGGTAGGAATAAATCTAAGTGGCAAGGGAATCGACCAGGTGGTAAGAAATTTGTTGGAAGAAGTAGTTCTTCGGGAAGTTATAATAGTTCCAACTGGTGTAGTTCGTGTAGATCTCGGCATGATGGTCCGTGTACGGCTCAGACAAACAAATGTATGAAGTGTGGTGAATTGGGTCATGAGATAAAAAGTTGCCGGTATCCAAATTTTGTTTGTTGGACTTGTAAGAAGGAAGGACATAGGGTTGGTCAATGTCCGGAGGCAAGGTCGACGGGGTCGGGTTCGGTCGGGAGTTCGGGATCTTCCGGTCAGAAAAGAAAGAACCCTCCTCCCGCAACTAGTAGGGCTTTTCAGATGACGGTTGATGAGGCCGTGCGTACTGAAGATGTTATCACGGGTACATTTCTTATAAACTCTGTACCTGCACGTGTATTGTTTGATTCGGGTGCTAATTGTACTTTCATTTCTGTGCAATTTTGTGATAAGTTGAAATTAGCTCCTACTGTGATAACAAAGCCTATAGAAGTAGAAATAGTTAGTGGTAAGTTAGTTCCTGTTACCACCTCGGTGACTGGAGCTAATATTACTATTGATGATCACGTTTTTCCTATTTCCTTCTTGTTGATGCCAATCCCTAGTTTCGATGTAATAATTGGTATGGATTGGTTGGGTCAGAATAAGGCTAGTATTGATTGTCACCAGAAGTTGGTTAGGATCCCAATCTCCGAAGGGTCATATGTTGTGGCTCGAGGAGAACGGGATGGTGTAACTATTCCTTTGATTTCGTTGATGAAAGCTAGGAAGTCATTGTCAAAAGGTTACGAGTCATACCTAGCCTATGTAGTCGATGCCAAATTAGAAAGGAAAACTGTTTCGGATGTTCCTGTTGTTTGTGAGTACCCTGAAGTGTTCCCCGATGAGTTGCCTGGGTTACCACCAGTTAGGGAAGTAGAATACAGAATTGATCTTGTTCCGGGCTCTTCGTCGATTGCTAAAACTCCCTATAGATTAGCTCCTTCGGAGATTCGTGAAATGATGAATCAGATTCAGGAATTGTTGGATAAAGGTTTTATCAGACCTAGTTCCTCGCCGTGGGGTGCACCAGTGTTATTCGTGAAAAAGAAAGATGGGTCATTGCGGATGTGTATTGATTACAGGGAATTAAATAAGAGGACTGTGAAGAACAAGTATCCATTGCCTAGAATTGATGATTTGTTTGATCAGTTACAGGGTTCTTCGGTATATTCTAAGATTGATTTGAGGTCGGGTTATCATCAAGTCCGTGTTTGTGAACAAGATATACCTAAAACTGCTTTCCGAACCAGGTATGGGCATTATGAATTTCTGGTTATGCCTTTTGGTTTGACAAATGCTCCAGCAGTATTTATGGATTTGATGAACCGTGTGTGTCGACCATTCTTGGATAAATTTGTGATTGTTTTCATTGATGATATACTTGTTTATTCGAAATCTGAAACTGAGCATGCTATGCATTTGAGATTGGTTCTTGAAACATTGAGACGAGAACAGTTGTATGCAAAGTTTTCCAAATGTGAATTCTGGATTAGAGAGGTTCAGTTTTTAGGTCATATAATTTGTCGAGATGGTGTGAAAGTGGATCCATCAAAGGTTACAGCTGTGATGAATTGGAATGCGCCGAAATCTGTTTATGAGATAAGGAGTTTTCTTGGGTTAGCGGGATATTATCGAAAGTTTATCAAGGATTTTTCTAAGATAGCCGGTCCGTTAACCAAACTAACCCGTAAAGAGGAGAAGTATGTGTGGACTGATCAACAGGAGCAAGCTTTTCAAACATTGAAACAATTGTTGTGTCAGACACCGATTTTAGCATTACCAGAAGGTACTGATGATTTTGTGGTTTATTGCGACGCTTCATATTCGGGTTTGGGTTGTGTCTTAATGCAAAGGGATAGAGTTATCGCTTATGCTTCTCGACAGTTGAAACCACATGAGAAGAATTATCCTACGCATGATTTAGAACTCGCAGCAGTTGTATTTGCCCTAAAACTTTGGAGACATTGTTTATATGGGACTAGATGTGTTGTTTGTACTGATCACAAGAGTTTGCAATATGTGTTTTCCCAGAAAGAATTGAATATGCGACAGAGACGATGGTTGGAATTGATAAAAGATTATGATTGTGAAATTAGATACCATCCGGGCAAAGCTAATGTGGTCGCCGATGCGTTAAGTCGAAAGAATACTCCTGATCGAGTTTTCTATTTAAAAGTGAATGTTTCCTCGGATTTAATTGATCAAATTAAAGTTGTGCAACTTGAAGCATTGAAAAATCAGAATCTGAGATCTGAAATCATGTTAAAACGTAAGGACGAATTAGTTGATGATTCAAGGGGATTAAAGACGTATCAATCTCGAGTTTGGATTCCTTCTATTGGTGGTATTCGGGATTTGATTTTGAATGAAGCTCATAAGTCACGAATGTCTATTCACCCGGGTAGTACTCGAATGTATAATGATTTGAAACCGTTGTATTGGTGGCCAACGATGAAAACCGACATTGCAAAGTTTGTGGGATCTTGTCATATTTGTGCTCAGGTTAAGGCGGAACATCAAAAGCCGTATGGGTCGTTAAAACAGTTGGAAATACCCGAGTGGAAGTGGGATCATATAACTATGGATTTTGTGACTAAGCTACCGTGTACTGCTAGAGGCAATGATATGATTTGGGTTATAGTGGATCGATTGACAAAGAGCGCGCACTTTCTTGCTACGAGTGAGACCGCTTCGTTGACTAAACTTGCTCAATTGTATGTTAACGAAATCGTTTCCAGACATGGTATTCCCTTATCGATTGTGTCAGATAGAGATACTCGTTTTGCTTCTCGTTTTTGGCAAGGTCTGCAACAAGAGTTGGGTACACGTGTAAATCTTAGCACAGCTTATCATCCTCAGACAGACGGTCAGTCAGAACGTACGATTCAAACTTTAGAGGATATGCTTCGTGCTTGCATTCTGGAATATGGAGGTTCATGGGATTCACATCTTCCATTGGTTGAATTTACTTACAACAATTCGTATCATTCAAGTATTGGGATGCCTCCGTATGAAATGTTGTATGGTCGTCGTTGTCGCACACCTACATGTTGGTTAGAGGCAGGTGAGAAACAGTTTGCTGGGCCCGATATTGTACAAATAACCGCGGATAAAGTAGCTATTGCACGTGAGAAGTTGAAAGCCGCAAGGGATAGACAGAAACGGTATGCGGATCCTAAAAGACGATCGGTTATATTTTCCGAAGGTGAATTAGTGTATCTTAAAGTTTCTCCGTGGAAAGGTGTGATTAGATTCGGAAAACGTGGAAAGTTGGCGCCTAGGTACATTGGTCCATTCAGAATTCGACAAGTTGTAAATGATCAGTCAATGGCATTGGATCTTCCTCCAGAGCTCTCTGGTATTCATGATACGTTTAACGTATGTTACTTGAGAAAGTGTAATATAGAGGATCAGTCACAAATTCTTCCATTGCAAGATTTAAAGGTTGATCTAACCCAGAAGTTAGTAGAGGAACCAGTTGAAATTGTAGACCGAAAGATTACCAAACTTAGGAAGAAACAAATCCCTATGGTACTAGTAAAATGGAGACATAGTTTAGGTTCCGACCTAACTTGGGAGACTGAGGAGTCGATGAAATCCAGATATCCTGGATTGTTGGATAGGGCTGAGATTTCGGGGACGAAATCTCCTTAAGGAGGGGAGATTTGTAACATCCTCTCCGGTAGCCTGGTATTTTTCTATTTATAATTGTGTATTTAATAATTTTAAATAATTTTGCAATATAATTGTTTAATTGTGAAAGTTGGTGAAATAGGTCTTAGGACTTATTGTGGATTATAAAATGTTGCTTATATTAAAATATGGAAGTTGACGGTATAATAAAATAAATTTCTCGCAATTGATTTCTAGGTTTCAGACAATAGATTTAGGACGGGTATTAAATACCCAATGTTGTAGGCCGGTTTAAATAGGGACCGACCTAACCCTTTGGATAACTTTACCAATTTCCATTTCATTTCATCTCTTCCCTTTCCAAACAAATAAACCCTAACCTAAATCCTATGGTGAAATCATCAAACTAATAAGTGATTGGAGATTGTAATCTGCTAGTATCATCATCATCTAGCTTGATCATCTTGTTCTTCCTCCTCTTTGTAAGTGATTTTTTTTGTTTATGAACTCAATTTTAGAATAAGTGATGAAATTGATGAATTGAATGATTCTTGTAAGTTATATAGTGATTGTTTGTGATATATGATGATACGTGACGATTCTTAACTAGTTATAAGCATCGAATTCATGTTTGATGAGCTTGAATGTTGAAAATGGAGTTAAAGTTCGTTCAGGTCTGTTCTTGAGCTGAAGAACAGATGAACGCGATCCCGGCTATGGTTCCGGATCGCGTTCCCTTGTTGTAAATGAGCTATTCGAGTTTTTGGCCTTTGAAACGCGATCCAGGCCAAGCATCCGGATCGCGTTTGCTAGTGTTTTTCGGTGACAGAATTTTTGACTAAGGACGAACGCGATCCAGACCTGACTAGTCAGGATCGCGTTTGCATGTTTAATCTTGATGGATTTTTCAAATTTCACCAAAATGCATGTGTTTAGAAAGTGGTGTTTATAGTGGCACTTATTGAATGCTATTGTGGCATTTTACAAAAATGCTCATTTTGATATTTACAAATTATGAGGCAAAGTACTAACTTATGTTGATTATTGATTCTCAGATCCTCTTAAAGATAAGTGATCTCTGGAATCAGAGATTTTGAAGGCAAAGGTATCGGTGAGTGGATTCAAAACTTACCGTTTGGCTTAGTTGTAATCATTTGATTACAACGGGTAAACGTAGACTTGTTATTGAGTTGATTAGCTGTTATTGTTGATCATATGCTTATATGTGCTTTGTGTGGCCTTCGTGAGTTGTTGTTAATGAGGTCAACGAGTTGATGAACTGTTGGTTGGGCTAGTGTGTTGTTGTGTGAATGGTACAGGGATGTACTTCATTTGTTGTGTGTGCTGAACTGTACCTAAGTATAATAAACACTAGCTATCGGTCTCGTCCGTTATGGCCATACGGATATGTTTGGATAAGTGATCTTGGGGAGCCGCCCGGGTACTAAGGTTATCCCCGGATCCGCCGATCCTCATTAAGTTGTTGTTGACTGTGGTGTTTGCGAATATTTGTTGTAATTAATTGGTTTAGCTAAGCTGAATGTGAGGTGTTGGATTTACTCACTTAGCTATGTGCTAATCCCTCGTTGTTACTTCCTGCAGATTTTTGTTTATGCATGCGGGTGGGTAGCAGGAAGGTCAAACCTTGGAAGCATGGAATGTTTGATATTCAAGCTACTCTGATTATTTTTGTAACGACTCAGTTTAGTTTATATAATACCCCGACATGCTAGTCTTTTGAACAAGTTTTAAATCGTAGTAACTTAATCATCTAAACTGTTTTGATAGTTTTGGAAAAATATGAAATGAAGTATTGTGTTTTATTTACTTACGCTTCCGTATTATCTACAATATTATTACGGTGGAATGAGGGGTGTTATAGGTATAATTGTGATTCCGTTAAAATTTGATTTATCATGATCCAATATACTTTAATCATACTTACACATTTCAGATGACATACTTATAACTTGACTATAGCATTGAAACTCAAACAAGCATCACTTCTCAAGTTGCCACAGTGTCGGGTCAATTCTTAGTCATCGTTTGTGACATGTTTTAGGTAATCACTTACCCATTATAATGTGCTTACGTGGTTTAGGAATATCGGCATATCTCCATAAGTGCACTTCGGTCTTTTCAATGAATCACATTGTCTATACATATTGTACTCAACAATAATATTGATTATACTGCCAATATCATAATTACACTCATGGTGAAGCAACTATTCCAAGCCATTGGTGAGAAAAATAAAATGTTCAGTTTGCAAAGTTGTCACGTTCCAAGTTACTCAACGATAATCTTTATCGTATTAATCATATAGAACACTACAAAAATCATTTTAATATACCTTCGTTTGTTGGTATAGATTTTTCAAGTAATATTCAACTATTCACGCAATCTAATTTGTTGTAAAAGAATCTTGAGTTAGCCCGCGAATTTCGCGGGTGATGATCTAGTACTTTATATAATAGTATAGATATAGATAAGTTGATTTTACTTTTGATTTTCTTGATTGCATTATTAAACTAATTATATTAGTAATCTTATTTATATTGTCTATGTTGATCATTTTTATTTATCTAATAAAACGACTTAATATTTTGATAGTTGTTGTTTCTTGAATGTAAATTTTCATTTAAAAAAAAAGAAGGAAAAAAAAAGAAATGAAGAGATACTGTGTTAATTAACCAAAAACCGAATCAACTAAACATATTTAAAAATTGTGTATTTTTAATTGGTTGACGCCATAAATGCAACAGTTGAAGTAACGCAAAAATGGGGCTCAAATTCATATAAAGTACAGTTTGCCAATACGTTTGTCTCGTTCTGACCTTTCCGTACATAATTGGCACGTCTTGTATCTCTTTACGGTTTATAAGTTATGTCATATTTTTATTAGTAATGTTATAATGGGTATTTTTGTAATTTCAAGTAGGTTCTTCAAATATTAATAGTAATGTTAGGGGTAGATTAGTAAATTTTCTCTTAAAAAAAATTACAAATGCATTATATATTAGTATAGATATTGATAAGTTTTATTTTAATACTCCCTCCGTCCCAGTTTAATTGTCCCCAGACAAAAAACACGCAGTTTAAGAAAAATTCAACTTCTCTCTTACTTTTTGATAAGATGACAGTTTTACCCTTTACTTTTTACCTGATTTTTTGTCTTACATATATAACTTATGGGTATAAAAAATTTTATCTCATCATTTTTATCTATTTATGGAAGTGGATAATTAATTTGGGACAGCCCAAAATGAAATACTGGACTATAAATTTGGGACAGAGGGAGTATATATTTAAGTCATATGTTACATAGTTAGTGGTTTAATAAATATAGTATTAATGAGAATTTAAGAATTGTAGGGGTATGTTAGTAATTTCTATAGATTTTTATAAAAACTATTAGTAATTCAAGGGGTAAAGTAGTAATTTATATATTACAAAAAAAAAACTCTCAAATGCTTTATATAATAGTATAGATATAGATAAGTTGATTTTACTTTTGATTTTCTTGATTGCATTATTAAACAAATTATATTAGTAATCTTATTTATATTGTCTATGTTGATCATTTTTATTTATCTAATAAAACGACTTAATATTTTGATAATTGTTGTTTCTTGAATGTAAATTTTCATTTAAAAAAAAGAAAAAAAAAAAAGAAAGGAAGATATATTGTGTTAACTAACCAAAAGCCGAATCAACTAAACATATTTAAAAATTGTGTATTTTTAATTGGTTGACGCCATAAATGTAACGGTTGAAGTAAAGAAAAAAAGGGGCCGAGTAACTCAAATTCATATAAAGTACAGTTTGCCAACACGTTTGTCTCGTTCTAACATTTTCGTACATAATTGGCACGTCTCGTATCTCTTTACGGTTTAAAAGTTATGTCATATTTTTATTAGTGTAACACCCCAAGTTTCAGAAAATTAATATCGTACGCGGATATATTTTTATTACGAAATATTATTATGTATATAATAAGATACGAAGGAAAATGTAAACCGTTTTATCAGTTCCAGACTGTAGAGTTTAAAGGGGATAAATATTAAATAGGCCGACTTAAATATGTACGTAAGTTTTTATGAGTTATCCAGTTTCATTCTAAAGTATTCTACAACTACTTACGTATGAGGAGAAAATCACAGGAACGATTCTAGCTCTAATTCTACTTCTAAAATTCTTGATTCAAGCTTATGGTTCTCAAATTCTTCATCCTTTTAGCATCTTCAAATCTTTGTAAGTAAGTTTCTTCAATTCTTTAACCTAGTTTTTGGGGTTTTATGAGGTTTTGATGGGTTTTGTATAAGTAATGGTTTTAATCCGAAATTGAAGCTAGAAAATGATTAAATTGATGTTTATTAGTGTAATAGAGATTGTTAGTAAACATATAACATGATGAGAATGATGAATTTATGATTAAGTGTTCTTGAGCAATTCTAGGGTTTATGTTAAATTGTTAAGAAATGATGTAATAAATTTAAAGATGTGATTAGTGATTCTAATAGAGTTTAATTGTGATGAAAGAACATGAATTTAAAGTAGGAAAGTTGATATGTGATGAATTGTAAGAAGGGTGTTCATGGTGGTTTATATGAATTATGTAAGGGTTATGTTAATAAGCTTAATAAGGAAATTAGTGATGTTAATGGAGCATGATTATGATGTTGGAACATAAATTAAAGTAGTGAGGTATGATTAGTGAAATAATTATGATGCATGTTAAAGAAGTAATATGATCATGAATGGTGTAGTAAGGAAGTATGAATAAAGATTTAACCTAGTTTAATCAAAGTGGGGGAGGGATTGAATATGATTAAGATGGATGATTAATTAGAGTTTAAATATGTTGTTATGTGTTGTGTTATGTATTATATGATAGGGATTGAAAGACGTGGAGAGCATACGTGGACAAGTGTTGTGATAATCGTCTAAAGTAACGAGGTGAGTGATAAGGGGGTTAAATGGGTGAATTGGTTGTGTATGTACCGGATAGCTTCCGAGCTAGAGGTTTGCACAATCAAGGGAGAAGTTACTTGTTTATATTGTTTGTTATGTTGACTTGGTTGTGTATGTACCGGATAGCTTCCGAGCTAGAGGTTTGCACAATTAAGTGGAAGTTACGTGTTATATGTCTTGTTTTTTTATGTGGATATCAGTGTTGTTGATTGTTGTTAGTTGTTGAATTATGTGGAATGAGAATATGCAGAATTCCGTGTTGATCAGAGAGCTAACTGCGGTTAGCATAGTGTTTACGAATACGTGCTTGCACGTTATGATGACTTGGTATGCATGCCGTCGTGGTATGGTACTAATAAGAGAACAGTGACAGTAATTATGTGTTTATGTGAATATGTGTTAAATGTTGATATGTAGATTGCTTGTTTAATTGTCTGTGTACTCACTAAGCGGTTGTGCTTACCCCGTTAATGTTTAATGTTGTAGGTTGATGTGTTGATAGAGACACGTGGATAAAGAATGTGCTTATGGTAGTGATGTGGATATGGAGCTAGCTATGCGGTTAGAATTGCTCCATCTCTTTGAATCGTTGTTTTGATTATCAATTGTGTAATTCGCCCAAGTAAAGAGTTTTCGGATAAAATATGTTGGTCAATATGTAAGAGCTGACTTTGAAAGTCAAACAGTAAAAAGAGTCTAGTGTATGTGGTTTTAAAGTGTATGAAGTCATATGATTGGTTTTAATTGTTAAAAGTGGTGAAAATGTGGTAAAAGAGTCAAGTGTGGTTGATGGGGGTCAAATGTGGAGTTGACAAATTGTCAACAACGTTGAAAGAGTCAAACATGTGTGGTTTGGGTGTTGTTTTAGTTAAAAAGTGATTGATTTATGAAATGGGTTAAAATGGGTCAAAATGGGCATAAATGAGTTATAGAAGTAAAACGAATTATAATACAAGTATGTGGGTTGTGTTGATTGTTTTAGATTTGTTTCAAAGTGTCAAGAAAGTGTGTAAAAGAGTAGAGTTCAAATGTGTGTAGTTTGTGAATGGAGTGGTTGTCAAAAAGTAGCCGAAATGGTCATAAACTGGTGACACATCCAAAATGGTCGTTTTTGAGAAATTTGAAAAAAATGCAAAAGCGGAAAGTTTCTTTATGTCATAGTGGAGGTGCGTGCAAAATTTCAGGTCCTAAATTGTAACGAGTAAAAAGTTATGCGTGTTTGAATTTGGTCAAAAATTTGAGTATGTGTTACCACTAGAACAGGCTTGTTCTAGCCTAAAACAAGTTTGTTCTAGCCTAAAACAAGCTTGTTCTAGCTAAAACAAGGTTGTTTTACCTACTTGTACTACATGGCTGGTAAATTGCATTACCCGTTGTCTTGAAAAAAAAATCTCTAAAATTTATGGGCGTTTCAATTAGTAATGTTATAATGGGTATTTTGTAATTTCAAGTAGGTTCTTCAAATATTAATAGTAATATTAGCGGTAGATTGGTAAATTCCCTCTTAATAAAAACATTACAAATGCATTATATATTAGTATAGATTTAAGTAATTAAATAAACACACCTTAAATTACAAAATGAATTTGGAGTGCATATATGTATGAATGTTAATCATGTGTCTATCTGTATTTGTAAATGTATTCTAACTTTATTAAAAAATCTATAGTATGTATCTAACTTACAACACTTCTATAGTATTTATCCAACTTTCATATATCTCTATTGTATTTATTGGACGATATTTTTGATAATGTGTTGAGTTATATGGATGACACGTGGTACATTTTAGGAATGACACGTCATCAAAAGTACCGTCCAATACATACAATAGAGATTTTAAAAGTTAAATAAATACAATAGAAGTTTTATAAGTTGGATATATACTATAGATTTTTTAATTAGTAAAGTTGAATACATTTAAATATATTTATCCCCGTTTTTAATTCATATAGGCATATTATATAAAACTATATTCATATTTATAAAACGAACCTTTTTAACTGGTCTTAGCATTTGATCGTGTGTTAGAAGTAGCTAGGATAAAAAAAAAAATTGATGTCTGATTAGCAAGAAGATAACTCATTTTGATCGATTAAGACAGCTTTTGAGTATTTAACATTAACATAATTAATTAGAAGAAGACTCCGAGAAGAAACTTTTACAATCATGCTAGACATGAATGGATTCAAGTCGCGATTACAAACCCGGCCTCAAAACATATAGAGATCGTAACTTCAATTCAAGTCCTAACTATTAAAAATGTGTGATCCGACTAGTTTATTGATGTCGAAACAAAAAGATGGCATAGATCGAATGGTTAATTAGGGATAGGGTAAGATCCTAAAAAAAAGTTTGTGTTAGTATTTCCGGGATAGTGTTTGGCTTCACGCAAATCATTTTCTTTGACCATAAAAATAGTCTTTTCTTTTACCACAACTTAATCTCAACTTCTCTTTTACCATTAAAAAATAGCTTTTCGTTACATATAAACTAACCAAATCACACTCTCTACCTCCATCCCTATGGACATCTACTCCTACGATCCTAATTTAATTGTCTAATATTCCATTTTGAGATATGTCCACATTTAATTTCAACAAATCGAAAAGGATTTTAGTGGGAACTTTGACATATTAATCAATCTACTTTTCTAAAATTGTGCATATATATACTACATTATAATTTGTTTTGCCTTTTTCTTTAGTACCTTAGGATTTTCAATATGGGAAATTACATCACTGCCCCTCAAATATACAAGAATGAAAACTTTAATTAAGGAAACCATTTTCATTATATCTCTAAATAATTGTCACATTAATTAATTTAAGTTCTTTCTATAAACCGATCATTTATCATTTATTGTCGTTAATCTCAAATTATAAAACAAACCAAAAGATACGTAAACATTCCTACAATATTATACGTAGTACTTTTATATAGACATCCAATTTTCATTTTCAATTGTACATATCAAGCAAATAAATTGTGATAACTACCCGCTGCTTTGCGCGGGCAACTGCTAGTTAAATTAACATGGTCTTGTAGTGCACTACTTTTTTATGGACTCCGACACTCCACCTTCTCATCCACGTCAGTATTGCAACCTTTATAACATTTATTCTTACTTTTTACCGATTCTTTGACGATGTACACATAAATTAATAGCAATAAAGAAATTCTAATTATTCATACACATCTATATCTAAAGGAGAACAAGTATATTATGACATCCAAACAAAAAACATAAACTATAAAATTGGTACCTTTGAAAAAGTTGATGGTGTAATTTAATCGGTACATGCAGGCATGCAGCCCATAGTTGATGGTGTAATTCAATAGGCTAATTGGTATGGGCCTCTCACTTAGACATGGAGCCCATAATTTTGGCTTTCTTCATGGGTTGGCTTGTAAAGTATGAAAAAACCAATTTGAGTCTACTAGGGGTGCACATCCAAACCGGTTTCCCCGACCTGACACGAAATGAACCCGAACTCGAACCAGTCAAAACCGGTTTTGACCAAAACCGGTTCGGTTTTTCCCCTACCCGCCGGTTTGAAACCGGTTTCCGTTTTTAGCCGTTAAAACCAGGTTGGAACCGGTTTATTCGGAATCGGTTTGTAAAACCGGTTTGAAACCGTTTTTTTTTTTTTGAAGTTTCTAGCCGTTTGTAACCGTTTTATAGCCGTTTTTTATGGTTTTTTTTTACATTTTTGCCATCCCAAATCACTATAAATACAAAGCTTGAGTTTAGGTTCATTCACAACTTCCAAACAATCATACATATCTACAAAAACTCAAAAAACTCAAAAAACTCAAAAACGCAAACTATATTCTCATGGCAACTCAATCTTCTTCGGCTTCACATGGTGTTGGTTCTTCAAATGCACAAACGATTGTGAAACAATTGCCCAACAAAAGAAATCCGGAGATTTGGGGTGGTTTCGACAAAGTGTTGTTGTCGGATGGTACGACAAAAGCTCATTGTAAACGTTGTCGGAAATTCTTCAAACCCGACTCCAACACAACGTTGAAAAATCATACCGAAAAGCATTGTGAGGCACTCAAAGGTAATCCGGAAGCAAGTGGTCAATCTTCAATGGCACGAGATGGTTCTATATTTACATACGATGTGGAACGGTGTCGACAAGCTTTTGCGGGTTATGTGATTCAAGAAGCTTTGCCTTTCAACCACTTCGATAACCCTCGGCTTACTAGGGTGATTCAAACCACTCTTCAACCGCGATATAACAATGTAAGTCGTACTACTCTTAAACGCGATGCCCTTAAATTGTGGAAAGAAGCTAAAAAAACAACTAAAAATCGGTTTTGAAAATTTAAATACATGTGTATCATTAACAACCGATGTTTGGTCGGCTCCTCATGGTTTGCCCGGTTCGTACCTTTGTGTAACCGCACATTGGGTTGATTCCGCAACTTGGCAAATGATGAAACGTACCATTGCTTTTGAAGACTTTGAGTATCCTCACACGGGTCAAAACTTATTTTACATGTTACGAAGTGTGATTAAAATGTTTAAATTGGAAGAAAAGGTTTTTTCAATCTCTTTTGACAACGCTAGTAATAATACACTTGCCGTTTCAAAATTAATACCAAAATACGCACCACCATTGAAGGGCATTTTTTATCATAGTCGATGTGTTGCACACATCATTAACTTGCTTGTGCAAGCCGGACTAGCGGTTGAAGATGTAGACGAAGTAAAAACGAGGTTTAAATCTATGTTGCAAGACGTTTTTCAAAAGGGTAAAGCTAGATACAAATCTTATATGAAATTGTGCAAGGATACGAATTCTATTTTTTTAACCCCTAATTGGGACATGCCCGTTAGATGGAATTCGACCTACCATATGTTTGTATGTGGTTTACGCCAACGCGATACTTTACAAGTTTTTCATGATCATCTTGTTACAAAAGGTCTTGCAATACCATTTCCAATTGCATATTGGGAGTATATTAAAAAGATGGTCGAATTGCTCAAACTTTTCAAAACCGCGACTACTTTATTATCGGGTGTTTATTATCCAACTAGTCATTTGGTGCTTAATCAAATTTGGTTAATGACTACAAAATTAAACGACTACATGTACGAAGGTCCTTTATTTGAAGAAATGGTGGCTCCCATGAAAGAAAAACTAAAAAAATATTTTCAAGAAATGCCACCGGTAATTACTTGTTCCGCCGCAATGAACCCTTGTTTGAACGTTACCGGGGTGGAAATGCTTATCGATAACATTTGTCACAATTTGGATTTGAATGAGGCCAACCCATTGTTTTCACATAATGCAAAAACGGATTTTAAACAATATTTGGGAGATTTATTTGGCGTATATTTTCAAAAATATAGTTCAACCACACAAGTGTTCGGTAGTACGGCTAACCCAATATTTTCTTCATCTTCTTCTAGCAAACCAATGCTAAGCTTTTATAATAGTTTAAGACAAGAAAACCATAAACGGGCAAGGGGTGATGGTAACCAAAATACCACTAACGAATATGGGAGATATACGACTACGGATTTTTTGGCCACTATTTGTAACACCTGGTCAAAAAGTCAACTTGCGCGTCTAATTTAAACTTTTTATAATTGTATTATTATATACAATTATAACTCCGCGAGCGAAAACTTTACATTTTATATAATGAATAGTGATTATGTAATAATCACAAATAAAACCATTTGAAGTCACATTAGATTTTAAATTGAATAAAACTATTTTTAATTTAATTAATTACTAATCGAAAGAACGGAAATATAAATCTAAAAATATTAAATTTATATATATTATTCGGGTACAAAATACGGGTATTTTACACTGCAAAATAGGAACGAAGTGGGGGAAACTCCTCCCCACCCCTTTTGGATCAGCCACCCAACCCCCCCAAACCCCTCCCTCATTCTTTCATTTCTTTCATTTCATTTCACACACCTCACCTAAAACTCTCTCTAAAAATTTTTACCCAATTTCGGATCTTCAAATCGACCCACGAAAATTTACATTTTCGGAATCACCAACAAGAGAGGAGCAACATTAACAAAGGCCACACCTTCGTTTTCTTCCTCGTTTGGCCTCGATTCGCACTTGTAAGAAATTCTCAAATTCTTAGATTTAATCATTTTGGAGTAATGTTTTAGTGTAAAAATGTTTACATAAGTTGCTTATAACCTAAACAACCAAGAAACCACGATTTTACAGCTTGAAAATGAGTTTGATTTGCGATTTTGGCCGGAAAAACGCGGAACCCGAAAGTTTCTGGGCTGCTGTTCTTGAGTGCGACACAAGCCTTGTGTCGCATACTGTGTCGCATGAATTACTCATGCGACACAACTCTTATGTCGTATCCTTGTGTCGCAGACTCCATGCGACACAACCCTTATGTCGCTATTGATTTAGCATCACACGCATTATGCGACACAACCACTGTGTCGCAGAGCTTCTGTGTCGCACTATGCGACACAACCCTTGTGTCGCATGTTATGTCGCAGAAAACAGAAAATAGCCAAATTTTTCTAAGTATCGGAAGACGTTTCCAAGTGACAATTTAAATACGAAAACTCGAACCCAATAATAATATGAATTATTATTACGATTTCCCCAATCAAGAACCACACTTACAAACATACGAAATCTCTCGTGTTTAGGACACTAGGAGATCATATTTGGATACGACTCGTTACATTAGGACGCTAGCTCCTCAGGTGAGTTTCATAGCCCCACTCTTTCAACTGTTTTACTGTTTTTGGGGTGAAACACATGCACAACAACTGTTTTCGAATTATATTAATAATCTTTTATAATTCACAATCAATTATATTACTGTATGTAATACAAATGTGTAATACTTAGGAATTACACCCAACACGTCGTTTTGGAACAATATCAAGACCTAATCTAGATAGGTCACAATCGTACACTATCAGATTGTTGGAAAACAATTACCTAGACATAACTTGATATAGTTAGTACTATTCATTGGCAATATTGTCGCGGGACAATATTATCCAATACATTAGAACTAGTTAGTTCTACCTACACTAGATGATATAGATACAATTACAGGATTAGTTGCTCTTTTAGGAACTAATATTTTCAATACAATTCAGGAACCTCAATATACTTGCTAGGCTTTAGGCTGGAAGTATACGATAACATAATATGTTAGTATAGATTCTTCATACTAATACAATTCAACTAGGTAATGAACGTTCATACCTAGGACCAACGTACTACTTAATATCTAAATATTTGCTTATACGTATTTAGATAAAATCAATTATTTTCATGCGTGTCATGATTGTTACTTACGTTTGCTCATTCGACAAACATATATATATATATTTATATATATATATATATATATCTACATGTTTAGATATTATCATTAGCACTTGGTGCTAACATCAATAGTATTTATGTATATTAGTATACATACAATCATACACACATTCAAGCCTGACGCATCGTTGTACGGTCGGCTCTTATTTGCAATAGCTAGTATGTCGTTGTACTGCTGGCTCTACATTTCAACTATGCTCTCGAGCACTTCATAAACGATGCCGCGGTATTGCAGCGGGCACAAAACGATACCACGGTAAAGTGGGTACAAAACGATGCCACAATATTTGTAACACCCCCAAATTTAACAGTTTGCGGAAGCGACGTTTTTGGGTGTTACTAATCAATAATCACAAGCACAAAGGATACAGTGAACGACTCTAAATGAGACGTTCGAAAAGTTATTACATTAATACGTAAGTAGTTTCAAAATACAAGCTCGAGTTCAAGTAAATTCCTAGAGATTCTAATACATAACAACTAGTACAAAAGTAATGTAATAAAATCTCCAAGCTTGTAAATGCATGTGACTCGAGCTAAGTAAGCTTATCCTGCTGGGCATCCCTACTGATGCTGTGTACCTGAGAAGCATTACTAAAACGGTCAACCAAAAGGTTGGTGAATCTCACAGGTTTGTAAGTAAGTAAACAGTTGAACACACAAGTAGTATTTGTAAATCATAGCCAGCCAGTAAGTAACGATCACAGGTTATGCTCATCGTTTACTTAAGTTTTAATAAGTGGGTGGTTGCAGGTTATGCTAACCGTTTGATACAATTGCCATGAGCCACCATAGTTGAAGCTTAACGTACAGTAAATATAGGTACCCCCTCATGAATGTAATCCAAAACATTCATACGGAACGAGTAAGAAATGCCCGTTTCTACAGGAACGGTTCGTGGTAGTGCTTGCTACCCCGGGCGGGGATTGTCAGTCCCATATGGATCCATATACTAAAACTCGCGCTTATCACATAACTAACAACTATGGTTCAGGAGGATTTCATTGGATTAGTCGTAAACTCATGCAGTTGGCATATTCGTAATCTCATACAGTAAGTAAATCATGGCAGCAAGTAAGTTTTGTGTGTTCATGTAAAACAGTAATGCATCTCACCCCTGAGTAAAAACAGTAAAGTAGGGGCTGTAAGACTCACCTGAGTCTGGCAGACAATGCAGTAAGTAAGCAAGTAGTATCCTGAACTATCAACCCTTAGCGTCCTAATTCGCATAAGGTTTAGTAAGTAAATGGAATACTTGTAAAGTATCTATGCTAGTTGTTCCCAAACTAGTTAATGTCCATTAGTTTATTTGTACGTTTGTAATCGTTTGTAGTTTGTAGAAAAGTTATACGGTCCGTTTGTTATCGGTGTATAATAATAATTCCATCCATTATTATTATGTATTCATAGTAGTTGTACTTTTGTAAAGCGTACGTGTATAACTGTTTGTTTGTATCACATCGTGTATCGTTTGCGTAAGTTCCTATGGGCTTAAACCCCAAAGGGTACGAGTGAAACCTCGTAAGTATTCGAGTGTATGTTCGTATCAGTTAACGTGTAATCCAGCACGTAACTAGTGAGTGAACTTGTAAGTTCGTATCGGATGTAATCCCGTGTAATGTACAAGTGTAAGTTCGTTGGAGTGTAATCTCCTAAGTATTTCGAGTGTAAACTCGTGTGCGTGTGTGAGTGAAATCTCACGTTAGTTTTGTACAGTCTTGTACGTATTCAAGTGTTGTTGTATACTTTCAAAAGTATAGTATTTTCAGGTATAAGTAGCATCGTATTTGATTTAGTAGTTGAAAAGTGATTCCAACACTTAGAATATATTTTGTTTTCTGATCTGGGCTTTCTGCGACACAAGGCTTGTGTCGCAGACCGTATGCGACATAAGGTCTGTGTCGTATGGATTTGTTTCTGATTTAGTGTTTATGCGACACAATGGTTGTGTCGCATACAAGGGTACGACACAACGATACGACATAGTCGTTGTGTCGCAATCAAGCGATAGGTAAGCTTTGTGTCGTAAATGATACGACATATAGTGCGACATAAGCGTTGTGTCGCATACATTGCGACATAACGTGCGACATAACATGCGACATAGTGTTGTGTCGCATGAAATTTCGGTCCGATGCGACACAAGAGGTCTGTTCGGAAATTTAGTTTCCGAAAACGTATTTTCCGGTTTCCGTTGGGTCTAGAACTTTTATACTAGCTTTAATATGTTGTAATAAGTCCATAATAACTATTGGTAGTTGTTTTTAATGTTTGTGGTGTCGTTTTCTTTAAAATGACCAAAACCGACATTTCCGTAAAAGTGTTCAAAAACGAGTTTAAATTACATATTTGGACATTACTAAGTTAGGGAAACAATAATCTAGCAAAATAAATGTAATCGGAAAGTTTCGAGGTCGCCGGAAAACTTACAAAGTTGTCGAATCGAGAAACCGAAAAGATGGGTTTGTAGCCCTCGTTCTCGTGATCGCTTTTCTCCAAACCGAGCCTAGCTTCCGGTGAGTTTTAAGGGTAGTTTTTAGGGTGTTTTGAGAGTGGTTTTAGAGAGAGAGAGAACCGATGGAGAGAGAGAGGAGAGGGAGAGAAAAGATGGAGTATGGGTGTGTTGTGTTTGAGTGTGGAGAAAGAAGGTGAGGGGGGGTGATGTCCCCCTTGCTTGGGCCGGTTTTTGGTGGGGCCACATGATGTGGTCTCACCAAGTTTTGCTTCCTCCGTGTTTGCGCTCCGTGCGGTGTTCGTTTCCCCGGTCGTTTAAGCGAAAAAATAATTTTATACGCGATTAAATATACGTTTGTAAATACGAAATAATATTCGATTATTAAGTTGAAGTATTTTATCGAAATACTAGTTTTCAAGTTATAAAAACATAACTTAGTTTCGTTTTGTCGGTTGGTCAAGTTTTCAGAGAGTTCGGTGACGTTTTAATTAAAACGTACGTTTTCCGTTATATTATAAACATAATATAAAGTACTAATCAAAGTAATTAAATAATTTCACATTATTTAATAAGTGTTTTACCAATGTCCGCAAGTTTGTACACTTGTTGTTTTATACGATTTGTACGAATCGTATACGCGTATATATACATATATTTCATCCATATATATATATACATATAATAAGTAGATAATGTATATAATCCTATTTCATATTATATACAAGTAATACACGTAATTAGGAAAATTTTAAATTGGTCCAAATTTTGGGGTTGTTACAGTATTGCAGTGGGCACAACTTCAATCAAACAAGTCGTTGTAACTTGTATCAGTATTCAATCAAACAAGTCGTTGTAACTTGTATAACTTCAATCAAACAAGTCGTTGTAACTTGTATAACTTCAATCAAACAAGTCGTTGTAACTTGTATAAATTCAATCAAACAAGTCGTTGTAACTTGTATCAATTTAAGACAAACAAGTCTAAGTAACTTGTAACAGTGCAATCAACCAAAATCGGGGTATTTTGGACATTAAGTTAGACTTTTACACATTGGTGTTATAAACTTCAACGTATTACATATCAAAAATCACTGATTTTGGAAACAACTTTACAAAACATAAATTGTTTTATTACTTTATGTTTTCAACTAACCTTCCTATGAACTCACCAGCTTTATAGCTGACATGTTTTAGCATGTGTTCTCAGGTTGCCCAGCAGGATTAGGATTGCTTCAAGGCTTAATTAGCCCGAGTCGCATATTTTCAAACCATTGGGACTGCTCTGCATCTACTTTAGCATTTTCAAATTTTGTACTTGGAAATCACTGTTAAACTTATAACGTTGTAAACGTTCTATTTTGGAAATGTATAGTTATTTTCAAACGTCTCATTTAGAGTCATTCATTATGTATCTTATGCTGTGATATTTGATTTAGTGACACCCGACCCGACAGCTTCCGCAAACCGAAATTTGAGGGTGTTACAGATTGGTATCAGAGCCTAAGGTTATAGTGAACTAGGTTGCATTTAGTGGGCCTAGACTATGACCGTTAGGCAGTATTCCTTATTAGGTATAACTAGTTCAGGGATTACATCATACGAACTTAATTTAACATAGCGTAGCTAACTATGTACAATTAAGCAAAGATGATGTAAGATTTGAAAGGGGTTATACTGAGTTGGGAATGCACTAGTTGACTCTGATTGTTTTGTGCTAGATATCCTAGGCTATTATATGTACTATAGGTATATATTAATAGGCCTTACATGTATACTACTTCTACGTATCAAATATATACTGGGTATATACGACTCAATTCCGCTGTACTATCATTTACTCGTGAAGAGGCACATCGCCGTCTTCCTAACTATCGCGACTCGACACCTATATCACTAAGCCTCGGGAAGGAGGTACAAACGTTATCAATGGGAATGGAAACCCGCACATGCTAAACCTTCATGAAACTTAAAACAAACTGACAACTTTTCAACTTTGAACATATGGATCACAATCGGATTAGTGTTGACTAAGTCCACAACAAAATTATCCCGAATCACAACTTGATCATGTAGATCAATCAATTCAATACTTTAGTGCCTTGGCACTCACACTTTAGCCTTTGTGCTACAACTGAGAAACTCAAACTTCAAACACATTTTGGCCTTGGGGCTACAAATCAAACAACACATGGCACGTGGTGCTACGATTTCATGGTATGTTAATACCACAATATGGACACGTTAATGCAAACCTCATAGTAGGTCAACACTACAAATTATAGCATGTTGATGCTACACTCATAGTACATGGGTACTACAATTTCAATGCCGCGGGCACTTCATTACAGCACGTGGTGCTGCGTTTCATGGTACTTTGGTACTACAATTATAAAACATTAGTATCTCAATTACTGTGCTGATAGCACTGCATTATAGCACTAGGTGCTACTTCAATTATACATGTAGACTTGTTATAGTTGCATGTACAACTTACATATATACATATACACTTACTTAACTGGGCACGAAGTGCCACACCTGACTTTTATTATGAACGTATACTGGTATAGTTACGTGTACACCATATATGTATATACGACCAATTAAGCATGTAATGCTTTAATCAATAAATACACAATGATGTCACCACACACATGGGTTGTGTTGGTGGACCCTGCTTCAACACCACCGAGGACACTGTAGTTGTCACATACACATGCATGAATGGCCGTACGATATTCTAGTACTACGATATAGTCCATTGGACTACTCACAACAACATAATCTTGGATTGACTACATAGAAAACACAATTCGATCATGGTACGACCGCAACTAGAAACTACAACTCAACTGGTCACAACACTCGAAAAACATGAGATTCATGATAACTTAACTAAAGAAAACTAAACAACGGTTACTTAAACTGTTGTACCAACAATACAAAAGGGCAGTGATGCGCCTGCCACCTACAATATCAAAAACTTCAACGTCAAGGATCGTAGGATCCCGTGTATCATAAATTCCAACTCAAGTTAGCTACTTATGTCATTGTAATAATCATCATCTTTGATTAAAGATCTCACACTTTGTCATTTCATTCTTGTTCAAGAATCATGCCTCCTAAACGACCAACTTTCACTCGAGCTGAGCAAGATCAAATCATTAATCAAGCAGTGACTGCGACCCTAGCTGCTCAGAACCAAGTAAAGCCTTGCACTTTTAGGGATTTCCTGAGGTGCGAACCCCCAAACTTCGTCGGGACTGAAGGAGCTGTCGGATTAATTCGATGGTTCGAGAGAATGGAATCTATTTTCCACATGTGCAACTGCCCCGACGACTGCAAAGTCTTGTACGCCACATATACCCTCCAGGATGATGCCTCTACCTGGGGGAATTTTCACGCCCGAACGGTAGGAATCGACACTGCTCACGAACTTTCGTGGGAAGACCTGAGACAAATCATGAAGGACAAGTATTGCCCCGTCGAAGTACTTCACAAACTCGAGGACGAACTTTGGTTTCTCACCGTAAAAGACAACGACATCGAAACATATACCAATCATTTCCAACGACTAGCATCCCTTTGTCCAAACATAGTAAACCCTGAAAACAAACGAATCGGGAGGCACATTGGTGGACTCCCGTTGCTAATTGAGGGAATGGTCACCGCCTCTAAACCCACTACTATTGAAGAGGCTATTCGCATGGCCCACAGACTCATGGCACAGGTGGTTCGACGCGGGCCACCTGCAACGGAAAACAATCAAGAAAAAGGGAATGGAAGTTCCAGCTCTAGCCAAAATCCAACGAATCAACCTGAACCCTTGAGGTCCTACGCTGCTGAACCCAACGACCGACAAGGCTATGCGGGTAACAAACCATTTTGTCACGGCTGCAAACGTCATCATGACGGAATTTGCGGATTACCCTGCGAAAGATGCCAACGATATGGACATGTAATCCGGGACTGCAGAGTTCCCGCCAATCCCGACTCTCGAAGGATATGCTTCAAATGTAAGGAACCTGGTCATTACAAGAAGGACTGCCCAAAAAGACGCAAAATTCACCTTATCGACTCCGAGTAAATCAAATAAATCTCCAACAATAATGTAAGTACAATCTCTCCTCGAAAACATGGCTCTTCAATTATAGGTCCGTTCAACACGTACTTATTATCCCCGATATCATTTTATTGACTTAATGTCGATTACATCATAGGGCTAGTGACCTAGACCCAAGTAAAACTTAAAAGTTTACTCTCAGCAGACTAACCGACTGAACATTCACCAACTACTTAGTCCTGATAGGACTATTCACTAAACGGTCACTATGTGACAAATATCTAGTCCCGAATGGACTACGACGTAAACGGTTATCTAGCAATCACAAAATAATCATACACCCGACAAACAATATGGTCAGAATATGACTACAACGATAAATCGCGACTCAGTCAGGGGTTGACTGCCATTCAACTCCATTATAAGGCATGATATGTCTGCAATCTTTTCGACAAATACCTCGTACGTGCATTGCTCCCCAGACCACGCGCGACCCCGACCTCATTTTAAATTTCGGGACGAAATTTTCTTAACAGGGGGAGAATGTAACACCTGGTCAAAAAGTCAACTTGCGCGTCTAATTTAAACTTTTTATAATTGTATTATTATATACAATTATAACTCCGCGAGCGAAAACTTTACATTTTATATAATGAATAGTGATTATGTAATAATCACAAATAAAACCATTTGAAGTCACATTAGATTTTAAATTGAATAAAACTATTTTTAATTTAATTAATTACTAATCGAAAGAACGGAAATATAAATCTAAAAATATTAAATTTATATATATTATTCGGGTACAAAATACGGGTATTTTACACTGCAAAATAGGAACGAAGTGGGGGAAACTCCTCCCCACCCCTTTTGGATCAGCCACCCAACCCCCCCAAACCCCTCCCTCATTCTTTCATTTCTTTCATTTCATTTCACACACCTCACCTAAAACTCTCTCTAAAAATTTTTACCCAATTTCGGATCTTCAAATCGACCCACGAAAATTTACATTTTCGGAATCACCAACAAGAGAGGAGCAACATTAACAAAGGCCACACCTTCGTTTTCTTCCTCGTTTGGCCTCGATTCGCACTTGTAAGAAATTCTCAAATTCTTAGATTTAATCATTTTGGAGTAATGTTTTAGTGTAAAAATGTTTACATAAGTTGCTTATAACCTAAACAACCAAGAAACCACGATTTTACAGCTTGAAAATGAGTTTGATTTGCGATTTTGGCCGGAAAAACGCGGAACCCGAAAGTTTCTGGGCTGCTGTTCTTGAGTGCGACACAAGCCTTGTGTCGCATACTGTGTCGCATGAATTACTCATGCGACACAACTCTTATGTCGTATCCTTGTGTCGCAGACTCCATGCGACACAACCCTTATGTCGCTATTGATTTAGCATCACACGCATTATGCGACACAACCACTGTGTCGCAGAGCTTCTGTGTCGCACTATGCGACACAACCCTTGTGTCGCATGTTATGTCGCAGAAAACAGAAAATAGCCAAATTTTTCTAAGTATCGGAAGACGTTTCCAAGTGACAATTTAAATACGAAAACTCGAACCCAATAATAATATGAATTATTATTACGATTTCCCCAATCAAGAACCACACTTACAAACATACGAAATCTCTCGTGTTTAGGACACTAGGAGATCATATTTGGACACGACTCGTTACATTAGGACGCTAGCTCCTCAGGTGAGTTTCATAGCCCCACTCTTTCAACTGTTTTACTGTTTTTGGGGTGAAACACATGCACAACAACTGTTTTCGAATTATATTAATAATCTTTTATAATTCACAATCAATTATATTACTGTATGTAATACAAATGTGTAATACTTAGGAATTACACCCAACACGTCGTTTTGGAACAATATCAAGACCTAATCTAGATAGGTCACAATCGTACACTATCAGATTGTTGGAAAACAATTACCTAGACATAACTTGATATAGTTAGTACTATTCATTGGCAATATTGTCGCGGGACAATATTATCCAATACATTAGAACTAGTTAGTTCTACCTACACTAGATGATATAGATGCAATTACAGGATTAGTTGCTCTTTTAGGAACTAATATTTTCAATACAATTCAGGAACCTCAATATACTTGCTAGGCTTTAGGCTGGAAGTATACGATAACATAATATGTTAGTATAGATTCTTCATACTAATACAATTCAACTAGGTAATGAACATTCATACCTAGGACCAACGTACTACTTAATATCTAAATATTTGCTTATACGTATTTAGATAAAATCAATTATTTTCATGCGTGTCATGATTGTTACTTACGTTTGCTCATTCGACAAACATATATATATATATATTTATATATATATATATATATCTACATGTTTAGATATTATCATTAGCACTTGGTGCTAACTTCAATAGTATTTATGTATATTAGTATACATACAATCATACACACATTCAAGCCTGACGCGTCGTTGTACGGTCGGCTCTTATTTGCAATAGCTAGTATGTCGTTGTACTGCTGGATCTACATTTCAACTATGCTCTCGAGCACTTCATAAATGATGCCGCGGTATTGCAGCGGGCACAAAACGATACCACGGTAAAGTGGGTACAAAACGATGCCACGGTATTGCAGTGGGCACAACTTCAATCAAACAAGTCGTTGTAACTTGTATCAGTATTCAATCAAACAAGTCGTTGTAACTTGTATAACTTCAATCAAACAAGTCGTTGTAACTTGTATAACTTCAATCAAACAAGTCGTTGTAACTTATATAAATTCAATCAAACAAGTCGTTGTAACTTGTATCAATTTAAGACAAACAAGTCTAAGTAACTTGTAACAGTGCAATCAACCAAAATCGGGGTATTTTGGACATTAAGTTAGACTTTTACACATTGGTGTTATAAACTTCAACGTATTACATATCAAAAATCACTGATTTTGGAAACAACTTTACAAAACATAAATTGTTTTATTACTTTATGTTTTCAACTAACCTTCCTATGAACTCACCAGCTTTATAGCTGACATGTTTTAGCATGTGTTCTCAGGTTGCCCAGCAGGATTAGGATTGCTTCAAGGCTTAATTAGCCCGAGTCGCATATTTTCAAACCATTGGGACTGCTCTGCATCTACTTTAGCATTTTCAAATTTTGTACTTGGAAATCACTGTTAAACTTATAACGTTGTAAACGTTCTATTTTGGAAATGTATAATTATTTTCAAACGTCTCATTTAGAGTCGTTCATTATGTATCTTATGCTGTGATATTTGATTTAGTGACACCCGACCCGACAGCTTCCGCAAACCGAAATTTGAGGGTGTTACACTATTCTACCCAATGAGTTTGAACAATTTGATATTTTGGCTTGGTGGAAAGAGAGGGAATCTCAATTTCCCGTTCTAGCCATCATGGCCCGAGATTTACTAACCGTCCAAGCTTCTACGGTAGCTTCGGAATCAGCTTTTTCTCTTAGTGGCAGGGTATTATCTATACGAAGAACAAGATTCACACCGGCCTCCTTAGAGATGTGCATTTGCTTGAAGGATCACTTGGACACCGCGGAACGCATACAAAATGTATCAAGTCTTGAAGGTGAAATGGAATACGAAGAAGACATACACAATATCGAGGTGGAAGAAGGTGTAACAATATCACTTTCCGACGAAGAAATTGCTCTTGATCAAGCTTCGCGCGAGGCTACCTCCGAAGAAGATTTCGACTTTTGAAGACTTTGAAGATGTTTGAAGATGTTTGAAGATGTTTGAAGACTTGAAGATTAATACAAGTTGAAGATTATAAAAATTATGAAGACTTTGAAGACTTTTTTCTATTCGATAATATTTTTAAGAAGACTTAGAAGACTATTGTTTAAGTTATTGTTCAATTATGTTTGTCTTACTTATGTTCTACGAATTCACTAAAATTTTTTTGCTCCAAACATCGTTTTTCCTTAAAAAGCCTAACTTTGATTTGGGAGTTGATAAATGCAAGAAAGTTTTTACTAAATTCACGGAAAAGTACAACTCTTTATGCTTACAGTATCACTTTTTATGCACATGTTTCCTTGCATTTAGTAAAACATTCCTTGAAAGTATCAACTCACTTTGAATTATATAGAATTTTCGGATTCAATAATATTTTTAAGGAGATTTAGAAGCCTTTTGGTTATGCTATTGATCAATTATGTTTCCATTACTAATGTTCTACAAAGTTAATGAAAAAAATTTGGCCCAAACATTGCTTTTCATTAAAACGCTTAACGATCGAACGTTTATGAATTATATAGAATTTTCGGATTCAATAATATTTTTAAGGAGATTTAGAAGCCTTTTGGTTATGTAATTGATCAATTATGTTTCCATTACTAATGTTCTACAAAGTTAATGAAAAAAATTTGGCCCAAACGTTGCTTTTCATTAAAACGCTTAACGCTCGAACGTTTATGAATTATATAGAATTTTCGGATTCAATAATATTTTTAAGGAGATTTAGAAGCCTTTTGGTTATGTTATTGATCAATTATGTTTCCATTACTAATGTTCTACAAAGTTAATGAAAAAAATTTGGTCCAAACGTTGCTTTTCATTAAAACGCTTAACGTTCGAACGTTTATGAATTATATAGAATTTTCGGATTCAATAATATTTTTAAGGAGATTTAGACGCATTTCGGTTATGTTATTTTGATCAATTATGTTTCCATTACTAATGTTCTACAAAGTTAATGAAAAAAATTTGGTCCAGACGTTGTTTTTCCTTAAAACGCTTAACGCGCGAGCGAAAATACGATTTTTACAAAAAAAAACCGGTTTGAAACCGGTTTTGAACCCGAACCGGTTTGGACCCTACCCAAACCGGGTTGGGTCAGGTTGGGGTTTTGGGGTGCCCAAATCGGGTTGAACCCGAACCGGTTTTGGGCCAAACCGGTTTTGACCAAGTTTGACCCAAACCGGTTTCGGGTCGGGTCGGGTTTGCCGAAAACCGGTTTTTGTGCATGCCTAGTCTACCTTAGAGTCCTTGACTCTCAATTTTATCATCATTGCTAAATTATTTTCATTTTCCTTGTTTTAGTAAAAGAGGGTTATCAAATCTGAAAATTATATCAAAAATCATCAATTATCGAATATGCTTTTTATGCAATCACTCAAACGACTTCCACAAAGAAATTAATGATGATCCGAAAAATTTATCTGAAAATCACAAGCAGAACATTTTCTACGACATCTCACCACACGACTAACTAAGCATAAATGACTAGTCATAGCTTACATTACCACATCCTCACTACAAACACGAATAATCGCCAAATAACCATCAATTTTGCCAAAAAAAATAAGAAGAAAAAAAGAAGACCTATACTATACTGAATGTGGACGGGTATGATAAAATATAGTAATGTATATATTTTTAAACTATATAAAAACTTAAGAACTATAAAATTTTTTAAATCATGTTCAATAATTAAACAGTTTTTAACGGGGTTACGTTAACGAAAGTCGCAATAAAACTTTTGTAAATTACTATAGGGACTGATGATGTAAGCTGTTAAAAGAGTAAGGACCAAATTTACAAAATATTCAACATATCTTCAATCTATCAGATCGATTCGAGAAACAAAAGCCTCGACTCAATACTCTTTTCTTTCTTGGAAAGAAAGACATCGAATAATAACATCAAAAATCGCCATATATACACGAAAACCTACAATCTTCCACAGATCTAGAAATTAAAAAATGGCTAGTGCTGACGTAGCGATGAAACCATCGGATTCCGGTGACAGAGATGAAAGCTGTTCATCTAAAACGCCGAAATCAGGTGAAGGATTAAGGCAATATTACTTGCAACATATTCACGATGCTCAACTTCAAGTCCGTCAAAAGACTCATAATCTTAATCGCCTTGAGGCGCAGCGTAACGAGCTCAATTCTCGAGGTAGGGTTTTTTTTATACCTAATTTTGTTTTTTTACAAGTTGAAACCCTAGGTCATAGTTAATTTGATTTGAAATTTAGATGTTATTGAGTATATATAGGTTATTTATGTTGAATTATTGTTATTATTGTGTTTGCTTGAATGAGTATGATTACAATATTATATGCTTGTGGAGTGATTTATGACTACCTCAGCTAATATGTTGCAGCTTAACGATTGGGATATATTCGGTTATGAAATGAAATCGGAAAGAGAGGAACTTTACTAGTATTTGTTTCAGTTATGAAATCGGAAAGAGAGGAACTTTACTAATATTTGTTTCAGTGTCTGCTTATATGAAGCTGTATAAGAAATTGAAAACTTTTGTTATATATTGTATATGCTGTATAGGTTTTTGTGTTTTAGGCATTTTCTATATGAGGTTACAATCCCCATGATTCTTTTTCTCTTTTAACTATGAAGTGATAGGTTTTGAATGTATTTTGTTTGTATTTGTTAAGAACTAAAATTGTGTTTGTGTCTCGTGCTCTTGTATATTGTAATGTGTTACAACTAATTTTACATTCCACTGGTCATGTTACAGTCAGGATGCTTAAGGAAGAGTTGCAGCTGCTTCAAGAGCCTGGATCTTATGTTGGTGAAGTTGTCAAAGTAATGGGAAAGTCCAAAGTACTAGTCAAGGTTAGTTATGTTTTATATTTGTAGTATCTCTATTCACACATTGCTTATGTTTCTTTAGATTTATTAGATTGTGTTGATGGTACCTTTCTGGGTAGTAAACTTTTAAGTTCATATTGCTCTCCGAGTCTCCATTGTTGCTTAGCTACTGTAGTATTGTCAACGACTGTAGTACTGTCAAAGTATCATGTATTAGTGCTGTCCAGAAAATCAGCTGTGTTTCTTAATGCTTAATAATGTGTTAGATACTAACCTGCTGTTTTGGTATTATTTATTTTGTTGCCAGGTGCACCCAGAGGGTAAATATGTAGTTGATATCGACAAAAGTATCGATATCACAAAGATCACTCCGTCAACCAGAGTAGCCCTTCGCAATGATAGCTATGTTCTTCATTTGGTTTTACCAAGCAAGGTTGATCCTCTGGTGAACCTTATGAAAGTTGAAAAAGTTCCTGATTCTACATATGACATGATTGGTGGGCTAGACCAGCAAATTAAAGAGATTAAGGAGGTTATCTTCTAGTTTCTTTCATATCTATGAGATTGAGTTTGAAAGTTTTGGTGTCATTAAATTTCTGAATATTTATTTAATTTGTGGTTATCCATAAAATTTCAGGTTATTGAACTTCCAATCAAACATCCGGAGTTATTTGAGAGTCTTGGAATTGCTCAACCAAAGGTGCCATCCAGTGCAATATTGCTTAGTGTCCTACTCTTTTAATGCCTTGTCACATAAGCAATTAAACTATTGTTTTGACTCTCTTCTATTTTGTTCTATCTCTAGGGAGTTCTGTTATATGGGCCACCTGGTACAGGTAAGACCTTGTTGGCCAGGGCTGTGGCTCATCATACTGATTGTACCTTCATCAGGGTTTCTGGTTCTGAACTAGTACAGAAATATATTGGAGAGGGATCTCGAATGGTGAGAGAACTTTTCGTTATGGCAAGGTATGTACTCTGCTTGATTTTCCATTGGTTTGAAGTTGTAGTTTATTATAACGCTGCTCTTAGTCCGTATGGAACTTAGAGTTTGGTTTGTATATCTTTTTTTTTAGTAATACAGTAAATTAGTTCTTATCATGGTCTGCCAATATCTTTGTTGTGCAGGGAACATGCTCCATCCATCATATTTATGGATGAAATTGATAGTATTGGATCTGCTCGGATGGAGTCTGGAAGTGGGAATGGTGACAGTGAAGTACAAAGAACTATGCTCGAGCTTCTTAATCAGCTGGATGGATTTGAAGCATCAAACAAAATCAAGGTATTTTTCATAATACAGAAGGATATATGAAGCTATTCAACATTTGTAATTTTGATCTCCAAAGTTATCGTTGCATATTAAGACCTTTTGCGTTCCCTGTTTTTATGTTACTAGGTTTTGATGGCTACAAATCGTATTGATATCCTGGATCAGGCCCTGCTCAGGCCAGGCAGAATTGATAGGAAAATTGAATTTCCAAATCCCAATGAAGATGTGAGTGTCATTATTTGAAGATTCTCTTTGATGGCTTTTCCTGATTTTTCTTCGCTATGAATTGTAGTATGGGTCAAGTTGGTTGAATAACGGGTCAAATTTGTAATGGTATAGTTTACAACACTTTGGATTGACCTGAAACTCTTTATTTCCAAAGGTCTAAAAATATATCTATATAGTTAATTCTGGGAAATTACAATTATAATGTTATTTCAACAATGAAGTTTTTAAGTATGGAGATTTTGGGAGTTTTATGTTTTGCAAATACACTTTGATCTACTTTCGACCTATATGGCTATTTGACCAGTTTCATTTGAAATTTTTTTTAGCTATTCTTTATTCATTAGAGATAGAACATAGACCGAATCAAACCATTTATAAGAAATGGGATGGAATTGCTCCCTCAATAATTTGTTTTTGAAAAGTTCTTAATTCTTTGTTTGCAAGTGTTATGATTATAGCTAATGCATTTAAATATTATCTCATAATCTGCTTGTGGCTAGAGTATGCTCTGGTAGGAGGTTTTATCTTAGCTCTTCGTATTCTTTAACGATTTGTTTGCAGCATGTTTGCTTGTACTTATTTTTGTGCCTTCGTTTTGTAGTCACGGTTTGATATCCTAAAAATTCATTCAAGAAAGATGAACTTAATGCGTGGTATTGATCTCAAGAAGATTGCTGAGAAGATGAATGGTGCTTCAGGCGCTGAGCTCAAGGTCAGTTCTTCACATATTAGCAAGTTCAAGCTCTTGTTCTCCCTATTACACATATTTGATACTCCACCTAATCTGAAAATGATCATAGTAAAGTTTGATACCTATATTATAATGTGTGAATTGTTGTCACTTTTATTCACAGAGATGGTTACTTTTTATAGTGTTTGCACCGAGTCTCAAATTTTTTTTTCTAACTTCTTTATAATGGTTATACGCTCAAACATTAAGTAGCCTTCTTGTAAATTAAATGATTTAGGACATTGTAGCGTTTATATACATGTTATAGGTAACTTTCGACCAGTATCAACATGTTCAACCCAAATGAGCTATTTGTTTTTTAGCTAATATCTAAATTTGACCTGTGATTAGTAATATATAAACCTGAATCAACCGCGTTTCCACTTATGATGTGGTTGAAATTGACACCTCTACTTGCAAAGCGTTCTATTGTGGCTTAGATTGAATAATATATCCTTTTTTCACTGTGTATGTAGGCTGTTTGCACCGAAGCTGGAATGTTTGCTTTGAGGGAAAGGAGAGTCCATGTGACCCAAGAAGATTTCGAGATGGCAGTTGCCAAGGTTATGAAGAAAGAAACCGAAAAAAACATGTCATTGCGCAAGCTATGGAAGTAATCTCGTTTTTTATCTCATGTTTCACCCGCTGTTTATGTAAACTCCAGAAAACATATGGTCTTTCTACCTAATTCTGCCCATACATTCAGACTTCTATCCTTCGCTTTAAGTTGCAGCTTTACTTTATCTTTGTACGAGACATATAGAGATTGTGCTGTCTTTTATGTTAAAGCTGAACTTATTTATAGATGGTTCTTAGTGTTTTTAACTTTCTGCGAATTCTCATATTTGTATCCGAGTACGAGCAAGTTTGACTAAAGTATCTGAGAAATGAGTTGAGAGTTAATTTTTAGAATTTTATTAATATTTTATTGTTATTTTTTTACAAGTGGATAATTGTCTAAGCCAAATAAAAATATTAAGTTGAACATTTAGATGGGACGGAGGGAGTAGTATAATATAGGTAGAGGAAAGATCATTTCTCTAAGATGTATAAATTAACTATTACAATATCTAATTATCTATAATTTAGACATTTTTTGACGGGATCGGCAACCAAGTTCTCCCCTGTTGTATATATTCATATATATATAGAGATAGTTCTACAATGCACATAATCTTTTGCTCACAACGCATATCAAAAATGATGAATGGGATTGTGGCACTTCACTAGCCGCCAATGTGGAAGGATGACTGCTCAGCTGGTGCGATCGAGGAGCTTCAAGAGACGGGCTGTCGAAGAGCAAGAAAAAAGTCGTTCGAAGCTCTGCCCTTTGCTTTGTCCCGTGTTGTCTTCTTCCAGTTGCCCCCAACCAGATAGACTTGCAGTTAGTTGCCCTTCTCATTCTCATCAAACAGAAGACACGCCTTTTGTCGGCAAGCTAGCCTCACCTACCTCATCTATACGCATTTCTTCGCCGGTGCGCGAGATTGAAGAGTTTCTTGAGACACAACATGGAAGAGCCACAATATTCAGAATTGTTAAGTCATAACTCTCATAATAAGAACTATGACCAAATTGGCTATCGGTTCTTATAATCGAAAATACTCCGACAGAAATGGTTAAAACCACGTATAGATTAGCAAATTATAAAAGAAAACATTCAACTTTGCAAATTAGTGTAACAGCCTAACTGGACATTGAACAAATTGGTTTATTGTCTCCCTAATTAAATGCTTATAATTACCATCCATTTGATTCATACTAAAAAGTCTGTAACTAAAACCTTTTTAGTAACTTTGAAGTCTTTTTTTAATAGGAATATAGTAATAATGAAGTAGTATATAGTATATGGGTTTTGCTAACGTGCACGTTAAGCTGCATTTAATGAAGTTGAAATTTCCTTAAATATCAGAATTTATAATTAATATGTGTATAAAAAAGGTAAATATAAATATTAAATTGAATTAATGAGTAATATTTAGGGTAAATAATGGTTTAATCACCAAACTTTCAACTTTTTTTCGTTTTAACCCTTCAACTTTTTTTTAACGTTTTAAGCCTTCAACTTATGATTGACCGGTTAATTTCGCCAAAATGCAGCCGGTTTAGGTACAATTGGCATCTACGTGGCATCTACATGTCGTCGCTGTAGGGTTTTAGCGACGACATGTTGTCGCTGTAGGGTTTTAGCGACGACATTTAGCGACGACATGTCGTCGCTAAATCTTTGGGTTTTTGTACAGTTGCCACGTCGCAGGTTACAAGTCATACAAATGGTTGTTTCGTACGGTCAATTAAAGTGAAGGGATTAAAAATTGGTCAACCCGTAAGTAGAAGGCTTAAAACGTTAAAAAAAAAGTTGAAGGGTTAAAACGAAAAAAGTTGAAAGTTTGGTGATTAAACCATTATTTACCCTAATATTTAAGGAAATTTAGACTTCATTAAATGCGGCTTAACGTGTGCCACGGGGGTACACTATATAGTTTATAGTTTATGTGGCTAATTAATTAGTGTCTACAAATTAAAATTTATTTAAATCAATCAAAGTTTAGCTCATCTTTATGAATCAAGTTTTATAATAACTTTATGATAATAAAGTTTTATACGTAGTAATTAAGTTACTTACAGACTTCTTTATGATAATAAAGTTTTAGAGAAGAGTTCAAACGAGACCATTTATTTCTTGTGAGACTGGGGGAACAAATTTGAGCCATTGGATCTCACAAATCAAGGGCCTGCATTAATTCCTCATTATTTAATTAAAAAAAATAGTGAATAAATAAGATTTTGGGCGGAGGGGCAAAATGGTCATTTAACCCATCAATTAAATTTTTTTTTCCTCACTTTTGTCTCAAAAAATTCCGTCAGTATCATCGTTCCCAAATCAAAAAACCCATATCTCTGCAATTGGCGATTATCACTTATCAAACCCTAAAATCGACAAATCCGTTCATCAGACTAGCGAATCGTTGTTGTTTTTTGTTAACATCATCGTTTTCTTCACCTACATTCTTCGTTTCATCTTCGTATCCGGTTAGTTTTAATTGAAATCTGATTTTGTGAAACCCTAATTCTTCAAAAGGAGTTTAAAATTATCATCGATTCTTATAGGGTTCGTACAATGGATATTCGTAATGAGATTCCTCAAAATCCAGTATCATCCGAACCGATTCAAGCTAATCCGCGTCGTTCAGTTCCGTCACGTAAGTTTTTTCCAATGTTTTATGTTCGCTTATTGTTTGATTTGATCTTGTTTCGTTGTATATTATTTTGCGTTTTTGTGTTTTTGTTTGATTCTAGGTTTTTGTACCACATGTGTTGCTGTTTGATTCTAGGGTTTTAGTAACACATGTGTTGTTTGTTAATCATGTATGTTGCTGTGGCTAGTTTGTAGTACAGTGAATGTGTGTTTGGATGTGGATGTTTGTACTCTATTTACACATGTGTCATTAGTGTAGTTTAAATCATTGATATTGACACATACATAAACAAAGAGAACAAAACTGTGTATCAAGCTGTTTTGGCATATCACATGTGTATATGGATTGTGTATATGTGATGTTTTAGGTGATATATTATACTCGCGTTGATATATATTTCATTTTTTCCCCTGTTTTTTGGTTGTGCTATTTTTTAAAGTTTTTTTTTGTATGTTCGTTTGTTTTTGTGTTTCATTAGATGGTGAAGGTTCTATGATTTCGGAAACTGATGAGGCTGTACTTAGGTCACTAGAAGGTTATTTTTCCTGTTTTTTGTTACTGTGTTATCATATGTGTTGTTCACTATTACATGATGTTTGTCATCTATTTGGTTTTAAGCTTTTATATGTGCTGTCTTTATTTTTTCAGTTGTGCAGTCATTACCCTTTTTGGCTGAAAATCCTTTAAAGGTTTATAATAGAAACAGGACCAAAAAACAAAAAATGTCTCATGTTGATGTTGAAGGTAAATGTCTCTTCAATTAACATGATGCTTTTTGATACTTTGTTTGATTTATTTATTTGTTTAGTCTTTTTTTTTTTTACTTTTGTATTTTATGAGATGTGATTTAACCACTAGTATCACATTTTTTGGTTTATTAGCATATTTGGTGTTTTAGTATGCGTTACCACATGTGTAAATATGTGTATTACATGTGTTAAGAATTTGTATAACATTTTGTTACTAAGAATTGACAAATTTTTCCTTTTTAGAAATTCTGTTTTTGTACTAATTGTTTATCACATGTTTTAGAAAGTATTTGACACATGTGGTTTTCAGTCTTGCTAATCTTAGACTATTATATTGTGTATTTGTTATTTATTTTTATATTTTTTTCAGGTGCCGGTAATCCACCACGTTCACCTACAGTTGCTGAAATTTTGCAAAAGAAAAAGAATGACGCTTTGCGTCAGCGTAGAGAAGCCCGCAAGGAAGCTGAAAATAAAAAGAACGCGGAATCTGCAAGTCCAACAAAGGTTCCCATGACAAAAGGTACCGCTGCGAGGGTTGTTGTTCCCAAGGTTGCCACTAAAAAAAAGGAAACCGCTGGTCAACTTAAAAAAATGAAGCTCGCGGAATCAAGGAATCAAACTCAATCAGGGGAGACAAAGGAAGCTGATGTGGATGCTCTAAATCAGACAGCCGTGCTTAGTGAGGATGATAAAAGAAGGATTGCATGTCTTGAAGAAGAAATAGCACGTTTGAAGCAGGCTGAGGCGAAGAAGAACGCTTCAGCGCAAAAGAAGGCTGAAGCTGCCGAAAATAAGAAGAGTGGAGAAGCGCAGAAGAAGGCTGTAGATGTGTCGATGACGACTGCTGAAGATGAGGAGAATAAGGCGGAAAAAGATGCGAAGAAGGATGTGAATGTGAAGAAAGAGGAGAGGAAGAAGACTGTTAGGAAAGTTGCTGGGAGAAAAAGTGTACGAGTTAAGGATGAGGAAGAGAAGGAGACGAAGCCTACAAAGCGTTTGAAAGTAGAGGAGGCGACCACAAAATGTGAATCTATTCGCATCCGGACTACGGTTAAACGTTTGTGGGATGCTGGGTGTACTCTATCGACTGAGCAGCAGGATTGGCTGCATGACGTTGGATTTGGTGCGTTTATTGACGTCCCGATCAGTGTTCTCCCAGGTAATATCTTCATACTTTTTATTTATTTATTTTTTCCCTGTTCATTTAAGATTATTTTTTCCATACCTTTTATTTAACACTTGTGATACTACTGACTAACACATGTGTTACTATTTTTTATGACGTGTGCTAGTAGTTACTCAATAACATTTACTGTGTTTAATACCTGAATGACATGTGCTAGTAGTTAGTATTTTTTATTGTATATTTTGGCAGGACAATTAGGATATTTTCTTGTTGAAAATTTTGATCCGGATACAATGGAGATTAAGGTTGGTGATAAAAGTATAAAGGTGACAGCAGATGCTGTGCATGATGTTTTTGGGATACCCAATGGGGGTATCAATATAATGGAACTTCCAGATTTACCACGTGATGATCCATGTTTTATCCCGTTTAGGAATGAATTTCCCGATTTTCCAAACAGCTATCTCAGTCCCACGGACGTGGTGTCTAAGATTGTTGCAAACAAAGCTGCTGATTTTTGTTTTAAGTTGAAATTCCTCTTGTTGTTTGCAAACACGATGGGTACATGCTACAGCAATGGGAAGTTTTTTCAGCATTTTGCGTTCAAGTTCACAGAAGCTACTGATTTTAAAAAGCTTGATTGGTGTGGTTTTATCGTTGATTGTTTGGAGAAGCCTACGTTGAGTTGGAAAGCTGATAGAAGTACGCATTATCAGGGCCCAATCACTTTACTCACTGTTAGTTACTTCTATGTTTTCCTTTTTAATTTTTTTTTTATAAATATTTTAATGTTAGTTATACAAATTGAGACATCATGTTGTCTGAAAAATACTGCAGTTGCTGTATCTCGATGCCGTGAAGTCGAAAAGATGCACTGTTATTCGTCAACGACCAATTATTCGTAGTTGGAGTAACAGGTTGATGAAGATTGTTCAAGACGAGGAGTTAGCTAATGGAGGGTTCGGTATGTTGGATTTTGCTGGTGAATACAATCCACAGGATGCATGCCAAGAAGAAGGATTTATTAACCCTACATTAGCCAAAGAAGCTGGTGCAAGTGTAAGTATTACCTGGTTGTTTTTTATTTGTTTCACAGCATGTGTTACCTCCATTGTATCACATGTGTTACCTCCATTGTATCACATGTGTTACAACATGTATCACATGTGTTACCTCCATTGTATCACATGTGTTACAACATGTATCACATGTGTTACCTTCATGATATCACATGTGTTACCTACATGTATCACATGTGTTACCTACATGTATCACATGTATAACATGGTTTTATTTTTACATTTACAAATGTTTTTTTTTTTTCTTTTTTTTTTCTTTTTTATTTCTGTTTTGTATACAGGATTGCATTAATAACATATTGAAGCTGATTGATTCTGTCAAGAAGACACAATTGCTTATCGAAAAGGAAATACATGATGGCATCAAGAAATTTCCTGGTGACAATCGTTTTGAGGAAGTTGGTTTGAAGTTTGATGAAGTTTTTAAGAGTCGTGTTTATAAGCCAAAGGTTGCTGCTGCTGATTACAAGGAATCCGATTGTGTTGTCGATAACCAAGAAATTAAAGGTAAAGGAGATGGTACAGAAGGTAACGGTGAGGAGAATGTTATTGGTGGAAAAAGAAATTCAGAAGGTAATGTGAAAGACGGAGGTGGGAAGAATTTTGAAAGAGATAAAGCTGATGACGGCAAAGTTGATGAATGTTTGACGAATTACTTCATGATGGAGGACTATTTAGTTGAGGTTTTTGACATGACTACCTTTTTCGTTTTTAATCCTTCACAATTTCAACTTGTAGACCCCCATGTATCGCCTATTTTACCTACCTCTGTTGACTTACCTACCTCAATAACGATACCTATTTCTGATTGTCCTAATTTCTCACTTGGTCTAACTCAGGAGTTTGGGGAGGGTGCACCTGGCGTTGATGGTGCTGTAAGTATTGGGGTTGGTGATACAGCTAAGCCATCTGTTGTTGATTTCTCGCCTTACATGAACAAGAAAACTGATGTGAATACGCATATCATGGTTCATGAATTCAGACTTTCTAACTGGCTTTTTGCGATGTCAGGGGATAAATCGTAAGTTTTGCTTCTTTATTTTTTATGATATTACTGATGGTGCTGTAAGTTTTGTTTTGACACGTTACATTTTTTTTTTTTTTAGTGAAACAATCTTTGAAAATGATTTCGGGATGAAGGTTTCATGTGAAGATTTCGAAACTCTTGCACCGGGTCTGTGGATTAGTGGTAACATGGTTGATGTTTGGGCTTATATTCTCAATCATGAAGAATTGTCTCATCTTGAAGCTACAAAAAGACTATTTTTTCCAACTTCAATTTTCGTAAGTTATTTTTAAATTATTATATGTCCAGTTTTTATTGATTAGCTTTTTTTTTATATATATTTTCATTTGTGTATAATTTCCTTTTGTTAGCCTGAGCATATGTTTAGACTTACAAAGGAACAGAAGGGTGAGGCTTTCAAAACATCGCTGTCTGCTTGGTTGCGTGACGATGATAAACTGTTGTCATTGAAAAATGTTGATATGGTAACACTATTTTTTTATTTCTTTTTATATACCATTTTTTTTAAAAAGTATCACATGTAATATAAATAAATCAACACATGTGGTATTATTAAAGTAACAATTGTGATAATAGTCTTGTAACACATGTGGTAAAAAATCAGTAACACATGTGATACAAAATCAGTAACACGTGTGGTATTTGTTGACAGGTTTTCTTCCCCATTTTCCGGTCTAGTCACTTCTACTTGCTTGTATTCCATTTGACAAAGAAAACATTCCATGTTATTGACAACAGCTCTGATTTTGATTACGATTTGAAGTACAAGGACACTTGCAACTTGGCTGTGAGTAACTATACTTGATATGTAATATTTTAGGTTCTTGTTCATTTTCAAAGTAGTTTTTGTTACAAATGTTTTTATTTTTTGTAGAGATCTTTGTTTGTACAACATCTCAAGGATGTTGGGCATCCTGCGTACGATAAGTTTAAAAAGGTTGAGAGGGCTACAGTGATGCAATTGAAGTGGAAGACTAAAAAAAATCATTGTGATTGTGGAATTTTTGTTATGATGCATATGGATCAGTACTTAGGTCAGCCCTCTTCAAAATTTGATTGTGGTCTTGATGTTGAAGGTCGTGATCAGAAGTTGCAGATTATTCGTTTGCGTATAAAGTATGCTGCAAAGATGTTACTTCATGAGGTAAATATTCACAGAAACTGCATTCGGATGTTTGTTGATCGGTTTATGAATGAGCGGACACGTGAAGTGATTGAGAATGAAATCAAAGATGCCATTGGAAACCGCCAAAAGCTAGACGTGGAGCGTATGAATGAAGAAGAAAACATTGTTGAATTAAAGTAAAGTTAGGATGTGGACTGTTAACACTTGTTTTTTTTTTGGGGAATTTTGGATAACAAAACACTGTTGAAGCATAAGTAGTCTTTTAATGGATTTGTACTTTCTGGGATATGATAGTTGTGGATTTTATATATATCTTATGGGTTTTATCAGATGATTTTTATTGTGTGTAATTTTGTTATTTTTTACCCAGGTAACACATGTGGTACTACCCATGTAATACTTGTCGTAATTGTCAATTTCACAATTGGTACAATGCACTAACACTTGTGATAACTGCCAATCAGGTAACACATGTGGTACTAATCAAGTAATACATGTGATACTAATCATGTAACACATGTGTTTCAATGTGTTAATATTCTTGTAACACATGTGGTAATAATCATGTAACACATGTGTTATTCGTCAATAACAATTTGTTTAACTATCACTTTTACACCTGATTAACCTGAACGAGAACCTCCACAATAAGTTGAGTCAGTTAAATATAAGGTGTTTGGTTAATTTTAAACTAGTAAATTCAGTTTCTTGCAACAAACAAAACATTTTTTCACTATTACACATTGGATTTAAACATCCTTATTTCACAATTACAGTAACAAATGTGTTAAATACCACACAACTGCCACGTGTTCGATGAAATGCTTATGTCTAATTTTTAAAACCCTCAAGATTAGCGTGAATTGACAATTTTTGAAGTAGTTGAACTTATGTTACTTTACACTTGGTACCATGCACTAACACTTGTGTTAATTACCAATCAGGTAACATATGTGGTACTAATCAAGTAACACATGTGGTACTAATCAAGTAACACATGTGGTACTAATCACGTAACACATGTGGTACTAATCACGTAACACATGTGTTAGAAACCAGCAACAAACATATTCTTTAAAAATTAGATGTCATCATATCAAAAATGAGTATCAAAAATGTAATATTCAACAATGAGTATCAAAAAATGTAAACATTCATCAATGAGTATCAAAAATGTAAACCAAAATTTTAAAGTCAACTTTATATCATATAGTAACACACGTGATACTAAACATGTAACACACATGTTAGCATTCACTGTCCACTTTGTGTAGTATGCTTTTCTGCTATCATTCTCGCATGTGCTTCCTCTTTCTCCTTCTCTCTAGCTTCTGCTTTTGCCTTAGCTTCTGCAGCCTTTCTTTCACATGACGTTGCGTTATGGCCTGGTTTTCCACACTTTCCACAATTATTTTTCCTCTTTCCTGCAGCCTTAATTGCCTTTTCTTTTTCGCTCATTAAACGTTTGTCCCTCCCGCATCCTTTGTATCTTAATACATCTGGATTCTGAATTTCAACTGCATCCGGTTTCTTAAACCCATGTAGTTCTTCAATTACATCATTCTTACTTTGAGGTTGAGCCTCGGATGTTGAAGCTTCGATATCCATCTTCATCTTCTTCAAGTTTGTAACAAAATCAGCCATTTTTTGTTGATTTTTTCCTATGAGCTGCAAACATTCTTCAAAGCAGGTAGCCGCCTCACTCGACAGTTGCTCACACTCTGTTGCTATTCGTTTTCTTTTACGAACTTCAATAGGAATCAAATTCTTCATCCATCTTCTTAAAACATACCGGCTTGGTATCTCATCAATATTACGGTTTTTGAGCACACAAAAAATGTGCCTACATAAGAATCCACGCCTTGTGAACTTCTTGCAGCTACAATCCACGGTTACATCCTTGAACCGGTAGAGCACCTTAATTTAAATAAACCAAAATACAGGTAGTAGTGAGTATCACGTGTGTAACTAGTTCACAGACTGGTTCCTAACACATGTTATTATGCAGTAATACACTGGATAGCACAAGTGTTAGTCATCAATATCACATGTGTTATTAGACAGTAATACACTGGATAGCAACTTTAACACATATGTTAGTCATTAATGTCAAATGTGTCTTTTAGGCAGTAATACAGTGGATAGAAACTTTAACACATGTGTTAGTCATCACTATCACACGTGTTAGTAATGACAGACTTACGGAATCACGTAAACAAAATTTTAAATCATTTTAATTTGTTTAGATCTCATACCTTGTAGTCATATGTCCGTGTCTTTTTGTCTTCAGGCCAAAATTCCAATTCCCAGTCTTCATTTGAAGCTCGTTCATCGTCCGTATACATCCTCGTTTCCTTGATTATATATTCTTGTAAATCATCTTCACTTCTTAAAGCTTCTATCGAGCATTCCCATAGTGATTTCACTATTTCTATTTGCACGAGATTAAAGATTGTTCTCGTGTACACCTTAGCCGCATGTTTTTCAATCTTAAGTTTTGTCTTGTAATTTGGAATCGTTTGCGTGGTTTGGTGGTCAAGTACATCCTGATTGTACCTCTGTTTCTCCATTGCATTCTCAAAACACAACATAAAATTCACTAGAGTTGATCTTTTGTTATTGAAGTTCCCGAAGAATGAATTCTCACTCTCCGATCTCGAGGTTGTCCTCATTAGCCCACACAGTTCAACGTCTGAAAAGTATGCCGGTATCCACGTAGACCTGATATCATATATTTTATTGAGCCAGTTGTGGTTGTGTGTGTTATACTCGTCCATTAGCTTTGACCACTCTTCCTCAAACTGCTCCGGCGTAATCCACATGTTCCATATAATCCTATTGAACTTTTTCTTGAACTCTTTGTTATCAGGAACATCATAAAGAATCTGCAAGCACAAAGACATGCAGTAAGATATTTGCTAGCATTCAGTACCACATGTGTTAGCATTCAGTAACACATGTGTTAGCAATCAGTAACACATGTGTTATCAGTCAGCAACACATGTGTTATCAAGCAGCAACACATGTTTCATCAAGCAAGCTACATTTGTAACACATGTGATATACTTTTGCAGATGAGTGTTATCATATAAAAGTACAACAAACATACCTTCCCCGGTAGCTTATCTGTGATGTGCCACATACACAGTCTGTGCTTTGATTCGGTTAGGACTGTTTCCACGGCCTTTTTCATGGATTTGTCCTGATCTGTCACAATTATCCTTGGCTGAACTCCAAACGTATTTACAAAGGCATTTAGCAGCCAAATGTAACTATCAGCGCTTTCATTGTTTAGTAAGCCTGCACCAAGTGTCACACTCCTCCGGTGGTTGTCTATTCCTGTGAAGGGTACGAACATCATGTTGTACCTGTTGTATGAATCATGGTTAATGTTAACACAAATGTACACTCAATATGAAACTTACTTGTAACACATGTGTTACTTTACTGTTAACACATGTGTTCCTTACTGTTAACACATGTGTTACTTACTGTTAACACATGTGTTCCTTACTGTAATATAGTATATTATATGAAATGTACACTCAATATGAATCTGACTTGTAACACATGTGTTACTTAATGGTAACACTTGTGTTACTCAACTGTTAACACATGTGTTACTTACTGTTAACACATGTGTTAGTTACTGTAATATAGTATATTATATGAAATGCTTTTTTAATTTTTGGTTAGTACGCACTTATTGGTTGAGTAAGTGGCATCAAAAGAGACGATGTCGCCAAATTCTCTGAAGTTAGCCTTAGCGACTTCATCAGCCCAAAACAAAGATGCTAACTTTCCCTTTTCGGTTTTATACTCAAATGAGAAGTCGGGTACGTAAGCTTTTCTGTTCAGCATCTTGTTTACAAGGATTTGTGCGTCACTGCCTCCAATATACACATTAATGTCTCTCCTAAAGTTCTTGAAGTCCACCACAGTTCCGTTTGTCAAATCATAAGACCCTTTGAGAGTCTTGTATATGTTGTGTGCCTTAGTTGGTCCAATGTTCATTGTCCCGAGCTTGAAAATGAATTCTCGCTGCTGGAAGGTTAGCTTCCTTGCCTTTTTCATCAGATACTCATGCTCCTTTTGGCACATCATATGATTGTGCGTCTCCATAAACGAGATAATTCTGAATTTTCCATCATGAGTTCTCTTTAATATTATTTTTGCATTGCACCCGGTGACTGAGGTGTTGGATACCCTATCATTTATTTTGCCTTTTTTTGCCTTTTTTTCGGGTTCTTTCAACGTGTCTTTATCATTTCTCTCGGGGTATCCAGCCTTGTTGCATATATAGTACTTCTCGTACACCACTTTATTCTTTAGCCTCTTTTGAGTGGAGCTTCTCACTCCGAATTTACCCTGAAACGCGTATCTCATGTAATACACATAAGCGTCTTCTAGTACATCAAAAACTTGCCCGATATATGGTTTTACTTCTTCTGCCACTTGTGGTATCCATAGGGTAGTCCCACCTGGTGTTTCAATCTCATTTGAAACAACCAGCAAGGTGTTTGGTGTACCGATTGATTCTGTAAAAGATTTCAGAGAAATATAAGATTCATTTACAAGCAGTAACACATGTGTTATCGATTTGTTACACATGTGTTAATTAATTAGTAACACATGTGGTAAACAATTACTAACACATGTGGTAATGAATTACTAACACAATTTTTTATTAACAAATGTTATGTGTCCGTGTGAGTTTTTTGTTAGTAGCAAGTATGTAAGATTTTTTTAACGAGCAGTAACACATGTGATAATCAATTACTAACAGCAGTAACACATGTGGTAATCAATTACTAACACATGTGTTATTAACACATGTGTTAGTAATTTTCTCATCAGATAGCATGTTTTATTAGGTAACATGTCTTTTTAGTACCTGTAGCCTTTGTGTCTGTATGTTGTTCGATTTCGCTAGCTTCTTTAATTTCCTGTATCACAGTCATCACGTCCGTACTGCAACATAATTCGTTTCAATTTTATCAGTTACTACAGATGTTAATTCAAATTTATTCGGTGAATCATCGACAATCGTACTGTTATTGCAGTTTCGTCAATCAAATCGCAAATTAATTACGTTCAAATTGCACAAAAAACATCACGTTAAAATCGCGAAAAACACGATCTCGTAAAATCGCAGTAATGTAAAACCTAATCGATTTATCACCAATGTAACGTTCGTTTGTTGAATTGAAGTGTTTTAGAGTTTGATTCTTACCTTCGTTTTTGATTTTTGCGTCGATTAGAAAATCCTTGCGCCGTTTGTGTTTTGTTCCTGCGTATGTATCTGTATGTATATATTGCTTATGTATATATATCTGTGTGTTTTATTTTTTGTTTTTAAGTAATTGTTTAATTAGAATTAAATATGATGCAAAAAGACTGAAGTACCCTCCCACCCTAAATGAAATGGTGCATTTTGATTGGTTCCCACAGTCTCACTTAAAATGGTGGTCTCATTTGAACCTCACCCTAAAGTTTTATAATAACTTTAAAAAAATATAGTCGTCCAATCGCTTTATTGCTTTTCAAGTCTTCTTACGTACGTACAACGTATACGTTGATTTATCCAAATCAATTAGGCGTTGACTCCAATTTACTACGTATATCATAACACACGATCATTTATTTAGTTATACGGCACTCTTTCCTTACATTTTTCTAGATCCAAAATATTCACAACTATGTCTACATCTAAATCCATAAATCATCATCATCATCAACGGCTGCAATCTATTCTCCCTTTCTTCTTCCTCATCATCTTCTCTAATCTTTCTCGTCTCTCCCATGGCGAAGTTGGCACGTCCGCCCAATATGCTCCCCCATTCTTACGTAAGTTCTTCGTTCTGTAACCTTTTTTTTTTCCCACTGAAAAGCAATATTAATAAATCTTCTGAGATTAGATTTGACATGTTTTATAAATCTTCTCATCAGACTGATCTAATTAGGTCGATATATCATTTTACAGTTTATCTGCTAAAAGCCAAAAAATGTATAAAAAAATCTACCCGAACATTATAAAGATACATGTATCCATATTAATGAACACAATTGTTATACTGAGTTTGATGTTAAGATTTGAAATGTTTAATGAAATAGCAACTTCGTGTTACGGAAATGATCCTGGCCAGTTTCCATCGAGCAATTTGTTTGCGGCGGCTGGAGATGGGATATGGGACAATGGGGCTGCTTGTGGGAGGCAATATTTAGTGAAATGTATAAGTGCAGCTGAGCCAGGAACTTGTGTCCCGGAAAAGGTGATTCAAGTTAGAATAGTCGATTTCGCGCTCTCCACGATTTCTCACCCAACGCAAGACGGAACTACCATGGTTTTGTCGGACACTGCGTTTGGAACCATTGCCAATGTTACCGCTACCTCTATTAACATCGAGTTCCAACAGTATGATCTTTTTCAATACTATCTTTCACATATGACCCTGTGTCGTTATTGTTGGTTTTTGTTACTTTATTTTCAAAACGTAGAAATTAATTTTAGAAGCCAAACGGACAATATTTTCATTTTACTAAAAATAAGGTGTGGATGAAATGAAGTTCCTAAGTTGTAAATTTATCTTTGTATGAATTTGTGAAATTGGAAGTTGAGAAATATATTTTTTTAAGGGTAAATATCCACATACCGACGGGAACGAGGTGTAGACTATCTCAACAGTTGATCAACGGTTGAATCAGTGATCAACGGTTCAGATTCTCTACACTACATTGAGTGCACATGAAGTTGAGAAATAATAATATATGACAAATACCTAAAGTGATTTTATTTAAACTCGTGGGATTCAAGGTTACCATCAACATCAATATTTTGATTAGCTTTTAGTTTTTTATTATTGAATTTATTTATCTATTCAAAATAATATTCAACTATCGACCACAACTTACCTCGATTAGGAAATACAATTTAGTATTAACTTTGAGAATCTAAATATTCTCATTATCTTTAGTTTTTGTTCCCAAATCATCATCATCGTTAGACAATATTTGACTATCCTATGTTTCTATAATGTTTTTGCAGGATATGATAAAATTCGAATGATGCTGAGTTGGTGTACCCTATATGGATATGCAAGGAAATGTTCATAATATATACTCCGTAGTTGATTTTTCGATTTTCGATTTCTTAAATTGTAAGTAATAATCAACGGTTTTTATTTTTATTTTGGTTCTTAGCCATCGTTTATATACTTCATTATTTAATTAGTTAGAATAAGTAGGTAGTATTATAAAATATATTTTTTTTTTTTTTGGAGTTTGCATGTGAAATAGGGAATTTGCGAGGGTTGTCAATTGGTTGAATGATTGTTTAATAATTGGATGTTAAATTCCTGTATATTAACTTTTATGGATGGATGTATCAATCAATCGAGGAAGTTTCTTGCTACATTCCTATCTTTGAAAGTTTCTTCTAGTAGTCCAAGTAGGTTGTGCTTTCAAAAACAAAATAGTGGGACTTTGTACACCTTGATTAATTTCTAAAAAGACAAAATGATATCTTGGATATATCTCAACGTGACATATACCACTTGCAATCATTCGTCAACGGCTCCATTACGGATCGACGATGATCCGTTATAATTACGGGTGAACCGTCGTGAGGTCCCGTCGTCACCCACAAAATGAGCTTCAACGTGTGTCGTAGAGGCCTCAGTCAGGTTTTTTTCTCCCTTTTCATTTCTCATTTCGTTGTTGTGGAATGAAATAATGAAAGAAGATGAACTGTTTGGGAGAAGTTAAGGGCGCGTTTAGTTACATCTCTAGAAAAGTATGAAAAATCTAGAAAACGTGTTTAGTTGAATGAGGTGGAGTTATTCTTTTTCAAAGAAGAGTAGAGATGAAAAACTTTGAAAATCATCAAAAGTAGTTTTCAACTTTATAGTTATAAAAATAAAACAAAGGGTGCGTTTAGTTACAGAAAACTCCTCATTTTTTCAGAAAAATTCTCTAAGAAAACAAGAAAATTAGAAAACGTATTCAAATTTGAGTTTTCTAAAAAACTTTTCTAAGGAAATGAAAATCCTTGTTTTCCTTTTTATAACTACAACGTTGAAAACTATTTTTGATGATTTTCTAAGTTTTTCATCTCTACCATTTCTTGGAAAAGGAAAACTCCACCTCTTGCAACTAAACCAATGTTTTAAAACCCGGGTTTTTAGTCGACCCGGAAAAGTGTTAATTTCTGGTCGGACCGGTCGGACCGGTTGGGCCGGAAGGTCGGACCGGAGTTAATAATAGTATACAGTAGTAGTATTTAGTGACTTTTTTTATTTTTTATAATTATAAATATAATTATTAATTGTATCATGTATAATAATTATAATCCATAGAATAATAAAGAGTGATGACACATCGATTCCCTTGTTATTCTTGGAATATACATCAATATAATAATTATATAATCCATAGAGTAATAAATAGTGATGACACATCAGTAAAAAATTCCCTCATTATTCTTGAAATACACAATTAATCAATATTCCCTAATTATAAATGATTAAATGTACATAGATATTGTAAAAAAAAAAAAAAAAAAAAAAAAAAAAAAAAAAAAATGAAACCCGGGTCAATGCACCGGTCCGGGTCCCGGTCCAACCCGGTCCGACCGGCCGGGTCAACCGGGTCGTTGACTAGTCAACATTTTGAAAAACCCGGTTTTTTTTCGCCCGGAAATCTTTAAAATTGCGGTCCGACCGGTCCGACCGGGCCGGTCGAACCGGGTCTTAAAACACTGAACTAAACACGTTTTGTAGATTTTCCATGTTTTTAGAGAGGTAAAACAATTTTCATTCTCTAGAGAAATGGAAAAAGAAAAATGGAGAAATTTTTCTGTAACTAAACGTGTCCAAGGATTCTCCTTTTCTTAGAAAAGTTTTTTAGAAAACTCGAATTTGAACATGTTTTCTAATTTTCTTGTTTTCTTAGAGAATTTTTTTTGGAAAACTGGAGAGTTTTCTGTAACTAAACACACCCTAACCTTTTCTTTTGGAGATTTATTAATATGTGCCATGGATTTATATATTTAATTGTAAGTCATTATCTTATCTAGGAGTTGTTTGGTGGGTGTCCTTAAAATTTTGTTGACTGCAATTATTATATATGTACGTTTTGATTTGTTTTTATTTCTAGTTTGCTTGGAGGCAATTTATGAACTTGAATAGTTTATTAGTTAATGTGGAGATAAAAGAAAAATATCAAGCTAGTTACTAGTGATTTAAACCATAATGTGCTAGCTTTTTACTTGCCCTCGCGTTGCAAAGGCTTAGATATTTGTTACTGACATCACAAAAACTTCGTATTTGTACACTGTTTCACATGTTTTCTAATTTTATTTTGCTTACAATTTTATACAATAATCATTCGTTAATTTTTGACAATTAGAGTACCGTATAGTCTCAAAATCATGCGTATGCTCAGAAAAAAAAAAATTAAACTTTTTTCTTTCTATTTTAATTAATTGTAATCCATCCTACACATGCATTTGTATAACTTAGAGGTAAAAATATATATAACCTAGATGGATATCTTTTAGAAAGAGAAGGTTAATCGGAACAATAATTTAAGATACATAAGAAATATGCAATTATGTATTATTATTTCTAGTTTGACAGTGGGATGACTTCTTTTTGTGAAGGTAAAAGACAATAATACTCATAAATATCTCATGAGAAGTTCAACTTTTATGAGTTAATTATAGAATTACTAAACTACCCCTAGATTTCTCTTGATAAATTATGGTTCTACTTCGTTCCATGGCAATTAGGATCTCAAGATGCAACAACACCTATGATGCAAGGAATAATAGACTTACATCACAATATCTTTTTCTTCCTCATTCTTATTTTGATTTTCGTATCACGGATCTTGGTTATTTGATAATAAGGTGTAATATGTCTATAGGCGGCCTAACAATCCTTAAATCGAGTCCATTGGTTATCGTAGTTCAATGAAGTGTTGTATTAGCCCATGTGAAATGCCTAAGAAATTGAAAATGTACAAACCCAACAATCAGCCCAAAAGGCAAAAACCAAATGAAATTGTGATAAAACTTAAATATGATTTGTTTGCAAAATATATATGTATCTCCTAAGCGTGCACTAAAATCATTGCACACATGCATCAAAAGCTTGTATTTGGATACATATATATTAACAAGTTTTCAGGGGAAATTACAGGATTGGGTTCTTTAATATCTTTTTTCTTATAACATATACTAGCTTAATACCTGCGGTTTCACAGGATGCATTATGGATATTTGTAATAATCGTACGTGATAATTAGTTAGGAATGTAAACGAACACATTGGCGTGTGCAAAGTATAGTCGATATGCACAGTTTAACACAAACAATTTAATTTCAAGAACAAAAATATAACGTTGTATTGCAGCTCAAAATTCTGGAAGGACATCGATATGGAAACGTTAAAATACATTTATTATAAATTAAACACAAAATAGGCTGGTCTTATGTTATTATTTCGGACGAGCAATCCAAAGAGCTCTTAGTTCACGAATGTTGTAGAAGTAGTCGTTTATCACAAAAATGGCACGTGCTGATTGTGTTGTTGTAAGTAGTTTATGCAGTTGTTGTAATGTTAATTCCCGCAATATCTCAGCCTGATATTCAATCCATATAAAATGAAAGTTGAGCTAAAAAAATCAAACTATATAACTATATTAAGTATAAATTGATGCATAAGTATTAGTATATCATCAGCAATATGATGGAGGTAAATGCTAATACCTGGTTTAGGAATACTTCAAGTGAACCCAATTTTCCGATAGCAAAAGCCATTTGCCCCATGTTATTGGTCATTTCAAATGAATCGGATGGGATAACGTCTGAAGCAATTGCAAACGTCGATGCCAAAGAACGCCGAAATTTTTCCATTTTGCTTGATAGGGTTCTGACTCAATGGTAATTTGTTGCAGTTCACGAAGTTTACTTTTTTGTTCTTCTTTTAGGTTTTCCAATCTAGTGTCAAGCAAGTGTATTCATGTTTCGTATGTACATTATTATTAATTTAATATATCCGGTCATTCATTGCAATAACCATATGGGTTACTATACACACGTCAGTATGTACTATTAAACATTGTGCTGCAAATACGTCAACATGTACGTGGTTTAATTTTTGTAACTGTTGTTTTGATGACAAGTTACAATTTATAAGTAATAAGATAGTCTTATTATATAATACAAAAAGATAATATTAGTTGTAAATTATGATAGAAAATAAATTAGATTTTTCAACGATTATAAAAAATGTAAGTCAACAGCATATAATATGATATATTCTTTGTGAAAAAACAAAAAAGGTATCGTACTATGTAATAGTGGGACTTACATCAAGAACTTCACTTGGTTGAAAACCACCAATCCACGTAAAACAACGTTCTGCTGGTGAAAACATGATGGGTCGACCCGACTCGAGACCCATTTGACCCGGACCCGTTTAGACCCATCCTCCTAAACATTCGCATTTGACCCGGACACATTTAGATCCAAACCCATTTAGACCCGTAACCCGACCCGATCCATTCATTTTGCCACTTATATCTAAAATGTAATTAGAGTTAGTAAAATGATTGGATATTTATTAATATGATAATTAATTAAAGTAAATCCATACGTACATCATACTGTATACAAATTAAAATGCAATAAAGTAAATCCATTAAATTAAATCTATCTAATAACGAACATATATATTTCTATTATTCTATTATAATTTGCGGATTCGATATGCTAACGTTGCCTACATACTGTCATTAGATTCGATTTCGGTTAATTGTATATATATAGTCTACAACTATGACTTAGGTTTTCCTATTAATAAACAGTAATAGTAATAGTATTTTAAGTTACTCTAAAATAGGTTTGTTGTTTAAAATTATTATTGGATGGTTAATTTTACATATTTAATAAGAATGTTTATAAATTGATCAAATCTAAGTAATATGGAAGTATAGTTTATAGTCAGAATGTTTATCTTTTGCTTACAAACAAACAATAATAATACGATTCATATGAATAGTCACAATAATCTTTTAAATGTGGTAAAACGAATTGGTATAACATTTATGTTCGTAAATAATATTTAAATTTAATTTTTATAATGCATAATTATATATACCTTTTGTGTATAAGCTTTGTATTAGTTTGTTAAACAATGAAATTGAAAAAATAGGCATAAAACAGCGTCAACAATTTAATTTAGCATATAAATAGAGATTGCTAAATAGAAATACATCTAGAAGATGAGAACACGACATATCGTATAGGTATAACCTACGGATTATTATGCATGTGTATCAATGCATAAAAAAAGTCAAAATTTTGACAGATGAAATCAAGTTGACTAATTAAAAAATCTGCTTTTTTGTTGAACTCAATATGCGGATCTGCCAAACGATTATCATCATTAATATCATTGAAGTACTTTCGTTCTCTATTGAACTTCATTAAGTCTTCCATGATTTGGTACGTAAGCCGCATCGTGTTATCAAGTAAACCTCGAATAACATAAATCCATTAAAGTCTCTTTAAGTCGGTTGTAACATGAAAGTAAACACTTATTTAAAACCACTCAAAATATTAATATGAACATTTGTCGTAAGGGCAGTCCCAACGCGGGTATTCGGTTCATCGTCGGTTGTAACCGACGAACCAACAGGGATGGCACGGGCCTGTCAGTTTCGTCGGTCGGTTGGTTCCATCGGTTTACAGACGAGGGTGTGCGGTTTTCGTGGGGCCCAATTTCCTTTTTTTTTTTTTTTTTTTGTTACCGTTTGATAAAAAAAAAAAATTAAAACTTAACCGTTGGGGAGGAGCGGGGCAAAAAAAAGACATTTTTTTATTTTTAAAAACTTTACACTTTACCCTATAAATATATCTACATACTTACTCATTTTCACACAACAATTCACACTTCTATTCCATCAACTCTTTCACACAACAATTCTCACCACTTTTTAACACTTCAAAAATCACACTTTTTACCTCAAAACATCTCTAAAAAAATGTCAAAAAACAACAAATTAAACAAAAATAAAAAAAAGGATCAACAAAATATTGCCAAAGATATGTGGCAAAATTTGTTGAACAACCCGTTACCAAACCCGAGCTCACCAAACACTCAAGCTTCCGGTTCTTCATCTCAACCAAACACTCAACCTACCGGGTTTGCCAACTCCCACCTATTGCAAGCCCGTTCAACCTTGATCCGCACGACCCGAGGAATAATTATGCATTTCAAGGGTGGTACACAAACACACAATCCTCACCACCACAACCACAATTCACACAATGGTCACAACCACAGTGGTTCCAAAACACACAATGGTCACCACAACAACCACACTTTTCTCCAAGCTCATCCAACCCCAGTCACCAACAAATGAATTTCACCGTACCACAAACTTTGGAAGAAAGCTCCGACGAGGCGAACCCGGAACCCGAACCCGAATCTGAACCCGAACCCGAAACCCAAAAGAACAAGAAAAAGGGTAAACGGGTTAAAAAGGGGGAAGGGCCTAAACGGGCTCAAACACGTTGGACGGACGAGGAGGCTAGGATTTTAGTGGAGCGGTGGATTCATTGTTCCGAAAACGGTGTCTCAACAACCCGTAACCTTAATCAACTTTCGGGCAAATGGAACAAGATTTCTCACGACTCAAAAGCATTCCAAGCTCTCTACAAACACTACAAAGAAATTCGCCCACAAGCGGTGCCGACGAAAACGACGTCATGATTGCCACCCGAAATGCATTCCGGCAACAAGTTGGGCGTGCGTTCATTTACGAGTCATCTTGGAATGTTCTTAGACATTTCCCAAAATTCTTTACTGAGCCGGGCGTTATGGCCAATGAAGATTCTTTCCAACAATTTGTCACCGATCTGGACGCGGATGAACAATCAACAGCAACGGCTCTTGATACAAACATGAAGCGGTTGTTCCAAAACGACTATATTCGTCGTCCTCCAGGCCGAAAGGCATCGAAAACTACCACCTCAAGCTCCGCCGGTTCATCCTCACGAAGTGTTCAATCTGAAAAAATGGAAACTTTGGAAGCAGTCAGGCAAACCGCTCTGGCGCAACAAGAAGCAATAAAAATGATTAAGGAAAATGCCATGAAAAAAGCTGCATACAAAGCTTTGAGTTTTTTTGTGTAAAAAACTTCCGAAGAAAGCGTCCAAAAAGAAAATTAAAATGCTTAAAAACGCGAGGAAAGAAGTTGTGACACTCTACCAAGACAAATATGGCAACGACGAATCGGACGAACACGAGGAAGAAAACGCAAACGAAACCGACGAGTCGAGCTCCGATTAGATTATTTTTATTATTGTAGTAGATTTAAATTATCGTACTTTCAAATTTTTAGGATTTGTCGTAACTTTTATTTTTTTAGGAATGTAATTTTCTATTTTTAAGTTTATCCTTCTTTTTTATTTTTTAGGAATTGTTGTAATTTTAAATTACAATGAAATGTGTGTTATTTAAATTATATTGTGTTTTATTTAAATAATTGTATTTTAGTTTGTTAAAAAAATGGTCAGCGGGGCCCAGAAAAATGAAGTGATGGATCAGGGATGGGAGGGGTCTGTCAGTTTCTGTCAGTTTCAGTCAGTTTTCTGAAAAAGCTGACGTGGCACTGACGTGGCTCTGTCAGTTTCAGTCAGTTGGTTTTTGGGTTGGGAGTGGCCTAAGACGGATGAAATAACTATCAATAAATTTTAACCCCATTTAAAAAATTAAATAAATATCATTTTTGAGCATCGTTAATGATGGGTGGAGGTAGTAGCAAAAAGAATATGACTAAAATACAAGTGAAACATCTTAAATTTGCTGGCAAATTGGTGGTACCTAAACCTTTCGGGAGTTGAACCTTTCGGGAGTTGATATATACAACACAAAAATTGATGTTTACATCATACAATACAAGTGTATAAACATACAGTACAAATATATTATAGCACAGTTTTGGTGTATGCATTAATTTGTATGTTGTAGATATCATCACCCAAACCTTTCTCTCCTCATCATCATCCATTTTGCCCTGCCCTCTAATTCATTAATACATGCATATGATACAAACCTGTGAAACCACATCTCATATTTTTAACTTTTCCAACCAATCGTTGTAGGATTACTACAATAAAAATATCATTTATCTATACTTTTTTCTCCACACTTTTTAAAGATGTGGAGAATTATGTAAATTATTCACACTTAAAATTATGTAAAAAATTGTTATATCAATAAGTGTGAAAATCATCACAATCTTCACATATGTAAGTGTGAGAAAAAAAAGTTTACACTTAAAGTGTGGAGAAATTACAACTTGTCAACACTAAAGTGTAGATAAAAATTTGTAACATCCAATTTATCTACACTTCCTCTTGCGTGGGAAAATCATGTGTGACAAAAAAATTTTCACACTTTTAAGTGTTGATAAGACCATTCCCAATGGTAGGCTGAAACTGACTGAAACCGACGCGCCACATCAATGCTACGTCAACTTTTTCCAAAACTGATTGAAACTGACGAACCCTACCATCAGTGACACCGTCACTTTAACTTTTGGGTCCCACATTTATCAATTTACCTTTACATTATACACGCATACGAAAAATAAAAAGCAAAAAAAAAACAAAACTGATGGAGTGTCGGTAATCCGACGGCCAAAACCGACGAACCGAACTGACAGCTACGTGCCATCGGTGTCGGTTCCGTCGGTTCCAATCAACGAGAACCGAAGCATGCCGTTGGGTATGCTCTAAGTTGTAATTTCTTTAACACTTACAAGTGTGAGCTTTTCTTTTTAACATATTTAGGTGTGAAAAAGTTTATCGTTTGCAAAGAGTTTTACACACTTCCTAAAAGCGTGGAGAATAAAGTGTGGTAAAATTAATTATTTTATACACACTTCCTAAAACTCATTCTGCATAAAGACATAAAGTATAACACCCAGCTTTCAAAGCTTGAGCTCATGGTCAACAATAAACTGATCATACACCTGTGACTCAACTACACTGCACCCCCAATGAACGAGTGAACAACTGACTGACTAAGGCTATATTGAGTTAAAGACCATTATCTTGTAGGTTCCTTAACATTATTTTTTAAGACACGAAACAGTCAAAAATAAGTAAACTTATATTGCATGTATATATAACAAGGGTTTGGATCAAACAAAATAGGGCAATGATAAATACAACAATTCTTTTGTTACTTACACCAAAGTTATGCATCACAGTAGTGTACGTTTACTTACACCAAAGTTATGCATCACAGTAGTGTACGTACTGTACATATTATAATGTATAAAACTTGATGTATGCATCAAAAATTTTATTGTATATATCAACTCCCAACAAAATACGGAGTAAATCCTAAAACAAAATTAATAGAATATTGAATAGTATGTACATCAAAAATAGTACGTGCACCAAATTAAGTATGATTTATTTTATAAATCGTAATTGGTAGTGTATGGTTAAAAATGAATAATGTGCTAATATTATTGAGAGTTATTTTTTATCAATGCTAACTTTTGAAAGTTGACTTTATATGGAATCGATAATCACATACAGTAATTTATTCATTTATGTTTTGTCCAAATTGCCCATATAAAATTGATGTAATTCACTTTTCATCAAACAAAATATCTCTCTCGGAAACAAATTGCCAATCTAGTAAAGAGAAAATAATCTCTACTCTTAACAAGGATAGAGTTTGGTGATATATATATTTAGTTTAGATGAGTTCTTTTTCATTAGTTTAAAGTAACAAGTGTCTAATAATACATAGGTTATTGTTACAAAAGAAATTTAGTGAGAAATTAATATATATCCCTAGAAACTCTTAAAATTACATATTTATCCAATCAAACTTCATAATTACTTATATATCCATTTAAACTTCTTAAACTCTCATATGTATCCATTCTACTAAACAATTTAATAAATGCCCATATTACCTTAAGTATAAAATAATATTTATGTTTATGATACTTGAAACACAACAAATCATCCTTTGCTCGAAGTGGACCTGAAACATTACTGGGCAAACTTTCAACTTTTTTATTTTTTCTTTATATCGTCCATGCTCAAATAAAAATGCTTCATTTTATCAATGATTTAATTAGTGATATGAATTTATGCATTCTATAATAAGTCAAAAGGCTTACATATTTTTCGATGTTGTGCATGAGTGTGTCTGCAAAGTGCATCCTTTTTTCCTCCTGATGTGTGAAAAAAAACATTTTGTATACTAGTCAAGCTTATAGTTTTCTAATCGATGAGATTAAGAGAAGGATTGTTCCATATTTATTTATTTTTATGCATTTGAATAAATAAATAATGATGCATTCGGTGGGGATGTTTTCTTTTTTGGCGCCATTTGATAGGTCTTGATAAGAAAGAAAGGGTAGAATGTCAATTGTAGTCGGCCACAAAGCTTTTCAAATTTTGATGATATTTATTTATTATTAGTTGGATAAATGTGAAAATTTAAGTAGTTTGAATGGATATATATATGTAATTATGAAATTTGGTCGGATATATATGTAATTTTAAGAGTTTCTAGGGATTATATATGAATTTTTCCCTAAAAATTAATCGGTTGAAATGGGTGAGTATTTTTAAGCGGAATAATGATGAAACGTCCCAAAACTCAAAAAAAAAAAAAATTTAAAGAATACTATTGATTTTTAAAGAATACTAATGACTTCTAAAGAATACTAACAACTTTTAAAGAATACTAACACTATTAAAGAATACTAATAAATTATAAAGAATACTAAAATATTATAAAGAATACTAATGAATTCAAAAGAATACTAACATTTTCAAAGAATACTAACTTCCGACACGCATAACTCCCAAACCACAATGAGTTAAACCCTGAAAATTTGCACGCACCTTCATTTTGACATAATAAAACTTTCTCTTTTTACACTTTTTCAAATTTCCCAAATACGACTGTTTTAGACGTGTCACCAAAAAGAGGCCGTTTTGACCACTTTTAATTGACAACTCAAATCACAAACCACACACATTCAAACTCTGACTTCTTGCACATTTTAATGACTCACCAAAATAAGTCTAACACAATCGACAAAACCAACATATATCCACTATAGTCCGGTTTAACTCTACAACCCATTTCAGGCCCATTTGACCCATTTTCTCAAAATAAGCATATTTCAACCAAACGACACCCAATCCCACTTAAATTTGACTCTTTCAACATCGTTGACTATATGTCAACTTCAATTTTGACCAACCAATCAAATTTGACCTTTTACAACAAATCAACAACTTTGACCCGAAACAAAACCAATCATAATTAAATAACTTCATATTCCTTTAATAACACATACACAAGACTCCACATCACTATTTGACTTTCAAAATCGTCTACTACATATTGACCCATATATTTAATTCAAAAACTCTTTACTTGGGCGATTTACACAATTGCATATCAAAACAACAATTCAAATAGATGGAGCATTTCTAACCACATAGCTAGCTCCATATCCACGCTACCTTCATGAAAGCACTAACCATCCACCTAAAACATGAAACAACAACGGGATAAGCGCACCGCTTAGTGAGCATATAGGCAGTTAAGCGAATAATCCACATAACACATAATACATATACATATTAACACTATATCATATATTTAACAACATATAATCTTACTCAACATCAACATAACACCACGTAAGAAACAAACACTATGCGGATCCGCTATCATAAGAAACAAGGCTTCGTAAGAAACAAGGCTATGCTAGCAACGCTAGCTAATCAACATAACGTGCAAGCACGTATTCGCAAACACTATGCTAACCGTAGTTAGCTCTCTGATCAACACTAGATTGTATGATCCTCTTGCTCGGAAGCAATCCGGAAACACATACAATCATTCATATTCTCCATCATATCATCATCATATAATCCACATGTAGAAACAAATCATGATACAAGTATATGAAACAAATCATCTTCCACCCGATTGTATGATCCTCTTGCTCGGAAGCAATCCGGAAACACATACAATCATTCAACATATAAAACAAATATAATCCACTATATATATATATACAACTAAGATACATACATACACAAATCTTACCCGTTTAACCCCCATAATACTCACCTCGGCTCTTGATAATAATTCACAACACTTGAGAAATTGAAACCTTCCACGTCTTTAACACCTACATAATTCATTCATAACACATAACGACACTTTTAGATACTAATCATCATCATCATAATCTTACTCTATTAACATCATTAACAACTTCCTTAAGCTTAATAACAACAATCTATATACTTTTAGTAAAACCCTAGAACCACCCATGAACACTAAATTATAAATTCATCATGTTCATCATGTTATTTGATTTAAAATAATCATAAAAACACTTACTAACACTAATTCAATCGATTTCTAACTTCAATTTCAGATTAAAACCTCCAATTGTACAAAACTCATTAAAAACTCAAAAACTAGGTTAAAACATGGAGAAATTCAACTTACATGGGGTTAGGAATGATCAAATGATGATGAATTCTAGTTCTTAAGGCTTGAATCAAAGATTAGAGACTGATTTTGGATTAACCCTAGCTCCCATCGATTTTTCTTCTTCGTACGAGAAAAGTCTGGAATGTTTTGAAGGATTTTAGAGAGAAAAATGGAATAAACACGTACTGTACACACATATATCTATTTAATTTATTCCCCTTTATTTCCTACAGTATGGAACTGATAAAACCGTTTACGTTTTCTTTTGTATCTTATTATTTACATAATAATATTTCGTAATAAAAATATATTCGCGTACGAAATTAATTTCCTGAAATTCGGGGTGTTACAAATGACATTTAAGAATTAAGAGATATATATATAGTAACTTAAAAAAGCCACTAGCTTAGCAAGTTGCTAGCTAGAGGCTCTAAATAAAGATAAAAGATTTACAAGAGTTCACACAAGTGTAGGACGATTATAACTCCAATCCATCCAAAAGTTGAGGTTGATCTTCCTATTTCGATTGGATATCCACAAATGATACGCTTTTAAAGACTTGGTTGCGATGACACAGAGACTCAAAGAGCTCATAGGTAACCACTTGGTCAAAACATCCAAAATCTTCTTTTCCAAAGTGGTGACATGAGCTTCGTCGGCGAAGGTAAGCCTAAACTTCAAGTCATTGTCAAATAGGAAGTGGATGCTCTACGAATTGGGATATTATCTTAAATATACAAAATGGGTTTAATATTTTACATATTATCAATCCAAATTTTTTTTCTCACAAAATATACATCAATTTCGCAAAGCATGGGAAAATCGCAATATACTAATTTCAATTCGCAAAATGTCATTTCGCAAGGAGTAAATCGCAATAAGTAAGTTTCATTTCGCAATATAGCTTTTAGCGACGACCATGTCGTTGATAAAGACCTTTAGCGACGAAATAGTCGTCGCTAAAAGCCACATTGCGAAATGAAACCTGTATTTTGCGAAACCTATATTGCAAAATGAATATTGCGGAATTTCTAAAGCCTTATTGCAATTTTCCCCATCCTTGCGAAAATAAATGCAAGTCTTTTCTTTTAGTCGTCGCTAAAGGTCTTTAGCGACGACCGGGTCATCGCTAAAAGACCTTTTGCGAATTGAAATTAATATATTGCGATTTTCCCATGCTTTGCGAAATTGATGTATATTTTGTGAGAAAAAAAATTTGGATTGATAATATGTAAAATACTAAACCCCTTTTGTACATTTAGGATAATACCCCCTACGAATTTGCCCATAGTTCTCGGACCGTTGAATTTGCAGTCAATAAAAATGTGTTTTTCCATCGATCTCGAGACCATCATCCTACACATAATCGATTGTATGTTTAAAATACTTACAAACATGTTTCAGGGTTCGTGAATGAAAATTTTAACCTTTCTTCTATAGATTCGGTGATATTCATGAACATGTTTTCACCGACGAATATCGGAATATCGTTAATGAACATAGTTGTTAAACTTTTACGATTCACGAGTCGACTCTTACGAGTCGACTCAGAAATTCAAAAAACGAGGCAACTCGGACCCCGACTCTTAAATGGCTTTAACTCTTACGAGTCATTTATTTACTCTTCCGAGTCGTGGGCGACTCTTACGAGTCTTGGGCGACTCTTACGAGTCAGAAACCCGACGCACGTTTAATGTAATCTAATAAAAAACATAAAATGACAAAATATGATAGGAAATGATTAATAATCCATTATAAATAACACATTTGTATTACTAATGACTTTCATCATTTTTTCTTCAATTTAGGATAGAAATTTAAGCAATAATATACATATAGATATAAATATATATATTTATTGTAAAATTATGACTCTTACGAGTCACGAGTTAAAAATCAACATTCCGAATCACGAGTCGAGTCACGAGTTAACAACTATGGTAATGAATATTAAAATTTGTATAATGAATATTGGAAATCTCAGTGATGAATATTGGAACTCGGTGATGAATATTGAAATTTCAATGATGAATATAACAATCTCAGTGATGAATATCAAATTTCAATAATGAATATTAAATTTCAATGGTGAACATACATACTTTATACTATATATTCATTAGTGAATATAACAACTAGTTATATGAATTCAAATATCGAGTACGTGACAAATAAGTAAAACACTAACGGTATACAATGAATTGAAACAACTTTGATGAAAAAAGTCCGCTTTTAATTTGAGTTGATTTGTTAGTTGAAAGAATAATTAGATGGACGATTCTTATCATCAGATTGACCGGCGGTTCCATTTAAAAACCCTCATCATCGATGTTCATTAATATTCCTAGATGAATACTACTACAAAATATTCATCGATGAATATATTCCGATGCACATCGTATAACATTCATCAATGTTGATCATAAATACATAATCAATATACGTCAATTTTTAAATGATGCAAGTGTTTTCATTGAAACTATTAATATAGTTCTCATTAATTTTTATTGAGATGTATTTCCATTTGACTTTTGTATTTTGTTAAGCATAAAGAATCTGTATGACTGCATGTGTGTTTAAAATTTTGATACTCAACTACAAATTGAGTGATTCTACTACTGCCTTTCAAAAAAAAAACTACAAATTGAGTGAATGATGGGATCGTTACCGCCAAAATCGCATTTACAACGCTTAATTTTATAATTTTTAAGCTCGTACGGCAATCTATATAGTACAAATAATTATGTATTTATACGGCACACCATTCCAAGATCAAATATCAATTAAAAAATAAATGTAGTATGACTATATTATTATAATTATGTATTTATACGGCACACCATTCCAAGATCAAATATCAATTAAAAACTAAATGTAGTATGACTATATTATTATGCAATAATCTTGGAGGATATATAATTGATAAATCATGAAAATTTTCAAGATTAGTAATCATAAAATAAACATTCATCTTAAAGGCTAGCCACAACATAACTCTAAAGTAACTACATAATTCATGATATTAGAAGTTTATTATATCATTTTTAAATGAAAATTAAATATTAACTAAAGGAGAAAACTTACAACAAAATTTAGATGTATATATCATTGTATCGAGCTTTTGTTTCCACGGTTCACTAAATTGAATCGATTGTATGCTAACTTCGCTCTCATTAATATACCTTATTGGCAGAAAAAAGTTTACAAGCATCCAGATGTGGACTAAAAGTTGACTCGTGGTATTTATAGTTTTGTATACACGTGGTGGTATAAGAATTGCATATTAATACAAATTAAGTTCATATATTATTTAAAAGGAACATATACATATTACGGAGTGTATAGTTTTATTATTTAGCCAATTATCTAATCTAATAGTAGAGTAAAGTAAGATCATCTACAATTACAGCTAATAACTCATAATATAATACGGAGTATTAATTAGTTGATAATAACTCATAATACAATACGGAGTATCAATTAGTTGATAGGATAGGAAGTTGTATACAATTCATATTCTATTTATCTAAGCTATTACGTACTATAATTTTTTTATATTAACTAAACATAATTTATTATTATTATTACATGTAATGTAAATTATTAGAGATTGCCATGTGGCATCTTTGCCTACGTGGCAAATCCTGGAGTCATCTTTACTACTCGCTTAGTATATACATAGATATATCCAGCTTTTACCTATTTACCCCTAGTACCATTGTTACGCTTTAAATAAAGTAGAAAATTTTCAAAAATTGCCACTGCACTATGTATACAACCGTTGATGAATCTAATCTAATGGCTTTTTAGAAGGTTCCATAGTTCTCTACTTACTATATCTATAACTAGTGTTAAACCCATGCGACGCACAGTTAAAAAATATAATTTCATAATAGCTTTCATAATCTAAAACAGTAAATGAAATGTTTTAATTATGATTTTCAATTTTATGTTGTATACACTTTATATATAGGTGATGATTAGTACATTGTTGTCGTTTATTTGTACACCATCACTTATGCTTTAAAGTGTTGTATTATACAACACTGTAATACATATGTGGTATACGGCTAAAAAAGTAATTTTCAAATCACTTCCCTTTTTATGATCATTTTTTATAACATTTAAAAAATAAATTAATAATATAATTAAGTAAGTATGAAGAGATGGAAGACAGTTAACCCCTTAAAACTTTCAAAGTGTGTAACAAATATATTTTTTTACCTATATTAATAATTATTTATAAGTTTTGACTCTTTAAAAATGAAATAAGAACAAATTTTTTTCTCCCACAATATATAGATACATTGGAAAGGTTGAAAAAGACGTGTATATTGTAAAGTGCCATTTCTAGCTAAAACAATTGTTTGGTAATAATAGCATTTTTGTTGTTAAGGTTTCAATAATTTTTTGAGCAAGACATATGTACATAGTTTTAACAAACATAAATTGTAGCGATTAATATAACTATTCAGACATTTTATTAAACAACTAATGTGCATTTACATGTACAAAATCAATCTATAGTGATGAGATATATATAAATACTTAAATGAGATATTATGGATGGACGTATATAGGTGGTAGGGTAGGGTGTGTGGTATCGCTCAGATTGAGACCAATCTTCCTAACCGCGAAAAGTAATAAAGAAATTATAAAATTACACCTCTTACCAGTCGAATATAAAATAATGATTAAGTTGTATTATTGAAACTAATAAAACATTTAAAAGATATCATGAACTTGATCTACCTATCAATTAAGCTTGTACTCAGATTATAATTTAAACGAAATTGAGATCCCTAAGTTTGTAAGATAATATTTTTTTTTTTGTCAAATTAACAAAACTACGATAAAAGCTATAATGATATTATAAATTAAGCTATCCCAATTCATTAAAAGTTATATTTTTTTATAGATATGAAAAAAGGAATGTGAAGATTAAGATAAAGAATAATAAACAAATTTATAATTCAAAATTAGAGGGGAAAAAAATAGGTAAATGAATTCATGATTTTTGACTTTAATAAAAATATTATACTAAAAATATTATCTAATGACACATTAGTTTGGATTGAATTGGTTATAATTTAATTATTTATTGTAGTATTTACCGTTAAAAAATAATGACACTTTAAATTAAATTAGTATAATTTAGTTTTAGTTTTCTAATATAGTATTACCTTATTTATCATGTAAGTGTAGGAGAATCCACGTCATCAAACTTATTTCATATAATGATGACACATAGGATTTTGGTGATGTGGCATAGGTAAATATTTGTCAAATCATTCAAGGTCTCCTATCTTAGTTATATAGATAGACTAGATATAATTATATTTTGGTATTTTATTTATAAATTATATAAGAGTAAGACCCAATACTTCCTTATTTAATTTGTTTAATTTTCATTTTACACTATAACTTTATCAAATTTACATTTTTTTCACTTTTTACCAATTGTATCTGAATCTCGAATTTTACATATATATATATTACCGCTATCAACTCATTATCACGGGTAATCATACGACCATCGATGAGTCACTATTTGAACATAAAATAATACACTCCTATGCATAGCACGGGTATTACGCTAGTATATATATATATGCGCCTCAACTTTTTTTTTTTTCATTACCATGTTTTTTATTATATTTCTATTAAGCTTTCCTAGATATAAACTATATGTATTATATGTCGTGCATCGCATGGGTAGAGATGCACAAAGCCCGGGTTGGGCTGAGCTTAGACCTAGCCTAAAAAAGCCCGGACCGGGCAAAACACACAGTCACAACTCATTATCATCTGCTTCTTCGTCGACAGTGCAAAACACACAGTCACACACACGAAAAACACACAAACTATACAAAATTATACAAAAACATATTAAAGAAAAAAGGAAAAGAAAAAGAAAAAGAAAATAGAAAAAAACAGCGCTTGCAGAGAGAGACGCCGTTGGATAACGTTGCCCGAAACACTGCCAGAAACGCTGTTCCGCAGTTCCGGTGATGCAGAACGCCGTCCGACGACGTTCTCAGCCAAAAATGCTGCTGAAAATTGCCCCACACCGTGTGCTATAAACATCACATTTCATCAAAAGTTTGTTTGATGAAAGATCCCAGCCATGACCATTATATCTGTAAGTTATTAAATATCCTAATGTCTTTTCAGTAGATTAGAAACTCATAGGTTGTCTTATCTCATAGGTTGCAAAATCTTTACTCCTTTTCTGTCACCAAAATGGCAAAATTTAATTTCCACCTACCACATGATAATAATAGTTATAGTTACTACTATTACACTATAATTTTAAACACATTTAGCCTAACCTTGGGACAAATTAATAGACTAGAAGCTCCATATAATTGCAGAGCAGAAAAAAAGAAAAGAACAACCAGTTTGAGCTCCAAGAAAGAGGCAACAAGCAAACAATTTGGTGTCATATATCCAAATTTTGTCTCATTTCAAACTGAAAAGAAGTATTATCAGCAAATGGGCCCTTCATTCTTCAAGAACTTGCAGCAACCATCTGCTCTTTTCCTGGTACTAAATTTCTTCTTTATTCTCTTTTGGGGTTTCTGTTTGTCTGTTTTTGTTTAAAGGTGATATATTTATTGTTACAATGATTTTATATTTGCAGATATTACCTTCTGATTTTGTGAGAAAGCACATGAACAACCAAGTCCCAAAGGATATAATCATCCAATCTGCAAATGGAGGGTATACATGGAGACTAAAAACAAGCAAATGTGGCGAAAATTACTGTTTTGGGCATGGTTGGAAGAATGTGGTTGAAGAAGCACATTTGGGTATGCTAGATTTTATGTTATTTAGGCTTGTTGATCCCTCCACTTTCAAACTGATAATTTTTACTCCACATGGGAGTGAAAGAAGTTTTCCCCCAAAACCCCAAGTTCCAAAAGATGATCATGTTGTTCTTGATGATGATGATGACAAAGAAGTGGATGCTAGTGATGATTTTATTGATGTTGATGATGAAGAAGAAGAAGATGTTGGTGATGATTTTATTAATGATGAAGAAGAAGAAGAAGATGATGATGATGATGATGATGATGATGATGATGATGATGATGATGATGGAGAAGAAGAAGAAGAAGAAGAAGAAGAAGAAGAAGAAGAAGAAGAAGAAGAAGAAGAAGATGATGACGACAACGATGATGAAGTTGGTGATGGTGAACCTCTCTTTAAGTGTATTATCTCTAAGACCCACAAATATTGATTGGTAAGAATTATTATGCTTTGTATATACTAAAATGCATCTCAATTCATGTTATCACACTGTATGAATTAGAAAAGGAAATAAAAAAAAGGAAAGAATTGGTTGCATCTTTTGTGAAAGGAAGTTTTAACTATTTTTTTTTTGAGATAATATTAGTTAACACATCCTCCCATCAGTTGATATTCATTCGTACTTTTTAGATATTAATCTTCTTTTTTTTTATTCTTTTTGGATTTTGGTGTTATTATTAGCGGATTCCACCTAAATTTCCAAGGTTAGCGGGAATAGATTTTGAAAGAGACATAACATTAACGAATCTAGATGGACAAGAGTGGCAAACGCGGTTGAGACGGGATAAAGCGTTTCAAACAGAAAAGGTATTGTGTATCGTCAAAGTGGCCACATTTTATGCAAGCTAGTGATATATCAGAGGTAGATATCTGTTTTTTTTTTTACGTTTATTAGAAATGAAAGTAAGATACATTTAAGAAAAATTACTAAGAAAAATGGACACAACTAGTCAGGATTCGGCAAGAGTTGTGAAAAGAATCTAAAGTGTTGCTGCTGATGTGGAGGTAGTCAAGAGGCTATGTGGAAGGCTACATAAGCAACCACGTTAAAGGCCAACTTAGCAAATATATATATATAGGGTAAATGATAAAAGTCGGTAACGAACTGCCAAAAATTACTCCAAGTATGCAACCTACTAATATAATTGCTCAGGTCGAAAACAAACCGGGTATTTTTGTACTTGGATATTTGAAAAGTTGTTTTTTACCGGGTCATGGTTCTATATGCTGAGTCACCTTACACGTGGAGTGCCACGTCTAAAAATTGCCACGTCACAAAGACACGTGCATGCCACGTCATCATTTTCTATTTATGTATATACTTTACCCCTATTTTTTCACATTCGTTGAACCCTAACCCGCCTCACCTTATTCCTTCTTCCTCGCCGGTATGGCTTCATCATCTTGTTCGTCAATTTCGCTTGAATCAAAACATAAAGGTCAGTTTCCAACTCATTGCGATTGCAATCCACCACAATTGTTGAAGCTACGCACCTCGTGGACTCCTGCAAACCCTGCTCGCCGCTTCCTGACATGTCCGAATTCCATGGTGAGTTAATTTAAATGTTTTCGTCGTTTTCGCTTGATTCAACCATAAAAATGCATCGTTATGCGTTTAAATTTCAGAATGTTTGGCAAAGGTGTGGTGCTTACTGGTTCGTTGATGATGAACTAAAAAGTGATTGGTACAAGTCAAATTTGACTGAACTACACAGAGCACTTAATGCAGATCAAAGGGAAACATTTAAGGAAGTGATGAGGAACAGAGAAAGGTTGGAGCAGGTTACTGAAGATTTTGAGCTTTACAAGATCGAAAAGGAAGAAGAAATTGTGAAGCTTAACATTGAGTTGCAGACAGTTAAGGCAAAAGCTGTCTTGATGAAGAACTTTGTGATAATCTTGTTCCTGCTTCTGGTTCTTGTTTTGTTTAGGTAGATGGATGGAATTCATGTTAGTGTTGTTTTATGGATGGTTGGTGTAGTAGATGTAAGGTAGATGAACGTGTAAACAAGTAACATTTAATGCAACTTTGATACTTTTGCAGTTTGTAGTTGGTGTATCAATTTAACTTCACCTTAATGCAACTTTGATGCTTTTGCAGTTTGTAGTTGGTGTATCAATATAACTTCACCTTAATGCAACTTTGATGCTTTTGCAGTTTGTAGTTGGTGTATCAATTTAACTTCACCTTAATGCAACTTTGATGCTTTTGCAGTTTGTAGTTGGTGTATCAATATAACTTCACCTTAATGCAACTTTGATGCTTTTGCAGTTTGTAGTTGGTATATCAATTTAACTTCACCTTAATGCAACTTTGATAATGTTGTTGTCATTTAAACTGCATATACATACACCTGCTAAATGCCTGAACTATCATGCATATACAGTTGCAAAATGCCTGAACAAACATGCATATATCAGCAGTTTGTCAAAAGTTAATTAAAATTTGAAAACATTGCACACAAGGTAGCATTCAATAAAGATCCATAAAGATAAGGGTCTAAAGATAACTCATAAAGTGCACACTGCACAAGTCGTCCCACACATGACCCATTACATACCCTACATTACTACCATCCAAACTACTAGACATATTATACAGACGGGTACCAAAAGTGCAGTGTCCAAAAAGATTCTTGACCATTGGAGACCACAAAAGCAAGCAAAATAAGTGGATCTATGGGACCACATCACATGGACTTTGTCTTGGAACATTACAGTGCATAATTTACTCCTACTACAATAAACCATACAACCAATCCCATACCCATTGTATTCCCCCACTGCTACACATCAGTTTCATCTGGGAAGGTAAATGGCTTTTCAAAAGATGCACCAGTCCCATCTTTTGGAAGCTTTGCTCTCCATTGATTTGCAATTCTTTCAGATTTCTTCCTCGGCTTCACATGATGTGGATCTTTCTTCCAAATGAAACCCTTTGGATGACCCTCACCAACATCTTCAGATTCAGTGGGTTGTGTGCTGGTATCTTGAGTCAATGTAGGTGCCCTGCTTTCTTGAGTAGGTGGTTCTGACTCATGGAACAGTCTCCTAGCAGTTGGTGGCCGTTCCAATTCAATTTCCTCATCAACAACCTCTTCATCTAAGCCAGATTCATTGACTATCTCCATGTTTTCATTCCACACAAGGTTAGTATCCACCAATGGTTGCTCATTAACATGACCAGGAACAACTCTACCAAATATCTGTAGTTATTTAAATATATTGAGTTTCGATCTAATATAATAAGCAGGCAACCATGTCCTAGAAATATGGGTGAAATTAGAAAGGGAACTAAGAGGTACCTCCTTATCTGTGACAAAATCAGATCTTTGCTCATCTACCACAGCTTGCTCATTAACCACACCTTGCTCATTAACATCTCCAGGAATATCATCACAAATCATCTATATTTATCAAAACATCATCACTTTAGATCCAAGATAATAAGCAGACACAACAAAAGAAAATAATAGTATGCTAAGGAAATTAAGAGTTACCTCCTCCTCTGTATCAGTAGGATTAACATCACCTCTACCACCTCTACCTCTACCACCTCTACCTCTACCACATCTACCTCTACCTCTACCACCTCTACCTCTACCACCTCTACCTCTACCACCTCTGGTTACCTTTCCAACTGTGATACCTTTATCTTCATCCTCAGTAACACCACTAGGACCTGCTACTGATGCACCACCTCGACCCCTTCTCCTACCTCTACTCACTAATGCAGGCTTTGGTCTAGTTGCATTCTTGCAATAAGTTATTAACCACACCTTGCTCATTAACATCTCCAGGAATATCATCACAAATCATCTATATTTATCAAAACATCATCACTTTAGATCCAAGATAATAAGCAGACACAACAAAAGAAAATAATAGTATGCTAAGGAAATTAAGAGTTACCTCCTCCTCTGTATCAGTAGGATTAACATCACCTCTACCACCTCTACCTCTACCACCTCTACCTCTACCACATCTACCTCTACCTCTACCACCTCTACCTCTACCACCTCTACCTCTACCACCTCTGGTTACCTTTCCAACTGTGATACCTTTATCTTCATCCTCAGTAACACCACTAGGACCTGCTACTGATGCACCACCTCGACCCCTTCTCCTACCTCTACTCACTAATGCAGGCTTTGGTCTAGTTGCATTCTTGCAATAAGTTTTGTTGTGACCCTTTTCCCAACAGTTGTGGCAAGTCATTTGTCTTCCAACCCGACTGACTTGATGATCATTTTCTGATGAGTGCCTTATCCTTTTGTGTTTGGGTCGTCCAGGCATTCTTCTCATGATTGGTGGGACCATTGGTGGATGATCAGTCTTTGGCCAGCTTGCAGACCCTTTAACAGGTTTAATAGAATATGCATATGTGTTCTGCTAGCTTTCCTTTTTCAACCATGTACTCACTCCCTCATCTGGTTCAATGTTGCAGTGGATGTAGGCTGCCACAGCATGCACACAAGGTATACCACTCAACTCCCACAGCTTACATTCACATGTTTTTGATTCTATTGACACACCAAATGATTCATTTGCACTTCTCACTTCAAAAACTTGAAATTCACTTTGATATACAACCCATTCCCTAACATAAGCAATATAGTGTTAATGAAAACATTAGAAATGTAAAGTTATCAGTGAAGAACCCCTAAATATATTAAGTACTTTTTAATATATAGTTTACCTCTGTTTCACCTTCTGCAACTCAATGTACTTTCTTATAGATGGACAAATTGCATCTTCCAGTGCACGTGCCTGTTGTTTCATACGGTACAACCTTTGCATTAGATAAACTCTTATGTCTTCTAGCATTGTGATAATAGGTTTATGTCTGGCATCCAGGATGGATCTGTGGTAGCTCTCACATATCCCATTCTCATATGCTGCACAAGCTCTGTCCATTGCAAAGTATGCCCTGCACCATGTGTTTGGATCCCTCTCTATCAGATAGTTGTAAGCACCCTCATCTAGTTGTTTAATGTCTTGCATTATGTGATTAAACTTATCAACTATGATACTTGAAGCTGCAGACCAGAACAATGCTCTGAATTCCACTCCTGACCATTTCTTCTTGAAGTTGGCATAGATATGCCTGGTGCATTGTCTATGCTCAGTAGCAGGCAACCATGTCCTAACTGCCTCAATCAGTCCCTGCAACAGTCAGTCATCAAGGATTTATATTGACCACTGAATAGATAATGTACCTCAGTGTTAGATAATTATAATTGACCAAAATGAAAAGAAACTGATGTGATATACCTTGTGTCCATCTGAAATGATTGTCACATAGTGGCCATTGTGTAACATTAAATCATCACACAATGAAGCTAGGAACCAGCACCAGTTGTCTTTGTTTTCAACATTCACAACTGCCCAAGCAATTGGATACATTTGATTGTTGGCATCCCTACCCATTGCAGTCAACAACTCTCCTTTAACTCGGCCTTTTAGAAAACACCCATCAAGTCCTATTACCCTTCTGCACCCATCCTGCCATCCATCTTTTACACCCTTGAAACAAACATACATCCTCAAAAAGTATTGGTCTTTACATTGTGTACCTTTCTCTTCAGTCTCAAGCTTAACAGTTGATCCAGGATTACTATCCAACAAAGCCTGTCTATAATCCCACAATCTTGCATAATGCTCTTTCAAACCCCCCTCATGATCAAATATTGACCTCTGCTTTGCTCTCCTGCAAACATTCATGCTGACATTAATCAGGAACTTGGCTTTAATGTTTTCTCTCAACTGCCTGATTGGCAGCTTCTTTTGTTGCATTATCTCTTGAGCATAATGCTTGGCAATCCACTTATAATTGACCAATGAACCAAGGTTAAAGTTCCTGTTACACTTATGTGTAGGGATTAATGACTTGATCTGAAAAGATCTTTCAGTGGACATCCATGTGGCCCAAAGCCTAAATGGACACACTTTCTTCCCTGTTTTGTTTCTTTTAACTGGAGTGATCACTTTCTTGCACTTTCTCTTGTTTGCCTTTCCTTTCTTTGGAGTGGCACCTTTCTTTGGAGTTACACTTTTCTTTAGAGTTTTCTTCTTTTTACCACCAGTGCTACTTGATACGTGACTTGTTTGTGTTTCACTGTTAGCATCCCTCTCCATTTTTAACTTTGCAGCCAATTCCTGCTCAAGCCTCTTTCTCTTCCTGTTACCACTAGCACACCTGCCCTCATCCACATTCCTACCACATTTAACCAACAAACTCCTCCAATCATTTCTGCCATACCATAGTTGATAACCATGTGCTACCCCATAATTAGCCATGCAAAATTTAAGCTCATCAGGATTAGAGAACCTCAAACCTAACATGGGTTTCATGTCTTTCCAATCTTGGTCAGGGTTATGAATTGGATAGGTAACACCAGCCTTTACTTTGTACTTAGGATCTATCTCTAACTCCTCTAGTATTTCTGGGTTTGATTGTAACACCCCCGAAATTCACTGTTTTGCGGAAGCATAGTTTGGGGTGTTACTAATCAAATATCACAGCACAAAGATAAAGCAAACGACATCTATATGCAACGTTTGTAAATTAGTTACATTTCATAGATATAATGTTTGAAAACTTAGTGTTTTCGTATACAAAAATGTAGTTTCCCCTAGAGTCCACGCGTATAGCGGGAGATTCTATTACATAATCGTAATATACAAAAGATAATGCTAAGAATCTCCGTTAATGCAGTTGTGTTGAAATCATGCGACTCTAGCTAAATCCTGGAGTAATCCTACTCCATCCGGGTACCTGAGAAAACATGCTAAAAAGTGTCAACCAAAAGGTTGGTGAATCTCACAGGTTTGTAAGTAATATCAGCTTTGAACACGAGATTTCATTAGTAATGCCCGCAGGCGTAAAATCAGCAATTGCAATCTAGCAATCGTAAAACCAGTATTTGCAATCCAGCAAATGTAAATAAGTAAGTTTATACCGTTGCCATGAGGCTCATAATCGAAGCTTAACCCGTAAGTAATAAGTTTGCTCCCGTGACATGCTCGTAAATGAGCAAGCATCAGTAACGAATAAGTAGTCACCCGTTTCTACGTGTAAATCAGTACGTGGCAGCGCTACTGCCCCGGGTGGGGAGGGTCATTTCCCTAATGGATCCATTAACTAGTGTTCGCGCTTAAGTCCATAACTAACGATATATGACGGAGAGACTTCTGTAAATAGTAAACAACTCATGCAATTCCGTTTGGTATAGTAAACAGTTTTAATACTTGTGTTCAAGGAAAAGTAGTAGCATGTTTCTCCCCCAATACGATAAAACAGTAAAAGTGGGGCCGTAAGACTCACCTGAGTCTTGAAATAAGCTGTAGCAAATAGCAAGTAGTAATTATAGCAAGTAGGTTCTCCGAACTCGTAACCTTCAAATGCCTAATCATATGAAGTTATGTAAGTATGCGTCTCACGAGACGTTTCGTTTAGTTGTACACAACTAGTATATCCAGTGTTTATCCGTATGTTTGTAATTGTTCGTTTGTTAGAAAACATGTTTGGCCCATTGGTGACGGTTTGTATTAGTAATAGTCAAAGTATTATCATTGCGTTTGAAACATTTTGTACTGAAACGACGGGGGTCCGGGGGCAGCGCCCCTGGTTGCGGGGTTCCAAGGGGTGGCAACCCCTTGGCGGGGTCCAAGGGGCAGAGCCCCTGGTCGGGGTCGAGCTGCCGAGTCAGCTCGGAGGGAAAAATGCACATTTTCTACATAGTTTTAGTGAAAATCTCTTTAAAAATTCTTATTTCTGCGACGTTGGGTGCGACGTCGCAGGCAAGGATTGCGACGTTGAGTACGACGTCGCTAAGTGTGACATTCGCAAATTAATGCGACGTAATATGGGTCGTCGCTAAGTGCGACGTTGTTTGAGTCTGCGACGTTAGAGTCTGCGTCGCTATATGCGACCTCACGAATTAATGCGACGTAAAGGCTGGCGTCGCTATATGCGACGTTGAGTATTTGTGCGACGTCGCCCACGACGTCGCAATGATGAACACCAACCCAGAAACTTTCGGGTTTCGAGAATTTCCGATCAAAACGCAAATCTAACCCATTTTTGAGCTATAAAAACGTGTTTTCTTCATGTATTAGGTTATAACTATGTTGTGTACACATCAAAACATCAAAACATTACACCAAATTGAATAGATCTAAGATTTTAGAAATTTCTTACTTTGGCAAATCGAGCTAAATGGAGGATGAAATGATGAAAACGGTCTTGATATTCTTGCTCCACTCGTGATGGTGATTCCGAATATGTGATTTTTGTGGTCGAGATTTGATTCCGAAATTTTGGTGTGAATTGAGGTTGAGAGAGTTTTGGGATGAGAGTGTGTGTTTTTGAAATGAAAAATGAAATGAAAGAGTTGGGTGGGGGATGGTGGTGGCTGATCCAAAGGCAAGGGAGGGGAAAACATCCCTCAAAACCCGGTATTTACTCCGTGTCCTAATCGATAAATCACTAGTTTTTAGTATTTGACCAAACGTTTATATATTTTTAATATATAATTGGAGTATTTAAATAAAATACCTTGAAATTAATGATAAAAACATTTGTCGAAGTATTTAAATTATTAATTCGCGTTTATTACGTTTTGTTGCATTATTTAAAATGTCGTCGCGATAATATGTAAATAATGTCCGTTCAGTTGCGTATTTTATACAACAAAATACTTTCTCATTACTTAAGTAAATTTCTGTCACCAACGTCCAAATAACTGTGTCGGACTCCGTCCGGTTAATGCGTACGAGTCATCCAAATCGCGTAAGTACACACATATATATATAAATCACCTTATATATATATATACAAATAGAGTCTGTAATTAGTCCTATTACATACTAATTACAACTAGTTACAAACAATTAGGCATAACTAATTATCCTAATTATGCGGGTGTTACATTGATCTACTGTCCACTCTATGAGGATCCATAGGATCATAAGAATATGTCTCATTAAAAGAGCTAAGAAACTTATTAGTACAAAGCTTGTTCAAGAAGGGGTCATCAATGCCGTTGTGTGGGATAACAACTAGGTCCTCACCTTCATTGTGCATTTGCACATAGGGTAATACATCTTCCTCAATTTCAATGTCAGATTCATCTTCAGAACTTTCATTTAATTCATCATCAATTTCATTTAACCAAGACATAATGTCATACCCCATGTGTTCACAGTATATATGCAATTTACCCCCTTGTCATGTCCAATGAAATGGCTTTCTTTCAAATGACCTTCATGCATAATCTCCCTTAACCCACTTTGTAAACTAAACCCAGGAATGCAGTAATAAATTTTTTTAACAATACCGTAGCAAGAAGCACTCAGGTACTCAATAAGTTTGTCAAAGGGAACATCACTGAGATCTTGATCTACCATAGTATCTGCATCTCCATTTCTATACCTTAACGGCTTTGGAACGAACACTCCATCGTGGTGCACAGTCACCTCCAAATAGAACCGCTTACTACTCATCTGCCATAAACATTTAAAATTTTAAATTAACGTCATTTTAAATTACAAACGGTTAACGAATAACTAACATAACTGTCATAGTATTATTTTCAAAAAAAATTTGAGTAACATTTTTTTAGGGTTTCAAAAATTTGGGGATTTTGAGTAAACATGTAACTATCCATCCACATTCAGCCACAGATGTGTTATTATTCATCAAAAAAACATGAATCAAACTAAAACCCTAATTTTGTTCATATATCTTCCACAATTAGGGTTTCATTTTTTCGTCAAAATGAGCTAAATAAAACGAACAACAGTTGTAGCTACTAATATACCTTACTAAGAGCGCGAGATATGCAACATTAAGAGCACGATTTACTGGAAATTGCAAGGATTTGGTGTACAGTAAATGATGGTGACGATCGTGTGTTTTTTGGGACGAGGTGTATTAGGTTGATAAATGAGATCCGTGCGTATATAACTTATACGTAATTTTATGTTTTTTTTTTTAAAACTCCACGTCAGCTTTTATTTCCATGTCACCAATAACAAATAAATGAAAATTGAATTTGACCGGTCAATCCGGTAGCAGGTAACCATATTACCGATCCAAGTACAAAACTAGCCAGTTTATTTCCGACCTGAGCAATTATATTAGTAGGTTGCATACTTGGAGTAATTTTTGGCAGTTCGTTGCCGACTTTTATCATTTACCCATATATATATCTCATATCGTTTGTTTTAGAAAGAATTTAGTAGATTAAGTTAGAAACTTGAATGGTGACTTTTGGCTGTAAGTGTTAAGACAAGGAGGAAATTAAGCTTTTAACATGAATGTGATTGTCTTTGCAATGTAAGATAGCTAGCCGTTATTATTGTTTATTATATGTTTTTATTTCATCTCGGTTTTTTGTGTTTTACAATCTTATATAACTTAAATTTTGTTTTTGTATCCATAATACTGGATATGGATATATAGTTAGAAAATGCTGACACCGTCCATTATCATTTAAGTGTTTGAAGTTAAATATTCACTATATGATGCAATAAGATATGTGTTGGTAATATTCCATGATGTCTCGAGGTAGTTGTATAAGCGGAACATTATCCGTGTAGTGTTGGATGTTTAAATCAATGAGTTCTTCATCTAATTTGCTATGGTTGTTATTATAATATATTGATACATATTGTTAAACCGTTTGAAATAAACACTTCGCACGTTAACACAAACAAACGTATAAATAAATTTTGAATTGCCAAAAAAATTGTGTTCCGGGTGAAATGTCAATGAGCCAATAGACTGTCCGTCACTCGTGCGCATATTACTTCTGTCATTAGCACCCTTGTCGTTAGCACTCTGGTCAGGTAGGATCCGGGCATTCGGCAATGTCATGCTTCCATGGAAATGTCTTACATTTTAGTACCGAGTCTTGTAAATATCGCATGTTAATTTATTACTTCGTAGTAATTTTTTTTTAATGTCCGTAGAATTACAATTTTAAGCAATGGATATTCAACACACCATAATCTTTGAAAAGAGCAATTTTCCATAATAGCCAAAGCACATTTTATTAATCAAAGATGTTACACCACAAATTAGCTCAAAATACTGAATTAGAGACTTACTATAATAATAACTCTTACTATGGTTATAAAATTCTAACTACAAAAGGCAATTATTCAAAAAGAATAAGTTCAGTATTTAAAACAATAGGACAAACTGATTGACCTTTAATCAATTTTGGTAAATTTTAATAAAGACTTGTACACTAAATTTTAATGAATCATCACGGGAATTCGCATACATGCGTTCATTACTTTGGTAAGACTAAAATTCGAATTCAACCACTCCTTGGAAAAACAACTTTACAATTCAATGAAATCTTTAACATTAAAAGATTAGTCGCTAAAGGTAATGTTTTTCATATCGTATATGGAACCTGGACATCACTTGCCGAACATTACATTATATGGATTGGTGAGTTCCGTCCATCTGAAATAATAAAGGTACGATATTTAATTAGCTTCATTATTAATTTTTTTTAACTCTAGCTACTTATATGTTGTTTGGTTCATTTTTTTTTTAAATAGACTTTAAAATACCTATACTTTTTATACTGTTTTAGTCTATTATGTGATTGATTATTTTTAAAATGCATAGTGTTTTTTATTGATTCTTAGCGTTCAATGGATTATTATTATTGTTATTATTGTTATTATTATTATTACTATTTTTTTATTATATATTTTTATACATATGATGATGATGATTGTATTAAGTCTCTCATCTCTCAGTTATATATATTTTTATACATAAAAAATATGCAAAATTATAAAAAAATTAAGGTGGGTCGGCTCGGTTAATTTGGTTTGGTTTTAATACATTAACCATAACTAAACCGCTTTAATCGGTTAATCGAAATTCAATAACCGAACCGTCGGTTAATAACTTGGGTTGGTTAATTTGGGGCGGTTAATACGGATAATTCGGTAATGGGTCGGTTTTCGATTTCTGTTGCTCACCCCTAGATTTTTTTATCCAAGAACCCTTCAACTCGAAACCCGCCAACCTGATTATTTTTTGGGTCGAATTTGGGTCACCTATAAGTTTTTGGGTTAACCCGACAACCCCGAATAAATATTAGATGTAACATCCTCTCCCGTGGCCTGTATTTCTCTATTTAAATTGGATAATTAATTGTTCTAGAAATTTAATTGTTATAAATTGCTTTATTGTGAAACTTGGTGAAATAGGTCTTAGAACTTATTGTGATAAATAAAATGTTGATTGGTTTAATTTATTAAAGGTGACGGTACAATAAAATAAATTTCTCGCAAAATGGTTCTAGGTTCCAGACAATAGATTTAGGACGGGTATAAAATACCCAAAGTGTTAGGTCGGTGGATAAAGGGACCGACCCATTTTCTCCACCACTTTACCAATTCCTTTTCCATTTCATTTCAAGTAAAAACACACACAAAACCCTAACCTAAAATCAAGGTTTGATCATCAAATTGGAAAGTGTAAATTGAGGTTGTGAATCCTAGCAAGCATCATCATCATCTAGCTTGATTTATCTTGCTCTTCCATTAATGGTAAGTAAGTTTTTATTTCTTAAACCCAAGTGATAGGTTTGATGAGAATTGATGAATTGATTGGTTTCTTGAGTTTACATGGTGATTATATGTGATACATGATGATATGTGATGATTCTTGATTAGTTGTTTAGACCCAATTTTAATTTCTTGAGCTATGATTTGAGTTAGTTGAAAACTAAATAGATTTTATGATTTTGATGTAAAGATTATGTAACTTGATGTTATTGTTGTTGAGTGATGTTAACTAGAATTAAAAGTCTGTTCCTTTGATGTTAAAAATCGTGTATAGACTGAATTGTGGTGCAAAAGTTAGGATTTTGGGTATTAGGTTCGTGCTAAAATGAAGAACACAAGCTGCTGCTGCCCAGATGATCAAGCCGGCGGCTTGGCAGCTTAGCCGGCGGCTATGTGGGTTTGGCTTGGGAAGCCGGCGGCCAGGAGGCTTAGCCGGCGGCTAAATGCCTTTGGCCGACGGGTCAAGGACCCTAGCCGGCGGGTAAAAATGGCTTTAAAACACGTTTTATTTCTGTTTGCTCAAAACGGGTTAGAGCCGGCGTTCTAGGGTGGGGAACCGGCGGCTGGCCTTGGAAGCCGGCGGCTTTGGGGGTTTAGCCGGCGGCTTATGGTCTTAGCCGGCGGCTACATGGTTCAGCTCCACTTTCTCATTTCCTTGTTACAACTTAATATTAATTGGTTATTATGTGTTATATAATGATTGTTAACACACGAGTGGGACTTATAACTTAGATAATAGTGGTGTTAAATCCCTAATGTGATTAGTTGATATGAGTTATATGTTGATGATTTCAATTACTAGCTTGTTTATGATGTTGATCCTCAGATCCTCTAAAAGACAAAGTAGCACCGGGAATCTGAGTTGGTAAAGACGAAGGTATCGGTGAGTGGATTCGGAACTCACCATTGAATTTAGTTGTGATCATTGGATTACAACGAATAAGCGTGATATATTGTTGTTGCTTATTTAATATACTTTGTTGATTATTACTCTATGTGCAATGTGTGGCCTTCGGGCATCAGTTGTTAATGAGGTTAACGAGTTGTTGAATGGTTGGTTGGGCTAGTTGGTTATCGTGTGAATGATACAGGGATTTACTTCATTTGTTGTGTGTATTGAACTGTATCTGAGTAGGATAACCACTAGCTATCGGTCTCGTCCGTTATGGCCATACGGATAGGTTGGATAAGTGTTCTTGAGGAGCCACCCGGGTTATTGGTTATCCCCAGAGCCGCCGATCCTCATTATTGTGTTGTTTGTTGTAATTAAGTGATTGTGCTAAGTTGAATGTTGTGTGATGAACTCACTCACTTAGCTATTTGCTAATCCCTCCTCTCTACTTCCTGCATATTATATTTTTGGGATAGATGGGTAGCAGGAAGTTGATGCTCTAGGAGCTGGGAATGTCTTGACAAGCATGCTACTCTGATAATGTTTTGTACTAAACAAGTTGGTTTTTATATGATGCCTCAATTAAGATGTGGTTAAATAGTTTTTGAACTAGTATGAATTAAGCTATGAACTGTTTATGTAATCTAATTATGGTGCAGTAAAACTAATGATGTGTTTTAAATTACTACGCTTCCGGTTTATTAATATAATATTGATATATGAAATGAGGGGCGTTATATTAGATGTAGCTAAAAATTTAGAAGTTTTTTTTAATATAATAATCCGACGTATTTAATGGTGTTTTAGTATTAAATTTTGATTAATTTAATAGGTGGTACGAGTTTTTTGAATTTTATAAACAATTTTATGCCTATTAATGTGATCTATTTAACCCGAAATTAATCCGTTAATAGAAAATGACAAAAAAAACATGTTGATCTCACTATATAAATGGGTAATTTGGGTCGGGTAAGGATGGGTTAAAATGAGGTCAGGTTTGAGTTGACTACTTTTGACCCACCAACTCGATAACCCGAACGGGTCAACTCGACCCAACCCGAATTGCCACCCCTACATTTAGCCTTACCCTAAGTGGAGAATAATGAATTTTAGGGTTTAAGTCAACGATCGCCAACGTACTCTCCTTTTTGTTCCGAGATAACCAATCAACCGGTTTTATTACCATGATCACGTACCAACGAACTTTCAAATTTCGTGTCGAAGTCACCAATCTACTTTTACCTACGGGTTGGAGATCGCCAACATACTTTTAATACGGAGTTAAGATCGCCAATAAAAATTACAAAGAAATTCATTTTTTGAAAGTTCGTTGGTGATCATGGTAATAAAACCGGTTGATTGGTGATCTCGGAACAAAAAGGAAAGTACGTTGGCGATCGTTGACTTAAACCCTGAATTTTATTGGTCAATGGTACCATTGTCGTACTTATTTAAAACTGTATGCAAATTTGTAATGGACAATTAAATTGAGTCGGTGATTCGTACACTACCATTTTTCGTCCGTACAATATTAAATATGTTTTACAGTGTTGTATTATACAACATCATGAAACATCTTTCGTTGTATTAGATAAAACACCTGTATGACCGGGAGTAATACATGTATAGAAATATTGAACTATTGAAGTCTATAAAAATGGGTATAGTTTTCAGGAGTATAAAAAAGTTATCAATTAATAGCAACGAAGTATTGTGCGGAGTGATAAGATAACGAAACAATGTTTTCTTCATAATAAAAGAGTTTTTATTGACATTTATCGTAATATATCAGCCATCTTTTACTCAAATTTTCTCTACTAAAATTACATTTTTATCAAATAGACTTTCAAACACTTCTCTTAATTATAACTACTACTTAAAAAGATAATTTAGAAGGCACCACTGACCCTACCATATTTTAATAGTACGCATCCGCTCAACGCGTAAAGAGCATCAACGACAGACAAATCACATATCCACAAATCAACCATATGTGCTAAGGAATGGATTCGAACCCCTAACCTAAAGGTCACAAAGGTAGAGTCTGGTCGTTTGCGATGACGGTAGTAGGTACCACTTGAGCTATGCTCAATTATAATTACTACAAAAAGCTTACAAAATTTAATCGGTTTCTTTTCTCATTAAAAAATTTCATTTTCAAATCATATTTATACATTCAACCTAGTTTCAATTTCCATAAGATGCACAATAGTACTTAATCATGACAATACATCAATACAAGTTTTCTTAATTAATTACTGCAAAAGCTCAAGAATGAAAGAAAGAAGGATGCATATCTAGTTCAGGAATGTTAAACAAAAATTAATCAATAGACTGAAGAATTACTTGTGGATGTTAGACTTGGTCCTGTAATCTTGGTAGCAACTAAAACCTTCTTTGAAATTGGAATATTGTCTCTTCAGTAGTTTGTATGCTTTCAATTCTTTTGGCCCAAAACTTGTCATTTGTTCCTCAAATTTAAATTTCAAAGGGCAGTGGGAGTCAAAAAGCTCGTTCACATCCTTTTGACCAACTTTAAATATCAGATTTGTATGTTTCTCATCCTCAAAAACAGAATCCTCCGTCTTTGGACTTTCCTTTGACGATTTACTAGAGAAGGCAGCGGGCTTATATGAAGCAAATGATTGCACAGCCTGCGAACCATGAAACACATCTTCTTTATCATCAGCAAGAGAAACGATATGATCATCACAACTTTGAGATTCTAATGATGTAACTTCATTAGCTACTCTCATCACTTCGCCACACTCAAGATCAATTTCTGAGTCTGCAGGTACGTTATCTGCTTTTAACATGCGAGTTTTATGATAAGTCATCAAAACTGGAATGGGAATAACTGGGCCCACTAAAGATTTACTTGGCATATGTTTATCTGACCACTTATTACTACGGGATGAGGGAAACCGGAAGAAAAAAGGAGGTAAGTGAGGTTGGTCGCATGGAACTTCCAAGAACTCAAAGGGTACATGCTTGAATTTTCCTGGGAGATCTGAATAATTAGAGAAGCCAAATCTTAAAATTTTCCTCGGAAGATTTGCCCACACACTCCTTAAAGCAATTTCATGTATACTGGTTGGCAAGCTAACGTCTTTATAAATATCATGAATACTTAAAGCCCCGTTTAATCCACTGGAACCAAACATGTCCAATTTTTGGCATACGTTTTCATGGAAATCCTCCCTCAAAGAAGCTTTCTCTGGGATTTCGTTATCATAAGTTTTAACTAATTCTTTGCTCAGAATTCGGGCAAGATCAGATTTCAAATACCCTTCAAGCCAGTCAAGTTTCAGGTATTGAAAAATCTTTTTAAACTTATATTCCTCTTCACCTGTTTCATACAAAACAGAATCGTCTAAACCCAAAGCTTGCTCAATGTGGCCTTTTCCTGAGGTTTTTAAATAATCCCACGAGGCGCAATATCTATGGTATTCAAGCTTCCCTGATGATGTTAATGTAATGAGTGTAAACCCACCAAATATATCCGGCTCAAACAATTGAGAAGAGATATCGCTATCAAGAATGCCAAAACCCAAAACGAATTCTTTCTTTTGTTGCCAATTTATCCAACTAGGAAGCCGGTCTTTACCGAACTCCACTTTTACAAGACAACTACCACAGCGACATTCACTGGTAACCAATAAAAGATCAGAAGGAAGTCCCCATGCATAAAAAGATGAAGAAACAGACTCTCGAACATCTGGGCCGTAGCAGAAAAGACTAAACTCACCATTCCAGAAAGACCCCAATAAAATAACATAGCCCGTTTCAGAAGCCCAACTATACGTAACATCCTCAGAATGAGACCTTAATTCGGACAGACTAGAAACAGTGACATAGCCCGGGTGAGCAACATTATGCGCCCAACGTAAAACAGGAATCATAGGTTTTCTAATATCACAAAGGAAAACCATGTGATTTGAAGCCACAGTGAAATGATATCGATCAGGAGCAGCAATGGAGAATGCAAGAAATCTGTCATTACCTCCATGATTGGCACTAAGTTTTAACAATGGGATGACATTCGAATTCTCGGACCTTGAATCAACAAGAAAAACGATACTTGAATGAACAACGATCAGGATTCTTGGATGCCAACTGAAATCACAACTCAACCAACCTCCTTTCTCATAAATAACAGACTCATCCCATACAGCTTTTACTTTCCTCCCGATCAACGATGGAGATGAGATTGAGGGTCTAGAGCAAGAATCCAAATCAAATATAAACAAATCACCGCTCTCTAGCAAGACCAAACTTTCTTCTGGCACATGTGGGCTCCAACAAGCATGGACAACTGCAGAACTTTTGAACTTTCTGTTACCGACTAATTCCAATCCTGGTGTAATTCTACCAGAATGCTCAATTGTGATTCTGATGTTGTAGTGATGAACAGAACAGATAGTGCTAACCAGCAAGTATCCAATTGTAGAATCACCTGAAACAAATAAATAAGTAGGTTTACCAAGTGGTTAACATTCAGAAGTTAGTGCACTATACTATTAACTAGAGGTGGCTATTTCGACCCGTTTACTTATGAATGGCTATATTTGGCTTATGTATGCCCTCTAATGCATCAAATGTATACAATACTAAAATAGCTTAAAAGAAAACAGGCCAAAAGTCGCTCAAAATATATTTGTATTGCCTAACACATCCTCTAATTGAAAAGAGAAAATACTATATAATGATAAATATAATTATAATTTTCAAGTTTTAAAGGGATATATATGTAATTCTTCCTAAATTATACAGGATACCGTAATTTTTAAAGAATACTTTAGAAAAGTTTGGACTAAAGTGTTTCAAGTCAACCCGCCCAACCCATTTTGACTTTCTACACAACCTACCCGTGGCATTTTTACTATTAACAAGTAGCAACAAAAAAAAATACGAAATTAAAGTACAAGTAGGTTTATTATAGAGCCAATAACTACACCAATAAACTTAATTTGTTTGTTATTCAATTTGTTGCTAATGGGTGACAGTGTTGCAAACGCTAGTAGCCAAGTGATGATAACAAATCAACAATTATGCCTACGTCCGAATTGCCTTAGATTGACACCAACAACATGATTACCTGAAATACATTCACAGTCAGCAAGTGGGCTCACTAAGATCTTGACGATCCGATGGCTCAATGCATTTTTCGATGTAAATACTTCACTTTCACCATAATCTCCTCTCACATTCAGCCGGGAATTCTCAACAGACAATATTACAAACCCAACTTGATCTGAGTTGGAACCAGTAGGAAAGAATGCCAGAGTCGAATTTGTACCGGGACATCGAAGCAACTGAAGGGGATTGTGTGAATCAAGTGTATCGGGGATTGACGTATACGATGTGAGTTGTGAGGCAATAGAAGTGGTGGTGGAAGGGAGGATAGAAGACGATGTATGGAGGAATCTAGGGAGAGAAAGTTTAGGGAAAGGAGGAGGGATTTGAGGAGAGATGGAAGGTGAAGTAAAAAGAAGATCGTGGGTTTGTGGTTTTAAAGATGGATTGAAGATCAAAGGTCCAATTTCTTTGGTGGTGGCCATAGGGGAGAGAAGCAATGGCGGAGAGTGTACGGAAGAGATTGGCCACAAAGATTTCCATTCATCAGAGGTATCCATCATCTTGTATTAAATATCCAGAGATTATTCGCCAGTGAGCTGCAAAATGCAAAGACAGTATATACCATCACTATGTTTCTTTAGGAAATATCATTTTCTACAATTAACAACAATTTTGAATAATGGCCATGGCCAATGATTAATTTGGATGCATGAGTTGCCTTCACCTCTTGTAGTCAACAAACAATATGTAAAAACTAAAACAAAAGGGAGGTAGATTTTTTTTCACGTCAATGCACGTAAAAAATCGTAAATAGAAGACATCATTAATTATCTGAGGTATTATTAAGAATGTAACTGTTTGGCACTCTATTTAAGTAGCTAAATATTTTACATGTCAGTCTAGTTAGAGCTAAATTTGGTTTAAAACTCAAGAAAGCTTTTGTTGCAAGTTCATACTTCATACATCCCTCCTCTAGACAAGATTGGTTATTTGCACAAAGTACTCAAGTAGTTTACAACAAGGTTGCCACATACACACACAAAACTCTATCAATTACGTATGCAGTTATATGAAAAATGATATGAGACAAATTTTGATGATATCTAAATTATAATTAAAATTGTCAACTAAACAATGAATGTCTAAATTGTAAATATTTGACCACCGAAGTTCTAAACCACTGATAATCGATTAAATCAGGTAATTACACAAAGAACCGATCAATTACTCAATAACAAAACCATCACACACAAACACATACATACCTAACCTTACAACTAAATATCCAAAAGATAAAAACTACCTAGATTAGTGATGGGGAGTTGGGGACCCAAGGGGTGCACAAAAAAGCAGCCTAAAGCTGAACGAAGGGCCGCGTTTCTAATGTTGTGTTGAAGTGGTAACTAATGCGGACTAAAGGCATAACGTGTTAAAGTGCTGTGCAAAGACAAGATTAAGAATAGAATCTAATTAGTAGTCAGAGTGTCAATAGTTCATGTGTATGCGTCGATTCACTTAATATCATATCAGTAAAATTACCAAATATTTTTACATGTCTCTCCAATAGTTGACACTTATCAATCTTAAGCATGACATCACAATTTCAAAACTGAAAAAAGATCACTAGAATGACCGCAATATAATCACAAAACATTATTAATGAGACACACAAAACATAAGATGAACATACAACGATGATGATACTCATTTCGTATTATGTATAAGAACATGGAGTCCATTCTCCATGGAATGTTAAGGAATCAAAGTTGATTTAATACAACGTGACTTCCTTCACGCTTAACAATTATTAAGTTACTAAGTGCTTTGTACTTCTCATAATATCATGTGAATTAGCCACAACAACGTTACAAGAACAGGGTCTGAATTTCATTGTGGCATTTTAACAAACAGTTGGTGGATGCTCTTTGTTTAAAAAATTCATTGCTGGTTACTAAAGTAACTGAACATAAAAAGTAATCTATCTAGATTAAAATCTAACGTGATAGTAACGTACAGTCATACCAATTAACCATAACATCTCAATCTCCCAAACAAAAACAGGGCATGAAATAATAATAAAAAAATACCTGATAGACTTAAAAAGAGATTGATTAAAGAAAGTGACGAGAATGGTTGGGAAATCACCAGGGCCGCCGAGGAGCAGGGTGGCTTCTGGACTTCGCAGACTTCAGCAGGGTTCGGAGTTGTTAATATTTTATGTGATCTTGTTCCGTAGAAGGAACGGGGAACGGGGGAGGGGAACCAAAATAGAAGTGGGAAATTTATTTAATGAAAATTTAAGAATTCAAGAAGGGTGCGTTTAATTACGGAAAATTCTCTCATTTTTCTAAAAAATTTTCTTAAAAAACTTGAAAAATAGAAAACATCTTCAAATATGAGTTTTCTAAGAGTACTCCCAATGGTCCTCGTCACTTTTCGTCACTTTCAAGTGACGAGAGTGACATTGTTGGCACCACCTCGTCACTTTGCCTCGTCACTTTGTCTCGTCACTTTTCCGTAGGGATGAGCAAAAATACCAAAATACCGAAACTGAACCGGTACCGAACCGGACCGGTACCGAACCGGTACCGACCGTTACAAATGGTACGGTATTCCGTTTTTGATTTGGGGCAAAAAAAAACCCGGTATCAACCGGTCGGTACCGGTTGGTACCATGCACACCAAAATACCTAAACCGAACCGGAACCGCACCGGACCGGTACCAACCGATACAAATGGTATGGTATTCGGTTTTTGATTTGGGACAAATTAAAAACCGGTACTAACCGGTCGGTACCGGTTCGGTACCGGTATGGTACCACGCTCACCCCTACTTTTCCGACAATCGTCGGGGGTTTTTTTGTGTGTGTATAACTAAAGGTAAATTGATAAATGTGGACCCAAAATTAAAAGTGACGGAGTCACTGATGGCAGGGGTTCATAAGTTTCAGTCAGTTTTGTAAAAAGCTTACGTGGCGCATACGTGACGCATACGTGACACGTCAGTTTTAGTCAGTTTATGTCACTGTTGGGGGTGGTCTACAAAACTTTTCTATGAAAAGGAAAATTCATATTTTCCCTTTTATAACTAAAAATTTGAAAACCAGTTTTGATTGTTTTCCAAGTTTCTATTTCTACTCTCTTAGAAAATGAAAAGTTCATCCCCACATTTGAACGCATTTTGTGACACCCCGCAAATTTAAACGCGATTATAAACGAAATTTCATGCATTATTAGGCTAATTCCCTACTTTGAGTGAATTCACAACTACTTTTAGAGGTAAGCCTAACAAAGCCCAACTAGTTAATACGCGTAGTATTACGTATTCGTAATTAGTTGTAATTACGTACGAGACGATTGGAACTAACGCGACAAAAATATACGACTGTTTGTGAACGAAATTATTTAATAAGACGAGATTATTAAATAACGTTAACGTATATTAAATATTATGTCAATAATATTTACAATGTATTATATAACGTAAAACGTTTATTGCGTAAACTGAAACGAAACAAAGTTAAAATTTTATAAACTTAACAAAAATTATTTAATAAGATATTTCAACTAAAATATATTCTAAAAAGATATTTAAAAATCTACCAATTAAAAATAATTCAATAATTTACGATCGGGTAAACAAACACGGACCAAATACCGCAAGCTAGGGACAAAGTCCCTTCTCCTTTTGGAACCATCAAAACCGGCCCACCCCACCCCACTTCCACCTTCATTTGAATTTCACTCTCTCTCTCTACCTCTATTCCCTCTCAATTCTCTCTCTAAAAACCATCAAAAATCGCTAAAAACTACCACAAAAACGACTCGAATCACCTAACTTCTTTGGAATAAAACATACACGAGATCACGGGCTACACTTTCATCTTTTCAGATTTTAAAACCGACACGCGTAAGTTTCCGACACTTTTCGAAAACTCTTAGATTTCGGTTTTTCCTTTGTTATTTCATGTTTATAATGCTTAATATACCATGTATTAGTGTTACATTAACTTATTATGTCCAAAAACATCATTAAAAACGCTTTAAAAGTCAAAATTTGCATAAAAATCGCGAACAGCCAATTTCGCGAGCTGAGATCCAATCTCGGTTCGACTCGCGGTCTCAGCTCGGTTCGCGGACTCGGTTCGGTTCACAATCTCGATTCGGTTCGCGGACTCGGTTCGGTTCACAATCTCGGTTCGGTTCACAATCTCGGTTCGGTTCGCGATCTCGGTTCGGTTCGCGATCTCGGTTCGGTTCGCGGTCATCCCTGGTCAACATTTTTCAGCACTTTGAAATTTGCTTAAAATGGTTACCCAAAAGATAATACTTTGACATTAGAGTTTAAAAATGATATAAAAACTTAATTTCAATCATAAAAGTACTATTTACAAACACTTTGGACATAATTTAGTTGCGTGAACACTAACATGGATGGTCAAACTTAGACATCCACGTACTTATTAAATCTCATGCGTTTAGGACGTTAGGAGATTTCGGACTAGACTTGGGTTTTAGGTTTTGCTAGCACTCGCACTTTACTCAACTCAACAGGTGAGTTCACAGCCCCTACTTTTACTGTTTTAACTGCTTTTGAAGAGGGGTGGAAAACATAGTCAACGCTTTTGCTACGTGAGCAAACTTTTATATAACTGTTGTGATATAAATTGTGCTAACTATTTATGACTGCGGTCAAACGATTATAACTGTTAATTATGAAACGGGATTTCAAAAGAAAACTGGAATTGGGAATACACTGGAGAACGACCAGCCACACACGCTTTTACAAACTGGTTTTTATGAAACAACATTTTCATAAACGTATTTGAAAAGTCCATACTTCTTGGGCACACACACACAGAAAGTCCCTACGTCTTGGGCACCCACACAGAAAGTCCCTACGTCTTGGGCACGCACGCACAGAAAGTCCCTACGTCTTGGGCAAACAGAAAGTCCCTACTTCTTGGGCAAGATGCCATCCTACGTCTTGGATGAAGGCTCTACTTCTTGAGCAGATGGGTCCTACATCTTGGATGCCAGTCCTACTTCTTGGACACAACTTATACAAGTCCCTACGTCTTGGGCACATACATAGAAGTCCCTACTTCTTGGGCAGATACTGATGGGTCCTACTTCTTGGACAAACGATTTAGTCCCTACTTCTTGGGCACACTTGGAAAGTCCATACGTCTTGGGAAAACATTTTAAACACTACTTCTTGGATAAACAATTTAAATCCCTACGTCTTGGGTAAACTAATAGGATACTGCTTTCCTACGAAACTTAAACTGCATTTTGGGTAACATCCCACTTAAACTGAAAACTGCATTCTTTGGATGACATTCCACAAAACCTTACTTGATCGTGATGACGATAACTATTTGGTGAAACATTTCGAACTACCAACTATTATTGTAAACATAAAACCTGTGAATTCACTCAACCTCGTTGTTGACTTTTACTATGTTTTTCAGGGAATTAGCTGCGCATGTAAGATCCGCCTGCACATATGGAACATAGGCGACCCTTGAAGCAAATAGGATGCCAACTTTTGACAACTGGATTTCTTTTATATAACTAATCTGTTTTAGTCATATTTACGAAATCTACTTTTGTAAACTTAACTACTTTTGTACTTATACGATTCGATGAATCGTAAACTTTGTAACGATTACATTTGGCATCTTAATATATATGTTCTGTTGTAATCATAAGCTCTGATATGTATGCATGTACATCGTTATTGTGGCACCCCCGTACTTAACTAAAATGCTTCCGCTAAACAAAATCAACGAATCTGGGGGTGTTACACATTTTCTAAGTTTTCAATGTTTATTTGGAGAAATGAAACACTCCATATTTCATAAAAAAAACGAAAAAGGAAAATTGGGGAAATTTTTCTGTAACTAAACGCGTCCTGAATTTAAGATTTAAGTATTAAAATATGATATGAGATTACCACTCTTTTATCAATACACCACTTTTGTGTTTTACACTGTTGTACAGTATAAGACTATAAAACATGTTTAGTTGTGAATGGATAAAAGGTGGTAGTCTAGAGACTATGAAAAAACCGTATAACTTACATAATTACATTCGTTTTATTTTTCTTTTAAGAAATTCATTTTTAGTAAATTTTAGATCATCTCATTCACTTTTTACGGAAACATGTTTGACTACAATTAACTAGAACTAAAAATTGTAGGCGGAATTAGATATGGTATATTGTATCTCAAGTAAGAAGCAGAAAAAGATAAATGGATTACAAATATGTCATGGAGAGATAATATAAAGTATTACGGGGATAGAAACTATCAACATTCGACCCTCTCAAAACATACGTTAAAGATTAATAAACGGACCGTAGCCTATAACACACACAACCACCTTAAGGGAAGAACACTTGACTAGGCCTTCCCTGAGCCGCACTTAACTCCTTAGACATGGCAACATTTGTTATCAATACGCAAGATAATTAGCATGTGTCGCAATGCGGCACACTTTCTGGAGTGTCTCAACTTAAAAGGGTTAATGTACAAATTCGTTACTGTACTTTGCCAAAATGTTCATATGGGTTACTGTACTTTTAAAATATGCAATTGGATTACTGTACTTTCAAAAACTGTCACCACGCCTATTTTTGCTTAATTTTGATTAAAAGTTTAGTGACCCAATTGCACATTGTTATGTATATTTTTACAAGTACAGTAACTTAATTGAACTATGGCAAAAATTTGGTAACCTAATTGAACATTTTTATAAAGTACAATAATCCAATTGCATATTTTAAAAGTACAGTAACCCAAATGAACATTTTGGCAAAGTACAGTAACGAATTTGTACATTAACCCCAACTTAAAATCTTACGCTTCGTCTTCAATTCATATTTGACACATGAACTGATTTCTTGAACTTTTGAGTCAATAGTTTCGACCACGCCGTTTCAAAAATTGTAAATCATATATCTTCTTTACTGATCTCATACCTTTTTTGAAGAGCCTACGCGTTCTTGCCAAACATAATATGTAGTAGCCAGGAGCGGAGGTATTTGATAGCGAGGAGTAGCATATGCTACATACGACTTTTATATATTTTGTGTAATTTTATTTTTTTAATATTACTTAATTGTTAAACTTATTAAAGCCCAGTAATACTTTTTATATAAGTTTATTAAATAAGCCCAACTCTTTCATTAGGATAGTGCGCCCATTTTTTACCACGAAAAAAATAGAAAATCTAAATAGCTATATACGATACGGATTGCGGCGGAAATTTAAGATAGTCAACTCCTTTGTTTTATATTATTGAAAGAGGTTGGACTGTTGGAGGAATAAACAATCAATTAACCTTGAACTAATTAAACAATCAAGAATGAATTTGCCTCAACAACAAAAAATGCGCCTGTTAACATTTTGATTTTAGCTTTTAGGGTTATGCTTAATACATGATTTTATATAATTTAATTAGTAATCAATGTGCTAATATATGTTTATTAATTTTCAATTTCATTATTCCGTTGGTTGTTTGTTTGTTTATACCTTTGTTGTTTTTCAATTGTGTTTTTCAAAGTTACTTGGTGAAAATTCATCTGTGTGTATTTTAACAAATTATGTTGTTTATTTATCAGTTTGGTTGTTTAATATATAGGGCACCATTCGAAACTTTTTTGTAAAGGAAGTCGGTTTCTTATGGTGATAATATCAACGATAATTTATATACTCAAAATTTTATTAGTAGTTTAGCAGCTAGTAGTTTTGTTGCTTCAAACTTATTTAATGAAATCGTACAATATTAATTTTTTTTTAGTTATAATTTATATACTTAAAATTTTGTGCAATTCCCGATATTTATTTCTATCTCCACTACTCCTATCACCAACCGACTATCTATGCTCCAAACTATCTATGCTCCTAAAATTTTGTGCAATTCCCGATACTGGGTTGACATTTTTAACCCGTAAATACTCCCTCCCTCTCTTCTTTGTCCAACCAACTCCAATCATTTGAGTACCCAACTCTTTTCTTCTCTGAGGTTTCATCGGGTAGCAGAAGCAGTAGATGCAGCAACCAACAAGAAACCTCACCATTGATTTCTTTATAATCACCTTCAAATCCTTATAAAACCTACAAACAAATAAATGACCAAAATGATCACATAATATCATATCATCATCGTCACAGTCACAGTCACGTCATCATCATCTCATCTCGTCATCCTCATCAGCAGTCGATCGTCATCTATGTATTTAGCATCATTGTGAGGTTTCAAAACTTAAAAATTCTTACATATATTTGTTATATTTCTTGATTATAATTTACATAACTTGTTATAATTATCGAAATTGTTATGATGATTATGTAATAACTCATTATATCATGAATACACAATATATGGTGGATGATCTAAACTAGAAACTAAGCTAGAAATCGTTAGCATATATATGAGAACTGAGTTTTTGAAACGAGCAGTGGCTAACTCGACCTGAACGGGTGCATGTATAGAACCGAATGGGTAATGGCTAAATACCCGGTTGGGTGTTACACTAGACCCGTACGGGTCTCACTAAAATGGCAACAATACTTGATCTGATTTGTGTCTACATTATGGCGTGAAATACTTATCAACAAAAAAAAAAATTAATTAATTAAAATTATAAGTTACATGAATACTTAAATTTGTAAAGGTGATCATATTTTTCCTATATGTATATAATTGCGTAACTTATACAATAGGGTATTGTAATTCAAACTTGTAATAACAATGACACGAAGTTATTGGACGCGACGACTTTGAAATGATAATATTTATTTTTCAACATACTTATCACCAAGTAACTTTGTACAAACACTTAAACGTAACGAATAGTCCAAGTACTTATATAAAGTATATTTATTTGTGTCTAGGTATTTGAGGGACGCATCTGGGCTATTGTATTACTAGCTGTTAGTTGCTGAAGACTTGCTACCTGTGAGTTCACAGCCCCATTTTTACTTGTTTTATTGTTTTTAAATTATGGGGTGGAAAACATAGAACTTGTTTTGCTATAACATGCAATAGCTGTTTATGATTGCTTTGGTGCTTTTGTGATATTGATTATATAAATGGTTTCATGTTATGATTACGAACTATGTGGAAATACTTATAGAACTTGTTACTAATATGATTAGGATTACATGTCTTCCTATAAACTTTTGTGAGTGGAGTTTATTTGACTCTTATGACAAACTATAAATGAACTTGGTATTAACAAACCATACATATAAAAACCTGTGAATTCACTCAACCATGTGTTGACGTTTTACTATGTTTTTCAGGTAATTCACTGCACAAGTAAGAACGCATACTAACGGAGTTAGGCGACCCATGACGAATTAGGATACCACATTTTGGGACAAATAAGGATTTATTTTGTATAATTGATATTATTTCTACGACTTGATGAGTCGTAGTTCTTTTGTTGACAAACTACTTTCTTGAATGGCATCTTAATTTTATATTCTGCAATAATCATATGCTCTGATCTACATGAGTGTCAAATGTTGACGTCAGCACCCCCGCTTACTCTAATGCTTCCGCTAATCGCGCGTTGACCGCGTTGACCGAAATTGGGGGTGTCACAGTTTGGTATCAGAGCCATTGGTTATAGCGAACTAGAAGTCTTTAAGTGACCTGAAAGCCTTAGAGACCTAGACTATAGCCTTGGTTAGAACACTCATGCATGCACACATTGCATACGTCTAACTCACTATATGACAATTATTGTCACAATGCGTTTAGGTGGATAGTTACGTGTTCCTATACGTGACTTCTCCAACATAGTTGTGATAACAATGGCACATCGGTACACGAGAAACCATCCATCAACGCCATCACACATTTAATCTATCTATCCACAATACAGACGTTATCGTCTGATGAATGGTCAATTTGATTGTGTATTCCCCGAAACAAACTACACTTGATTCAATCGCTCCTAATTGAGTATTAGAAGAATGCTTGAGAACACTTTTATCAAATTAAATCTAGAACTCTTCTCATACATTAAAATCTCTCACTTTTAGGGGCAAACTTATATAGAACTAATGGTCCCTACCTTAGTTATTATACTTCACACATCAATCAGAAAACTTCCTGACACACGAAATGACGTCTTAAGAATTACAAAGCAATACCCCTGATTTGATGGAGACATGATCTCCACTTGCAACCGCCTCGAGCCTGTTAAAGGTCACATGAACTTGGATGACGAGAATGCCCATGCTACTCACGCCCGAGAATAGATGCTAGCAGAGCGTTCTCGAGTGGCAGAGAGTATAGCTGAGGTTAGCAACGATTTTGACACGAAATGCAACAAGTAACCATGAACGTTTTGAACTAATATACAAACTGATTGTGAACAGATTTATACTATTGAGTACTCACATTGATTAGACGCATGTACGAATGACCTTGTAAGGAATAACATAACTTAGAACTTTGTTTTGAAACGTCAACACTCAAGGTCCACGAACTAATTATAAAAGTTTTCCGGTCTTTATACCAACTAATGTTTACGAAATAATAACTGTCATAACTACTTTTGAAAACTTGATTCACCCGACTGACATGGGTACTCGATCTTATTGACATGTATCAAGGGACACTGACACTCCCTACTAATTTAATCTCTACTACTTGAGCGACTACTTACGAATAGGATACGGACATTCCTACAACAACTATTAGGATACGAACATTATAGTACTAACGTCAAGTTTGATGACTATTCGGTTATAGTTAACTACTACACAAACAAAACTCTCATTTTCTATTAGACAGAACAAACCTTCTACAAACATTTAACGATTAAGATCGACAACTTATCGATCGAATGGACGGAAGGAAACAGATGAAGGGGGTGATACCTATCGAAGTACCAAGCCTTCTAGGCACTACGGATAAAATATAGGAAGGTGTCATTATACACCAATCAAGCAGGTTTCTCAAACAACAATTAGGGTGGTCAGACCCAACTCTACAAAATAAATTTCCTCCCCATAACTAACAAACTTCATATGACAATTTTTATACAAATTGTTTACGAAAATGTTTCACTATATTTTGGATAACATTCCAACGAAAACTATATATTGAGTAACATACAAATGAAAACTAGAAATTTTGAATAACATTTCAACAAACACTTTGGATAGGAAATCGGAAAACATACCGGTACTGTTTATACTGGAGAACGTACCAGTACACATTTAATGACCGGAGAACGACCGGTAGATAAACTGAAAAACATACCAGTACACATTTAATAACCGGAGAACGACTGGTAGATAAACTGGAGAACGTACCAGTACACATTTAATGACCAGAGAACAACCGGTAGGTAAACTGGAGAATGACCAGTAACATGATTCGCTGGAGAATGACCAGTAACAAGATTTGCTGGAGAACGATCAGCACTGTTATAAACCGGAGAGCAACCGGTAACTTTCGAAAATACTAGAGAACGACTAGTACCGTGTTAAACCGGAGAACGACCGGTAGACTTTTAAAAATCTGGAGAACAACCAGCAAAGTGTTTTAAATTATATTTTTGGGTGACATCCTAACATAACTATACTATGGGAAAATAATTAAACTAAATTATGTTTTGGGTAACGTCCCAACAGAGGCTATATATTTTGAATAGTGATCCAACGAAACCATATTATGGGCAGACATCCCACTTAAGTTGTGAATTGGGCAGACATCCCAACTAAACTGTATTTTGGGCAATATCCCAACGAAATTTTATTCTTGGACGACATACCAACAAAACAAAATTGAATAAATCCTAACACCATCACCGAGATGTCGTGGAAAAGGATGACTCAAACTTTTATTAGTTAATCCTTATAAACTAGATGACAAATACAGATAGAACTAACCGATAGTAAGTTCATTGAATCAGGATAAATAATACCGGGATGTGCCTGAACGTTTGAGGGACATTCCTTCGATGTAGACTTGCTATCGGTAGAGTTGGGGAGTTTCGACATCATAGTCGTTAGGGGTTGTGTTTGTCGAGAATTTGAGATAAGATTGTATGTTCTTATAAGTTGGTACGAGTACCTCTACTCACTATCTATTATCTCTAATGGAGATAGATGATTTACATTCTGTATCTGGCAATCACTGCAACATGCAGTGGGTAATTGTCTCGATATGAGAACTGCCTGCCATTCACAAAACTGACAGCAGAAAACAAAAGAAAAATTGCAAACGCTTGGGGACTTGTTAAGAGCCTGCGAAATTAATTTTGGAAGAAATTGGGATATTCGCCTCCCACTAATCGAATCCTTTTACAACAACAGTTACGGTGAATCTCTCGCATTTCAACTAGGGAACAAAGTCCTACTTAAGTATCGCTTGGAAAATAGTTAGTTCGAATTGAAAAATGGGGAAAACCAAACCCACTAAACCTAGGACCTAACAAAATCCTTGCAAGGATCGGTCATGTTGCTTACAAAATCAAATTACTTCAGAAGCTCAACAACATTTACTACACTTTCAAATTACAAATTTGAAAAAGTGCCTCTCCGACGAAACATAAATCATTTTGCTTAACGAAGCCCTTGACACAACAATAACAATTATGGGAACAACTATGATAACAACTATGAGTTCCGCTACGATAACAACTATGATTCCTTCTATGATTTAGAAGTGACATGCTTTGCTTTAGTATATGTGAACTTTGGAAACTTAGACAACTACGAATGCCACGATGGCAACCTCGCATTTTCTCGAAAATGTTACTTATTCCTCGATATCACTTATATGGAATTGAAGCTGAGAGGGTCATAAGCATGGCTAATCAAGACAACGGTAGAAACCCAGAGTTGGTAATTAACAGATGAGTCAATTACTGTGTTGACGACAGCTTAGTCATGATAGGACTACATCATAAACAATTATCACATAACAACTGTTTAGTCACGCGCGAACTACTGTGTAAATAGTTATCTCGTAACCACGACATAACTTCAATTTGAACGAGGGGAATTTACTTCTTAATCACGTGATCGACGATAACAGAATCTACGTGACTCACCCAAGATTGATAAAATCAAAAGCTGGAGAGACCTTGGCGATACGAGTGGTAAAACATAACCTCCCCTACGTGGGACCGTTCGAAAAACCTTACGAGAAATCTCTGTTGCGTACAATTTTGAACCAGTACGATAACTCAACAATGTTCACGACATTCTTACGATTTTAACTTGAAGGCCTTAAATCATTTCCCCGATGAAGTCTTCGTTGACACGAAACTTAACTCGTTGAAGAAACTTGTCAAAACTTCTGATCAGAAAACGTAAACAATTCCGACATAGTCGGAACAAACTTTTAAAGATCATTGGAACTTGAAACGCAGCCCATAACCTACTCGAGAGCACAAAGATGGAACGCGCAGAAAATACCATATGTCTTTTTGAACATGTGTAAACAACTCATAACATAACTTAAATTTCGAGGACGAAATTTCTTTAACAAGGGGAGAATGTGACACCCCGCAAAATTTGAGTACAATTAAGTACAGTAAACTCGTGAATTTTACACTAATTTCCTGACAAGAATTTAAACAAAAGTTTTGATGTGAAATAAGCCTAGCAAGCCCGAAATAATAATACGAGAAGTATTACAAAATTGTAATTTATATAATTACATACTAAATACTTAAATAATCAGTGAAACGCGAGTCCGAAAAACATCTCGAAAATGTTTCCAAAATCATTTCGAAATATTATTTAACTAAAATAATATATGGGAAAAATTTTAAAACGAGATAATATTGCGTTTTAGATACTTGTTGGGCACGCAGAACACTTATAATGTGCCAATCATACAACAGTCAAAAATAATGAAAATATCATTATCCTGATTTTAAATAACGCATCTGGAGAACATCTACAAAATAAAAATATTAAATATTAAATTTTATATTGCAATAATTATACCCGTACTCGAAATTAACAGGCTAAAATACTACACCAACATTGCATTTAAAATATCTGGGGAACATAATTGAGGTAACCTGTAACATCCGTAAATCGGACCTAGTGGTTTTATATTATTTTGGTGATTTTAAAATAATATTAACGTGTTTGGAAATAATATTGTCGAATTTATTGAAATTAAATAGGAGATATGTTTCAGGACTTATTGTGGTTAGTGAAATATTAAGTGATTTAAATTAATAAAGTTGACGGTAAAATAAAAGTTTGGACTCGCAAATAGTTTTCGGGTTCCAGACAATAGATTGAGAAGGGGTATTAAATTATACCCGTATAATTGAAGGTCGGTTTGGTGAGCTGACTTTCTTTCTTTTTATTTCTTTCCTTGCTTCATTTCAATCCTTTCCTGATGCTATACAAAACCAAAACAAAAAACTAAAACCTAAATCAAAGTTTGCATCAAACTTATGAGTTGTGATTGAGGCTGTAATTTGATCTAAACATCACCATCTTCACTATCTAATTCTTTCAAATGTAAGTTTAACTTTTTGATTTCTCATAAACTTAAACTTTGTGAATTTGATTAATTCGTGATAGTTGATGTTGTGTAAAGTTAAAAATTGATGATATATGACGATGATTGAGGTATATAATCGATTAGTACTTGAGTTGGATGTTAAAAGTTGAGATTTGATTCGGAATTAGGAAGAACAGAAAGAACAGGGTTTGGGACGTTGGCCTGTGGCCGGCGGTCAAGCTATTTGGCCGGTGGTCAGGAGTTTGTTTTGGGCCGGCGGTCACGAAGTTGATTTAGCCGGCGGTCAAACAATTTAGCCGGCGGCTAAATGGCCTAATGCAGAAAATAACCAGGTCGTGACTTGATTTAGATCTGAGTCTGAATAATTTTGGTTGCTGCTTAGTTAGTACATGATGTTATATGTATATATATATATATATATATATATACACTTTGTGAATCCAAAGTAGTAATAATAGATTGAAATAATGATGTTAGTCATTAATCAACTTAATCTAAACGAGTATTGCGATCTAACATGATTAATATCCATTTAGTGATATAATGAGATAAGTTTCATGCTAGAATTGTGATATTGATGATATACGTATTGATATACATAGTATGTCGATATAAAGTGATATGATGAGCTGATATAAGGAGATATGGTGATATGTTATATGATTTTAACATGTGTTGCTTATTATAACGAGATCGTTATTGATGCCAAGTTACTGACTTGTGTATTTTGTTGTGATTCTCAGATGGAGAGAAGGCTCTGTAATATTAGACTTCTGAGCTTGCGGTTGAGGTATTGGTGAGTTGACTCGTACTCTCAGTGTGATTTGGTTGTAACATAATTGGTTACAACAAGTGAACATAGTTGTTATTGTTGATTTCTATTGTTGATATTGGTGACTGTGACTGGTGATATACACGTGTAATAAGTGATGTGTCGCCTTCGGGCATTCTGTGATTCGGAGGTCAACAATTGTTGGACTGGATTGCTACAGGTTAGCCAACATAGGAATTGTGAACATGTGTTGTGAATGGAGCTTATGTTGGTTAAAGGTAGCAAACAGTTATCGGTAAAGCCACTGTATTGGCCTGCAGTTGGTTGTAAGTGTCGCTTGGTGCACCTCCCGGGTCTGAGCGGTGTCACAAGGACCACCGATCTTCTTGGTGATGTTGTGTCAGTGTTAAGTGATATTTGTGATAATCAGTATTGTTATGCTGAGTTGTGCTGATAGTGACAGGTTGACTCACTTAGCTTCGTGCTAATCCCACCATTTACTCTTTGCAAGTTTTGAGATGATTGGACTGGACTGAAGAATGTTTGACTACCAAGTGTTACTATGATATTTAATTTTATAAATCAGTGTTGTTCGTGTTTTTATATAACACCCAAATGGATAAATTGTGTTTTAAATTAGTTGAACTTTTATGTTTTGATTGATTAAAGTTTTAATTTTGATAGACGCTTCCGATATATTGTATTTAAATAACTATAATATGAGGGGTGTTATATAACCCATACTGGGTTGACATTTTTAACCCGTAAATACTCCCTCCCTCTCTTCTTTGTCCAACCAACTCCAATCATTTGAGTACCCAACTCTTTTCTTCTCTGAGGTTTCATCGGGTAGCAGAAGCAGTAGATGAAGCAACCAACAAGAAACCTCACCATTGATTTCTTTATAATCACCTTCAAATCCTTATAAAACCTACAAACAAATAAATGACCAAAATGATCACATAATATCATATCATCATCGTCACAGTCACAGTCACGTCATCATCATCTCATCTCGTCATCCTCATCAGCAGTCGATCGTCATCTATGTATTTAGCATCATTGTGAGGTTTCAAAACTTAAAAATTCTTACATATATATGTTATATTTCTTGATTATAATTTACATAACTTGTTATAATTATCGGAATTGTTATGATGATTATGTAATAACTCATTATATCATGACTAAACAACATATGGTGGATGATCTAAACTAGAAACTAAGCTAGAAATCGTTAGCATATATATGAGAACTGAGTTTTTGAAACGAGCAGTGGCTAACTCGACCCGAACGGGTGCATGTATAGAACAGAATGGGTAATGGCTAAATACCCGGTTGGGTGTTACACTAGACCTGTACGGGTCTCACTAAAATGGCAACAATACTTGATCTGACTTGTGTCTACATTATGGCGTGAAATACTTATCAACAAAAAAAAAATTAATTAATTAAAATTATAAGTTACATGAATACTTAAATTTGTAAAGGTGATCATATTTTTCCTATATGTATATAATTGCGTAACTTATACAATAGGGTATTTTAATTCAAACTTGTAATAACAATGACATGAAGTTATTGGACGCGACGACTTTGAAATGATAATATTTATTTTTCAACATACTTATCACCAAGTAACTTTGTACAAGCACTTAAACGTAACGAATAGTCCAAGTACTTATATAAAGTATATTTATTTGTGTCTAGGTATTTGAGGGACGCATCTGGGCTACTGTATTACTAGCTGTTAGTTGCTGAAGACTTGCTACATGTGAGTTCACAGCCCCATTTTTACTTGTTTTATTGTTTTTAAATTATGGGGTGGAAAACATAGAACTTGTTTTGCTATAACATGCAATTGCTGTTTATGATTGCTTTGGTGCTTTTGTGATATTGATTATATAAATGGTTTCATGTTATGGTTGCGAACTATGTGGAAATACTTATAGAACTTGTTACTAATATGATTAGGATTACATGTCTTCCTATAAACTTTTGTGAGTGGAGTTTATTTGACTCTTATGACAAACTATAAATGAACTTGGTATTAACAAACCATACATATAAAAACATGTGAATTCACTCAACCATGTGTTGACGTTTTACTATGTTTTTCAGGTAATTCACTGCACAAGTAAGAACGCATACTAACGGAGTTAGGCGACCCATGACGAATTAGGATACCACATTTTGTGACAAATAAGGATTTATTTTGTATAACTGATATTATTTCTACGACTTGATGAGTCGTAGTTCTTTTGTTGACAAACTACTTTCTTGAATGGCATCTTAATTTTATATTCTGCAATAATCATATGCTCTGATCTACATGAGTGTCAAATGTTGACGTCAGCACCCCCGCTTACTCTAATGCTTCCGCTAATCGCGCGTTGACCGCGTTGACCGAAATTGAGAGTGTCACAAATATTCATATTCATATTGTATTTTATATAATATGTTTTATAGGTGGTTCAAATTAAATGCAAAGCAGGGTTGAGAACTTGAAATGTGTCAATACGTACATCTGGTATAAGAAACTTGAAACTTCAACGAAGGAGGAATATGCTTGCGTGTGAAGAAACGAATCACTGAAAGAGGCTAAACATCTCTAGGTATGTGTTGATCGAAGACCGTTTCAATTTCAGTTTTCAGCCAACTATAATACTTCTCATTAGTTATGTTTATGATCTACATTTTATATGTTGATTAATTCTCTATTATAACGTACACTAATCTTCTAAAAGCAATGCATGCTCCCGGGCACAAATTTTGTACGTATATTATTATATAGATTTAACATCGAATTCCAAAAAAGCATAAAATAAAAGCCCATCGCAACGCGCGGGTTAAAAATACTCGTTTATATGAAAGAGGAAAGAAATGCAAAGGAAAAGAAAGAGAAAAGAAAATAAAAAAGAAAAATAGAAAATTGGAATTGGAATTGGAATTGGAAACTTTTTATTCATCCGGAAGGTGAAAAGTTACTATTATATGAATGGTTAAAAAAGGCTTTTTTTTTTTTTTTTTCTTCTTATCTTTGTCTTTTACTAAAAGATAGATAAACTTAATAATTATTTTACCATAAAATTCTGAATGTGTTGTTACTATACAAAAACAAAACAAAAAATTATACATTACTATATTTAATCTATAAATTTTAAAGTGTGATTTGTAAATTGTATATACTATACATAAATAAAACTTTTAAAACACTCAATTAATCAATGTGTTATCTTTTTCTCAATTCGACACAAAATAATTAATCATTTAACTCAAGTGTATGATGTGTTATATTTTAATTAATCATTTAACTACTTATGGTAAATCTTAAACAGTTTAAAGTAATTTTGTAATCAATAAATGAAAACTATATACATCTAATTTAAGGCAAACACTGTAAACATTTTAAGCACATTTATTGTCTTGACATATAAAATAATTGACTAACGAATATATAGTTTACGTCCATACATGGCTGCTTAAACAATTCAAATATCCAAATTTGACTATAAACAAACTTTTAAGTTGTATATATAACAAATTATTTCATAAACTAATATTAGAATCTTTGTCCGCCGCAACGTGTAGGTTAAAAATTGCGTGTTATGTATAACAAAATTGTAACATCCCTTTTTCGTAAGTTCTAAACTATATCATATTAAAATATATATGTGTGTTATATTAGTTGATTATGTGTAATTATATGTGAAAATATGTATTGTGTATAAATATATGTAAGGTATAGATAGCATTTGGACTGGACATGGAAAACAGGAAATCGCCAAGCGATTTAGACAAAATCGCGACGTGATTTAATCATCAAATCGCGACGTGATTCTCCCTGAATCGCGACGCGATTCTTGCAAAAATTAGAAATACGGGTTAAATAAGTTAGGGGTTCCAGAACTCAGTAAAAACATTTTTTAAACAGAAACAGAACCCTAGCTGACGAAAATGGCGATTTTGAAAGATTTCCAAGTCCTTGTTCTTGCAATTGAGTTAGTGAGATTCAAAATAGATTCCTCATCCTTCTTAATTGAATCTATGGTATAGTTACATCTCTTTGTTACTTAATTCTTTAATTAGGGTTCGGTATATAAACCCTAAATTTGATGATGATTATTAAATAGGTATTTGGTTAGTATATAGATGATTTATACATGTTAAGTAATCATATTATGAATCTTTAATGATGAACTTGGTTATAACACCCCTCTTTCAATACAATAACATTCTATTATTTTACTCGGAAGCGTATGAATTTAAAACATATTTATATACTGTACATTAAGATAATGTACATAAACAGTTACATGTTCAGAACACACCAAATTTAAACTGTTTAAAACTACAACCTACGGGGTATTATGTATTACAAAACAAGGTTTATAACAAAACCATATCAGAGTTTACAAGCTGTCAAACTTTCCCTGCAAGACATCCACTTCCTGATCACCCACATATCAAACATAATCTGCAGGAAGTTAAAATGAGGGATTAGCACGAAGCTAAGTGAATGAATTTATCACACACAATTCAACTTAGTATAACAATCTGCTTACAGCAATTAAACGTAAACACATTTCTGTTTCAATTTCAATGAGGATCGGTGGCTCTGGAGGAATCATAATACCCGGAGATTCTCCAAGAACACTTAACGTCAATCTGTATGGCCATTACAGAATAGAACGATAACTATTGGTTATTAAACTCAAACACAGATCTCAAACACAACATATGAATCAAAACATGTGTAATTCACATAATAACCAAAAAGTCCAACTATACGTTGACCTCAATAATCTGATACACATAGAATCACATATCACGTAGATTCATAATCAATAACACAGACTAAACAGTCTTATAATCAATCTACTTTTACTTGTCGCAACCAAACGGTTACAACTAAATCGAAAGGTGAGTTCTAAATCCACTCACCGATACCTTGGTCTTCACCAGCTCAGATTCCAAGTATCACTTATCTTTTGAAGGATCTGAGACCAACAATCAATATAAGTTAGTAATCAGGATCATCAATACTGAACTTATATCCAACATATTTTAAGGAACTAAATATTATTTACATAACGATAATAAGTTCCTAATCATATTCATGGTTCATAATAAAGCATATCCACATATACTTATCAACATTTTACTTTGTAATGACTAAAATCAAAAGCTACTAAACGGGTTACTACCCGCCGGGTAGCCCAAGTACCCGCCGGGTACTAGGCTTTACCTTCGGGTACCCGATGAAACAACCGGGTGAATTAAAAGTTGGGGTAACAGAATTAAATTGCATTTTAAAGGCTGGAGAAGCAGCTGGGTTCCCGGTTTACCAGCCGGGTTCCTGGTCTTGATGAACTACCCGCCGGGTTCGGGTATTACCCGCCGGGTTCATACCCTGAACCAGCGATCTTCGCCCAGCAAAACCCCATAACCCGAATTTAAAACCAAACTCACAAAATCACTCATGTTCAGTTGCTATAACTAGTTTCAAACAGCAAAGAACTTCATTTTAACAACAATAACCTCATACAACATCCAATAACATCTTATATCTATGAATTCAATCTAAGAAATCATAATCCAATTTCAAAAGATTTATTAAACATAAACACTTACAAATTTAAAGATGTGAAGATGATAATGATGATAATTAGCTCAAGATTTCAGTTCCAAAGGTTTGTTTATGGATTTGAGTTTGAAACTTTCTTGTGTTTAGGTTCTAGGTTAAGGTTTTAGAAGGAAATGATCAACTTTCCATTTTAGGAAAGTTTATAGGTCGGCCGACTTTTACCCCGACCCGTATCCACTTAAAACTAGTCCCCTTTCAATCTATTGTCTGGAACCTAAAAACCATTTTGCGAGAAACTTATTTTATTTTACCGTTAACTATGGTAATTTAAAACGACTAATATTTCACTAGTCACAATAAGTTCTGGGACTTATTTAACTAAGTTTCTCATTTAAACAATTAATACCAAGTAATTTCTAAAACAATTAAATACGCGATTAAAATAATAGAAATTACCAGACCGGTACGGAGGATGTTACAAATCCCCCCCCCCCCCCCCCCCCCCCCCAAGAAGATTTCGTCCCCGAAATCTCATCATGATCAAACAATCCAGGATATCTGGATTTCATAGACTCCTCGGTCTCCCAGGTCAAATTAGAACCTAAATTATGTTTCCATTTCACTAAAATCATGGGAATCTGTTTCTTCCTAAGTTTAGTAATCTTCCGATCAATAATTTCAATAGGTTCTTCAACTAATTTCTGATTCTGGTCGACTTTCAAGTCTTTCAAAGGGAGAATCTGCGACTGGTCTTCAACGTTGCATTTTCTCAAATAACAAATATTGAACGTGCTATGAATACCAGCAAGTTCAGGAGGAAGATCAAGCATAACCGACTGATCATTAACAACCTGACTGATTCTGAACGGTCCAATGTATCGTGGAGCTAATTTACCTCGTTTCCCAAATCTAATAACACCTTTCCACGACGATACTTTAAGATAAACTAACTCACCTACAGAGAAAGTCACTGGTCGTCTACGTGGATCTGCATACTGTTTCTGTCTGTCACGTGCAGCTTTTAACTTTTCTCGTGCAACTGCCACTTTCTCAGCCGTTATCTGAACAATGTCTGGACCCGCAAACTGTTTCTCACCAGCTTCTAACCAACACGTAGGCGTTCTGCAACGTCTACCATATAACATTTCATAAGGAGGCATACCGATACTGGAATGATAAGAATTATTATATGCAAACTCAACCAATGGTAAATGAAAATCCCAAGAACCGTCATATTCCAAAACACAAGCTCTTAACATATCCTCAAGTGTCTGAATCGTACGTTCTGACTGATCGTCGGTCTAAGGATGATAAGTTGTGCTAAGATTTACACGTGTACCCAATTCTTGTTGCAAACTTTGCTAGAAATGAGAAATAAACCGAGAATCTCAATCTGACACAATCGACAAAGGAATTTCATGTCTCGAAACTATTTCATTCACATACAACTGTGCAAGCTTACTAAGGGATGCACTCTCACTGGTAGCCAGAAAATGTGCACTTTTGGTTAATCGGTCAACAATGACCTAAATCATATCATTACCTCGAGACGTACGCGGAAGTTTAGTCATAAAATCCATAGTGATATGTTCTTACTTCCACTCTGGAATTTCTAACTGTTTCAATGACCCATACGGTTTCTGGTGTTCAGCTTTGACCTGAGCACAAATGTGACAAGCACTAACAAACTTTGCAATATCGGTTTTCATTGTTGGCCACCAATACAAGGGTTTCAAGTCATTATACATTCGGGTACTGCCGGGATGAACAGATAAACGTGACTTATGGGCTTCAGTCAAAATCATATCCCGAATACCACCAATAAGAGGAATCCACACACGAGACTGAAAAGTCTTCAATCCTCTAGAATCATCAACTAACAAATCTTTTCTTTTCAACATGATCTCTGACTTTAAATTAGGATCTAATAAAGCTTCTAACTGTGCATCTTTAATTCTATCCACTAAGTCAGAAGAAACATCAACTTTCAAATAATAAATGCGGTCAGAAGTACCTTTTCGGCTTAACGCATCAGCAACCACGTTTGCCTTTCCTGGATGGTAACGAATTTCACAATCATAATCTTTGATTAGTTCTAACCACCGTCTCTGACGCATATTCAATTCTTTCTGTGAAAACATGTACTGAAGACTCTTGTGATCTGTACAGATTTTACACTTTGTACCATAAAGATAATGTCTCCAGATTTTCAGTGCAAACACAACAGCTGCCAGTTCTAAATCATGGGTAGGGTAATTTCTTTCATGCTGTTTCAATTGCCGAGAAGCATAAGCAATAACTCCGTCTCTCTGCATAAGAACACCACTCAAACCAGCATAGGACGCATCACAATAAACTAGAAAATCTTCTGAGCCATTTGGCAAAGCTAATACAGGTGCCTGACACAATAACAGCTTTAAGGTCTGAAAAGCTGTCTCCTGTGACTCATCCCACTGAAACTTAATATCTTTTCTTGTCAATTTGGTTAACGGACCAGCAATCTTTGAAAAATCTTTAATGAATTTTCTATAATATCCAGCTAGCCCAAGAAAACTTTTGATTTCAGAAGGATTCTTTGGAACATTCCAATTCATAACAGCTTCAATTTTAGCAGGATCAACTTTGACACCATCATTACAGATAATATGACCCAGAAACTGTACTTCCCGAATCCAGAACTCAAATTTAGAAAATTTGGCATACAAGTGTTCTCTTTTCAATGTTTCTAACACTATTCTCAAATGCAATTCATGTTCTGATTCAGATTTAGAGTATACCAGAATATCATCGATAAACACAATAACAAATTTATCGAGAAAAGGCCGACAAACACGGTTCATCAAATCCATAAAAACTGCTGGAGCATTCGTCAAACCAAAAGGCATAACCAGGAATTCAAAATGACCATACCTGGTTCGAAAAGCAGTTTTAGGAATATCCTATTCACGAACACGAACTTGATGATAACCTGATCTCAAGTCAATTTTAGAATAGAATGAAGATCCCTGTAACTGATCAAACAAATCGTCTATGCGAGGCAGTGGATATTTATTCTTTACTGTTCGTTTATTCAGTTCCCTATAATCAATACACATACGAAAAGACCCATCCTTTTTTTTTCACAAACAAAACCGGTGCACCCCAAGGGGAAGAACTAGGTCTAATAAACCCTTTATCCAATAACTCCTGTATCTGATTCATCATCTCACGTATTTCAGAAGGAGCTAATCTATAGGGAGCTTTGGCTACAGACGACGAGCCAGGAACAAGATCAATCTGATATTCAACTTCCCTAACCGGTGGTAAACCAGGCAATTCATCGGGAAACACTTCCGGATATTCAGAAACAACCGGAACATCAGAAATGGATTTCTTTTCTAATTTCACATCAATCACATAAGCCAGGTAAGACTCGCAGCCTTTAGACAACGACTTCCTAGCTTTCATCATAGAAATCAGAGGTATACACTCACCATCCCTTTCTCCTCGAGCCACAACATATGACTCTTCAGAAATTGGGATTCTAATCAGCTTATGGTGGCAATCTATACTAGCTTTAAACTGACTCAACCAATCCATGCCAACAATCACATCAAAACTTGGAATCGGCATTAACAGAAACGAAATTGGAAAAGTCTGGCCATCAATTACAATATTAGCTCCAGTCACCGAGGTGGTAACAGGAACTAACTTGCCACTAACAATCTCTACTTCTAAGGGCTTAGTTATCACAGTAGGAATCAGTTTCAACTTATCACAGAAACACACAGATATAAAGAGCAGTTTGCTCCAGAATCAAATAAAACACGTGCTGGTACAGAGTTTATAAGAAAAGTACCAGTAATCACATCATCTGTGTGGACATCCTCATCGACTGTCATCTGAAACGCCCTACTAGTAGCTGGCGGAGGATTCTTCCGCTTTTGCCCGGAAGATGACGAACTCCCGACCGAAACCGAACCCTGTTTCCCCGCCTCTGGACACTGACCAACACGATGCCCTTCTTTCTTACAATGCCAGCACACATAATTAGGAAACTTGCAATTCTTGAACTCATGACCAAGCTCACCACATTTAACACATTTATTTGTCTGAGGTGTACACGGCCCAGTATGCTTAGACCTGCAAGTACTACACCAGTTGGAACTACCAGAAGAAACACTTTTACTACCACTTTTCTGGCCCTGTCGGTTACCCTGCCACCTTTGTTTCCCTTTTCCTGAAGATTCATTTCTGGATTTCTGATCGAATCTATCCTTAGCTGGAAAAACTGAACCTCTCATATCACTATCAACTGAACGTGCAAGATTAAAAGCTTGGGATAGAGTACCCGCTAATCTCACAGTAGTACGATAATTAGAAGGTAATGCATCAACAAACTGTTCAATTTTCGTTTTCTCATCAGGGACCCACTGCTGAACAAACCTCAACTTCTCGGTAAACTGGGTTATTAACTCATCCATTGTCATTTTATCAGTCAATTGCAAATTTACAAACTCCCGTCTGATCCGAGCCATTTCAAAATCTGAACAATATTGATTACGAACCGCTTGATGAAATTCGGACCACTGAATAGTTTCCTTTTGTTGTTGGGTCAAATGGCCGGTAATAGAATCCCACCAGACCATTGCATCATCCTTAAGACACTGTACTGCATATGGAACTTTAAACTTTTCCTCACAACAAGTCACTTCAAACTTTCTTTCAATGTTTCTCAACCAATTTAAAGTAACAGTCGGGTTAGGACTACCAGAATATTAAGGAGGTTTACTGGCCATAAAGGTCTTGAAAGAACATGTCTTATTATCCTGGGATGAAGGAATAGTACCAAATGGATAGATAGGTTGTTGAAACCGTTGCTGAGATGACGCAGCTTCAGTTTGTCTTTTGAATTCTCTAAGGGAAATCAATTCATCTTCCATTTGGCCGGCGGTCAGGAGTTTGTTTTGGGCCGGCGGTCACGAAGTTGATTTAGCCGGCGGTCAAACAATTTAGCCGGCGGCTAAATGGCCTAATGCGGAAAATAACCAGGTCGTGACTTGATTTAGATCTGAGTCAGAATAATTTTGGTTGCTGCTTAGTTAGTACATGATGTTATATGTATATATATATATATATATATATATACACTTTGTGAATCCAAAGTAGTAATAATAGATTGAAATAATGATGTTAGTCATGAATCAACTTAATCTAAACGAGTATTGCGATCTAACATGATTAACATCCATTTAGTGACATAATGAGATAAGTTTCATGCTAAAATTGTGATATTGATGATATACGTATTGATATACATAGTGTGTCGATATAAAGTGATATGATGAGCTGATATAAGGAGATATGGTGATATGTTATATGATTTTAACATGTATTGCTTATTATAACGAGATCGTTATTGATGCCAAGTTACTGACTTGTGTATTTTGTTGTGATTCTCAGATGGAGAGAAGGCTCAGTAATATTAGACTTCTGAGCTTGCGGTTGAGGTATTGGTGAGTGGACTCGTACTCTCAGTGTGATTTGGTTGTAACATAATTGGTTACAACAAGTGAACATAGTTGTTATTGTTGATTTCTATTGTTGATATTGGTGATTGTGACTGGTGATATACACGTGTAATAAGTGATGTGTTGCCTTCGGGCATTCTGTGATTCGGAGGTCAACAATTGTTGGACTGGATTGCTACAGGTTAGCCAACATAGGAATTGTGAACATGTGTTGTGAATGGAGCTTATGTTGGTTAAAGGTAGCAAACAGTTATCGGTAAAGCCACTGTATTGGCTTGCAGTTGGTTGTAAGTGTCGCTTGGTGCACCTCCCGGGTCTGAGCGGTGTCACGAGGACCACCGATCCTCTTGGTGATGTTGTGTCAGTGTTAAGTGATATTTGTGTTAATCAGTATTGTTATGATGAGTTGTGCTGATAGTGACAGGTTGACTCACTTAGCTTCGTGCTAATCCCACCATTTACTCTTTGCAGGTTTTGAGATGATTGGACTGGACTGAAGAATGTTTGACTACCAAGTGTTACTTTGATATTTAATTTTATAAATCAGTATTGTTCGTGTTTTTATATAACACCCAAATGGATAAATTGTGTTTTAAATTAGTTGAACTTTTATGTTTTGATTGATTAAAGTTTTAATTTGGACAGACGCTTCCGATATATTGTATTTAAATAACTATAATATGAGGGGTGTTATAAGTTGGTATCAGAGCATAGGTTTGGGTGAATTGGACATTGGTAAGTGTTCAATCCCAAATCTATTTTGTGTTAAGTCAAACATTCTGAAGTGTGGGATTAGTAGTTGTATGAGAAAGTGATTATATAAAGTGTACTAACCTATAACAAGATGCAAGGTTGTTGTTTTGATTGCAGAGACGGAGGAACATGAGTAATTGATTGGTATTCTCAATGGTTCCTCGATCTTCGTCGGCATAGTGTGACAGGTACTTTTCGATAAGCTTGTTGAATTTAAATAAGCTTGAATTGATTAATTGATGTGATGTGATTAGTGATAAAGTGATTAAGTCAGACTGACATGATTCCCCAGTGATGTGTCATTGATGAGTGTTATTGTTATTGTGATGATATAAGTATTATATGAATTATCCAGTGATGTGAGTGGTCTGACTGAACCTTGAACTGCTGATTAAGTGTTAAGTTGTGTAGACACAGTGTTGATTAAGTTGTTAATAGTGAAATTGTTGAACCTGAATGTGAAATATAAATCAGTTGTATGACTTCCTGTGATAAATGCAAGGTGTGATTAGGGAACCTTGATAGAGAAATTGTTGTTATGTGATAAACTGAATAGATGTGACACCAGATAGTGAAATTAATGAGATGTTGGTCTATCTCAATTAATAAGTTTGAAGTTATCTTGTTGTCTAGATGGAAAAAGTGTATAGCTGTTGTAATGTGTGCCTGGGTTAGGCAAAGTTAGAGTTGAAAGTGATAGCATCTAACTTGGGTAATAGTTATGCTATAAAGTGATAAAAGTGACTAGATGTTGATGTGTGACAGTGATTATTATTGTGGGTTGAATTATGAATTATGTATAATAAGTGATATAAATAGGGTGATTTTAATGAGAAATTAGTGTTTTAAGATTGTAATAGAACACTAATAGTGAAATTAGCTGTGTGTGAGTTAAATAGTCAAAGAAGTGTAAACTAGTAAATGATTTGGATATGTTGAATTAATAACAAATGTTATTAATAGGAGAATAGTTGTTATGTGACTTGAGACATGAGGTAATGCCAAGTAAAGTGATAAAGTACTTAGTACTTGATGTTGTACCTTGTACTGATTATTGATATTATACGTGGAGAGGTGTGGCATTAGGGTTTAAATTGATCATGTGAAATTATATGCTCCTAGAAATTGAAGGGTTTTGGAGCAAATTAATTTAGTTGATATTATAATCAATTAAGTGTCATGGAATACGTGTTTGGAATTACACGTGATATTATTGTGTCATTATTATTTAACAAAGTGTTATGTGTTGAATTATTGAGGATAGGTTATTATGTGTTTGGAGTTTCAAATAAGTTGAAATACTGAATAAATCAGTTGTGAAGTGAATGTATATATAAAAGTTGAGAATAATTGAAATTGTGTGTGAATAAATACATACTAAAGATGTTATAGGTGTATGTGAACCAACTTGATGTAATAAGATGATTTAGTATGTATCTGTGGTTATGATACATGTAGAGTGTTCAGAATTGTTTTAAACAAAGGTTTAAGTAGTATATGTTTAAGAGAAAGAAATCACATTGTTGATCGATGATATGAAGTAACCTGAGAAGGAAATGTGAAGAACATAATCAAGCAACGCCTGATCACCGTTGTTATATTATGCTGTATCACATGAACTTGTTGAGGTTACCGAGTATCAAAGAAAGTGAATGTGACTGAGAGAGATACCATTTGAAGTTATATTAAACAAATTAACTGTTGTTTACAGAGTAAAGGTTAATTAGTGAAAATTATGATAATCAGTAAGTGAAACTTGCAAGTGTGTATGGCATTTGCAATTGTTTGAATTTGTTGAAATATGATTATGTGACTAATGGGTATGGATTACCTATTAGTGAGTCATATAGTATCCTAACGGATTATTAGTGTGTGTATGGCTTGTATTAAGCCGAGTTGAGTTATTGACTCTGTATGGTGATTAAGTCATTAAAAACTAGTGAGAGTAGTGTTTTGAAGTTTGTGATTAGATTAAATCTAAAACTTGAGATAATTACCAGATGAGGTATATATAGGTATGTGATCAGTGATATGAGTAAATAACTTATATTGTGTGCTAAATAAGTTATTAGAATGTCATTGAACGGTTATTGACTAGAGAACGGTATAGTGGTTTCATTTTGGTTGAATGGGCCACTGTTGTTGAATGTAGTTATAGAAAATCTATGTTTGAGGTTAAACATAGTATTAAATTGTTAATAGTGCGATATGTTGACTTTGAAAGTCAACTATGAATAAAGAGTTTAGTGTATAAAATGAAGTCATTGGAAGAGGATTAATTTTGCTGCGAGTCAAAATTGAGAAAAGTGGTCAAAGTGACTTGTTGATTAATTGATTAAGTTGAAGTTGACAAATAGTCAACAGTATTGAAACTGTCAAATGGGTTATTATTAACTCAAATGAGTGAGAAAAGTTATTAAGGGTTATTAAACATTGAGTGATTGTGTTAAATTATTTAACATGTGAACAGCGTGAATATGAGACTGAACTTATTAGAAATTGATTGTGATATAAGTTCTCAGGGAGTAATTGAGTACACATCTAAATCAGGTGGGTATTGTGAATGATAGTGACTAAATTAAAATTGTGTATGCAACTTGTGAGTGTTGAAACTATGTAGACAGTTTGTAATGATATGTAGTTGTAATTTGATCTATATAAGATCACTAGCTGACTTAAGATAATTGTAAAACGATGCTGGGTGATCGTGATGCCTTGTAATCGGTGTTGATGTAATAGAGTGATAACATGAACCCTAAGGGGGAGAGAACTAAATAAATAATAATCACGTTGAAGTGAATGTGATTAAATTGAGAAAGGTGATATGCTATAAGCTAACAGTTGAAATTGTGAAAATAATGGTTATATTTCCATTATTATATGTGTATGTGAAATCAGGTAAGTTGTTATATACTTGATAACAAATAAAATGATGAATTGTGACTTAAGATTACAAGTTGAAATAAGTCAATGTAGAGGTCGGGTGAATGTAGGTAATACGGTGTGATAGTACATGTGCTGATTAAAAATGTACTCTTGATGATGTTTTACCTACTGTGTGTGACCTCTACTTTGCTTATTAAGGTTATATGAATCCGGATTACTTTTGAGTAAAGGATTCCATAGAGTTGAAGTGATAGGTGTATATTTGTTTAATTGTTGGTTATGAACTGAAATTAATTTTCAGTGTTGTTAAGTGTATTGTGTTGTTAAGTGTATTGTTGTTTTGTAACCACTGATGTTAGCTGTTGTTGTTTGTTGTTGTTCGAGTTGTTAGAAGATAAGTTGTCAAAGATTTTAGCATATTGCTAATTTCTGGTTAATATAGTTGTTAAAGATTTTGACACGTTACTAGTGTCTGGTTGTAAGTGATTATGTGACTATTTGTTAAAGTGAGTATGTGATTAAAACATATATCTGATTTACGATAGAGAATTCAAGTAAATGATTTCTTTAAAAAAAAAAAATTGAATGAATGTACAATATATACAGGGGTGAAAGATAGAAACATGTACATTGGGATATGTGCATGTGAAAATAATTCAAATAAATAAATTATTATTATAAGTTGCTCAAGGGGAGCAAGGTATGTTATTAGTTTTGGTTGTAATTGATTTTGTGATTTGTTAAAGTGATTGTGTGTTAAAAAAAAAAAAATTCGGATATGTACTTGTTTCATGGAAAATATTGGATGAAAGCACAATATATGTGCGTGGGAAAAGACAGAAGCATGTCCATGGGAACAGGTGAATGTAGAAAGAATTGAAACAAGATAAATATAGTATAAGTTGCTCTTGAGGATTAATGTATGATAAGATGTAGGTGAGTATGTTATATTAGACGAGCTGAGTATGATCAGATTTCGAGGACAAAATCTTTTAAGGGGGAGAGATTTGTAACATCCGTAAATCGAAACCTAGTGGTTTTATATTATTTTGGTGATTTTAAAATAATATTAACGTGTTTGGAAATAATATTGTCGAATTTATTGAAATTAAATAGGAGATAAGTTTCAGGACTTATTGTGGTTAGTGAAATATTAAGTGATTTAAATTAATAAAGTTGACGGTAAAATAAAAGTTTGGACTCGCAAATAGTTTTCGGGTTCCAGATAATAGATTGAGAAGGGGTATTAAATTATACCCGTATAATTGAAGGTCGGTTTGGTGAGCCGACTTTCTTTCTTTTTATTTCTTTCCTTGCTTCATTTCAATCCTTTCCTGATGCTATACAAAACCAAAACAAAAAACTAAAACCTAAATCAAAGTTTGCATCAAACTTATGAGTTGTGATTGAGGCTGTAATTTGATCTAAACAAGATTTCGAGGACGAAATCTTTTAAGGGGGAGAGATTTGTAACATCCGTAAATCGAAACCTAGTGGTTTTATATTATTTTGGTGATTTTAAAATAATATTAACGTGTTTGGAAATAATATTGTCGAATTTATTGAAATTAAATAGGAGATAAGTTTCAGGACTTATTGTGGTTAGTGAAATATTAAGTGATTTAAATTAATAAAGTTGACGGTAAAATAAAAGTTTGGACTCGCAAATAGTTTTCGGGTTCCAGACAATAGATTGAGAAGGGGTATTAAATTATACCCGTATAATTGAAGGTCGGTTTGGTGAGCCGACTTTCTTTCTTTTTATTTCTTTCCTTGCTTCATTTCAATCCTTTCCTGATGCTATACAAAACCAAAACAAAAAACTAAAACCTAAATCAAAGTTTGCATCAAACTTATGAGTTGTGATTGAGGCTGTAATTTGATCTAAACATCACCATCTTCACTATCTAATTCTTTCAAGTGTAAGTTTAACTTTTTGATTTCTCATAAACTTAAACTTTGTGAATTTGATTAATTCGTGATAGTTGATGTTGTGTAAAGTTAAAAATTGATGATATATGACGATGATTGAGGTATATAATCGATTAGTACTTGAGTTGGATGTTAAAAGTTGAGATTTGATTCGGAATTAGGAAGAACAGAAAGAACAGGGTTTGGGACGTTGGCCTGTGGCCGGCGGTCAAGCTATTTGGCCGGTGGTCAGGAGTTTGTTTTGGGCCTGCGGTCACGAAGTTGATTTAGCCGGCGGTCAAACAATTTAGCCGGCGGCTAAATGGCCTAATGCAGAAAATAACCAGGTCGTGACTTGATTTAGATCTGAGTCTGAATAATTTTGGTTGCTGCTTAGTTAGTACATGATGTTATATGTATATATATATATATATATATATATATATATATATATATATATATATATATATATACACTTTGTGAATCCAAAGTAGTAATAATAGATTGAAATAATGATGTTAGTCATTAATCAACTTAATCTAAACGAGTATTGCGATCTAACATGATTAATATCCATTTAGTGATATAATGAGATAAGTTTCATGCTAGAATTGTGATATTGATGATATACGTATTGATATACATAGTATGTCGATATAAAGTGATATGATGAGTTGATATAAGGAGATATGGTGATATGTTATATGATTTTAACATGTGTTGCTTATTATAACGAGATCGTTATTGATGCCAAGTTACTGACTTGTGTATGTTGTTGTGATTCTCAGATGGAGAGAAGGCTCTGTAATATTAGACTTCTGAGCTTGCGGTTGAGGTATTGGTGAGTTGACTCGTACTCTCAGTGTGATTTGGTTGTAACATAATTGGTTACAACAAGTGAACATAGTTGTTATTGTTGATTTCTATTGTTGATATTGGTGACTGTGACTGGTGATATACACGTGTAATAAGTGATGTGTCGCCTTCGGGCATTCTGTGATTCGGAGGTCAACAATTGTTGGACTGGATTGCTACAGGTTAGCCAACATAGGAATTGTGAACATGTGTTGTGAATGGAGCTTATGTTGGTTAAAGGTAGCAAACAGTTATCGGTAAAGCCACTGTATTGGCCTGCAGTTGGTTGTAAGTGTCGCTTGGTGCACCTCCCGGGTCTGAGCGGTGTCACAAGGACCACCGATCTTCTTGGTGATGTTGTGTCAGTGTTAAGTGATATTTGTGATAATCAGTATTGTTATGCTGAGTTGTGCTGATAGTGACAGGTTGACTCACTTAGCTTCGTGCTAATCCCACCATTTACTCTTTGCAGGTTTTGAGATGATTGGACTGGACTGAAGAATGTTTGACTACCAAGTGTTACTCTGATATTTAATTTTATAAATCAGTGTTGTTCGTGTTTTTATATAACACCCAAATGGATAAATTGTGTTTTAAATTAGTTGAACTTTTATGTTTTGATTGATTAAAGTTTTAATTTGGATAGACGCTTCCGATATATTGTATTTAAATAACTATAATATGAGGGGTGTTATATAACCCATACTGGGTTGACATTTTTAACCCGTAAATACTCCCTCCCTCTCTTCTTTGTCCAACCAACTCCAATCATTTGAGTACCCAACTCTTTTCTTCTCTGAGGTTTCATCGGGTAGCAGAAGCAGTAGATGAAGCAACCAACAAGAAACCTCACCATTGATTTCTTTATAATCACCTTCAAATCCTTATAAAACCTACAAACAAATAAATGACCAAAATGATCACATAATATCATATCATCATCGTCACAGTCACAGTCACGTCATCATCATCTCATCTCGTCATCCTCATCATCAGTCGATCGTCATCTATGTATTTAGCATCATTGTGAGGTTTCAAAACTTAAAAATTCTTACATATATATGTTATATTTCTTGATTATAATTTACATAACTTGTTATAATTATCGGAATTGTTATGATGATTATGTAATAACTCATTATATCATGACTAAACAACATATGGTGGATGATCTAAACTAGAAACTAAGCTAGAAATCGTTAGCATATATATGAGAACTGAGTTTTTGAAACGAGCAGTGGCTAACTCGACCCGAACGGGTGCATGTATAGAACAGAATGGGTAATGGCTAAATACCCGGTTGGGTGTTACACTAGACCTGTACGGGTCTCACTAAAATGGCAACAATACTTGATCTGACTTGTGTCTACATTATGGCGTGAAATACTTATCAACAAAAAAAAAATTAATTAATTAAAATTATAAGTTACATGAATACTTAAATTTGTAAAGGTGATCATATTTTTCCTATATGTATATAATTGCGTAACTTATACAATAGGGTATTTTAATTCAAACTTGTAATAACAATGACATGAAGTTATTGGACGCGACGACTTTGAAATGATAATATTTATTTTTCAACATACTTATCACCAAGTAACTTTGTACAAGCACTTAAACGTAACGAATAGTCCAAGTACTTATATAAAGTATATTTATTTGTGTCTAGGTATTTGAGGGACGCATCTGGGCTACTGTATTACTAGCTGTTAGTTGCTGAAGACTTGCTACATGTGAGTTCACAGCCCCATTTTTACTTGTTTTATTGTTTTTAAATTATGGGGTGGAAAACATAGAACTTGTTTTGCTATAACATGCAATAGCTGTTTATGATTGCTTTGGTGCTTTTGTGATATTGATTATATAAATGGTTTCATGTTATGGTTGCGAACTATGTGGAAATACTTATAGAACTTGTTACTAATATGATTAGGATTACATGTCTTCCTATAAACTTTTGTGAGTGGAGTTTATTTGACTCTTATGACAAACTATAAATGAACTTGGTATTAACAAACCATACATATAAAAACATGTGAATTCACTCAACCATGTGTTGACGTTTTACTATGTTTTTCAGGTAATTCACTGCACAAGTAAGAACGCATACTAACGGAGTTAGGCGACCCATGACGAATTAGGATACCACATTTTGTGACAAATAAGGATTTATTTTGTATAACTGATATTATTTCTACGACTTGATGAGTCGTAGTTCTTTTGTTGACAAACTACTTTCTTGAATGGCATCTTAATTTTATATTCTGCAATAATCATATGCTCTGATCTACATGAGTGTCAAATGTTGACGTCAGCACCCCCGCTTACTCTAATGCTTCCGCTAATCGCGCGTTGACCGCATTGACCGAAATTGAGAGTGTCACAAATATTCATATTCATATTGTATTTTATATAATATGTTTTATAGGTGGTTCAAATTAAATGCAAAGCAGGGTTGAGAACTTGAAATGTGTCAATACGTACATCTGGTATAAGAAACTTGAAACTTCAACGAAGGAGGAATATGCTTGCGTGTGAAGAAACGAATCACTGAAAGAGGCTAAACATCTCTAGGTATGTGTTGATCGAAGACCGTTTCAATTTCAGTTTTCAGCCAACTATAATACTTCTCATTAGTTATGTTTATGATCTACATTTTATATGTTGATTAATTCTCTATTATAACGTACACTAATCTTCTAAAAGCAATGCATGCTCCCGGGCACAAATTTTGTACGTATATTATTATATAGATTTAACATCGAATTCCAAAAAAGCATAAAATAAAAGCCCATCGCAAAGCGCGGGTTAAAAATACTCGTTTATATGAAAGAGGAAAGAAATGCAAAGGAAAAGAAAGAGAAAAGAAAATAAAAAAGAAAAATAGAAAATTGGAATTGGAATTGGAATTGGAAACTTTTTATTCATCCGGAAGGTGAAAAGTTACTATTATATGAATGGTTAAAAAAGGCTTTTTTTTTTTTTTTTTTTCTTATCTTTGTCTTTTACTAAAAGATAGATAAACTTAATAATTATTTTACCATAAAATTCTGAATGTGTTGTTACTATACAAAAACAAAACAAAAAATTATACATTACTATATTTAATCTATAAATTTTAAAGTGTGATTTGTAAATTGTATATACTATACATAAATAAAACTTTTAAAACACTCAATTAATCAATGTGTTATCTTTTTCTCAATTCGACACAAAATAATTAATCATTTAACTCAAGTGTATGATGTGTTATATTTTAATTAATCATTTAACTACTTATGGTAAATCTTAAACAGTTTAAAGTAATTTTGTAATCAATAAATGAAAACTATATACATCTAATTTAAGGCAAACACTGTAAACATTTTAAGCACATTTATTGTCTTGACATATAAAATAATTGACTAACGAATATATAGTTTACGTCCATACATGGCTGCTTAAACAATTCAAATATCCAAATTTGACTATAAACAAACTTTTAAGTTGTATATATAACAAATTATTTCATAAACTAATATTAGAATCTTTGTCCGCCGCAACGTGTAGGTTAAAAATTGCGTGTTATGTATAACAAAATTGTAACATCCCTTTTTCGTAAGTTCTAAACTATATCATATTAAAATATATATGTGTGTTATATTAGTTGATTATGTGTAATTATATGTGAAAATATGTATTGTGTATAAATATATGTAAGGTATAGATAGCATTTGGACTGGACATGGAAAACAGGAAATCGCCAAGCGATTTAGACAAAATCGCGACGTGATTTAATCATCAAATCGCGACGTGATTCTCCCTGAATCGCGACGCGATTCTTGCAAAAATTAGAAATACGGGTTAAATAAGTTAGGGGTTCCAGAACTCAGTAAAAACATTTTTTAAACAGAAACAGAACCCTAGCTGACGAAAATGGCGATTTTGAAAGATTTCCAAGTCCTTGTTCTTGCAATTGAGTTAGTGAGATTCAAAATAGATTCCTCATCCTTCTTAATTGAATCTATGGTATAGTTACATCTCTTTGTTACTTAATTCTTTAATTAGGGTTCGGTATATAAACCCTAAATTTGATGATGATTATTAAATAGGTATTTGGTTAGTATATAGATGATTTATACATGTTAAGTAATCATATTATGAATCTTTAATGATGAACTTGGTTATAACACCCCTCTTTCAACACAATAACATTCTATTATTTTACTCGGAAGCGTATGAATTTAAAACATATTTATATACTGTACATTAAGATAATGTACATAAACAGTTACATGTTCAGAACACACCAAATTTAAACTGTTTAAAACTACAACCTACGGGGTATTATGTATTACAAAACAAGGTTTATAACAAAACCATATCAGAGTTTACAAGCTGTCAAACTTTCCCTGCAAGACATCCACTTCCTGATCACCCACATATCAAACATAATCTGCAGGAAGTTAAAATGAGGGATTAGCACGAAGCTAAGTGAATGAATTTATCACACACAATTCAACTTAGTATAACAATCTGCTTACAGCAATTAAACGTAAACACATTTCTGTTTCAATTTCAATGAGGATCGGTGGCTCTGGAGGAATCATAATACCCGGAGATTCTCCAAGAACACTTAACGTCAATCTGTATGGCCATTACAGAATAGACCGATAAATATTGGTTATTAAACTCAAACACAGATCTCAAACACAACATATGAATCAAAACATGTGTAATTCACATAATAACCAAAAAGTCCAACTATACGTTGACCTCAATAATCTGATACACATAGAATCACATATCACGTAGATTCATAATCAATAACACAGACTAAACAGTCTTATAATCAATCTACTTTTACTTGTCGCAACCAAACGGTTACAACTAAATCGAAAGGTGAGTTCTAAATCCACTCACCGATACCTTGGTCTTCACCAGCTCAGATTCCAAGTATCACTTATCTTTTGAAGGATCTGAGAACAACAATCAATATAAGTTAGTAATCAGGATCATCAATACTGAACTTATATCCAACATATTTCAAGGAACTAAATATTATTTACATAACGATAATAAGTTCCTAATCATATTCATGGTTCATAATAAAGCATATCCACATATACTTATCAACATTTTACTTTGTAATGACTTAAAATCAAAAGCTACTAAACGGGTTACTACCCGCCGGGTAGCCCAAGTACCCGCCGGGTACTAGGCTTTACCAGTCGGGTACCCGATGAAACAACCGGGTGAATTAAAAGTTGGGGTAACAGAATTAAATTGCATTTTAAAGGCTGGAGAAGCAGCTGGGTTCCCGGTTTACCAGCCGGGTTCCTGGTCTTGATGAACTACTCGCCGGGTTCGGGTATTACCCGCCGGGTTCATACCCTGAACCAGCGATCTTCGCCCAGCAAAACCCCATAACCCGAATTTAAAACCAAACTCACAAAATCACTCATGTTCAGTTGCTATAACTAGTTTCAAACAGCAAAGAACTTCATTTTAACAACAATAACCTCATACAACATCCAATAACATCTTATATCTATGAATTCAATCTAAGAAATCATAATCCAATTTCAAAAGATTTATTAAACATAAACACTTACAAATTCAAAGATGTGAAGATGATAATGATGATAATTAGCTCAAGATTTCAGTTCCAAAGGTTTGTTTATGGATTTGAGTTTGAAACTTTCTTGTGTTTAGGTTCTAGGTTAAGGTTTTAGAAGGAAATGATCAACTTTCCATTTTAGGAAAGTTTATAGGTCGGCCGACTTTTACCCCGACCCGTATCCACTTAAAACTAGTCCCCTTTCAATCTATTGTCTGGAACCTAAAAACCATTTTGCGAGAAACTTATTTTATTTTACCGTTAACTATGGTAATTTAAAACGACTAATATTTCACTAGTCACAATAAGTTCTGGGACTTATTTAACTAAGTTTCTCATTTAAACAATTAATACCAAGTAATTTCTAAAACAATTAAATACGCGATTAAAATAATAGAAATTACCAGACCGGTACGGAGGATGTTACAAATCCCCCCCCCCCCCCCCCCCCCCCAAGAAGATTTCGTCCCCGAAATCTCATCATGATCAAACAATCCAGGATATCTGGATTTCATAGACTCCTCGGTCTCCCAGGTCAAATTAGAACCTAAATTATGTTTCCATTTCACTAAAATCATGGGAATCTGTTTCTTCCTAAGTTTAGTAATCTTCCGATCAATAATTTCAATAGGTTCTTCAACTAATTTCTGATTCTGGTCGACTTTCAAGTCTTTCAAAGGGAGAATCTGCGACTGGTCTTCAACGTTGCATTTTCTCAAATAACAAATATTGAACGTGCTATGAATACCAGCAAGTTCAGGAGGAAGATCAAGCATAACCGACTGATCATTAACAACCTGACTGATTCTGAACGGTCCAATGTATCGTGGAGCTAATTTACCTCGTTTCCCAAATCTAATAACACCTTTCCACGACGATACTTTAAGATAAACTAACTCACCTACAGAGAAAGTCACTGGTCGTCTACGTGGATCTGCATACTGTTTCTGTCTGTCACGTGCAACTTTTAACTTTTCTCGTGCAACTGCCACTTTCTCAGCCGTTATCTGAACAATGTCTGGACCCGCAAACTGTTTCTCACCAGCTTCTAACCAACACATAGGCGTTCTGCAACGTCTACCATATAACATTTCATAAGGAGGCATACCGATACTGGAATGATAAGAATTATTATATGCAAACTCAACCAATGGTAAATGAAAATCCCAAGAACCGTCATATTCCAAAACACAAGCTCTTAACATATCCTCAAGTGTCTGAATCGTACGTTCTGACTGATCGTCGGTCTGAGGATGATAAGCTGTGCTAAGATTTACACGTGTACCCAATTCTTGTTGCAAACTTTGCTAGAAATGAGAAATAAACCGAGAATCTCTATCTGACACAATCGACAAAGGAATTTCATGTCTCGAAACTATTTCATTCACATACAACTGTGCAAGCTTACTAAGGGATGCACTCTCACTGGTAGCCAGAAAATGTGCACTTTTGGTTAATCGGTCAACAATGACCTAAATCATATCATTACCTCGAGACGTACGCGGAAGTTTAGTCATAAAATCCATAGTGATATGTTCTTACTTCCACTCTGGAATTTCTAACTGTTTCAATGACCCATACGGTTTCTGGTGTTCAGCTTTGACCTGAGCACAAATGTGACAAGCACTAACAAACTTTGCAATATCGGTTTTCATTGTTGGCCACCAATACAAGGGTTTCAAGTCATTATACATTCGGGTACTGCCGGGATGAACAGATAAACGTGACTTATGGGCTTCAGTCAAAATCATTTCCCGAATACCACCAATAAGAGGAATCCACACACGAGACTGAAAAGTCTTCAATCCTCTAGAATCATCAACTAACAAATCTTTTCTTTTCAACATGATCTCTGACTTTAAATTAGGATCTAATAAAGCTTCTAACTGTGCATCTTTAATTCTATCCACTAAGTCAGAAGAAACATCAACTTTCAAATAATAAATGCGGTCAGAAGTACCTTTTCGGCTTAACGCATCAGCAACCACGTTTGCCTTTCCTGGATGGTAACGAATTTCACAATCATAATCTTTGATTAGTTCTAACCACCGTCTCTGACGCATATTCAATTCTTTCTGTGAAAACATGTACTGAAGACTCTTGTGATCTGTACAGATTATACACTTTGTACCATAAAGATAATGTCTCCAGATTTTCAGTGCAAACACAACAGCTGCCAGTTCTAAATCATGGGTAGGGTAATTTCTTTCATGCAGTTTCAATTGTCGAGAAGCATAAGCAATAACTCTGTCTCTCTGCATAAGAACACCACCCAAACCAGCATAGGACGCATCACAATAAACTAGAAAATCTTCTGAGCCATTTGGCAAAGCTAATACAGGTGCCTGACACAATAACTGCTTTAAGGTCTGAAAAGCTGTCTCCTGTGACTCATCCCACTGAAACTTAATATCTTTTCTTGTCAATTTGGTTAACGGACCAGCAATCTTTGAAAAATCTTTAATGAATTTTCTATAATATCCAGCTAGCCCAAGAAAACTTTTGATTTCAGAAGGATTCTTTGGAACATTCCAATTCATAACAGCTTCAATTTTAGCAGGATCAACTTTGACACCATCATTACAGATAATATGACCCAGAAACTGTACTTCCCGAATCCAGAACTCAAATTTAGAAAATTTGGCATACAAGTGTTCTCTTTTCAATGTTTCTAACACTATTCTCAAATGCAATTCATGTTCTGATTCAGATTTAGAGTATACCAGAATATCATCGATAAACACAATAACAAATTTATCGAGAAAGGCCGACAAACACGGTTCATCAAATCCATAAAAACTGCTGGAGCATTCGTCAAACCAAAAGGCATAACCAGGAATTCAAAATGACCATACCTGGTTCGAAAAGCAGTTTTAGGAATATCCTATTCACGAACACGAACTTGATGATAACCTGATCTCAAGTCAATTTTAGAATAGAATGAAGATCCCTGCAACTGATCAAACAAATCGTCTATGCGAGGCAGTGGATATTTATTCTTTACTGTTCGTTTATTCAGTTCCCTATAATCAATACACATACAAAAAGACCCATCCTTTTTTTTCACAAACAAAACCGGTGCACCCCAAGGGGAAGAACTAGGTCTAATAAACCCTTTATCCAATAACTCCTGTATCTGATTCATCATCTCACGTATTTCAGAAGGAGCTAATCTATAGGGAGCTTTGGCTACAGACGACGAGCCAGGAACAAGATCAATCTGATATTCAACTTCCCTAACCGGTGGTAAACCAGGCAATTCATCGGGAAACACTTCCGGATATTCAGAAACAACCGGAACATCAGAAATGGATTTCTTTTCTAATTTCACATCAATCACATAACCCAGGTAAGACTCGCAGCCTTTAGACAACGACTTCCTAGCTTTCATCATAGAAATCAGAGGTATACACTCACCATCCCTTTCTCCTCGAGCCACAACATATGACTCTTCAGAAATTGGGATTCTAATCAGCTTATGGTGGCAATCTATACTAGCTTTAAACTGACTCAACCAATCCATGCCAACAATCACATCAAAACTTGGAATCGGCATTAACAGAAACGAAATTGGAAAAATCTGGCCATCAATTACAATATTAGCTCCAGTCACCGAGGTGGTAACAGGAACTAACTTGCCACTAACAATCTCTACTTCTAAGGGCTTAGTTATCACAGTAGGAATCAGTTTCAACTTATCACAGAAACACACAGATATAAAGAGCAGTTTGCTCCAGAATCAAATAAAACACGTGCTGGTACAGAGTTTATAAGAAAAGTACCAGTAATCACATCATCTGTGTGGACATCCTCATCGACTGTCATCTGAAACGCCCTACTAGTAGCTGGCGGAGGATTCTTCCGCTTTTGCCCGGAAGATGACGAACTCCCGACCGAAACCGAACCCTGTTTCCCCGCCTCTGGACACTGACCAACACGATGCCCTTCTTTCTTACAATGCCAGCACACATAATTAGGAAACTTGCAATTCTTGAACTCATGACCAAGCTCACCACATTTAACACATTTATTTGTCTGAGGTGTACACGGCCCAGTATGCTTAGACCTGCAAGTACTACACCAGTTGGAACTACCAGAAGAAACACTTTTACTACCACTTTTCTGGCCCTGTCGGTTACCCTGCCACCTTTGTTTCCCTTTTCCTGAAGATTCATTTCTGGATTTCTGATCGAATCTATCCTTAGCTGGAAAAACTGAACCTCTCATATCACTATCAACTGAACGTGCAAGATTAAAAGCTTGGGATAGAGTACCCGCTAATCTCACAGTAGTACGATAATTAGAAGGTAATGCATCAACAAACTGTTCAATTTTCGTTTTCTCATCAGGGACCCACTGCTGAACAAACCTCAACTTCTCTGTAAACTGGGTTATTAACTCATCCATTGTCATTTTATCAGTCAATTGCAAATTTACAAACTCCCGTCTGATCCGAGCCATTTCAAAATCTGAACAATATTGATTACGAACCGCTTGATGAAATTCGGACCACTGAATAGTTTCCTTTTGTTGTTGGGTCAAATGGCCGGTAATAGAATCCCACCAGACCATTGCATCATCCTTAAGACACTGTACTGCATATGGAACTTTAAACTTTTCCTCACAACAAGTCACTTCAAACTTTCTTTCAATGTTTCTCAACCAATTTAAAGTAACAGTCGGGTTAGGACTACCAGAATATTAAGGAGGTTTACTGGCCATAAAGGTCTTGAAAGAACATGTCTTATTAGCCTGGGATGAAGGAATAGTACCAAATGGATAGATAGGTTGTTGAAACCGTTGCTGAGATGACGCAGCTTCAGTTTGTCTTTTGAATTCTCTAAGGGAAATCAATTCATCTTCCATTTCGTGCATATAATCATCCTGATTTGATTCTTCACCAACACGAGCAGAAGTACCATCATGAGCCGGTGGTTCACTCTGAATGTGTAAAGGAGGAGCATCGGTTCTTGAGGCATTGTTAGGGTTGGCGGTCGTTTGCTCGTTATCTGCCATATCTGTATTCATCACAACAACTCAACAATTGTTAATCGTTAGCACCTAACTACTAACAATTCATAACCAATGCTAAATCCCATACCAGGAATGTTTAACAAAACATGCTTCAGAATTGGGGTTGAACACTTTACAATGCTCAATTAACCCAAAACTATGCTCTGATACCAACTTATAACACCCCTCTTTCAATACAATAACATTCTATTATTTTACTCGGAAGCGTATGAATTTAAAACATATTTATATACTGTACATTAAGATAATGTACATAAACAGTTACATGTTCAGAACACACCAAATTTAAACTGTTTAAAACTACAACCTACGGGGTATTATGTATTACAAAACAAGGTTTATAACAAAACCATATCAGAGTTTACAAGCTGTCAAACTTTCCCTGCAAGACATCCACTTCCTGATCACCCACATATCAAACATAATCTGCAGGAAGTTAAAATGAGGGATTAGCACGAAGCTAAGTGAATGAATTTATCACACACAATTCAACTTAGTATAACAATCTGCTTACAACAATTAAACGTAAACACATTTCTGTTTCAATTTCAATGAGGATCGGTGGCTCTGGAGGAATCATAATACCCGGGGATTCTCCAAGAACACTTAACGTCAATCTGTATGGCCATTACAGAATAGACCGATAACTATTGGTTATTAAACTCAAACACAGATCTCAAACACAACATATGAATCAAAACCTGTGTAATTCACATAATAACCAAAAAGTCCAACTATACGTTGACCTCAATAATCTGATACACATAGAATCACATATCACGTAGATTCATAATCAATAACACAGACTAAACAATCTTATAATCAATCTACTTTTACTTGTCGCAACCAAACGGTTACAACTAAATCGAAAGGTGAGTTCTAAATCCACTCACCGATACCTTGGTCTTCACCAGCTCAGATTCCAAGTATCACTTATCTTTTGAAGGATCTGAGAACAACAATCAATATAAGTTAGTAATCAGGATCATCAATACTGAACTTATATCCAACATATTTCAAGGAACTAAATATTATTTACATAACGATAATAAGTTCCTAATCATATTCATGGTTCATAATAAAGCATATCCACATATACTTATCAACATTTTACTTTGTAATGACTTAAAATCAAAAGCTACTAAACGGGTTACTACCCGCCGGGTAGCCCAAGTACCCGCCGGGTACTAGGCTTTACCAGTCGGGTACCCGATGAAACAACCGGGTGAATTAAAAGTTGGGGTAACAGAATTAAATTGCGTTTTAAAGGCTGGAGAAGCAGCCGGGTTCCCGGTTTACCAGCCGGGTTCCTGGTCTTGATGAACTACCCGCCGGGTTCGGGTATTACCCGCCGGGTTCATACCCTGAACCAGCGATCTTCGCCCAGCAAAACCCCATAACCCGAATTTAAAACCAAACTCACAAAATCACTCATGTTCAGTTGCTATAACTAGTTTCAAACAGCAAAGAACTTCATTTTAACAACAATAACCTCATACAACATCCAATAACATCTTATATCTATGAATTCAATCTAAGAAATCATAATCCAATTTCAAAAGATTTATTAAACATAAACACTTACAAATTCAAAGATGTGAAGATGATAATGATGATAATTAGCTCAAGATTTCAGTTCCAAAGGTTTGTTTATGGATTTGAGTTTGAAACTTTCTTGTGTTTAGGTTCTAGGTTAAGGTTTTAGAAGGAAATGATCAACTTTCCATTTTAGGAAAGTTTATAGGTCGGCCGACTTTTACCCCGACCCGTATCCACTTAAAACTAGTCCCCTTTCAATCTATTGTCTGGAACCTAAAAACCATTTTGCGAGAAACTTATTTTATTTTACCGTTAACTATGGTAATTTAAAACGACTAATATTTCACTAGTCACAATAAGTTCTGGGACTTATTTAACTAAGTTTCTCATTTAAACAATTAATACCAAGTAATTTCTAAAACAATTAAATACGCGATTAAAATAATAGAAATTACCAGACCGGTACGGAGGATGTTACATTGGTTAAGGTTTGGAGTTGTTAGACCCTAAGTTAGTAAAGATGATTATATTCATGTATAAATGATAATCTAGTAAATTGAACATAGTAATAATCATGATATGATTCTGAGTTTGTTGTTAAAAGAATGAAAGTGGTAAGATGGTAAAATTATAAATATGCACATGATTTGTGGTTCTAAAGAAAAGTATTATGTTGTTGATTAAAATTGTGAAGTGGATGATAATAGAATCACTATACATGTGCATATGATGAAATTGAAAGCGGTATAGTTGAATCTATTGACAATGATATTAAAGTAAAGATTATGGTAAATATGTGTAAAATAGGTTAATATCAAAGTGCGTTAGTAAATTGTATTGTTTGTAATGTGTTATGTGATTAGGTGGTAAAGAAGTTGGAAAGAGTACAAGTGAATTATTTGTGCATTCGCAAGGTAAGTCTCGATTTACATGATCATGGGTTAGGAATGGTTTCGGCCATTTGCTAACGGTTTGGTGCGGGTAATGGTTGCGGCCATAGGCTCGTGTGATTGCTAGTAGTATACAACTAGCATGAGTGGTTAAGGATCCTTAGCTAAAATTATCAATAATGACATGTGATTGTATTTCGTTACTTACTAAGCGTTTCGCTTACCGTTGTTTAAATTCTCATTTTTAGGTGAAGCTAGTGGTTCAAGGGGCGATTTGGGCAAGAAACCCCTTGGAAATTAGAGGTGGATCATAGCTTTGGGTAATTAACTCGTTTCCTTGAAATCATGCTCATGAAACCGAAGCCCCATTACTTTTGTTAAAATTATGGTTTATGTTGTTTTAAGTATATAAACTTATTTTTGTAAGTTTGAAGGTTGTATTAGTACTTGGAAATATGTAAATGGCGCAAGATCTTAGGGTGTAACTAAACTACTTGTACATGTCAACACTTTTGGTTTTAAATGTTGATGTGGAAAGAGTGTTATGTGGTTTTGATCCAAGGTGTTAATGGGTCAAGTAATTGTATAATAGAATTCGAGTTAGACTCTTTTGTATAGTGATTTACTTGTGTTGCGGAAATTAGCTTGTGTACAGATTTGGGTTAGAATTGGTTGCGGATTTTACAAATTGCACAGGTTTTGGTCAGATTGTACAAACTGTCTGTGCAGTTCTGTGCAAGCATAGGATCGCGACGCGATTCATATAGAATCGCTACGCGATTTAACACAAAACGCGATGCGATTAGAGGTTGGTTGCGATGCAATTTTAAACGGCAGAAATGTAAAATTTTCATTTAATATACTAATATTGTTCAAATAAATGTGGGGTGTTTCAAAAATCTATTGGTCCAATACTATTCATTTAATAGTAATTTTACCATCTTCCTAGTAAATGTTAGATTTCTAGTGACCTCGGAAACAATACGATGAAACCCCCAAAGAAGATACTGCGTAAAAGCTAGGCGTGTTGGTCGACGGGGATAAAAAGGTTTTTGTTGAAAGTTGAAACATTTCAATCCTCTGTTGGACTTGGATTGACCGAAAAAGTTTTGCTTACTTCAATTTTCATATATATTTTGCTCCGTTAAAAATGATGAGAGAAACTAGGCAGATATTATAATAATCATATACTTCTTTTTTTCTCATGACTTTAAATAAGTCTGAGATACACGAGTTTGACTCGTTAAAAGTTCAATTTCAATTAAGTTTAAACGAGCTCTTGCACTAATGTAGACATATATTAAAGCTAATTTACTAAACGAGCTTGAATTTAAGCTTTTTTATACATTGATCGAATAAGCTCGCAAGCCTAAACACTTTTTCTTTTAGATATTGGATTGGTTTTCCAAAAGTATGTTTCTATTGAATTAGATTAAATTAAATAGATATATTTCTTCGTAAGATTGCAGACTAGATTATCTTTTTTCTATTTTATTCATCTTTTCAATTCACTTTTTTATTCAACAAGTGGCACGTTTTTTTGTATCTTACAAAATGATACTTTCTCTGTCTCAAATTTATTGGCCATGAAAAAAAAAACACGTAATTTAATATAACATAATCAAAATGATCTACTTTTTGTTAATATTCCAGTTAATTGTTAATATTTACATTACACCTTATATACAATTTGCAAACAAAACCGGCAAATTATCATCTAATTCTCGAGATATATTAAACAAACTCGCGTTAATTTACGTTGACTGATTTATTGAGATTATTATATTTGGATTGTTACTATCTATACCACTTGCTTTTTTTAAATTAACTTTTATGTACTTTTTATGTATTTTTTCTATATTTTATTTCATCACTTTTTCTTACATTCTGTATTTTATTTCATCACTTTTTCTTACATTCTGTACTTTATTCCATTACTTTTTCTTACTTCTGTGCTATAAATGATTAAGTAGTATCGTGAGTAAATATTAGGGAGTATGGATAGATAAAGCCTATATTTGATCTCTTGACATTTAAATGATATCATGAGATCTTAATTAGACCATCTCTAATGGGAAGTTTATAAGGAAGTCCATGGTGATTTGGATTTTACGTGGAGTCCATAGAATAATGTTCCCATTAGAGACTCATGTCTAGGGATGGCAATGGATCGGATATGGATCGGATGATCCCATATCCACATCCATATCCATTTAAATATTTTCGTCCATATCCGTATCCATATCCATTTAATTTCATTTCATCCATCCATATCCATATCCGATGGATTAAGCGGGTTAATGGATGTCCATTGGATATTCAAAAAATGTTGAAATTTTTTTTCCTAATATGAAATGAAACTGACAAATATTGTAAAAAAATTAAATATAACGTAACATACAAAAATCTATTCACAAAAGTGTTCAAACATTGTCAATCAATGAAGCATAATTTATTACACTTACAAGTAACCATATATTTAGACAAATGTAAATGTACGTGTTCTCCTTGTTTATAGGTTAATCACACATGTTTTAATTGTTATATATTGTGGATTGTGACTTTAATATATGGTTGTAAGCAGAACTTCGCTCAGCACAATATATTCATGCATTAAGATTTGCTATATAAATCAAAATACAAAATAAAACCCCTCAAATATACATTAGATTTTTAAAATTTACGACTATATATATTCAATAACACCTTAATTGTTTATGGTTTATATGTTTAATAACACCAAAATAATTGTTTATGGTTTATATGTGGATATGTAAATTTACATGTGTGTATATATATATATATATATATTATTAAGGAGTGTATATATATATATATATATATATATATATATATATATATATATGTATTTCGGGTGAAATGGATAAATGCATGAATGATAAATTTTCATCCATATCCGATCCACTATTCATCCACATCCATATCCACTATTCATCCATTTAGATCGTCCATATCCACCAATTAGTGGATGGATCGGATGGATATCCATCGGATCGGGTGACCATTGCCATCCCTACTCATGTCCATTTGAAAGTTTATAATCAAAGTCCATACCCATGGACAAAGGTCCATACTCATGGACATAGAATTAAACAATAACTAGCATAATTAGTATTGTAAAATTAAATAATAAAATGTAAGTGAGACCTAGCTATGGACTTGTTAAGTTTATAGGAGTAGTTGGGTAAGTTTATAGAAAGTGAAGGCTTATAGAAAGCTGATGTGGCATGACGTGGCAGTGCTATGGACATGGTGAAGTCCATAGCATTGTGGATGGTCTTATGTCTCACATGTAAAACCACATTAAATTTATGGATGGGCTAACACGTAGCCTTCCTGTTATCTTACAAGTGTAAAGGTAAGGTACACGTGTTACACTCTCTCTGTATTTTCTAAAAATTGATAGTAATTGATTTCATATTAAACTAGATTTACTCAATCACATTTTGTTATATATTTTGTGTAAGCCATCAGTTGATGATTTAACAAAGACTACGGCCAGAAATCTTTGTGATACGATCTTGATGTTATGCTGAAGCACTCATAATCTTTAAGTATAGATACAAATTAAGGTGTAACTTTGATGATGATAGACAGATAGTAATGGCTTTAGTTTAGATAGCATGTACATATGTACACGGTTTTAGATAAGGTGGTTTTAAAAATTATATATGTAGATGCGTGACTAATATTTCTTTATATATATATATATATATATATATATATATATATATATATATATATATAGGTGGAGGTTCATATGAGAACCAACTATATATACGATATATATATATATATATATATATATAGGGGAGAGATCATTGGGGAAGTAAAAAATTGAGGGAAGGAGGGAAGTGAATCTAGGCCACAAGATTGATCTAATTAAAAAAAAGGTGGAGGGGTACTTTTGTAATAACATAAATCCATTTATTAAATATATTAAACAATAAAACTAAAACCTGGGTGAAAGATAAGAGACCAAAACAGAATACGTATCTAAATTTGAGCATAATATGACTGATTGGAAACAACAGCAAAATTACAAATTGTGTTGAACATAAACTGCAAGATCGAATCGTAAAAACATTCATATGAATTCGAAGTCATTGAAGAATCGTTCACTTCAGATAAATTAAAGGAAAAGGCTGAAGAAAAATTGGGGAAAACTAACCTAGGTGAAGGAATTATATGAATTGTAAAAAATAAAGGATCAATCGATGATTATTAATTCAATAACATTCAGGTATGATTCAGTATTTGATTTTACGTTAAAAGTTTGTAATTTGTTACATTGTTTATCAAATCGTTGTCTTCTATATTTGATATTTGCTTGTGAATCTGATATAAAAATTCATTGTATGTGATGAATGTTATAAAATTATCAGAGTTATATGTGCCAGTTGTTAATATTCATTGTTATTGAATATTCGTTAACATTCATTCCTGATGAATATTAATCTATATATGCTAGTTGTAAAGATTCATTCTTAATGAACATTAGTTTCTATATGCCAGTCGTAAACATTCATTCTTGATGAATTTTAGCTTATATATGCTTGTCCTTAACATTCGTTGTTTATGAATATAAACTTATATATGCTAGTCGATAACATTCATTCTTGATGAATATTAATTTATATGCTAGTCGTAAATATTCACTTGATGAATATTAGCTTATATATGTTAGTCTTTAACATTCGTTCTTGATGAATACTAATTAAAATTTGCTAGTGAGTAACATTCCTTATTGATGAATATTAACTTATATATGTTAGTCATTAAACATTCCTTCTTGATGAGTATTAAATTGTATATGCTAGTCGTTAACGTTAATTCTTGATGACTATTTACTTTTATATGCTAGTCTCTAACATTCATTCTTGATGAATATTAACTTATAGATGCTAGTCCTTAAACATTTGCTCTTGATAAAAGGTAAATTCAGATGCCATGAGATATACTATTGCAGTTGAAGCTGTAATGTTTTGTGTGCACGAGGTTTTTTTACCAACTTTAGTCACTTAAGGTTCTCAACTTTATGCAGTAAGAACCTTATTATTTTGAATGGAGTTTGAACAAGTACAAAGTGTGAGATTCCTGATTACAGAAGGTAATACCTGTTTATCGTTGTTAAGAATCAGACACTCAACCCATTATTTTTGTAGTTTTCTATAGCCGAATGATATAGAGGTGGCACTTATAACCCATTTACTTGTAAATGGGTCCAATCGGGTTATTTTATTTTCTTAACAGGTAAGAGTCACTATGTGGATTCATTGCATAAACCTCTTGAATCGTTTATCAAAATATTACTTTGTTTTTGAAATAATTTAAGTTTGGTTATTGATTAAAAAAAAAGTCTGGACAAAAAGTGTTTCTACATCCTAACTCGAAACATACAAAACATTCTCAATTATTTTACCTATTAATTTACCCTCCCATTTTACAACCTCTAATATATTGGGTTCATAAATAGACAAAACTTTGTTAATAGTTATCCCCGCTCATTGTATGCATGTGTTTGAAAGTACCACATTTAGAGAAAAAATTGATTTTCCTTAGTACAGATTTCACAGTTTTTGCTTAAGTTAGCTCATTCGTCTCCCAAATAGTAAGAACCTTCATTTTTCAGTCTCTCTCCATCCCTATGTAGCCCGAATGTAGCTTACAGTACTATTACACGCCAATCATTCATCAGGTAAAATGAAGGCATTCAATTGTTATATGCATTTTCTATGTCTTAATTATTCAATGATTTTAATGCTTGACTTGCATATGTTTTGACATTTTAAACCTTATATTTGGCATATTACGATTTCTGTTTGTTCAGTGAAAGCTATAATGTAAGCCTTCACGTTTCTGAGCTTGTTTTCCCTAATGATAATACATATACCAGCCTCCCAAGGCTTGTATTTGATATCTACATTCAGGTTTTTACGTTATCATACATAAGTAGAATATTATGTAAAAATGTAAGTAATGTTTTATCTGTGAATTGAAAGTATTGTGACATGATAGGGTATATGTTGGTGGAGAAGGATTTTGATATCAGTGAAAGTGCAGGGGGCAAGGAAAGCGATTTCATAAATGTTACAAGTAGCTGGAAATTCGACTCTATAGGGATGAATAATGAACAAATAATGTCCCTTCGCGAGGTATATATGGTCCTCTCATCTCAGTTATTTCTGTGGATCCAAGTAAGTTATTAACATCCAACGTGTTTTTTACTGACTGTATGTATTATTTGGATGTTTCTATTGTTTGATAGCTCATAGTTGAAAGAAGTTCAACACCCAAAGGCTGTGGTCATCGAGAAAGCTGAAATAAAAAGAAAAGAAATGAGATGAAGAACAAAATTGAATGGGATAGATTGTGGTGTTTTTGAAATGCGTCACACGGAACATTATGCCGAGCAAGCAAACTGGAATTGTGGATTAGCAGCAAAAGGAACATCACAGAGCTGACAATTGAATAATCTAAGAATCAAGTATAGGGTTAAATTATTGGCACATGACACCAATCTATTGTGAGATATAACAATGACAACATTTGAAGATGATGATAAAACCATAAACGGACTTTTTAGGAAAGTAAATAATGATGTACATGGTATATTGTTTAAATTCATAAATGGTTGATATGATTTTGCTTGTCTGGATTAAAAGATTTATCTATGTTTGATAAACAAGTATGATGTACAATTTATTAAATTTGTAGATATATGAAACATTATATTGATTTATAAATTAAAGATACCGATAAATATAGATCTTTAAGTTGTGCTTTTATGTCTTCATGGTTTCTTATGTATTTTAAATGAGTTTTTAGTTGAAGCTAATATGCTTTTAAAAATTATGTTAAAAAATAGGTTGAAAATTTTTAACATGCTTTTTCAGAGCATATTACTTTTCAAGAAAATAAATCAACATATATATCAAGTTATCTGATAGACTATGAATAATAATTTCAACATAATAATGAAAAAAAGTGATACACAAAAATTATAAACCATTCATATAAAATTCATGTTAATTAAAGTGATACACAAAAAATATTTTCGACAATTTAACATGCTTTGCGTAAGCATCTTAATATTCAAAAAAGAAAATTAACCAAAACAATAAAGATATTTTAAAAAATTAAAGTAGAACTAACATGGTTAAAAAGCTATAAGAATAAGGTAACCTTAAAAACCATGAAAGCTGCAATATATATTAACATTCATCTTATAATCATGTTAATAAACAAAACATGAAATAGAGATTGAAACCTTACTTAAAGCATTAAAATTCTTATACAAAATGTATTAACAATTCATCATTAAAAAATTTATTGAAAGATACCATTAACATGAACAAAACTTAAACAATTAAAAAATAACTACTAACTACTAACTACGATCGTTGATCAATGCATTTTCATCTTTCGCCTCTTGCTGTTTACATATCTCTTCCAATTCATTAACAATCTTCTTTTTACAGGTTCTGACACTATGAATAGGTATAAAACAATAATGTCATTCTCTTCTCTTGGATCCAGATGCAATAACATCCTCTTTCACAACTTTCTTTAGCGCACCTTGATTTCTCTTGGGCCCACATTGACCTTTGCTACGAACACCTTTCGGATGATGAATTGTTGCATTCATAGGTCTAACAACTCCTGCATTTGATCACTTATGCTCGTAAAAGTTCGTTCTTTTATGGAAGGTTCAAAATATTTCAAGAACAACATGAATTTGTCTCTAAATATCAATAACTTTCTTTGTCATTCTGGAAACGATTAACTACTTCTATAAATTTATTGAAAACCTCATTTGAAACTTTTGAAATTCACCTAGACCATTGGAAACAAAATGTAATAAATTAAAAGTTTCAGATGCATCTTTTGACCACCTTCTCATAATAAGATGGGAATGTATAGAAACAACATCATTGATATTGTATACACAAAATATATGTAGACATATCAAAACCTCACATACGAACTTATTGCACCAACATTCAGCAAAACCATTACTAGAATCAAAAGAAACCTATAAAAGGAATAATATAAAATATAATGCATAATCAAAACTAATATTAATATGAAAACTAATATTACTAACCAGAAATTCCATTCGGGTCATGGAGCATCAAACTTTTCTTGAATAGCAAATAACTGCTTATCACCTTCGCAAACAGAGCCGGTTTGAACACAACACAAAGATGACTGCTCAATTTCTTCTTGTAATTTCAGGAAAACAGTGGTGTATATACCTCATGTTCATGTCTTTAGGATTGATGCACATGTTACCAAACTTACCTGCTTATTTTCCATTTCAAACTTCAAACAAATGGTTGTTATGACACTTCTTTTATTTACTGAAGAACTGATTTCACTTTCTGACAAAGATGAAGTCCTCATTAAACCATTTATTGGTAGACGAGTAATATAAACATGGAAACTAGAGCTCTTTTATCCTCTACGTATAATTGAACCAAGTATTCTCTTAAAGTTGATAATCCTGTAATACCATCTCGTTTCAAAGGATTCGGGTGTCAATTTAGGACTCCAAAAATATAAACTTCATACGCCTCCGCAAATTCTCAATTATTAAACAACACATGCCCAACCTATAAAGCTTATATAATAAAAATGTAATATTTACTGTAGAACCATGTTGAAAACAACATAAAACCTGGACTGTTAAACAAATATATAACATTCATTTATAAATAATGTTATAATAACATGCTAACAGATCTACTAACCTTAGATATGATCTTTTGACTTATATGCCATATGCATAAAGGATGCAATGCAGTTATGAAATTGGCATCAATTACTTGCTTCATCACAGGATCCTGATCAGTAACCACCACCGAAGGTTATAAGAAACGCATCAACGAACATTTAAAGGAATCAATGGAAAACAATGCAACACGAAAAATGTCTAATCTCTTATGATTGTCAATACAGTAAGAGGTACAAACTTCATATTGTACCTATTTATTAAAATTCAATTCATAGTATTGTACACAAATGTCACACCCCAAAAATCGGTAATTGTGTTTATTTAATGTTTAGCGGAAGCAAATTATAATTAACGGAAGCATATTGTGTAAACAGTTTAACAGCGGGGTGATGACGTATCAATTGTGCATTCATCGTATCAGAGCATATGATCATACAGAACATAATATATAAAGGATGCCAGTTTAAACAGTTGTTACAAAAGTAGTACGACTATGTAAGTCGTACAGTAGTAATAAAGTTTAAAACATTTAAGTTCTACAATACATATGTTAAAATAAGATTTCATGAGTATAACTGCAATGTCTGCAGTAATACAGAGGAAATCCTCAAAAGCTGTCCCAAAATATATGCATCCTAAGTAGTCCAGGGTTGACCATCCTGAATGCATGCGATCCTTACTTACATAGCTAATTTCCTGTAAAACATAGAAAGAAAGTCGTCAACAAATATGTTGAGTGAATTCACAGGTTTTGTATAAATACGTGGTATGTTAAACCATTTGTGTTTAAGTTATTGAAATGTTATTCAATAAATAAATGTTTGCAGGTTTTTGCAAAATATAAGATTGTAGGGTTGTTACCCAAAATGTAAGTCTGATTGTTTACCAGAATATAAGTATAATCAGTAAGTATACTGAAATAAAACAGTTGTAGGATATGTTCATCCTAAATAATAAGTGGGAAAGATTAGACTATAATCCCCTGAAAGGTGAGCTAAACCTCGCAGGTTAAAGTAACGCGACCTAACCCTATAACCAAACCACAACCAAAACTTATGTTGTTTGCCTGAAGGACAATTAAGTATACGCTCCATCCACAGGAGGGTCGTCACGGCAATAGTACTATTCGTATACTCAGTGGCTAGAGTCACCTAGCTAATGGTTATAGTCTGCATGACATAAGGTCTTTCATGCACACAACTCAAGTCTGGTCCGTACTAGGATTTGTTGTCTAATTCCCAAAACAGTTGTGAAATAATATTTCATAACAAACAGTTGTATAAAGCAATTTAAAGCATTTATATAATTTGCTGCATATGTTTGCATGCAGTTTCTATGTTTACACCCCTATGTTTAAAACAGAAAACATTTGTAAAGTAGGGGCTGTGAACTCATAGTGGTTTGCTCGGTATGAAAGCTAGCAGCCAAACAGATAACAGCCCAAGGTATGTTAACCTATACAATAAATATATTAACATAAGTACGTTTGATTTGTTTTAATCACTTATGTTAACAGTTTGTTTGTTTGAAGAAATGGTTTATTTCCTAATAATATAAGTTGTTAACTTTATTAATAGCATTGCGTTGAAATATTGTTATTATTTCTCTTGTCGTATACTTGTTAAGTGTACCAACCAATATGTAGTTATCTATTTAACGGAAGGTCGTTTTGTTTCATTTGTACATATACTTTGTTTACAGTTGTACGTATGTTATTCCAAAATCATTGTAAGTACATATATTTGTTTTATATATGTATACTTAAGTAATATACCTGTTATATATTATTAGATTATACGTTGGTTAAACGTGAAGTTTATTGTGTATATATATATATATTTGTGAATATATATTCCTTAAGTGTCGTATATATTTATTTAATCAATACGTTGTTCTCGTATATTAAAATATACATAAGTTTCCATTTGTTTAAGAAAACATGTACGTTTGTGTCTATATATATCGTGTGTTTTCGAATATATATATATATTTATTAAAATACGTCGTTTCGTATTTTAAAAAGGTTGCAAGTTTTATTTGTTTTAAAACTTAGATTGTTTTTATAAAACGAATGTAATTTGTTTTTAATATCACTACGTTTGTTTAGTAAGTCTTGAACATCTCGATAATGTAATCGTATTCAAGTCGTATAGTTCATAAAGTTCGTACATATATGTGTAATATATATATATATACTTATACATCGTTTATTCGTACGAATTTAAATAAGTCCAAAGTCCGCGTCTCGGATATATCACATTATTGTTTTATTAATGGTTTACAATGTCTCGTAAGTGTATCGTATAAATGGAATCGTTAACGGAAACGTTTATGTTTTAAAATAAAAGTCAGATTGTTGGTCAGGGTTGGGAATCCGCCGGATTCCCTTGAATCCGCCGGATTCAAGTCAAAAGTCGGAATACGCCGTATTCGAGTGAATCCGCCGTATTCATCATAATTTTAATCAGGTTTCGTTTTTGTTTGGGAATACGCCGGATTCTGACGAATCCGCCGTATTCGTTTGTGTTCACAATGCTGGTCGTGTGAAGGTTCGGGAATCCGCCGTATTCATGTGAATACGCCGGATTCGTCCGTGTCTTTTACTCGTTCATCGTTTTAGCCGAAAGTTTGTGTGCGGGTCGGACACTGGAATCCGCCGGATTCCCTTGAATCCGCCGGATTCGTTGGTTTTCAGTTTATGAATACGCCGGATTCAAAGGAATCCGCCGTATTCGTGGCTCGTTTCAGCCCCTGTTCGTGTCTGATGAAACATATACATATGAGTGTTTGTTTCCAAACCATTATACACTAATACTAAATGTTTATACAAGTGTTATGTGTCGTTTTTATAAGTTATTACTCCATTTTAACAAGTTTTCATATAACGATTTTGGTTTTGTAGTTTTGGGTTTTATAAACTCATTTCAAGAATCATCAAGTAATCATCCAAGTTATATGTTATATGTTTAGATTATGATGTGTTATAACCATATATAAACGAATTTAAGTGAGAAATTCAAAGAATCCAATATTTGCTTACAAAGAGAGGGAGATGAAATGATGAACGGATGATGATGATGGTTCCTGATCTTGTTGTTCTACTACTGCTTCTTCTTGCTGCTTGTTACCACAGATGATCAAAGAAGAAGATTTTTGATGAGGTTTTTGTGTGTGTGTTTTTGATCAGAGAAAGAAGAAAAATGAGAGGGAACAAAGTGATCGAGTGAGTATGGTTTAAACTGGATACGGGTCTCTCAATTATTGAAGTTAGGTGCCAAATTTTGGCACCTCAATTTCGAGTACGGGTATAATTTTAGCAATATAAAAATAAACAATTTACATTTTTATTTTGTAGGTGTTCTCCTGGTTCGTTATTTATAGTCAGTATAATGATGTTATCATTATTTTAATTAGTTGTACAATTTTGTACATTTTACTGCGTACAGTTAATTGAGCGCAAAATTTCAGTTAATTTAGGATTTCATATTTTGAGGTAATGTTCTAACTTCTTCCAAACGAATGAGAAAATTTGTATTTTTATGATTCCACCTTTTATGAGCGTTTTAGAATTGTTTCTGTTCGTGTTATAATACGTTTTATGTTAAAAGTTTTTTTAGACCACTTTATCTATTTGTTATAGATATATAAATACTCGTAATTAATAATTAAGTTATTAATTATTTTTCTGTCACGAAACTTTTGTTATTTATTTTTGTCGGGTTTGTTCCGATATATTTGTACGTAACTTTTAATACCTACGTATTACGTATTACTTTTTGTTTAAAAGTACCGGGCTTGCTAGGCTTACATTACGTTAAAAAGTTTTGTTAAAACTTAATCAGGAAATTAGCGTAAGAATGCACATGCTTAATTGTTAATTAATACCTAATTTGGAGAGTTGTCACATTCTCCCCCCGTTAGGGAAATCTCGTCCCGAGATTTAATTTGTGTCGTGAGTCGTGGTCACGGGTTCAAATAGGTGGGGATACTTCTTGCGCATCTCGTCCTCACGTTCCCAGGTGAACTCTGGGCCTCTTTTCGAGTTCCATCGAATTTTGACAAGTTTGATCCGACTGTTTCGGAGTTTCTGCGTTTTCGTGTCCATTACTTCAAGCGGTTCCTCCACGAAGTTGAGTTTTGCGTCGACGTAAATTTCGTCGGGAGGTATTATTAACGCTTCGTCAGACAGACACTTCTTAAGATTACTCACGTGAAACGTGTCGTGAATATTACTAAGCTCTTGCGGAAGTTTAAGCTTATAAGCTACAGGACCAATCCTTGCTAGGATCTCAAATGGTCCAATGTAACGTGGGTTCAGTTTACCGCGTTTTCCAAATCGCACAACTCCTTTCCAAGGAGATACCTTGAGTAGGACTCTGTCACCTACTTGAAACTCTAAAGGTTTTCGTCTATTGTCTGCATAACTCTTTTGTCGGTCTCGTGCTGTTTTCAATCTATTAAGCACTTGAGATATTTTGTCCGTTGTTTCTTGGACTATCTCAGGACCTGATAATTGTCTGTCGTCCAACTCTGCCCAACAGAGTGGGGATCGGCACTTGCGTCCGTACAACGCCTCAAAAGGTGCCATTTGTATGCTCGTATGATAACTATTGTTGTACGAGAATTCGGCTAAAGGGAGATGAACATCCCAGTTCCCTCCAAAATCAATCACGCATGCTCGTAGCAAGTCCTCAAGCGTTTGTATCGTTCGCTCGCTTTGACCATCGGTTTGTGGATGGTAGGCGGTACTCATGTCGAGTCTAGTGCCTAAAGCTTGTTGCAGTGTTTGCCAGAAGCGAGAGGTGAAACGTGCATCTCTATCAGAGATGATGGATAATGGAACTCCATGTCTAGAAACAACTCCTTTTATGTAAATTCTAGACAGCTTTTCCATCTTATCCGTTTCCTTAATGGCAAGAAAGTGAGCTGACTTTGTAAGTCGGTCGACAATCACCCATATGGAGTCCATTCCAGATGATGTTTTCGGTAGTTTTGTGATGAAATCCATCGTGATGTGTTCCCATTTCCATTTGGGCAACTCTGGTTGTTGTAAAAGTCCAGACGGCTTTTGATACTCAGTCTTAACTTTTGCACATGTCAGACATCTACCAACATAAGTGGCAATGTCTCTTTTCATGCCAGGCCACCAGTAAAATCCTTTCAGATCGTGATACATCTTATCTGCACCAGGATGTATCGAATAATTGGACTTATGAGCTTCGTCCAATACTAGGCTACGTAGCTCATCAACACAAGGAATCCAAATTCGATTCATGAAGTACAGTACTCCATTTTCCTTAGACTCCAGTTGCTTCTCTATCCCCTTGAGGGATTCGTCCTTCATACGCTCTGGAGTAAAGGCCGCTTGTTGAGCCTCACGAATTTGAATAATTAAATCCAAGTGGATTGTCAGTCCTAAGGCTCGAACTCTTCGAGGTTTCAATCTTTCTTTACGACTCAAGGCATCCGCTACTACATTAGCTTTGCCTGGATGGTACTTGATTTCACAGTCGTAATCATTTAGTAGTTCAACCCAACGTCTCTGTCTCATGTTGAGTTCTTTCTGATCAAATATATGTTGGAGACTTTTGTGATCGGTAAAGATCATACACTTTGTACCGTATAGATAGTGTCTCCAAATCTTAAGTGCAAAAACGACTGCTCCCAGCTCTAAGTCATGCGTCGTATAGTTCTTCTCGTGAATCTTCAATTGACGAGACGCATATGCAATGACCTTGTCATTTTGCATCAACACGCAACCTAATCCTTGATGTGAAGCATCACAGTAGACAACAAAGTTTTCTACTCCTTCTGGTAAGGATAGGATAGGTGCGGTGCTCAATTTCTCTTTCAGCATTTGAAAAGCATTCTCTTGCTTCTCGCCCCAATCAAACTTCTTGTCTTTTTGCGTTAGGGCGGTAAGTGGCTGAGCTATCTTCGAGAAATTCCCAATGAACCTTCGGTAGTAACCGGCTAACCCAAGAAATTGTCGTATCTCAGTTGGGGTCTTTGGGGCTTCCCAATTCTTAATCGCCTCAATTTTGGATGGGTCTACGTGAATTCCTTTGTTATTGATCACGTGACCCAGGAAATGAACCTCACGCATCCAAAACTCGCATTTAGAGAACTTTGCATAAAGCTTCTCTTTCTCCAGTAATTCAAGAATCAGCCTCAGATGTCGTTCATGGTCTTCCTTCGTTCTTGAGTATATCAAGATATCGTCAATGAACACTATGACGAACTTATCCAAGTAAGGTTTACATACTCTATTCATTAGATCCATGAACACTGCTGGCTCATTCGTTAGCCCAAACGGCATAACCAGGAACTCGTAATGACCATATCGAGTCCTAAACGCAGTCTTAGGGATATCTTCATCCCGTACCTTCAGTTGATGGTAACCCGATCTCAAGTCGATCTTTGAGTAATAACTTGACCCTTGCAGCTGGTCAAACAAATCGTCGATGCGTGGCAATGGGTATCGGTTCTTAATCGTCACTTTGTTCAGTTCTCGATAATCGATACACATCCGCATTGATCCATCCTTCTTTTTGACGAACAACACCGGAGCTCCCCATGGTGAAAAGCTCGGTCGGATGAATCCTAAATCCAACAGTTCTTGTAACTGTGCAGACAGTTCCTGCATTTCTGAAGGAGCTAAACGGTAAGGCGCACGAGCAATCGGTGCAGCTCCCGGCGCTAGGTCGATATGAAATTCAACCTGCCGAGGAGGTGGTATCCCTGGTAGCTCGTCAGGAAATACTCCTGGGTATTCGCGTACTACGGCCACGTCGTCTATGCGTCGCTCCTCTGGTTTCTTATTCACAACATGTACCAAAAATGCTTGGTACACTTTTCGTAGATACTTATTTGCCTTCATGCATGTAATCGTTTTCACCACACGATTACTCTTTTCTCCTTGAACCATCAACATTTCTCCTGACGGTAAAGGTAACCGTACAATCTTCTTATGACAGATGATCTCTGCGCGGTTCAGTGACAACCAATCCATGCCAACCACTATATCGAAGCTCCCTAGTTCTACCGGTAGTAAGTCTATTTTGAAAGAATGACCTTCTAATGTTAAGGAACATCCTGGTACTATTTCTCCTGATTCAATCAACTTACCATCGGCTAGCTCTACAGTATATTTGTTATCTAGCTTAAGGGATTCGATCTCTATTAGTGGTCTAAACTCAGTGGACACAAAGCTTAAATCAGCACCAGAATCAAATAACACAGAAGCAAAGTGGTTGTTTACAAGAAACGTACCAGTGACTGTGTTAGGATCCTGACGTGCCTCTGGTGCTCCTAACATGAACACGCGTCCACGAGCTGGCTGATTGTTGTTGTTGTTGGTTCGGTTGTTGTTGTTTCCATTGTTGTTGCGGTTGCGAGCGTTGTTGGCGTTACGGTTTTGGTTATTGAGTCGAGGGCATCGGTTTCGATAGTGCCTCGTGTCGCCACACTCAAAACATCTTTGATTTTGGCGAACAGTGTTTCCCTTAGGGGTAGGGTTTACCTTACAGTTTTGGGTTTTGTGACCCCATCCCTTACAGCTGTCGCAAAACCAACACTCACCCTCGTGGTGTTTACTACACTTATCACACTTAGGTTTGTTACCCAAGTATGGCTTTGGTTCCACAATGGTGGCAGCATAAGACTTTGGATTTCCAGATCCTTTCTTGCTGGATTGACCCTGACGGTCATTCCACTTACGCTTCTTACCTCCAGAACTACCAGCTTCAGCACTGCTCGGCTCAACCTTAACCGACACAGTCTTCTTGGTCAGTGTCCCCATTCTAACTGCTTCATCAGTCAAACTCTGCGCTAAAGTAACAGCGCTCCTGAATATGTCAGGTTTGGAGGACGTAACTAAACTCCTGATCTGTGGTGCCAGTCCATACACATAGCGTTCAATACGCTTGTATTCAGGTGTTACCATATGTGGCACAAGACGAGCTAGTTCTTGGAACCTGGTTGTATAACTAGTGATATCAGCACCAATCATAGCAATGTTCCACAGCTCAGTCTCAATTTTCTGCATCTCACTGCGAGGGCAGAATTCTTCCATCATCATACTCTTCAATGTTTCCCATGTCATGGAATAAGCAGCTGGTCGTCCCATCGACTGAACTTGACTGTTCCACCAAGTCAAAGCTTTATCAGCTAGTGTGCAGGCAACATACTTCACTGCAGTGTCTGGTAGACAATCACTGATGTCCAACACAGAATCCATCTTTTCTATCCAGTGTATAATACCAATAGCACCTTCAGTGCCACAGAAAGGTGGTGGTTTACATGCCTGAAATGTCTTATATGAACACCCTTTGCGGTTATTCACAACAGTCTCAGTAATAACAGGGGTCGATCCACTGTTATTAATCCCAGTCTCACGGTTTCGGCTTGCCTCATACTCGGCAATACCTTCAGCTATGCGTCTAGCTATTAACTGCTCAGTAGTTTCCTCGGTGTTAGGTGGTGGAATGGTTTCAGATGTAGGAGGTACAGTTGTTTTCTGACTGTTCCTAGTAATTCGTCGTTTTGGCGGCATAGTTCAGTTCTGCGATGAATAAAATGCAGAAGTCAATGCCAAAATAATGAATGTGATGAACAAGATTTCACATTGTCTATCAAATGAATAGTATGGAGAATTTGAGAGAATAATGTTTCACATTGTATATCGCACGACTTTGAAACACCCATATGTACTTTGTACAATATAATCACGTTGGCCAGGCGTCATTATATAATGCCAAATACATATTTCTTTTCATCATCGTTTAAGTGCAATCAATGTTTTATGGAATTCAAGATAAGATAAATAATTCGTAGTATGGTAGGTTTTCAAAGTTTGCAAGAAATGGCTTCAACAATTATTACGTGATAACTTTTCTATCACCTGTATATAGAGATGAATATAATTCGTACGAAATTTCGAATCGAACCTAAGTTATATTATACATTAACTAGAACGTTCTTACATCGTTTCATTGCAAAACTTGATGATATCTTCTATATCCATCAAGAGTGGTTTCCAATACAACACGAGTTGCTACAGTACTATTTAAACTAAACTTAGCTATACTTAGATCCTAACAAAACAATAATAATAAACCAAATACATATGTCATATCATATAACAGATCATAGTTAGTTCACAAGTTTTTATACAAAACATGATGGATCTATCCTAGATATCCATCGATCCAAAGACTAATCAAAGCATGACGGGTCTGTCTACACACCGTCGATCCAAATGATATACAAAACACGATAGGTATGTCTATACCCGTCGAACCAAAGTTCCAAATCTAATACATAGTATATATACAATCCTAAGTAGGCACAACCCGCCCTACATAGGTCTAACGGAAATACGGTAGAAATGATCCCACGGCTGTCCTCAACACAGCCATCACCACACAAGCACCAACCACAAGCCCTACAATCCTAACATGTCTCTCAAGTGTCCTCACACGAGCACGTGCGGACTCAGCTCTCTCCTGGGCAGTAAACACATGGTTCAACAAAAAGTGATGATGCTCATGCATACCAGCCATGTCCCCATACAGACGAGAGATCTCATCCTGTACCTGTCCAAGGTGAGAACCCCTGCTAGAAGTAATACAGAACAATGTACGCATAACAGCAACTAATGTAGGGAGAGTCTGCTCTATCGGCTCTCCAGTGGTAGACAGTGGTGCTGGGGGTCGTGAGGACTCTCCTGTCTCAAAGGTGGAGGGAAAACCCTCTAATGACCTCCAGTGCCTCAACATAGGAGTCATCCACTCCAGATGAGCAAACCTGGGTGCCCTCTGTGGAGACTCAACAGACTCGTCCGCTGGTGCTAACGGACCTATAGGAAAATCTCTGACACACATCCTCGGTGTCCTCCTATATACAGGCCTGCGAGAAGTCTCACCGGCCTGATGGTGAATACCTGTAGTGATAGGGGTAACCTCATGTGATGTCGGTGGTGGCGCGATGTAAGCGTCACTAGTGTCGTCTGACATGTCTCTCAAATGAACAGATGACTCATCCACTACAGTGATCGCGGGACCCTCAAAAGGAGCCTCAGTCGGCTCTTCGTCCGAAGCATAAACATGGTAAACTGATTGACTAGACATACTGTGACAAAGGAAATTGTGTGTGACGTGTCAGTCGTTTGTTAGATGTATGCAAACGTATGTATGTATGAATGCATGAATGTTCTAGCCAAGGCTATAGTCTAGGTCTCTAAGGTTTTCAGTCACCTAAAGACTTCTAGTTCGCTATAACCAATGGCTCTGATACCAAGTCTGTCACACCCCAAAAATCGGTAATTGTGTTTATTTAATGTTTAGCGGAAGCAAATTATAATTAACGGAAGCATATTGTGTAAACAGTTTAACAGCGGGGTGATGACGTATCAATTGTGCATTCATCGTATCAGAGCATATGATCATACAGAACATAATATATAAAGGATGCCAGTTTAAACAGTTGTTACAAAAGTAGTACGACTATGTAAGTCGTACAGTAGTAATAAAGTTTAAAACATTTAAGTTCTACAATACATATGTTAAAATAAGATTTCATGAGTATAATTGCAATGTCTGCAGTAATACAGAGGAAATCCTCAAAAGCTGTCCCAAAATATATGGCATCCTAAGTAGTCCAGGGTTGACCATCCTGAATGCATGCGATCCTTACTTACATAGCTAATTTCCTGTAAAACATAGAAAGAAAGTCGTCAACAAATATGTTGAATGAATTCACAGGTTTTGTATAAATACGTGGTATGTTAAACCATTTGTGTTTAAGTTATTGAAATGTTATTCAATAAATAAATGTTTGCAGGTTTTTGCAAAATATAAGATTGTAGAGTTGTTACCCAAAATGTAAGTCTGATTGTTTACCAGAATATAAGTATAATCAGTAAGTATACTGAAATAAAACAGTTGTAGGATATGTTCATCCTAAATAATAAGTGGGAAAGATTAGACTATAATCCCCTGAAAGGTGAGCTAAACCTCGCAGGTTAAAGTAACGCGACCTAACCCTATAACCAAACCACAACCAAAACTTATGTTGTTTGCCTGAAGGACAATTAAGTATACGCTCCATCCACAAGAGGGTCGTCACGGCAATAGTACTATTCGTATACTCAGTGGCTAGAGTCACCTAGCTAATGGTTATAGTCTGCATGACATAAGGTCTTTCATGCACACAACTCAAGTCTGGTCCGTACTAGGATTTGTTGTCTAATTCCCAAAACAGTTGTGAAATAATATTTCATAACAAACAGTTGTATAAAGCAATTTAAAGCATTTATATAATTTGCTGCATATGTTTGCATGCAGTTTCTATGTTTACACCCCTATGTTTAAAACAGAAAACATTTGTAAAGTAGGGGCTGTGAACTCACAGTGGTTTGCTCGGTATGAAAGCTAGCAGCCAAACAGATAACAGCCCAAGGTATGTTAACCTATACAATACATATATTAACATAAGTACGTTTGATTTGTTTTAATCACTTATGTTAACAGTTTGTTTGTTTGAAGAAATGGTTTATTTCCTAATAATATAAGTTGTTAACTTTATTAATAGCATTGCGTTGAAATATTGTTATTATTTCTCTTGTCGTATACTTGTTAAGTGTACCAACCAATATGTAGTTATCTATTTAACGGAAGGTCGTTTTGTTTCATTTGTACATATACTTTGTTTACAGTTGTACGTATGTTATTCCAAAATCATTGTAAGTACATATATTTATTTTATATATGTATACTTAAGTAATATACCTGTTATATATTATTAGATTATACGTTGGTTAAACGTGAAGTTTATTGTGTATATATATATATATTTGTGAATATATATTCCTTAAGTGTCGTATATATTTATTTAATCAATACGTTGTTCTCGTATATTAAAATATACATAAGTTTCCATTTGTTTAAGAAAACATATACGTTTGTGTCTATATATATCGTGTGTTTTCGAATATATATATATATTTATTAAAATACGTCGTTTCGTATTTTAAAAAGGTTGCAAGTTTTATTTGTTTTAAAACTTAGATTGTTTTTATAAAACGAATGTAATTTGTTTTTAATATCACTACGTTTGTTTAGTAAGTCTTGAACATCTCGATAATGTAATCGTATTCAAGTCGTATAGTTCATAAAGTTCGTACATATATGTGTAATATATATATATACTTATACATCGTTTATTCGTACGAATTTAAATAAGTCCAAAGTCCGCGTCTCGGATATATCACATTATTGTTTTATTAATGGTTTACAATGTCTCGTAAGTGTATCGTATAAATGGAATCGTTAACGGAAACGTTTATGTTTTAAAATAAAAGTCAGATTGTTGGTCAGGGTTGGGAATCCGCCGGATTCCCTTGAATCCGCCGGATTCAAGTCAAAAGTCGGAATACGCCGTATTCGAGTGAATCCGCCGTATTCATCATAATTTTAATCAGGTTTCGTTTTTGTTTTGGAATACGCCGGATTCTGACGAATCCGCCGTATTCGTTTGTGTTCACAATGCTGGTCGTGTGAAGGTTCGGGAATCCGCCGTATTCATGTGAATACGCCGGATTCGTCCGTGTCTTTTACTCGTTCATCGTTTTAGCCGAAAGTTTGTGTGCGGGTCGGACACGGGAATCCGCCGGATTCCCTTGAATCCGCCGGATTCGTTGGTTTTCAGTTTATGAATACGCCGGATTCAAAGGAATCCGCCGTATTCGTGGCTCGTTTCAGCCCCTGTTCGTGTCTGATGAAACATATACATATGAGTGTTTGTTTCCAAACCATTATACACTAATACTAAATGTTTATACAAGTGTTATGTGTCGTTTTTATAAGTTATTACTCCATTTTAACAAGTTTTCATATAACGATTTTGGTTTTGTAGTTTTGGGTTTTATAAACTCATTTCAAGAATCATCAAGTAATCATCCAAGTTATATGTTATATGTTTAGATTATGATGTGTTATAACCATATATAAACGAATTTAAGTGAGAAATTCAAAGAATCCAATATTTGCTTACAAAGAGAGGGAGATGAAATGATGAACGGATGATGATGATGGTTCCTGATCTTGTTGTTCTACTACTGCTTCTTCTTGCTGCTTGTTACCACAGATGATCAAAGAAGAAGATTTTTGATGAGGTTTTTGTGTGTGTGTTTTTGATCAGAGAAAGAAGAAAAATGAGAGGGAACAAAGTGATCGAGTGAGTATGGTTTAAACTGGATACGGGTCTCTCAATTATTGAAGTTAGGTGCCAAATTTTGGCACCTCAATTTCGAGTACGGGTATAATTTTAGCAATATAAAAATAAACAATTTACATTTTTATTTTGTAGGTGTTCTCCTGGTTCGTTATTTATAGTCAGTATAATGATGTTATCATTATTTTAATTAGTTGTACAATTTTGTACATTTTACTGCGTACAGTTAATTGAGCGCAAAATTTCAGTTAATTTAGGATTTCATATTTTGAGGTAATGTTCTAACTTCTTCCAAACGAATGAGAAAATTTGTATTTTTATGATTCCACCTTTTATGAGCGTTTTAGAATTGTTTCTGTTCGTGTTATAATACGTTTTATGTTAAACGTATATTTAGACCACTTTATCTATTTGTTATAGATATATAAATACTCGTAATTAATAATTAAGTTATTAATTATTTTTCTGTCACGAAACTTTTGTTATTTATTTTTGTCGGGTTTGTTCCGATATATTTGTACGTAACTTTTAATACCTACGTATTACGTATTACTTTTTGTTTAAAAGTACCGGGCTTGCTAGGCTTACATTACGTTAAAAAGTTTTGTTAAAACTTAATCAGGAAATTAGCGTAAGAATGCACATGCTTAATTGTTAATTAATACCTAATTTGGAGAGTTGTCACAACAAAAACTTAGAAACATAACATAATCCAAAATATTTGAAGAAAAACAGATAGTATTCATTTAATAATGATGTCATGATAATAAACAAATAAGGCTAAATATGTAGTCATTATACCTGTTTGCATCATATTTAGCATCAAAGCACCAATAAGTGAATCTTCCTCATCACATTTGTACTCACACGTATAATTTGGAGGATCCTCTTATTTTCTTAATACTCTATTGATTATAATATGAGTGTTACTATCTCTGATATATTTATTTACATCCCTCCTAATATATTTTATAGTCAATATTATGTGGACAGACATAACCAGTTAACCACCACTGATATCACATTTAAGATGATAACAATAAGTTAAAAAAACATGTTAATAGCAAACATTCAACACAAAAATATGTTAACAAATAACAATAAGTACAAAATCATGTTAAAAGATTATATGCATTACAAAAACATGTTAACAACAAATATTCAGTAGAAAAACCAAGCTATCAGCTACAAAAGCATGTTAACATCTAATATTCATTATAGAAGCATGTTTACAGCTAACATCCGAGATGATTGATCTAAAATCTAATTTCAGTTCAGCATCTTCATTAACATGAATTTCAAACAAATAAAAATGAATGATAAAGGAAAAAGTACCTAAAAACAAAAATTACTGAAAAAACCCTAAAACATGTAATACTATAAATTTTTTCTTACTCGCAGCATCAGAAACAATAGAAGTAGTTTCGCAAGGACGATTCAGACTAACTGAATTTATAAAAGCTGCAGAAAAACAATTCGATAGTTAAACCATATGAAAAAGGAAAAGCAAAATTGAATGAATGAATGTAATTGACGATTAAAACCTGAAATTGAGATGAAATTGTTAAAAAGAATCACAATCGTATGTATAATCGAAGTCATAATCTGAATTTAAGTGAAATCAGTGATGTAGAACTTGAGCATATGTGTTTATGTGATTCGTACCAGTTAATTTCATTATATTTGTATTTAATAATTAAAATAAAGATAAAAGGTGAGAAGACAAAAATACCCTTGTCCCTGAAATAGCATTAACAAACATAGAAGAAGGGAGGAGCCGGCTGGGATTTTAAGCAGATCAGATCAATGGTGAAAAATCAACTTCCCTGCTTCCCTAAGATCAAGAGATTCCCTCTTGATACTTCCCATATATATATATATATATATATATATATATATATATATATATATATATATATATATATATATATATATATATTAATTAGATACTACAATATTGTTTTTTTACTTATGATTGTTCTTAAAAGTATTCGAAAACTGCAATCTCAAATACGGAGTACTATTTTAGATTTCCAGTATCACACCTAAAAGCAGGGAAAACGATTATTCTTCTCTTTTGGAAAATAGCTTACATTAATTTGGGATATTATAAGATAGTCCTCAATAAAAGATTACAGATTTAGCTCTACAGAACTATCTTAAAATCTTATATTTATTGTTATCATTATTATTATCAAAATATTATCTATCTGGTATGAATGATTTAATTATCTACTTTATAACCGCTACATGTTAGAGCTATATATATACATGGCCGTCTCTAAACTTTTAGAGGCCCTGGACAAAGTTGTCGTGTTACGGAAATGAGACCCTGTACGATAAAGGTTCGTATGAAAATGAATCTTAATGATCCGATTTTCAAATAATTAATTTATTTCTCTGATACGTATTTATATCTCCGATAATAATTGTTCCTATTTACAAGTTCTTAACTCTTTTAGTCAAACTCTAATACGTTAAATCAAATTTTCAATTTTGGACCATTCAATCGACATATATATTTTGTTTAAATCTTAAACCCTTATAAATCATTTAGCCATTCGGCTTAATGCTTACAAATTGAAATATTGGAAATTACGTTTATACCCCTCTCACTAATTAGTAATTACATAAAAATAGTAATTATTGATCAAATCAATTAAGACCAATTACGTTTAGCAAAAGCCCTAAACCATATATATATATATATATATATATATATATATATATATATATATATATATATATTACCCTAAAAAAATTTACATTCTAACTTTGTGATAATTCAGGAGCCCTAATTTACATTTACAAACTATAATATAAAACTCTAGCTTCAATTATCCGCATAGTAACGAATTTATCAAAAACAGTAATAATAAGTAAATCAAAATGCTAAATCTCAACATTTACACAATATATTTCAACAAAGTTGTATAAACAATCATAATTCATCGTATGATTTGTATAAACAATCAAAACCCTCACCTTCTTCGGTCGCCATTGTATGATCAATTTCGATTTCTTCTTATTCTTCTTTGAAAATCGCATAAACTCGCGGTTTTTCAAAGGAATTGATTTTGTGAATCGGAATAGGAACTGGAAATAGATGAATGAATTATGTAGTGCTGGTTTGGTTGTTTTTAGTTATTTGGTTTTGTTACAATTATGTTGGTGTTTTTCTTTTCGTATTGTTTTATTAATTTTGGTTTGACGGGTCAAAAATGTTTTTATTGAAACAAATCTTTTAGTACATTCATGTGTTTGAATTACCGCATTGTATTTTATTTTTTCATTTTCTTATAGATTGTAATTTTGTTAAAAATGATGAGAGAAACACGATGGTACAAGTCGATGATTGAACAAAAATTAAACGAAATTAAACTTTAAAATTATATAGTCGACACGTGAAAAAAGTACCGTAAATTACATTGTAAAAAAATTACAAGTTCGCTACATACAATGGAAACCTAAGTAGTTCGCTCCATACAATTAATGTGGGACTTTCATTTGATACATTTCCACGCACTAAACCCTTTTAAAATTAGACTCAACATAGAAAATAACTAGGTTACACCTTAATCCAATTAATTATCCGTAATCATATTGTTACCAAAATTCGAGTTTCTCATTTATGAACATAAATCATATTTTCTAACTTTAAGTACCGAGAAAACATGAAAATGGAAATTCAGAAGCATGTAACTATTAGATGATAAATTAGAATGGCCAAAGCCTGTTTGTGGGTATTGGGTCCATTAGGGTTTTAGTTAGGGTTTGCATTGTACTCTATAAATAGCGATTAATGTAATACATAATAACTTACGGGGTTTCATACTTTAACATGGTATCAGAGTGGGTTCTTTACCCTCCGACCTACCGCTTTCTACATCTTCTAACTATCTCCTACTTCGATCAATTTTCATAAACTTCTATATCTTTTTTTCTTTAATCTTAAAAAAAAAAAGCCCTACTCCTCTATCGCTTCTAGTTTGTGAATTCTAATTGTGACTCATCTGCTGCCTTCATTCATACCCTACTTTTAATATCATTGCTTTCTCTTAAAATAAAATAAAGAAAAATTTATTTGCTTCTGATTCTAATGCAACTTTCAACGTGAGTTTGTGGTTTTATCGTCGATATAAAAAAGAAAAAAAAAAAAACTTCCATCTTTTCTCGTTATTCTAATCTATCATCTAATAGCATGGATTTCATACCCTCTTTTCTTCGCGTTACCTGTCTGCGATTGTTTTAAATTTATTCTTTGCTTTATTTTGCTTTTGCTACCGCTTGACTCCGCTGTTGTTTCGTATTCACTGCTTGCTCGCTTCCTCTTTTCTTAAAAAAAATAAAATAAATAATAACTGTCTCCGCTTTTCTTTTGCTGCTGCTTGAAGATTCGCATCCGCTTGCTGATGGATATCTGCATTATTAAAATACTTATATAGATTTAATGCTTTTGATTTGCTACCACTTTGTTTTTGCTGCTGCAGTTTGAAGATTTGCATCCGCTAGCTGTCGGATATCTTCATCAACAAAATATTTATAGATTCAATGTATTATTTTTCTAATTTAGTATAACTTTGATATGTATAGTTTTTTCTCCAATCCGAGCTTTCGCAATTTCGCCACTCGGATTGCGGGGGAGTATTAGATGATAAATTAGAATGGCCAAAGCCTGTTTGTGGGTATTGGGTCCATTAGGGTTTTAGTTAGGGTTTGCATTGTACTCTATAAATAGCGATTAATGTAATACATAATAACTTACGGGGTTTCATACTTTAACAGTAACTCGAATTTGTGAAATTCATTTTTGTTTATAAAGAATGAAAATAAATAAAACATATAATCCGCTATTTTACGTAGATATTTTGTTATTACCACTTAATATATACAACCACACATTTTGTATACAATTTTTCTCTTGTAACACATGAAAGTCACAACCCATTGATTGTTAAGTTTCATACATACCAGTAACCCAGTTAAATACCCTTCGATTATGCGTACTTTGTTAGGTTAGTGAATAATTTGGCATAATAAAGAAATAAGAAATAAAAAATTAAACATTTGTGAACCGATATGATCCAATGCATTTGAATTTATTTAAGGGTGTTTAGTATTCACATTATAAATTCATATTACAACTGGTACGAGGTTATGATGCAAATGGGAATGAATTTATAAACTCACCATCCCACTTGAATTTAATGTAGGTGTAAAATAGTTAATTTGATTCCCATTCATTTTTAGTAAAGGATGAACCAAAAACATTATTATGAAGATTGAAATCAATACCAATTTGTTAATCCCATACGGACATACCAGTCAAACAAAAACCCCATTAATATCCTATAAATTTTAGGGAATAATCCATAAATCATTACTGTTTACAGCATTGGGTGTGTTTGACAACAATATGCTGGAGCTTGTGGTTTGGACTACTATTCAAAAGTCACTTCAAAAAGCTTCTTGTTTAGGAGCTTCTGGGAGCTTATTTGCTTAAATCTTGTTTGGCAACATAAAAAAAATTGGGATTCTTGAAAAAATAAGCCCCCAGAAGCCCTTAAACAAAAAGCTTTTTGAAATGGCTTTTGAATAGAAGCCTAAACCCCAGCTCCAGCCCTAAAGCTCCAGCTCCAACCCTAGCTCCAGCCACAAGCTCCAACCCGTTGTTACCACACACCTTTATAGTTGGGGCTTATAAAAAATAAAAGCTCAAACCTCAAAAGCCCTAAGCCCTGTAAGTCTCACATCCAAACATACCCTTACATGCTGTTAATCAATTATTATTTAAATAATAAAACTACATCCTCTACATATTTTGTCCTTCAATTTTTCTATATACACAAAAATAGTCAATACACTAAAACTAACATCATCATACAATCCTACAGTTCAACAACCCGCAATATCTTCCCTTAATTTTATTGTGAACCCATATTAATTCATCGCACTAACTTTGGGCCTATCAATCATGCTATATAATACTCCGTAATGCGTTAAGTTTCTTCAACACCTTTTGGGCTTTCCGTTTTAGTCATGATGTATAATGGGTTAAGCTTCTCCAACGCATTTGTTGAGGATATGAAGCCCAATCTATTGAATCTCTTATACTAGAAATTTTTAACACAAAAGCAGTCCAACACTCCAACACTCCGACCTATTAATTTATTCATTTTCTTATAAAATGGATTATTTGTTGAACTATGATACTATTATGAGAAAATGAATTACATTTAATAAAAAAAATCCGTTGATTGATTTTTATAAAAATAATAGGAGAAAATGATTTACATTTTTTAGAAAATAGATTCTTTAATTGACTTTATAAAAACAATATAATTCATGATGAAGTGTCAAAATAATTTTTAAAAACTTTTAATAATAGATGGACACGACGAAATATTAGTAATAGGTTAACCACTCACAAACAGAGATGAGCAAAACAGTCTAAGACTGAAACTGGTCCTGAACCGGACTGGGACCGATCCTAGAAAAACTGGACTGGGAAAAAGACTGGACTGGTCCTAGGACTGCCTGACAATCCTAATTCAGTCCTACTTTTCAGTCAGAAGACTGGTTAAAAACTGGACTGAAATCAGTTTAAACTGGTTAAAGACTGAAACTGGTTTAAAACTAGCAAAAAGACTGAAATGTATTATAAGCTATTTATGTTTATTTATTGTTTATTAACTTTTTTCTTTCCTTATAAAATTTAAATTTAGGTCAAATTGTATTTGATACATTTTTATTTCTTTATTTATAAACTTTTATTTATTTTCACATCAACAATTTCAATTATATACATTTTAATTTAATCATACTTCACATTTATTGATTTTTTCTATTGGTTTTAAAATTTTATTGTAACTATTGACAAAATTATCGACCATGAAAAAAAAGACTGAAAATGACTGAAACTGGACTGGGACTGGACTGAAATTCTAAGAAAAACTGGCAAAACTGGGAAAAAACTGGACTGAAACTGGACCAGTCGTAGAAAAGACTGGTTTTTAATTTTCTGTTAAAAAACTGGACTTTTTTGAACTGGACTGAAAATCAGTTTTATCTGGTCTTTGCTCATCTCTACTCACAAATAATATTAAAGTAATATTTAAAATGTTATGTACAAGGTGCATGCATCTTGTTAACATTCATGTATGTAAACAAAATGAGGAGAATCTTAAACGTCATGTATATCTCATCTAAATCTCATATTTGATTTGATTCTTGCAAGTTGGCCACTTGTGGAAATGTCTATAAATAGGAACCAAAGCAAAAGGCAGAGGGGCACCTCTCCATCGCATACTTCTTTCTCTCTAAACTTATGTATGTCATCTTAATGGCAAAACAAATACTATGAAAGAAGATACATATCTTCTAGTATTCTTAAAAGATCGATCGGTTCCGCTAGGAGAGTGTGGCGTAAAACCGCACACATAGTGTGAGTTACCAACAGGGAATCACCGTCCGAAAGATTTTCTTTCAAATACTATTTACATCTCTCCGTATATATTTATCATCATTCTTCTATATATTCGCATTTGACAAGTGATGTTAGATGTTTGGTCTTTGAGCAAGCTGTAGCTATTACGATCATAACCAGCGGTTCGAGCCCAAGAATCTACGTATCATCAGATGGCGCCATCCGTGGGACCCCGAATAAAATCCCAAGAAGAACGTTAAAGTTAATTTACTAGCCAATGGCAGGGAAAGGTAAGCTCGTTACACATACCCTCGTACCAGAAGAAGAGTTGAGTGGTTCCAAACCCAAGAATTCCACAGGGACTAGTGCTCTTATAACCCCAAATAACCAAGATAATGAATGTCAACTAGCGCGCAAATCACCAGAAAGTCAAGCAATTCCTGACGATCCCGTGATGCAATTCATAGTTCAACATTTTGATCAGATCAATGCAATGTATGTAGCCTTCTCCTCAAAAGGAAAAGAATTAACCCCAGAACATATTTACAATAACATCAACGGTGATCAACCCATCATTAAGCCTTGTAAGTCTAACGATGAAGAAGCACATAGTGGAGCGAATAAAAAGAATGCTGAACGGGTCACCAAAAGTAACCGTCCTCTTAAGAAGAATCGAGTTGCTACAAATATTGAAAGCCAAGAGGGAATCAAAACGACAGACCCAACAATCTTTGATGGGTCCACAAAGCAGAAAATTGCAAACGAACCTTTTGCAATTAAAGAATCAGGAAGAAACATTCGTGACTTAGTCGCATCCCCTTTTACCAAAAGGATAAAAGATTATGACATGCCAGATGGACTCAAAGTACCAACCAACCTAAAGACGTACAATGGGTTGTCAGACCCTGATGATCATCTAACAGTATTTATGGGAACCATGGACGTACATAAGCTTCCAGAACCTGCTTGGTGTCGTGTCGCACCCCCAAATTATGATGCGGAAGCGGTTCGGGTCGGGGCGCGACTAATCAATAATCATAGCACATAAGATATAATGAACGACGCTATATGCGTCGTTTTACAACTTGTATTGATAAAATCAAAGTTTACATCAAAAATATAGTTACATTAGCTCGGTTAAAATTGAGAGATTTAAGTACATAATTAATCTATACAAAATATAATAATGCAGCTAAATCTCTGATTGTTTGCATGCTGACTCGAGCTAATTGATCCTGATTGAGCAGTCCAACCTACTGCTGGTTACCTTTGATACATGCTAAAATGGGTCAGCGAAACGCTGGTGAGCTCACATGTTTGTATGTCAACACATATTTGTATGAACCGCAAGATTTATAATTGAATTTATAAAGCAATTAAGTCAAATAAAAGTTATACAGTTATGAGCACATAGTCTGAGCTTAACTTGAGTGTCAGGTCCAATTAAGGAAACCCAATTGAATGCCTCCTACGAGTGCCTAATCTACACTCGTCTTCCCAAATGCTAATACGTCCGTTTGACCAGTTAGTGCGTGCTAACCCGGACGAGGATTGTCAATCATATATGATATCATATACTAACATTCACGCTACAGATGTATTACCAGACTATGCTATGGAGGGCTTTAGTGATTAGTTGAAAACAACTCATGTAGTATTTGATTGTTTTGTACTTGCGTTCAACATGTAAATAAAACGTGCAATGTAATCACACCCCTGCAGTAAAATAGGGGCCATGAGACTCACCTGAGCCTTGAGTGTTTCTCGAAATAACTTGAATTGATTAGCTGTGAATTGATGTCCGAAGACTTGTAACCTGAGGGCGTCCAATAAGCGCGATGGTTATTAATTGAATAGGTATCTTAAAAGACTACCTTTGTAGTTGTTCGTTCAACTATAATGTCCAAATTATCCCCATTTGGTTGATTGACTTGTCCAAATTACTACGATTTGGTTAATTAACTTGAGTTCTGAAAGTGTGTACGGCCCGTTGGTGATTGTTTGTAATAATAATTTTTAACATTATTATTTTGATTTTTGAAGTGTTGTTCTTAAAATGTTTACGAACTTTTAGGGGACGGGGGTCCGGGGGCAGCGCCCCTGGTTAGCGGGCGGGGTCCAAGGGGCTGGCCCCTGGTTGGGGTCGAGATGCCAAGTCAGCTCGAAAATTTTTTATTTCTACTAAGTTGCTTTGGTGAAAAACGCATCTGGACTTGAATTTAGGTGAAATCAAGTGATAAAATTTAGGTCTCGACACTTAGTAAAAATTGGTTTGAAGCCTTCTGTTTTTTAGCGTCACTTATAGCGACACTTAGGGCTTGGGCGACACTCAGGAAGTGTCGCATGAAATGACGGATTCCGATTAATGGCGTCACTTGTGCAAGTGACGCATAGAGTGCGACACTTAAGGAAGTGTCGGTTGTAAGTGTCGGTACAAGTGTCATGAGTCACTAAGGTTAGTGACGGGTGAAATCAGTTCTCGATTGTAGACGTCACTTAAACAAGTGACGCTATAAGTGTTGGTTTATAATGACGGGTATTGAATTTGCGACACTTAGGCAAGTGTCGGGAAAAAGGGGTTTTATGCGGCACTTAGGCAAGTGACGCAAAATTAGGGCTTTTAGCGACACTCAATGCGTCACTTAAGTGACGCACGAAGTGACGCTATACTGCAGTCGTCGTTGCGACACTTAAAGCTGTTGACGGATTTTTTAGCCAAAAACGAGTTTTCCAGCCATAGTTTGGTCCGATCCTTTTACCCAACCCATATATGGACATTTTAAGCTTATATAAACAACAAACATGTAAAAATGAGTGAAATCGAAGAGTTTCAGGTTTTTGTCGGAAACTTACAAAGTGTCGGAATGAAATTCCGAAAAGATAGAAATGTAGATCGAGATGCGGTGGTTCTTTTCTTCCAAATGAACGAGATGATTTGAGTGCGTTTAGTGGTGTAATTTAGATGGTGGTGGTAGTTTGGTTAGATGAGAGAAAAAGAAGATAGAGAGAGAAGGTTGTGTAGGTGGAAATGAAGAAGAAATGAGGAGGGAGTGGGGTTTTGTTGAAAGCCTCACTTCCTCAGCTCCTGCAATCGTGCTCCGTACGGTGTTCGTTCTCCCGATTATTTAAACGTTAAATAATTATTTAATCCTTTTAAATATACGTTTTAAAATACGAAAACTCACTAAATGTTTTAGTTGAAGTATTTTATCAAATACCTTATACTTGAGTTAAAAAATATAACTTAAACTTGTTTTGTTTGTTCGCGCGTTTAATATTTTCATCTCGTGGGCTTTGTTTGTACGATACGAAATTGAATTGAAATATTATCGAAATAATATTTTGGATATGATAGCGTTATTAAATAATATTATATTATTTAATAAAATTGTTCACCAACGTCCGTATTAATTGAACCGAATTACATTCGATTTGAAACTTGTACGATTTAATCAAATCACATACTTGTTTATATTCATCAATATATATTACTTGATACACAATTTAGCCTAACACAGAACTAATTACATGTATTAAGACTTGATTAGGCACCAATTACTAGTCCTAATTCGACGGGTGTCACATGTCGCTTATTTCAAATGACATTAAGTGGAGCCGCAAGATTTTGGTACGATAATCTGCCACCACAAAGTATAGATAGCTTTCATGAACTAAGAAGCAAGTTTCGATCTAACTTTTTTCAACAAAGGCGATTTCAAAAAACCCAAGCAGAAATACTTGGCATTCGACAACGATCTGATGAAACCTTGAAGGACTACCTTGTTAGGTTCGGAGAAGAAACGTTACATATGATTGATCGTTCAGATAACATGATCACCGCAGCCTTTATCAGTGGACTACTTGCAGGAAGACTTTTTAAAGACTTAATTGCTCGACCACCTACGACAGTGGAAGACTTGTATACACAAGTGAATGGTTTCATAAGAGCTTACGAAGCAAATAACGAGAATCGACTTCGAGAGACTATGTAGCGAGCTGTGGAGCAACAAATGAAGTATGGTTTAATACATGTATGCAACGCCTACTATCTTCAATAATAACTTTTGGATTAGTATCATCCAAAAATAAATAAATGCTATATAATGTCGATATAACAGTTATTATGAATGACAATATTGTCTAATTTTTCTAGCCATTCAAATTGGAATAAATATATATGATTAAATCAAGATCGTCAAAGAATGGGAAGTGAACAAATTGTAAGAAGGTACCACCGCGTACTAAAAAGACGCGAAACTTCATCGCGCAAAGCAGCATGATTGCTCTAAAGACGTGATACCTCATCACACAAAACGGCAAGTCCGTTAAAAAGACGCAAAACTTCATCGCGCAAAGCAGCATGATTGCTCTAAAGACGTGATACCTCATCACACAAAACGGCAAGTCCGTTAAAAAGACGCAAAATTTTACCGCGCAAAACGGCACGGCCGCTTTCCTGCCATTAAAGGGATAAAAAGAAAGCTACAAATAGCTAACATGTACATCTATTAAAAGCGACATGAGTACTCCAATTAAAAGACGTGGACACCTGTCACGCAACTCTTAACAATTAACTGTTGTAAGTGATGCATATACACGGGTCATGAATAGTAAACACAAACACAACTCGGGTATACAGATATATATAATTCGTATGCATACATTCCGTATACATATATGTATATTATTATATAATTCACGTGTCTAATTTCATTTTAAACACATGAATCGGGGGACTTAATAGGTTAACCACTCACAAATAACATTAAAGTAATATTTAAAATGTTATGTACAAGGTGCATGCATCTTGTTAACATTCATGTATGTAAACAAAATGAGGAGAATCTTAAACGTCATGTATATCTCATCTAAATCTCATATTTGATTTGATTCTTGCAAGTTGGCCACTTGTGGAAATGTCTATAAATAGGAACCAAAGCAAAAGGTAGAGGGGCACCTCTCGATCGCATACTTCTTTCTCTCTAAACTTATGTATGTCATCTTAATGGCAAAACAAATACTATGAAAGAAGATACATATCTTCTAGTATTCTTAAAAGATCAATCGGTTCCGCTAGGAAAGTGTGGCGTAAAACCGCACACATAGTGTGAGTTACCAACACGGAATCACCATCCGAAAGATTTTCTTTCAAACACTATTTACATCTCTCTGTATATATTTATCATCATTCTTCTATATATTCGCATTTGACAAGTGATGTTAGATGTTTGGTCTTTGAGCACGCTGTAGCGATTACGATCATAACCAGCGGTTCGAGCCCGAGAATCTACGTATCATCAATTAGGTATCACTAGGAGAATCTATCCACGTATGAAAAAAATGTTCTGAATTAGAATATGACGACTTGTCGTAATGTCGGGCACCTAAATTAATCATCGTTACAATGAAAATGGAAATTCGAAATCTTAAGGTAGTGGATACAGATAATATCAATAAATCTAGCTAGTTGATATATCATCTATGTAAGAAGTTTTAGAATGTGAGAGAATTAAATCTAGCTGTCTACGTTTGATAGAAATATTACTTGATACTGGAACCTAGTTTCAGCGACCATATTTTTGGTTGGAAAATGACTGTTTATTTGATGGATATTAATGAAAAACTCATATGTTGGATTACATTATCTTTATATAATCATCCGTCTATCACTCTAGCTGTAACACCCCCGTCCCGATAACGAAACGGAAGGTCACATTTATTTCTAAATAATAAACGTACTAATAAATTCTTGTAATAAATAAATGACAATGTATATAAAAGTCAAACTAAAGTAATTGTAGTCTCTAAGGAAAGTCCAAGTCTTGAAGCTCTCTCACTCATCCCATATTACCCGGAGTACCTGCCGCAGGAAAAGAAAATGCGGCTGAGCTAATTGCTCAGTGCGCGGATGTAGACAGAAATAAACAGTAACAGTAATAATATTTTTAAAATGAGAATGAAACGAAATAAATAATTTTGATTGTTCAAAATTCACCCTTCGAGTAACACCACCCTTACACCAGAGTAACAAATGAAATAAAGGCTGAAGCAACGATGGGTTGGGTTATTTTATACCGAGTACCCTACAAAACAAATATCCAAAGTGCACAACACCGGTGCCAAATCATATCGTATCTCGAATCATATATCACAATATCACAAATCACACACTGGTCGCGACTCCAGGTGTATCCCCTATTCGGAAGGTATGTATGGCACTACACTACCCGACCGCTCTACACAAAATCATATCATATCAAACGTATCCTAGGATGCATCCATACGCCTCCCAAACAAATCAAAAGCTCTCCCACGAGCATAATCACACAATCACATAATATATCAACAAAGGGGAGACGCCGTGGACTAATCCCACCGCCACGGTTAGTGCGACGTCATTGGTGCCGCAATGACGCCCCTGTGGTCCTCCACAGGAAGCTTACTCGGTATACCTATCTCCTGTCTACAAAATCTAGGGTTCTATGGTTGCACAGTGGACATATAACCAACCACACACCAATGTATGTCCACCATGCATATGGAACCTAAATCAAATGAATCAAAAATAGCTCGCAACAATGAATTCCCCAAGTTTACCAAAAATCATTTTTCACGCAAGTTTCTCAAAAGTTTCCACAATTTATCAAATCTCAATTAACACTTTTGCTCAAACCAATTTAGCTCAAATAGGGGAATCAGTTCACACAAATATATCACGATATCAACTGAACCACAAGGATATCAAAGAATGCAAAGATATGAACAAGACATGTCAAGATAACGCTGAAAGAAGAGTACGGACATCCGTACCTGAATGAGTATCTAAATTCTGCCTAACGCCAAGAAGATTCGCCAAATCCCTCAACAAAGTCTACACGAAACAATTACTTCATTAAGGATCTCGACCCCAATGTAGTATTTATCATTTGCCCAGTATCCCATGTCTCATTTTTACTCATAGTTTTCTTTATTTTAGTTATTACAGCCACGTTTCTTAACGATGTTATTAGACACCATTTTTATGACCTGTTTGGAATAAATCTTATGTCATAGGGCCTTAAGTGCAATTTCATTATAGTTCATAATTACTTCACCAAATAATAAAACTTGAGGGATCAAAATATTGATTATAGAATTCTGTTAGTTTGCTCTGTAGCTTCTTACGTAGTCCATAAACCAAAAGTAAAAGACCAAATAATTTCCCCATGTATGTCGTGTTCTTCATTCATCATATATATGTTATTCCAATTAAATCGTTTTTGTATTTTAACTACGTTTAGTTCAACTGTGTATGTACAAAATATCTTTAAACGTTGCATCATCAAAAATATGAATATGATACAAAATTTTAAGTCCTGATTTCACTAATAAGATTAATTAATATTTTAGCACTCGAAAAGACTCGTTTCAACTCTATGTATAACCAAATAATGTTTACGCATGTTTGCAGTTACTTTAAACTTTAAAAATCGATTAGTCATACTAGTTAAGATATATAAACGGATTATACCTGAATAGCATAAGAATTGGGTTAAAATTTACCTTCGAAACGATATCAAAGTTCAACTGAAATTAACGCTCAAAAGCTTCTCGTTAGATGCCTCCATGTATTCAAGATCTTTGATCTCTCACTCCGTTTCTCATATTGCTATATATTAGGTTACTATTTAATTAGTTTTGTAGAGGAAATAATATTTATGGAAGATGGGAGATATCGGTTCGTATATCAATCGCCCACAAAATATGGAATTCGCCCATTATAACCGGGATTTAAGTTTAGGGAAATGCTAATGACAGCCCTTAGGGCTGTTTATAAGACAGATACAATGCATTTATTAAACTCAAAGTTTCCTTATTTATCCGTATTTATAATTAATACAGCTATGATTTGCATTAAATTCAATGAAAGTTTCCTTTTATTGGTGATGTATTAATTGAAATATTTGATTATTAAGGAAACTTTGAGTTTAATAAATGCATTGTATCTGTCTTATAGACCGCCTTAAGGGCTGTCATTAGCATTTCCCTTAAGTTTATCACGTTTGAAAAAGTCTTGCAACTCAACCCACGTACTTCCATTTTAATTCCTTTTTTTTTATTTACTTTATTTCTTTCCCAAAATTCCTTTGTGATTTATGATTAAGGTTTTATTAATTTTATTTAGTCAACTTAACTTATACGTTTACAAATATTACCTATACATTATTATTATTATTATCACTAAATCACTATACATTTTGTGTAGACATGGTATATGTTTTCAGGTCATTATAACATATCATCTTAAAAATGATTTCGTGTCCAAATTCAATAAAAGTATAACTATGACCATATTGTATTTATTTTCGGGTTATTATAACATCATATCCCCCTAAGAATGATTTCGTCCCCGAAATCAACGAAAATAAAATTTAACCGTATTAGTTATATTCTCGGTCGTTATACTAGCAATTCAAGGTGATATTTACAATAAATCCACTATCAGTTTCTTAAAAAAAGAAACAGCGGTGAAGTAATCTTATGCGAATAGTCATATGAAAACAAAGAATCTAAGGCAGAGATAAGCCATAAATTAAGAAGCTATGCATTTCAGAACTTAGAACAGTTAGCTTACATGTCGTATAAGTGACCCTCTTTGTGCTTGCTTACTTATTTTTAAAAGGTTCCCGCTCCTACTTCACCCTCTTTGTGCTTACTCAATTTTTCTTAAGGTTCCCGCTTTAATCCTACTCATAATTTTTGTCTATTGGTAAATGGTAATAGAAGTGAATACAATGTTCGGTATGTTTATATTTTGATAGGGTTCTGAGACTGCTGAGTTCATGCATTCGTTCTATATGGCTTAAATGCGATTGTGTATATTCTGAAGGGCGAATGGTGGCTTTCAAATATATGTCTCCCTGAACCTCAGTTGCATTGGACCTTAATTGAAGCTGTATTGCCATTGAAATATAACGATTTGACAATGTGATATCTTCTGTTTATGCAGGTTGGAGTCACACTAGATATATCTGCCGACTTACAGTCACTATTCACATGAAATAGCAAGTAGGTTGCATAAGCTGTTCGTTATTATTCTTGATTATTGTCATTCGTCTGCGAATTTATTACTTACGTGTGTTGTACGGATGAGTTAGAGATCAGTAGTGACCTTTTATTGTCATGTTTAAAACAATGTTTAGCGTCCAAGTTCCAAGTCCAGCCATTCACATTAACACTTATCCTGAATTAGATTTGCTATAATCCACTTTATATACTGGGAATGGATCATCAAAGTTATTTTGCTGGGGTACTAACCATTTGCAAAATCATGATTGGAAAGCCTCATGTGCAGCTCAATTTTTTTGTGTTGTTGGGAAATTCATTGTCATTTCTCTTACCTGCAGGTCTTTGTATTTGTACTCCGAAGAATTCCCTGAAGCTGGTATGATTTAGCCTCTTTTTTGAATTGTTTGTTACCAAATTCTACAAGAATAATGTTGAGAACATCATTAAATTTCAATTGTTATGAACATATTCTCAAGTTCTTTGTGCAAGGGACTACGTATTTATAATTCAGAATAATATCTGACAGGTTTCATTGTAGGATGGTATCAAACCTGCTAAAGAAGATGCAAAGTTTTCTATAAAAACTAAGAACAAATACAGGTTCATTGACCAGGTACTTATCTTTTCCAAAGCATTCTCTTTATTATCTAAATCCCAACTTTTAATTGTTTTTATTGTCATTTCCAGGGAAGCAACCTTACGGGAATAGATTTTAACTTGACTTTGCACTGGCACGTGATGCCAAAGACGGGTAAGATGTTTGCAGATAAACTAGTGCTGCCCGGTTTTCGCTTGCCAGAGTCATACAAATAACATGGATAGTGTATGATTTGATACTAAGACCACTCATAACGCTCCTAGGTGGCGAGCGTTCTCAGGTTCCAGAATGCCAAAACGCCCCTAGTGGGGCGTTCATGGCGGGGCGTTGTCGGGCATGGTGTAGGGAACGACGGGGAGAAAACGGGCTTGTTAGTGAGCCCCACACGTTTTTATTCCTTTTCCCAATTTCTTTTTTCGTATATTTTCATGTTTTTTTTTCTTTGGTTTTGGGTTGCGGAGAGTTGTAGGAAGAGAGGTGATGAAGAAGAAGAGAGGTGGTAGGCGATGGGGAAGAGAGTGATGTAGGTTAACATTTGGGGGTTTTTTTAAGTGTTAAGCTTTTTTTAGTTTTTGGGCCATTTTTAGTAGTCCAGACTCTAGCCCAATTTTCATAAAAGTTTAAAATGTATACAAAAAATAAAATGTGTGTAATCAAAATTAAATGAATGAATAATGTATAGTTTAATTATTTTAAATAGGTAATTAAAATATATATTTAATTTGTTAAATAAAAGAAAATTAAATTGTATTTGTTTTATGAAATAAAAGAAAATTAAATTTAGTTAGTGGGTCCCAGAATGGGGGAAAAGTGACGTTCTGGTGTTATGATTAGGGGCGTTCTGGTGTTATACTGATGTGGCACCTGAAAAAGTGACGTTCTGGTGTTACGATTACGAGTGGTCTAACGTGAACAGTTGTTTTACTTGAACTTGAGAAACAAGATGAGCTTTATGATCTGTGTTAACATTATACTTCTGAAATTATAGTTCAGTGAACGAGATGATTATGTGTTTTCCTTTTCATTTACTTTTGACCCCTTTTGCTTGTGTACTAAATGTGAGGTGCATAGATTCTTTCAAGTTTCTTTTAGTAGAGGTGACTTTTTTGATTTGTTCATGGAGGTTTATATGATACGTACCAACATATTCTGAAAGAGACGTGCAGAGGGTGTGTTTTGCGTTCTAAGTGGTACCACCAATTGAGTCTCTTCGGTCATGTTTATGGGCTAGGAGGCTAGGACACGACACTAACAAGACATGTCAACCCATTGGCTTCTATCATTTGATCACTTGATTGAAATCATCCATTGAACAAAATATCACAAACGATATGAGTAATATATTTATGATAACTGGTTTTGTTTTGATTGGTATTAAAACACAAATTACAGCCGTTAAGTACATTTTCTTTTTTTCATATATTACAAACATATAAGATAAATATAAGAGACAATTTATAGACCTGGAACCAGATTTATGATTGGCAAAGTCATGAACCAAAGAACCAGTTTCTAACTGCAAATGCTCCTATAAACGCATCAGAAACAGAAGTCTTTTTCACAAGTACAAACACATCAGAATAATAAGCGACACATTCTAACTGATTCTAAATGCTCCTAATTTACATAGGAACTTTATGAAGAACCTCATGGCCATTCATACCCTTCACAAATTAGATTGAACCTAAAACACAGATGTGATACCCTATATCACAAGGTCATATAAGCAACAGAGAATAAAGGTGCTTCCTTTCAAACCAGTCCCAACACCTTAGAAGGCCTTCAGTATAATGCATATCTACACAATGTTGCCACCCAATATAACAGATCAAAACCACCTTGCAAAATTTAAAACTGACATCTCTGTTCCAAGATACATGACACATTACTTCCAACTGAAAACAAGGAAGGTATGTATTACATATCATGTATCGTTGCATCAATGTTTGATCAGGTTTCAGAAGAATGAATCTAAATGATCAGAATTGTAGCCTTGCAATGACCAGACTTAATACTATGAATAATTCATATAAACCAAAAAGGCAGAACCCCCAGAATCTAGGCACACGGAATCTGCACCAAGTTACAACCAATAATGATCCCATCAAGCTTAAAATCAAGAAAACAAACGCTACTACAATACTGACATGGAATTGAAGCTCATAAGCTTCCGGGTAAACATTAGCCGTTTGTATAACCAAAGCTCCAAGCCCAAAAAACATAGTATTAAACATTGGTCCTGCAAAGCATCCAGCCATGGCCATAGCTGGTTGGCCTGCTTTAGCAACTGCCACATCAGCAACTGCCACATCAGCAACAATGTCACCCACTGAATTCCCCCAAGGTAATATGGTTTATCATAGCTTTGATGGTGGTACCTCTAGAAGCGATCCAAGTGCTGCAAGACAGTTGAGAAGTTCTCCTGCCATTGTGGAAATCCAAAAAACGCTCATAACGAATCCCACAAGTACTACTGGAATTTGTTCGGTTTTTGGGGGCTTTTTTCCAGTATGAAATGGAGAAGTGCTAGTGATGAGCTTCCAAAGAATATTATTATCCACAGAGAAAGATGCATGTTTGGAAGGAGAAAAACTATTGGATGATTTAATGGGATGAACGATTTGCATGAGTACATAAGGGCAAGTAGGCACAATGCAATATTGTCGGATCGATAGAATCTGTTCCATTCAAAGGTGTCGATTGTGGGATTATGAGCTTTAACATAACATCATCAGCACTGGAACTTCCCATGTTTTTTAAATCTGTTGGCAAGAAATATCAATACAATCGTTATGATTAGAAGATTTGGAGTTTATATTAAAAGCTCTAGTTTATCAAATGCAGTGTGATTTGACATAAATGAACAATAAAAATAAAATGCATCACATAAGGAACATAACAAATACATTTTTCTACATGATGGATCCAAAAAATAACATTTTTTTTTTTTGTATATCTTACAAAGAAGATGATGATTATTTAGACTCATTATGTACAAAGTAGAATAATATTGCACAAATAACTTTTCAATTGAATCAAAATAACCCTAGATGCAGTAATTCAAGCGGTCTATACGCTCAATTTCACGATAAAATATGCCTGGAAAACAGCGAGTGCAACAAATTGTTCGAGTTTGAGGGTGACTTGATGCCATAGATTCCTTTGGTACAAATCGGCAAGCGTATTGTACCACTCGAAGAGTTCAGGGTGAGTAGTACGAAGTGAATTTAGGTATTGAAGAGCTGCCATCGCCTGATTGATTCCGACGATTAAGGAAGTGAATTTCAATATAAACCCTAATTTGATGCAGTTTGATAGTTTTCTTTTCCTCAAAGAAACAAGAAGTCGATTTTGAGGATGAACATCTATTGATATAAATATTTGGTTTTGACCCGACCCACAACCCGTTCGTGCATCAAGCAACCATTTAAAAACCTTAACGGATGGTTAGAAAGTGACACAGTGTTCTAGAGAATGTTGAAAGTGAGGATTCTATAGTGTGGTGAAACTGAATTTACAGTGTTCTGGACAGTGTTCTGGAGTTTTTTATTATTTGTTTTATATGATTTTTTTAATAAAGATAATTGTATAAATTAATATATAAAAAACAAATAAATTAAATAAAACAACATTTAACATATTTATAAAAAAATTTAATTAACAAAAAGATATTATTTAATACTTACAATTTTGATTCAAAAAAGAAATAAATATTAAAATGTTTGACCCACCAAACAAATACAAAAGAATAGCCCATTAAATAAATAGCCCGTTTGAAACTAGGAGCCCATTTAAAATTAAACCATATACTATTCTTCCCCATATCTTCAAACGATTTCTGCTGCTGCTTTTCTTCTTCACTTCTTCAACAATATCCACACAATACAAATAATACAAGAAAAAAGACAAGAAAATTTTGTTTTTCTTTTACTTCACTCGTGCCTCTCACAGAAAAAGAACAAGAAAAAAAAAATAAAAAAGGAGAACGTCGACCTGCCTCACCGTCGGAAATAGGACGTTGTCACCTAAACACTGTGAAGAACTCCGGCGAGAACACCGGCACGGTGCGACAGAACGCCGTCGCACGGCGTTCTCGTCGCTAAACGTTGATGCCACGTCGATCCATACCGTATGCTCTTACCATGTTGCAAGTTATTCTTCAATTTATCTTCAGAATCATGAAGTAAATCTTTCTTTTGATAACTATAAACTTTGCTCATAGCTGCTTCCCTCTGCCATAATCGTCGTCCATATAAGCAGGGGCAGAACTTGAACTGTTGTTTTGGGGGCGAGAAATCCTTTTGCGTATAATAATACTGTTATACATGTATTGTGATTAAGAGTGTTCATTAAAATTATTGTAATTTCTTACTGTATTTATTATTGAATATGTTGTCTATATCAATAAATTAATAAAATGTTTGAAATTTCATAACTTCTAAATATAGTATTGAAAGTCCAAAATGTAAATTTTCAAAATTTAAGAGCACTCATTATTAAGACATAAAACAATCAAATTAGGAACTATATATAGTCCAAACCAATATATTTATGATAATAGGGGTACTAAAAGGAATTATTGAGGACTAAATTGGTTACTTCTATAATAATGAGGGGTAGCAAAATAAAAATACAATAGAAATATAGGCAGGCATTGTCACACCCCCAAATTCGGTCAACGCGGTCAACGCGTGATTTGCGGAAGCATTAATGAGTACAAGGGTGCTGACGTTAACGTTGAACATCATGCAGATCAGAGCGTATGATTATTGCAGAACAATTAAATTAAGATGCCATTTAAGAAAATAATTTGTTACAAAGAGCTATGATTTGTCAAGTCGTAGAAATAGTAATAGTTATACAAAATAAATCTTTGTTTGTCCCAAAATGCGGCATCCTAATTCTTCCTGGGTCGTCTAACTCCGTAAGTATGCGTTCTTACTTGTGCTGTGAATTACCTGAAAAATATAGTAAAAAGTCAACACATGGTTGAGTGAATTCACAGGTTTTTATATATATGGTTTGTTAAACCAAGTTCAATTGAAAGTTATTGATATGAGAGCCAGATAAAGTTGCTCATAATATTCTGTAGGAATGTAAGTATCCTAAGGCATAGTTTGTAGGAAGGTAAATCCTAGGAGTTGTTTATACAACAACATATAAGTATACACAAATAGTTCGCAAACATAATATGAAATTATTCACAAAATCAATAGCACATAAGCACCAAAGCAATTATAAACAGTTATTGCATGTTATAGCAAAACAGTTGTTATGTTTTTCACCCCAAGTTTTAAAAGCAATTAAAATAGTGAAAAGGGGGCAGTGAACTCACAGTAGATGCGGTGGATGTGAGAGCTAGCAAGTGATGGTGATGTTGCCCAAAATAGTCAACCTATACACAATGATGTATTAACATAAGTACTTTGACCGTTTGTCAAATTATGTTAATATTTTGATTGTTTTGGAGAAATTATTAATTTCTTAAGTTTGTACAAGTCGTTGGTGATGATGTTGAAAATACAGTTATTATTTCTCATGTCGTGTAACTGGTTACATATATATATATACATGTACATAGTTGTATATATATAAATATCGTTTTGTTCTTTTCGTACATATATATAATTGTCATATATGTCGTAACGTTATAAAAGTTAATCATTCGTTCTCGTATAAAACTACTCGTTCCAAATAATAACTCACGTCTTGTATATGTTTTATAATTAAATGACCCATTGGGCTAGGCCCATCACTTGGTCCATTTACTCATTTGGGCCCAATATGAATGTAATAGTTTGAGCCCAATAAAATATAACTAGTCCGGCCCATTTATTTAAACCCATTCGGCCCAAATAACACAATAAAAGTTTTTAAATTTTCGGCCCAATTTAAAACGCAATGGTTTTGGCCCATAAATGGAATCAATTGTTTTGGCCCAATAATAATGGTTTTAGTCCAATATATATATTCGGCCCATTTAAACACTCGCACTCGTTCGGCCTAAGTTTACCAAACCCAGCTTACCTGTTTTAACAAAAATAGCTTAACATGGTTTTAAACCATGTGAAACCTTTCACAAAATAGCTTAACATGGTTTTAAACCATGTGAAGCCTTTCACAAATTAGCTTAACATCATATTACACTATGTGAAGTTTAACCTAAAATAGCTTAACACCATATTACACTATGTGAAGCTTTCATTGTTTTATGTTAACACAAAATTGGATGTGAAGTTTAAGAAAGAAAATAGCTTAACACCATATTACACTATGTGAAGCTTTTCATTGTTTTATGTTAACACAAAATTGGATGTGAAGTTTAAGAAAGAAAATAGCTTAACACCATGCCATACCATGTAAAGCTTTTCTTTGTTTTACAAAGTCAGTTCGCAACAGGGCATTCATATACTCGTTTTGTTTTGGTTCCAACAAATTTTTCAAAGTCCCAATCATCATAATAACGAGTATTAACAAAACATAGTGATTATAACAACACAAAATTATACCACTTTCATATTTACCAAATTTTGTGTTCTTGGGTTTTGTTTATTAAGATTCCATTTTCAAGAATCTAATGTAACACCCGCCAAATTAGGACTAGTAATTAGTGCCTAATTCTCTATTAATACATGTAATTAGTTCTGGGTTAGGCTAATTGATGTATCAAAATATATATTGATGAATATATACGATTATGCGATTTGATTAAATCGTACATTTTCTTTTAAATCGAATGATACTCGATTCAATTAAATACGGACGTTGGTGACCAATTTTATTAAATAACGTGACATTATTTAATAACACTATTATATCAAAAATATTATTTTGATAATTATTCTAATTATAATCCATATCGTGCAAGCAAGGATCACGCGACTAAAAATACTAAACGCGCAAACTAACAAAACGAACTAAGTTAAGTTTTATAACTCAAATATAAAACATTTGGTAAAATACTTCAATAAAAATATCGTGTAATAATTCGTATTTTAAAACTTATAATTAATATGTAAAATAAATATTTAACGTTTAAACGAACGGGAAAACGAACACCGCACGGAACGCAAACACGGGAACTGAAAAAGGGGACTAAAACCCCCTCTCCACCTTCTTTCTTCCTCATTCTCACTTTCCCTTTTCCTCTCTCTCTCTCTTTCCTCTCCTTTTTCTCTCAAATCACCAAACCACCACAACCTCACAAAATCATCAAATAACACCACGAAACGCACTCGGATCACCTCGGCGCTTTGGAGAAAAACGACCACGACATCACGATCCATCATCCTATCTTTTCGGATTTCTCATCCGACACTTTGTAAGTTTCCGACAAATCCCGAAATCTCTCGTTTTTAAGTGTTTTTGCTTGTTAGTGGTTTGTATCAACTTATAATGTCCAAATATGGGTTGGGTAAAAGATTTGGACCAAACGGAAGTCGTCTGGCCGATTTTCCGGCCACCAAAACCAGATCAGTCGCCGACGTCGCATCTGGCTTGGCCCAATTGCGACGTCAGTTGCGACGTCGCAATACCAATCACCACGTCGCATATAGCGACTGTGACAACCGTCAAAAAAATCTCAGATCATTCCCGCACTCAAATCCAAGGTTATGACTTCTTAGGCTTACTGAAGTCGTAGAACGTCTTAGAGACTGCTTAATGAACTTTAATACCCTTATACATGTCAAATTAGGTTACTAAGTGCCTAATAAAATAAAGAAAAATCTACTCCTTTATGCCCTCACAAAATCCTCATCAAATCACAAAAACTGAAATTTCGGTGACTCGGCAAGTAAATTCAAACGGACGGTATCCGACTAAACACTAACGTTGGTGAAGACACATTTATAATGACGTGAACCTATTTTATAAATTGAAATAGTAGTTATTACCCTATATTATTATTTTATTTAAATAATACACGAAAAACTTAGAAGTTTTGGCTAAAACATCTCGAACGCAATGAAAATGCGCGAATCACATTCGGTAGCGAAACAAAACTCGATAAATATTTTGACAACTCAAAATAAGGTATTTTAATAATACTTCAATGAAAATTTACCCAAAATATATCATTAATTAGAACAACGCAAAATAACGTTACGCGATTTAACGTTTTAACGAAAATAACGAGCAAACGACCAAAATACGTAAACACAGTCTGGAAACGAGAATTAAATCACATACACACCCTAATGGGGCCCATTTTACCAGCCACCACCCTTCCCCCTCCACTCATTTCTCATGCGAACCACTTTTTCCCTATACCAACCAAAACACATGCATTTTCTCACTTTTCACTTCACACACTTCACCAAATCCTCTCAATTCCCTCTCTAATCCCCTTTCTCTCTCTAAAAAAGAAATTGGGTCAGTCATAAGACCATCCACAACCACCTAAGGCCACCACAAGTCCACCACATCACCACCATACAACCACCACACAAATCCTCAAGTTTTTGCAAAGCTTCTTCAAGATTCCTACACTACAAGAGTTCCTCATCACTTTGCTGCCATTCCTTCTTCATTACCACCATTGTGAGGATCCCTTTATGATTTTTATACTCTTATTAAATTTTTATTATGTTCACTCAAGAGTATATGTCCAAACTTTGCTTAAAAACCATTTTTCAACATCAAAAACTCATAATAATGCAACTTTCACTTCCTGCCAAGGAACATGCACGAATTTCTATAAAATGTTTCTCACTCATTTATTAATGAAAATAGATGTTTTTATAGCCTAAATCAAGTTCAAGAAGTTATCTTTCTAACCCCACTGGTTTCATCATGTTTGGAGCTCGTTTGCTATTTTAAACAATTTTTGTATTAATGCATGTATAATCTGATCAGAAAAGTCAGTAATTTAGTCTTATGGTTTTGACCATATCTTGAGCTACACAGCTCCAAATGACTTGAAACCAACGCCAAAAGTTTACAAATTTCATTATTTACATTTGTTATGTTTACCACTTTTTATGAATCCTCGTGTATTTTTCTCAGTAATTATATCTTCTTGCATGTGTCCAGATTGGTCAGTTTTTGGACCTCAGAGGAAAACGAAATTTTATAAAATACTTAGACCTTTCTAAGAACCCTACAAAAATTACTGGAACTTTATAATACCTAGGGGATCACCTGTGATTTTTCCCATATTCTATTTCGGAAAATAAATATTTAGAAAAATCCGACAAGTGGATGTAAAATTTGGAAAATGTAATGTGTGGACTGTTTATGGTGTAACATAAAAACCGATACTTGTTGACTTACTAAAAGTGTAAGGACTGCGTCTTTATGACATTTGAACATATTTAAGGTTTTGTTAAAAGTCTCGGGTCAAACCAAGAAGGTTTGACCAAGTCAACGAAAACGGGCCTCAGTTTTGATAAAAACGTTAAACTTACTATTTTTGGTAAGAACGATAACAAAAAGGGTTTGGGTGTCTTATGATGTAATTATCGGATTGTGTATTGTTAATCATAAGTTGTGAAGAACCAAAGTTCCAACACTCAAAACACTATGAAATTTGGATATTAACAATCGTGAGACATTATATGACTTGTGTATTCAATTATTAATCAAACGTGGATATTGGACGTTAACAAACTACAAGGCAAACTAACTAAATTGGCACTTGGTAATATAGATAAGTAACTAAGAAATCTTAACAAACCAAATTACCGAGAATCTAACTAGAAACCTCGTGTTCATAGGACTTGGATAGGAGTCGTACTCGACAAGCACACGTGTTTCATCCATCGGTTTACGCTTACGCTCAACAGTGAGTTTTCACAGCCCCTTTTTGTAACATCCTCTCTTTTGGTCCGGTAATTTCTAATTTTAAATTGATACATTTAATCGTATTAGAAATTATTTGATAAATATGTTTAAATTGCGAAACTTAGTTAAATAAGCCTCAGGACTTATTGTGCTTAGTAAATTATTGTTTGTTTTAATTTACTATAGTTGACGGTACAATAAAAGAAGTTTCTCGCAAATGGTTTTTAGGTTCCAGGCAATAGATTGAAAAGGGACTAGTTTTAAGTGGATGCGGGTCGGTGTAAAAGTTAACCGACTTAAATACCTTTCCCTTTTAGGAAAGTTCTTACTTTCCTTATTTGTCCAAAAGCTAAAACTCTCAAAACCCTTAAACCCTAAAGCTAGAAATCAAGTGAATCAAAGAGTTTGTTGTGATCTTGAGCTGATTTTGATCTTGATCTTAGCTATCTAATCATCATAATCATCTTGTTCTAATATTAAGAGGTAAGTGTTTGAATGTTTGAATTGAGTTTTGAGAGTGATCATACAAATTATTGAAGTATATGTGAATTGAAGCTTGAATGATGCTTTGGTATGCATATATGGTAGTATTTGAGTGAATTGTAACTTCAAAACTGAGAATCAAGTGATTATAATGTTGGTTTAAGAAAATGGGTTGAGCTGTGTGTTTGCAGGTCTGCACCTGAGCTAAAACGCGTGGGAACGCGATCCTGAAACCTTTCCTGGATCGCGTTACTATATGAAAAACGGTTACAGAACTTTTTCTTCTTGGGAACGCGATCCAGCTCATGTTACCCGGATCGCGTTACCATGTGAAATTTCGTCACAGAACTTTTTCAACTGACGAACGCGATCCCACCACCCTTGCCTGGATCGCGTTTGAATGAATAAATTTGATGAGTTTTGCAAAATTTGAAAATGCATAAGTGTTTGGAAGATGGTGTTTTTAGTGGCACTTCTTATGTCATATTCCTTTAGTGGCATTTAGGTGGTACTTTAGTGGCACTTATCCATTGAAAATATATGTTATAATGTGGATAATTCTAATGAGTTATGAGACTTAGTAAAGAAGTTTAACGTCGACTGAGTATTATATATAATATTCCTTTAGTGGCACTTTATTGATGTTTTAGTGGCACTTTTGTAGAAAGATATTATTGTTACTTATGTTTGGAATTGATTAACAATGTGATTACTTATGTAATGTGTTTAATTACATAAGTACCATTAGTTGAAAACAAATTACTAACGTATGATTGATTTTATGTTCTCAGATAATCCAAGGGCTCAGCGAGATAAGACTGCTGAGTAAGTAACTGAGACGAATCAGGTGAGTGGATTTGAAACTCATAGTTTGATTTGGTTGTGTCAGTTTGATTTCAATCAGTAATTATAGGATTACTATTGATAGAATGTTAACTTGGAAATGATATGCCATTTGATTGGTGGTTTGATTAGCCTGTGAGCTTGATTGATGAATACAGAGGTCAACTAGATTGTCGGTTGGACTTGATTGCTAATGTTGGTCAACACAGGGTTGCGTACATGTGTTGATAGAGATTAGCATTTAGTTAGCGGTTAATCACTGTTTTGGCCTACAGTTGATTTAAGTGTTCTGATGGGGCCACCCGGAACAGGGTCCTTAGGAACCACCGTTCCTCTTGACGATATTTGTTGCATTATTGATTGTGAACAGATTGCTAGCTAAATTGAATTGTAGTTGATTATTCATTCACTTAGCTTCGTGCTAATCCCTCAATTTACTTCCTGCAGGTTATGTTTAATTATGTGGGTAGCCAGGAAGGGACGTTTTGATGCTGGGAATGTTTGAAACTTGCAACTCTGATCCAGTTTGTAATAAATAATGTTTTATAGTATATAATGCCCCGGGTTTGTAAACATGTTAACTATGTTTGTTTAGTAGTTAAACATATTGTATAAAGGGTTGCGAAAATTTCTAGCAGGTTTTAATAGAATATGTATTTCAAGTAGTCGCTTCCGCCAAACTTAATATTATATTGTTGTATTAAATGAGGGGCGTTATACTTTTTACTTGTTTACTATTTTGGGGTGAAAAGCATGATCTTAAACTTTAACTAAATTGGTTGTAGTCATTATGAACTTGTTGAACTTTTGCTATTCAATTTATGCGAATCGGTGTATACTATTGTTATGCTTGAGTACTATCGTGCTAAAGTCCTCGGAAATATCTTTTACACTACTTATTAACTCGTCCGTGAGCCAGACGAGCCGTCCTTGATAATCATGAATAACGTTATTTAGGGTAGACCAACTCTCACTCACATGGCTATGTGTGTGCATGTTATCACTCGCTCATATCCCCGATTGGATGTGTAGAATTTACCTTGTCCCCGATTAGACGGAAGGTAACTCATGTTCCTGTGAGGACATCATTTGGGGCATTCGGTCGGTAATCGGTTTAGTAGTGGCCTCAATTGCATTAACACTCGTGTATATTACCTTTCATATTCGCAACTAATACAACCAATCATTTTTACTCGTGTCATTTATGAACAAAGCTTTTAGTTCATTTATTTGTAACATTAAACTTGTGAACTCACCAACTATGACCATAGTTGACCCTTTTGATTTATCATGCTTTTCAGGAGAACGACAGTAAGGAGGACTCTAGGAGTACAATTTTCATGGATGCATGTTCACACGCGTTTGCTTTATTTTGAAACTATGACTTTCTATTTTGAAAAAGTTATGAACTTATTGTAACTTCTTTTGGAACGGTGATTTGAACTTATTGTAATACGTAATATTTTCACTAACTTATGTTCGGTGTTTCTTCTATATCTTATGCATTTGTTACCCGGTACTGTTACATCTCGTGTTTCCGCTTTAGCGGGGTGTGACAGCGACATCATCATTAACGTCGCATTAAGTTGCCGACGTCGCTCTTAGCGACGTAAGCCTTTACGTCACGGAAATCAACAACGTCGCATATAGCGACGCCACGCACAACGTCGCATTAAATTGCGAAAGTCGCACATAGCAACGCCGAGCTCAACGTCGTAGTCAGGATCTGCGATGTCGCACCCAACGTCGCACAAAACAGAAATTAGAAAACACAGATTTTTACTAAGTGTCGAGACCTGAAATTATCACTTGATTTTACTCAATTTAAATCCTAGAAGCGTTTTTCACCAAAGCAATATAGTAGAAATAAAAATTTTCCAAGCTGACTTGGCAGCTCGACCCCAACCAGGGGCTCTGCCCCTTGGACCCCGCTAGGGGCTGCCGCCCCTTGGACCTCGCTACCAGGGGCGCTGCCCCCGGACCCCCGTCACTTAGAGTTTGTAGACACATTTCACACCGAGTGTCAAATTTGTATAACACTACGAAATCATAATAATAATAGCTAAGATTATTATTACAAACAATCACCAACGGGCCGTACACGTTTTCAAACACTTAACAAATCAACCAAATCGAAACCATTTGGACATTCTAGTTGGACGAACAACTACAAGGGTGATCCTTTGAGATACCCAACCTGAAACGCCCTAAAAATCTGAACATTTTTTTTTATATACTGAAATAGATTTCTATTGGTCCCACTAACTGTATTATCGTATTTGTATTCTATTCTGTTGATCTGTATTATTTTTAAAACTTTAAAAATGAACTCTGCTGAAATTAACCTCTACCCGCCGGGTAGAAGGGTTACCCGCCGGGTACCATATCTAGCCGCCGGGTGAATTAACTTTTGGGATAACAGAACTTAACCCCCGTTTAAAGGCTTGAGAAGCCGCCGGCTGGGCTTGAGAAGCCGCCGGCTTGTTCTTGGTTTTGGGTTTACCCGCCGGGTACACCGGCTGCCCGCCGGGTACTCTGGCGTCTACTGCACCTGCATTCAGCTTTCAACTAAATACCATTTTCCTAACTTTGAATTCGCATATCTTTTAAATGACAAGGAGTTAGAACATGAAATTTTGCAGGCACTTTACTATAGTCAAAAGGAAACTTTCTATTTTCGAACTTTCTCAAAATTCTCATTTTTTTCGGGATTTGGGCATATGGGTCATTTTCGGCTAAATTTCAACATTTTTCTAACATACCAAGTCTCAAACCATTAAGACTTAGGAGCTGAGACTTTAAGCACACATTTCTACTATCAACACAAACTTGCAAGACTAATCATCATGCTTCCAATATTCGTCTAACTCAAATTTGTTCATAAGTGTTATTAGTACCCGTTTGGACCCATTTTGACCCGCTGATCCAAAAGAGATAATTTGACCCATTCAATGGCTAAACATACTTCCAAATTGATTAATAAAATCATTGACCTTCGTTAAAACTTTCAATATGTACATAATCAAAATATCACTTTCACTACAACTTACAACTTAACACTTTTCAAACCTTATCTACTAGCCTTACACAACTTTACACTATTACACATAATCAATCTAGTCATTACTTTCATAACCAAAACATGTCAAAACATTGTTTGGGCGATCTTTCAAGGTTTCAAAACGATAATTTAAAGAGAAAGCTTGTGTAACTTACAACAAGCTAGCACTCCACTTCTACCCTTTCGCAACTTCTTTACCCCTTCCGCTTTCACTTGTACCTACAACATAACTAAACTAATTAAGCAATTTGCTTAGTGAGAATATGAAACTACTCGATACAATGCATTATTAACATAAAGTAATAATGAACAAAGTAAAGAATTACTTCCCTTTTTTTTTGCAACTTCACTTTCACAATTCTAATCATATGTGCACATAACTAATCAATATTTGGCTAACATAAGTTAACCACTAATCGAACAAAGCTAACCTTGGTTAGCTATTCTAATCAAAATATGGCTAATAACCATTAACCATTCTAATCACAAGCTTTCATCATAATCATGATATAATCATAAACTAATCACAACAAGTCACATGATCATGATCTAATCAATTCATAAACTCACCTTGTATAGTTGAATAATTGATAACAAGATGCTCAATAGATGACAAATCTTCTTGTACACCTAATAAACATACACATAGCACATGTATTAACAACTAATCATACTTTCAATTATAATTCATCTAATCCTTTCTCCCCACTTAAGATTTACTAATTTCACTTTAACCAAACTAACTAACTTACTTATCATGATCTAAATCATAGCTTTATTATGAATTTAACTACTTTCATAATAATTCTAACATCTACTAATACTTTAGCTCTTTAATTTCAACTAATTCACATGGTTCATAAGAAACCCCATGAACTCAAATCATAATCTATCATTTCTAGCATGAATTTAGGGTTCTAATCATTGTTTATATGTTATACCAACACTAACTAATCAATTACAAACCCCAAATTCGGATTAAATCATATCAATTAACTAAAACCCCATAAAACCCCAAGTTCTAGGGTTCTAGGAGAAATTGAAATACTTACAAAGATTAGATATGGATAGAAGAAGATGATTTCACTAGTTTGAAGCTTGGATTAAAATCTGGAAATTGATTTCTTGATTGATTCTAGTTTTGGCGATTTTTGTTCTTCACTGATAAAAGTTCTGGAGTCTTTTTGGATAAACTAGAGGAAAGGCACGTACAGTGTTCTTATCTTCTTTTAATTTCTACACCACACAGTCTGGAACTAGACAACTAATTTGCGTTTTCTATCATATCTCATTATTTAGAGATCTAAAATTAAAAAGATGTATATATTATTGTACACTAAATTAATACTGTAAAACTGAGCTATAAAAACTTATTTTTATTTACTAAAATAATACCTGGAAAAACTGGGGTGTTACAACTCTCTCCCACTTATTCTGTTCGTGTCCTCACGAACCATTCTTGGTGTACCGCAGGGTAGTATATCATCATCCACTCCTCCGGTTCCCAAGTAAATTCTGAACCCTTCCTATGTCGCCACTGAACTTTAACTATCGAAACTAATTTATTTCTGAGCTGCTTTACTTTCTGATCAAGAATTTTAACTGGCTCTTCTATATAACTCAACTTATCATTTATTTCTATTTCTGTCAGTGGTACATAAGAAGCCTCATCAACTAAACACTTTCTGAGCTGAGACACATGAAATGTATCATGAATACTACCAAGTTCTTCTGGTAATTGCAATCGATACGCAACCTTGCCAACTCTATCAATAATTTCAAAAGGTCCAATATACCTTGGACTCAACTTTCCTCGCTTTCTAAAACGTATAATACCTTTCACTACAACTTACAACTTAACACTTTTCAAACCTTATCTACTAGCCTTACACAACTTTACACTATTACACATAATCAATCTAGTCATTACTTTCATAACCAAAACATGTCAAAACATTGTTTGGGCGATCTTTCAAGGTTTCAAAACGATAATTTAAAGAGAAAGCTTGTGTAACTTACAACAAGCTAGCACTCCACTTCTACCCTTTCGCAACTTCTTTACCCCTTCCGCTTTCACTTGTACCTACAACATAACTAAACTAATTAAGCAATTTGCTTAGTGAGAATATGAAACTACTCGATACAATGCATTATTAACATAAAGTAATAATGAACAAAGTAAAGAATTACTTCCCTTTTTTTTTTTGCAACTTCACTTTCACAATTCTAATCATATGTGCACAACACAATATACCTTGGTAACTGTCCAATATACCTCGGTTGGTCGAGTTTTCGGAGAGTTCGGTATTGTTTTGGTTAAAACGTACGTTTTCCGTTATATTATAAACATAATATAATGTACTGGTCAAAGTGATTAAATAATTTCACATTATTTAATAATCGTTTTACAATGTTCGCAAGTTTGTACGATTGTTGTTTTATACGATATGTACGAATCGTATACGCGTATATATATATATTCCATCCATATATACATATAGTAAATAACGTATATAATCCTATTTCATATTATATACAAGTAATAAACACGTAATTAGGAAAATTTTAAATTGGTCCTAATTTTGGGGTTGTTACATTCTCCCATTGTTAATAAAATTTCGTCCCGAAATTTGTTCGAAGTAGTAATCGGTAGTTCGATATTAGTCAGGTAGCTACAATGTGTACTAGTAGACTACAGTAGTAGGGTAGGTCCTACAGTGTTTGAAATCAAGAAATCGTCAGGTGGTAACGTACCCTAAATTTTGTTGTCTGGAGGTAGTGGACATTTGGCCTTGAGATGGCCAGCACTCCCGCAGTTGAAGCACAGCTTCGTCTTAGGGGAGTTAGTACTCTTAGGGTAGGACTTGCATCGACCGATGGGTATGGTACACGGTCCTTCATGATGCCGAGTGCACCGGGAGCAATAAGGTTTATTTCCTAAGTAAACTTTCACCCTTTTTGCTGTAGGTGGCGTACAGTCAGTGTCGGTATCCTCTTCAGTAGGAGTACTTTGTGAAGTTGGTGTTGAAGTAGGGTTTTCTAAAGCTACCAAACGTAGCTCGTACTCACGCATACGTATGTCATTTTGGAAAGCAATTCGTCGTAGGTCATCAATGTCTTCCCGTGCTTCAGTAAGTTGTTTTTGCAGCGATTCAATAGTTTGGTTAAGGTGGTTGACTGATTCAGTAGTCAGGGTTTCATCAACTGATGCTTTTGCAGCAGTTAGAGCAGCAGGAGAGGCAGGTGCGGCTGCTGATTCAGCGGAGTGTTCTGTATCACACTCGAGTTCGAGGAGGTAAGGAAACATCTTCGGTTCCTCACTGAGCAGTTCGTTTTGCAGTGTAGGGTTGTTGACGGAGTGAGTTGTCATTTCCTACGAAATAAGTGTTCTATTTAAGAATTTGCCTCAAGTAAGTGAAGTTATATTAATTTATCTGTTTAAAGTAACGAATAGCCTACGAGCTCCCGGTCTCAACCAGTGTGAGATAATTGGGAAGGGAGTTTGGGTTACTGTATCTGAAGTGTAAGGCAAATTGTGTTGTCGGGATTTAAGTGGTCGGTCGTTTCCTAATCCTATTGTGTACTTAGGATCAAAGAAAACACACAGAGTAAAATACAGTTATACATAAGTCATTAAGCGAGAGATTTATGAGAAAACAGATTCGGGTAGTCAAAGAATAAGCGTACCCGGGTTGAGTAAATCACAGAGTCTCGGGTTCGGGTCATCTTCCCTAGCATTGATTACATAAGCTCTACTCCTTGTATTGTTGGTGCGGGGTTTCAGCTTTGGGCAATCCTTCCTGAAATGCCCGGTACCATTGCACTCGTAGCAGGTTTTGGGTGCAGGAGTATCAGTACCAGTGGGGTTGGTTCGACAGTCTTGGGCCAGGTGCCCGAATTTCTTGCACTTAGTGCAGGGACAGGAGCCGTTATGATGGCGGCTACATTTGGAGTAGTAAGGCTTGCTCCCCTTGTAAGCCTTCGAGTCATTTGTATTGACAATTGCAAGCTTTTTGTCAGAAGTCGGGTTGGATGAGTGGGGACTTACTTCCCATTTACGTTTATTATTCGCAGACTGGGTTGAAGTCTAGCCACGGCGGACAGAATTGGCCGTTAGTTCATGAGCCATGCGAATGGCGCTCTGAATAGTCCCCGGTTTAGATGAAGTCACTAAATCTTGTAGTCGCTCGGGAAGTCCATCAACGTACTTTTCGATCCTTTTGTATTCAGGATCAACCATGGATGGGCACAAAAGTGCCAGCTGGTGAAAGCGGTTGGTGTATCCGGTGATGTCGTCACCCTGCATCTTGTGATTCCAGAATTCTAACTCTAGTTGCTTCAGCTCATCCCTTGGGCAGTACTCGCCCCTCAGCATATTCTTTAGTTCATCCCACTGTAGTTTGTAAGCATCGGCAATGCTCACCGTTTGCGCATAAGTGTTCCACCAAGTAAGGGCGGTGTCAGAAAAGGTGCTGGCGGCGAATTTAACTTTATCCTCTTCCTTGCAGTTGCAGATGAGGAACACTGATTCGATTTTCTCGGTCCATCGAATCAGACCGATTGCTCCTTCAGTTCCTGCAAAGTTCAGCGGCTTGCAGTTATGGAAATCCTTGTAGGTGCAGGTTTTGGGTTGTGGTCCATTAGTAGATGTATCTTCGCTACCAGGGGTTGATGTTCGGGTAGCTAGGGCTTGAGCCACGCTACGGGCAATTATACCTGCTACCTCGGCTTCAGTAAGCATGATTTGTCGTCGAGGAGGCATGTTCCTTGAAACAATAAATAAAGAACCTGTGAAGGTTTGAACAAAAATTATGATTGTGATGGTTTTAGTAAGTTTAGAGAAAATATGCCAAAGTTTGAAGGTTATTTAAAGTTGTGTACTATAATTAAGTTTATACGGTTTTGAAGTTTTTGAAAATTTTATAAAACATTTTTGTGAGAAATTTTGTAACAAGTTTGATAAAAATACATTTGTTATAAAATTTTGATAGTAAAAGTCGGTTGTATAATTCGAAGTCTAACGAAAACTTGAGTTGAAAATGGTTCGGTTGAGAGTATGGTCGGTGACAAGGTTTTGAAATTTTTGTATAACAATAACTGTTTAAAACAGAAGTTATGAAAGTTCCAGTGTAAAAGCAGGTTAAAATTTGTTGAAGATGTTTTTCCTAGAATACATCTAACAGTGCAGTAACGTACGTTGTAGAATGTTATAAACGTCGAATTAGGTAGGAATAGTAAATGAAAACAAGGTCTCGATCTTTATATCGAAGGACGTTCGAGTAACTATGGTTGTCAGTTATAACGGTGTGGAAGTCTTCGGACGTAAGTCGGTAGTCGTGAATTTATAAAAATCGAATAAGGATGGAACGACGAGAGTCGGGTTGTCGTTTGTTCGATGAAATGTTAAGGAATATTAATTTCGTAGTAGTCGAGAGAGTATCGTATCGGGGAAAGAGGCCTATGTATATATATATATATATATATATATATATATATATCACATAACCGCCTAGTTCGTGTTTAGCACAATCACGTAAAAGTCCCGGTTCTCTCGAGGTCAGAGTCAGCTAATGCATTCCGGTTCAACATAACCCCTTTCAGAACTCACATCATCTTCATTTAATTGTACGTAGTTGATCAGGCTATGTTAAATTAAACTCGTATGCTGTAATTCCTGAACCAGTTATACCTAATGAGGAATACTGCCTAACGGTCATAGTCTAGGCCCACTAAATGCAACCTAGTTCACTATAACCTTAGGCTCTGATACCAATCTGTAACACCCCCAAATTTAACAGTTTGCGGAAGCGACGTTTTGGGTGTTACTAATTAATAATCACAAGCACAAAGGATACAGTGAACGACTCTAAATGAGACGTTCGAAAAGTTATTACATTAATACATAAATAGTTTCAAAATACAAGCTCGAGTTCAAGTAAATTCCTAGAGATTCTAATACATAACAACTAGTACAAAAGTAATGTAATAAAATCTCCAAGCTTGTAAATGCATGCGACTCGAGCTAAGTAAGCTTATCCTGCTGGGCATCCCTACTGATGCTGTGTACCTGAGAAGCATTACTAAAACGGTCAACCAAAAAGGTTGGTGAATCTCACAGGTTTGTAAGTAAGTAAACAGTTTGAACACACAAGTAGTATTTGTAAATCATAGCCAGCCAGTAAGTAACGATCACAGGTTATGCTCATCGTTAACTTAAGTTTTAATAAGTGGTGGTTGCAGGTTATGCTAACCGTTTGATACAATTGCCATGAGCCACCATAGTTGAAGCTTAACGTACAGTAAATATAGGTACCCCCTCATGAATGTAATCCAAAACATTCATACGGAACGAGTAAGAAACGCCCGTTTCTACAGGAACGGTTCGTGGTAGTGCTTGCTACCCCGGGCAGGGATTGTCAGTCCCATATGGATCCATATACTAAAACTCACGCTTATCACATAACTAACAACTATGGTTCAGGAGGATTTCATTGGATTAGTCGTAAACTCATGCAGTTGGCGTATTCGTAATCTCATACAGTAAGTAAATCATGACAGCAAGTAAGTTTTGTGTGTTCATGTAAAACAGTAATGCATCTCACCCCTGAGTATAAAACAGTAAAGTAGGGGCTGTGAGACTCACCTGAGTCTGGCAGATAATGCAGTAAGTAAGCAAGTAGTATCCCGAACTAGCAACCCTTAGCGTCCTAATACGCATAAGGTTTAGTAAGTAAATGGAATACTTGTAAAGTATCCACGCTAGTTGTTCCCAAACTAGTTAATGTCCATTAGTTTGTTTGTAAGTTTGTAATCGTTTGTAAATCGTAGTTTGTATAAAAGTTGTACTGTCCGTTTGTTATCGGTGTATAATAATAATTCCATCCATTATTATTATGTATTCATAGTAGTTGTACAGTTGTAAAGTATATTCGTATGATCGTTTGTTTGTATTACAACATGTATCGTTTGCGTAAGTTCCAATGGGCTTAAACCCCAAAGGGTACGAGTGAAACCTCGTAAGTATTCGAGCGTATGTTCGTATCAGTTAACGTGTAATCCAGCACGTAACTAGTGAGTGAACTTGTAAGTTGTATCGGATGTAATCCCGTGTAATGTACAAGTGTAAGTTCGTTGGAGTGTAATCTCCTAAGTATTTCGAGTGTAAACCCGTACGCGTGTGTGAGTGAAATCTCACGTTTAGTTTAGTATAGTCTTGTACGTATTCAAGTGTTGTTGTATACTTTCAAAAGTATAGTATTTTCAGGTATAAGTAGCATCGTATTTGATTTAGTAGTTGAAAAGTGATTCTAACACTTAGAATATATTTTGTTTTCTGATCTGGGCTTTCTGCGACACAAGGCTTGTGTCGCAGACAGTATGCGACATAAGGTCTGTGTCGTATGGATTTGTTTCTGATTTAGTGTTTATGCGACACAATGGTTGTGTCGCAGACAAGGGTACGACACAACGATACGACATAGTCGTTGTGTCGCAATCAAGCGATAGGTGAACTTTGTGTCGTAGATGGTACGACATATAATGCGACATAAGCGTTGTGTCGCATACATTGCGACATAACGTGCGACATAGCATGCGACATAGTGTTGTGTCGCATGAAATTTTGGTCCGATGCGACACAAGAGGTCTGTTCGGAATTTAAGTTTCCGAAAACGTATTTTCCGGTTTCCGTTGGGTCTAGAACTTTTATACTAGCTTTAATATGTTGTAATAAGTTCATAATAACCATTGGTAGTCGTTTTTAATGTTTGGGGTGTCGTTTTCTTTAAAATGACCAAAACCGACATTTCCGTTAACGTGTTCAAAAACGAGTTTAGATTACATATTCGGACATTATTAAGTTAGGGAAACATTAATCTAGCAAAATAAAAATAATCGGAAAAGTTTCGGGTCGCCGGAAAACTTACAAAGTTGTCGAAACGAAAATCCGAAAAGATGAGATTGTAGCCCTCGTTCTCGTGATCGCTTTTCTCCAAACGGGTATGGACCTCCGAGGTGTTTTAATGGTGTTTTTATGGCGTTTTGTAATCGGTTTTAGAGAGAGAGAGAGAGAAACCGTAGAGAGAGAGAGAGAGAATGGTTGAGGGTGTGGTTTGTGTTTTGTGTGTGTAAGTGGACAAGTGAGGTGAGGGTTTGACATCCCCTCACCTTGGGCCGGTTTGGTGGGGCCACCATGGTGTGGTCTCACCAAGTTTTGCTTCCTCGCGTTCGCGCTCCGTGCGGTGTTCGTTTCCCCGGTCGTTTAAACGCTAAAATAATTTTATACGCGTTTAAGTATACGTTTTAAAATACGAATTATTACTCAATAATTAAGTTGAAGTATTTTATCAAAATACTAGTTTTCAAGTTATAAAACATAACTTTGTTTTGTTTTGTCGGTTGGTCGAGTTTTCGGAGAGTTCGGTATTGTTTTGGTTAAAACGTACGTTTTCCGTTATATTATAAACATAATATAATGTACTGGTCAAAGTGATTAAATAATTTCACATTATTTAATAATCGTTTTACAATGTTCGCAAGTTTGTACGATTGTTGTTTTATACGATATGTACGAATCATATACGTGTATATATATATATTCCATCCATATATACATATAGTAAATAACGTATATAATCCTATTTCATATTATATACAAGTAATAAACACGTAATTAGGAAAATTTTAAATTGGTCCTAATTTTGGGGTTGTTACATTCTCCCCTTGTTAATAAAATTTCGTCCCGAAATTTGTTCGAAGTAGTAATCGGTAGTTCGATATTAGTCAGGTAGCTACAATGTGTACTAGTAGACTACAGTAGTAGGGTAGGTCCTACAGTGTTTGAAATCAAGAAATCGTCAGGTGGTAACGTACCCTAAATTTTGTTGTCTGGAGGTAGTGGACATTTGGCCTTGAGATGGCCAGCACTCCCGCAGTTGAAGCACAGCTTCGTCTTAGGGGAGTTAGTACTCTTAGGGTAGGACTTGCATCGACCGATGGGTATGGTACACGGTCCTTCATGATGCCGAGTGCACCGGGAGCAATAAGGTTTATTTCCTAAGTAAACTTTCACCCTTTTTGCTGTAGGTGGCGTACAGTCAGTGTCGGTATCCTCTTCAGTAGGAGTACTTTGTGAAGTTGGTGTTGAAGTAGGGTTTTCTAAAGCTACCAAACGTAGCTCGTACTCACGCATACGTATGTCATTTTGGAAAGCAATTCGTCGTAGGTCATCAATGTCTTCCCGTGCTTCAGTAAGTTGTTTTTGCAGCGATTCAATAGTTTGGTTAAGGTGGTTGACTGATTCAGTAGTCAGGGTTTCATCAACCGATGCTTTTGCAGCAGTTAGAGCAGCAGGAGAGGCAGGTGCGGCTGCTGATTCAGCGGAGTGTTCTGTATCACACTCGAGTTCGAGGAGGTAAGGAAACATCTTCGGTTCCTCACTGAGCAGTTCGTTTTGCAGTGTAGGGTTGTTGACGGAGTGAGTTGTCATTTCCTACGAAATAAGTGTTCTATTTAAGAATTTGCCTCAAGTAAGTGAAGTTATATTAATTTATCTGTTTAAAGTAACGAATAGCCTACGAGCTCCCGGTCTCAACCAGTGTGAGATAATTGGGAAGGGAGTTTGGGTTACTGTATCTGAAGTGTAAGGCAAATTGTGTTGTCGGGATTTAAGTGGTCGGTCGTTTCCTAATCCTATTGTGTACTTAGGATCAAAGAAAACACACAGAGTAAAATACAGTTATACATAAGTCATTAAGCGAGAGATTTATGAGAAAACAGATTCGGGTAGTCAAAGAATAAGCGTACCCGGGTTGAGTAAATCACAGAGTCTCGGGTTCGGGTCATCTTCCCTAGCATTGATTACATAAGCTCTACTCCTTGTATTGTTGGTGCGGGGTTTCAGCTTTGGGCAATCCTTCCTGAAATGCCCGGTACCATTGCACTCGTAGCAGGTTTTGGGTGCAGGAGTATCAGTACCAGTGGGGTTGGTTCGACAGTCTTGGGCCAGGTGCCCGAATTTCTTGCACTTAGTGCAGGGACAGGAGCCGTTATGATGGCGGCTACATTTGGAGCAGTAAGGCTTGCTCCCCTTGTAAGCCTTCGAGTCATTTGTATTGACAATTGCAAGCTTTTTGTCAGAAGTCGGGTTGGATGAGTGGGGACTTACTTCCCATTTACGTTTATTATTCGCAGACTGGGTTGAAGTCTAGCCACGGCGGACAGAATTGGCCGTTAGTTCATGAGCCATGCGAATGGCGCTCTGAATAGTCCCCGGTTTAGATGAAGTCACTAAATCTTGTAGTCGCTCGGGAAGTCCATCAAAGTACTTTTCGATCCTTTAATATTCAGGATCAACCATGGATAGGCACAAAAGTGCCAGCTGGTGAAAGCGGTTGGTGTATCCGGTGATGTCGTCACCCTGCATCTTGTGATTCCAGAATTCTAACTCTAGTTGCTTCAGCTCATCCCTTGGGCAGTACTCGCCCCTCAGCATATTCTTTAGTTCATCCCACTGTAGTTTGTAAGCATCGGCAATGCTCACCGTTTGCGCATAAGTGTTCCACCAAGTAAGGGCGGTGTCAGAAAAGGTGCTGGCGGTGAATTTAACTTTATCCTCTTCCTTGCAGTTGCAGATGAGGAACACTGATTCGATTTTCTCGGTCCATCGAATCAGACCGATTGCTCCTTCAGTTCCTGCAAAGTTCAGCGGCTTGCAGTTATGGAAATCCTTGTAGGTGCAGGTTTTGGGTTGTGGTCCATTAGTAGCTGTATCTTCGCTACCACGGGTTGATGTTCGGGTAGCTAGGGCTTGAGCCACGCTACGGGCAATTATACCCGCTACCTCGGCTTCAGTAAGCATGATTTGTCGTCGAGGAGGCATGTTCCTTGAAACAATAAATAAAGAACATGTGAAGGTTTGAACAAAAATTATGATTGTGATGGTTTTAGTAAGTTTAGAGAAAATATGCCAAAGTTTGAAGGTTATTTAAAGTTGTGTACTATAATTAAGTTTATACGGTTTTGAAGTTTTTGAAAATTTTATAAAACATTTTTGTGAGAAATTTTGTAACAAGTTTGATAAAAATACATTTGTTATAAAATTTTGATAGTAAAAGTCGGTTGTATAATTCGAAGTCTAACGAAAACTTGAGTTGAAAATGGTTCGGTTGAGAGTATGGTCGGTGACAAGGTTTTGAAATTTTTGTATAACAATAACTGTTTAAAACAGAAGTTATGAAAGTTCCAGTGTAAAAGCAGGTTAAAATTTGTTGAAGATGTTTTTCCTAGAATACATCTAACAGTGCAGTAACGTACGTTGTAGAATGTTATAAACGTCGAATTAGGTAGGAATAGTAAATGAAAACAAGGTCTCGATCTTTATATCGAAGGACGTTCGAGTAACTATGGTTGTCAGTTATAACGGTGTGGAAGTCTTCGGACGTAAGTCAGTAGTCGTGAATTTATAAAAATCGAATAAGGATGGAACGACGAGAGTCGGGTTGTCGTTTGTTCGATAAAATGTTAAGGAATATTAATTTCGTAGTAGTCGAGAGAGTATCGTATCGGGGAAAGAGGCCTATGTATATATATATATATATATATATATATATATATATATATATATATATATATATCACATAACCGCCTAGTTCGTGTTTAGCACAATCACGTAAAAGTCCCGGTTCTCTCGAGGTCAGAGTCAGCTAATGCATTCCGGTTCAACATAACCCCTTTCAGAACTCACATCATCTTCATTTAATTGTACATAGTTGATCAGGCTATGTTAAATTAAACTCGTATGCTGTAATTCCTGAACCAGTTATACCTAATGAGGAATACTGCCTAACGGTCATAGTCTAGGCCCACTAAATGCAACCTAGTTCACTATAACCTTAGGCTCTGATACCAATCTGTAACACCCCCAAATTTAACAGTTTGCGGAAGCGACGTTTTGGGTGTTACTAATTAATAATCACAAGCACAAAGGATACAGTGAACGACTCTAAATGAGACGTTCGAAAAGTTATTACATTAATACATAAATAGTTTCAAAATACAAGCTCGAGTTCAAGTAAATTCCTAGAGATTCTAATACATAACAACTAGTACAAAAGTAATGTAATAAAATCTCCAAGCTTGTAAATGCATGCGACTCGAGCTAAGTAAGCTTATCCTGCTGGGCATCCCTACTGATGCTGTGTACCTGAGAAGCATTACTAAAACGGTCAACCAAAAAGGTTGGTGAATCTCACAGGTTTGTAAGTAAGTAAACAGTTTGAACACACAAGTAGTATTTGTAAATCATAGCCAGCCAGTAAGTAACGATCACAGGTTATGCTCATCGTTAACTTAAGTTTTAATAAGTGGTGGTTGCAGGTTATGCTAACCGTTTGATACAATTTCCATGAGCCACCATAGTTGAAGCTTAACGTACAGTAAATATAGGTACCCCCTCATGAATGTAATCCAAAACATTCATACGGAACGAGTAAGAAACGCCCGTTTCTACAGGAACGGTTCGTGGTAGTGCTTGCTACCCCGGGCGGGGATTGTCAGTCCCATATGGATCCATATACTAAAACTCACGCTTATCACATAACTAACAACTATGGTTCAGGAGGATTTCATTGGATTAGTCGTAAACTCATGCAGTTGGCGTATTCGTAATCTCATACAGTAAGTAAATCATGACAGCAAGTAAGTTTTGTGTGTTCATGTAAAACAGTAATGCATCTCACCCCTGAGTATAAAACAGTAAAGTAGGGGCTGTGAGACTCACCTGAGTCTGGCAGATAATGCAGTAAGTAAGCAAGTAGTATCCCGAACTAGCAACCCTTAGCGTCCTAATACGCATAAGGTTTAGTAAGTAAATGGAATACTTGTAAAGTATCCACGCTAGTTGTTCCCAAACTAGTTAATGTCCATTAGTTTGTTTGTAAGTTTGTAATCGTTTGTAAATCGTAGTTTGTATAAAAGTTGTACTGTCCGTTTGTTATCGGTGTATAATAATAATTCCATCCATTATTATTATGTATTCATAGTAGTTGTACAGTTGTAAAGTATATTCGTATGATCGTTTGTTTGTATTACAACATGTATCGTTTGCGTAAGTTCCAATGGGCTTAAACCCCAAAGGGTACGAGTGAAACCTCGTAAGTATTCGAGCGTATGTTCGTATCAGTTAACGTGTAATCCAGCACGTAACTAGTGAGTGAACTTGTAAGTTGTATCGGATGTAATCCCGTGTAATGTACAAGTGTAAGTTCGTTGGAGTGTAATCTCCTAAGTATTTCGAGTGTAAACCCGTACGCGTGTGTGAGTGAAATCTCACGTTTAGTTTAGTATAGTCTTGTACGTATTCAAGTGTTGTTGTATACTTTCAAAAGTATAGTATTTTCAGGTATAAGTAGCATCGTATTTGATTTAGTAGTTGAAAAGTGATTCTAACACTTAGAATATATTTTGTTTTCTGATCTGGGCTTTCTGCGACACAAGGCTTGTGTCGCAGACAGTATGCGACATAAGGTCTGTGTCGTATGGATTTGTTTCTGATTTAGTGTTTATGCGACACAATGGTTGTGTCGCAGACAAGGGTACGACACAACGATACGACATAGTCGTTGTGTCGCAATCAAGCGATAGGTGAACTTTGTGTCGTAGATGGTACGACATATAATGCGACATAAGCGTTGTGTCGCATACATTGCGACATAACGTGCGACATAGCATGCGACATAGTGTTGTGTCGCATGAAATTTTGGTCCGATGCGACACAAGAGGTCTGTTCGGAATTTAAGTTTCCGAAAACGTATTTTCCGGTTTCCGTTGGGTCTAGAACTTTTATACTAGCTTTAATATGTTGTAATAAGTTCATAATAACCATTGGTAGTCGTTTTTAATGTTTGGGGTGTCGTTTTCTTTAAAATGACCAAAACCGACATTTCCGTTAACGTGTTCAAAAACGAGTTTAGATTACATATTCGGACATTATTAAGTTAGGGAAACATTAATCTAGCAAAATAAAAATAATCGGAAAAGTTTCGGGTCGCCGGAAAACTTACAAAGTTGTCGAAACGAAAATCCGAAAAGATGAGATTGTAGCCCTCGTTCTCGTGATCGCTTTTCTCCAAACGGGTATGGACCTCCGAGGTGTTTTAATGGTGTTTTTATGGCGTTTTGTAATCGGTTTTAGAGAGAGAGAGAGAAACCGTAGAGAGAGAGAGAGAGAATGGTTGAGGGTGTGGTTTGTGTTTTGTGTGTGTAAGTGGACAAGTGAGGTGAGGGTTTGACATCCCCTCACCTTGGGCCGGTTTGGTGGGGCCACCATGGTGTGGTCTCACCAAGTTTTGCTTCCTCGCGTTCGCGCTCCGTGCGGTGTTCGTTTCCCCGGTCGTTTAAACGCTAAAATAATTTTATACGCGTTTAAGTATACGTTTTAAAATACGAATTATTACTCAATAATTAAGTTGAAGTATTTTATCAAAATACTAGTTTTCAAGTTATAAAACATAACTTTGTTTTGTTTTGTCGGTTGGTCGAGTTTTCGGAGAGTTCGGTATTGTTTTGGTTAAAACGTACGTTTTCCGTTATATTATAAACATAATATAATGTACTGGTCAAAGTGATTAAATAATTTCACATTATTTAATAATCGTTTTACAATGTTCGCAAGTTTGTACGATTGTTGTTTTATACGATATGTACGAATCGTATACGCGTATATATATATATTCCATCCATATATACATATAGTAAATAACGTATATAATCCTATTTCATATTATATACAAGTAATAAACACGTAATTAGGAAAATTTTAAATTGGTCCTAATTTTGGGGTTGTTACATTCTCCCCTTGTTAATAAAATTTCGTCCCGAAATTTGTTCGAAGTAGTAATCGGTAGTTCGATATTAGTCAGGTAGCTACAATGTGTACTAGTAGACTACAGTAGTAGGGTAGGTCCTACAGTGTTTGAAATCAAGAAATCGTCAGGTGGTAACGTACCCTAAATTTTGTTGTCTGGAGGTAGTGGACATTTGGCCTTGAGATGGCCAGCACTCCCGCAGTTGAAGCACAGCTTCGTCTTAGGGGAGTTAGTACTCTTAGGGTAGGACTTGCATCGACCGATGGGTATGGTACACGGTCCTTCATGATGCCGAGTGCACCGGGAGCAATAAGGTTTATTTCCTAAGTAAACTTTCACCCTTTTTGCTGTAGGTGGCGTACAGTCAGTGTCGGTATCCTCTTCAGTAGGAGTACTTTGTGAAGTTGGTGTTGAAGTAGGGTTTTCTAAAGCTACCAAACGTAGCTCGTACTCACGCATACGTATGTCATTTTGGAAAGCAATTCGTCGTAGGTCATCAATGTCTTCCCGTGCTTCAGTAAGTTGTTTTTGCAGCGATTCAATAGTTTGGTTAAGGTGGTTGACTGATTCAGTAGTCAGGGTTTCATCAACTGATGCTTTTGCAGCAGTTAGAGCAGCAGGAGAGGCAGGTGCGGCTGCTGATTCAGCGGAGTGTTCTGTATCACACTCGAGTTCGAGGAGGTAAGGAAACATCTTCGGTTCCTCACTGAGCAGTTCGTTTTGCAGTGTAGGGTTGTTGACGGAGTGAGTTGTCATTTCCTACGAAATAAGTGTTCTATTTAAGAATTTGCCTCAAGTAAGTGAAGTTATATTAATTTATCTGTTTAAAGTAACGAATAGCCTACGAGCTCCCGGTCTCAACCAGTGTGAGATAATTGGGAAGGGAGTTTGGGTTACTGTATCTGAAGTGTAAGGCAAATTGTGTTGTCGGGATTTAAGTGGTCGGTCGTTTCCTAATCCTATTGTGTACTTAGGATCAAAGAAAACACACAGAGTAAAATACAGTTATACATAAGTCATTAAGCGAGAGATTTATGAGAAAACAGATTCGGGTAGTCAAAGAATAAGCGTACCCGGGTTGAGTAAATCACAGAGTCTCGGGTTCGGGTCATCTTCCCTAGCATTGATTACATAAGCTCTACTCCTTGTATTGTTGGTGCAGGGTTTCAGCTTTGGGCAATCCTTCCTGAAATGCCCGGTACCATTGCACTCGTAGCAGGTTTTGGGTGCAGGAGTATCAGTACCAGTGGGGTTGGTTCGACAGTCTTGGGCCAGGTGCCCGAATTTCTTGCACTTAGTGCAGGGACAGGAGCCGTTATGATGGCGGCTACATTTGGAGCAGTAAGGCTTGCTCCCCTTGTAAGCCTTCGAGTCATTTGTATTGACAATTGCAAGCTTTTTGTCAGAAGTCGGGTTGGATGAGTGGGGACTTACTTCCCATTTACGTTTATTATTCGCAGACTGGGTTGAAGTCTAGCCACGGCGGACAGAATTGGCCGTTAGTTCATGAGCCATGCGAATGGCGCTCTGAATAGTCCCCGGTTTAGATGAAGTCACTAAATCTTGTAGTCGCTCGGGAAGTCCATCAACGTACTTTTCGATCCTTTTGTATTCAGGATCAACCATGGATGGGCACAAAAGTGCCAGCTGGTGAAAGCGGTTGGTGTATCCGGTGATGTCGTCACCCTGCATCTTGTGATTCCAGAATTCTAACTCTAGTTGCTTCAGCTCATCCCTTGGGCAGTACTCGCCCCTCAGCATATTCTTTAGTTCATCCCACTGTAGTTTGTAAGCATCGGCAATGCTCACCGTTTGCGCATAAGTGTTCCACCAAGTAAGGGCGGTGTCAGAAAAGGTGCTGGCGGCGAATTTAACTTTATCCTCTTCCTTGCAGTTGCAGATGAGGAACACTGATTCGATTTTCTCGGTCCATCGAATCAGACCGATTGCTCCTTCAGTTCCTGCAAAGTTCAGCGGCTTGCAGTTATGGAAATCCTTGTAGGTGCAGGTTTTGGGTTGTGGTCCATTAGTAGCTGTATCTTCGCTACCAGGGGTTGATGTTCGGGTAGCTAGGGCTTGAGCCACGCTACGGGCAATTATACCCGCTACCTCGGCTTCAGTAAGCATGATTTGTCGTCGAGGAGGCATGTTCCTTGAAACAATAAATAAAGAACATGTGAAGGTTTGAACAAAAATTATGATTGTGATGGTTTTAGTAAGTTTAGAGAAAATATGCCAAAGTTTGAAGGTTATTTAAAGTTGTGTACTATAATTAAGTTTATACGGTTTTGAAGTTTTTGAAAATTTTATAAAACATTTTTGTGAGAAATTTTGTAACAAGTTTGATAAAAATACATTTGTTATAAAATTTTGATAGTAAAAGTCGGTTGTATAATTCGAAGTCTAACGAAAACTTGAGTTGAAAATGGTTCGGTTGAGAGTATGGTCGGTGACAAGGTTTTGAAATTTTTGTATAACAATAACTGTTTAAAACAGAAGTTATGAAAGTTCCAGTGTAAAAGCAGGTTAAAATTTGTTGAAGATGTTTTTCCTAGAATACATCTAACAGTGCAGTAACGTACGTTGTAGAATGTTATAAACGTCGAATTAGGTAGGAATAGTAAATGAAAACAAGGTCTCGATCTTTATATCGAAGGACGTTCGAGTAACTATGGTTGTCAGTTATAACGGTGTGGAAGTCTTCGGACGTAAGTCGGTAGTCGTGAATTTATAAAAATCGAATAAGGATGGAACGACGAGAGTCGGGTTGTCGTTTGTTCGATAAAATGTTAAGGAATATTAATTTCGTAGTAGTCGAGAGAGTATCGTATCGGGGAAAGAGGCCTATGTATATATATATATATATATATATATATATATATATATATATATATATATATATATATATATATATATCACATAACCGCCTAGTTCGTGTTTAGCACAATCACGTAAAAGTCCCGGTTCTCTCGAGGTCAGAGTCAGCTAATGCATTCCGGTTCAACATAACCCCTTTCAGAACTCACATCATCTTCATTTAATTGTACATAGTTGATCAGGCTATGTTAAATTAAACTCGTATGCTGTAATTCCTGAACCAGTTATACCTAATGAGGAATACTGCCTAACGGTCATAGTCTAGGCCCACTAAATGCAACCTAGTTCACTATAACCTTAGGCTCTGATACCAATCTGTAACACCCCCAAATTTAACAGTTTGCGGAAGCGACGTTTTGGGTGTTACTAATTAATAATCACAAGCACAAAGGATACAGTGAACGACTCTAAATGAGACGTTCGAAAAGTTATTACATTAATACATAAATAGTTTCAAAATACAAGCTCGAGTTCAAGTAAATTCCTAGAGATTCTAATACATAACAACTAGTACAAAAGTAATGTAATAAAATCTCCAAGCTTGTAAATGCATGCGACTCGAGCTAAGTAAGCTTATCCTGCTGGGCATCCCTACTGATGCTGTGTACCTGAGAAGCATTACTAAAACGGTCAACCAAAAAGGTTGGTGAATCTCACAGGTTTGTAAGTAAGTAAACAGTTTGAACACACAAGTAGTATTTGTAAATCATAGCCAGCCAGTAAGTAACGATCACAGGTTATGCTCATCGTTAACTTAAGTTTTAATAAGTGGTGGTTGCAGGTTATGCTAACCGTTTGATACAATTGCCATGAGCCACCATAGTTGAAGCTTAACGTACAGTAAATATAGGTACCCCCTCATGAATGTAATCCAAAACATTCATACGGAACGAGTAAGAAACGCCCGTTTCTACAGGAACGGTTCGTGGTAGTGCTTGCTACCCCGGGCGGGGATTGTCAGTCCCATATGGATCCATATACTAAAACTCACGCTTATCACATAACTAACAACTATGGTTCAGGAGGATTTCATTGGATTAGTCGTAAACTCATGCAGTTGGCGTATTCGTAATCTCATACAGTAAGTAAATCATGACAGCAAGTAAGTTTTGTGTGTTCATGTAAAACAGTAATGCATCTCACCCCTGAGTATAAAACAGTAAAGTAGGGGCTGTGAGACTCACCTGAGTCTGGCAGATAATGCAGTAAGTAAGCAAGTAGTATCCCGAACTAGCAACCCTTAGCGTCCTAATACGCATAAGGTTTAGTAAGTAAATGGAATACTTTTAAAGTATCCACGCTAGTTGTTCCCAAACTAGTTAATGTCCATTAGTTTGTTTGTAAGTTTGTAATCGTTTGTAAATCGTAGTTTGTATAAAAGTTGTACTGTCCGTTTGTTATCGGTGTATAATAATAATTCCATCCATTATTATTATGTATTCATAGTAGTTGTACAGTTGTAAAGTATATTCGTATGATCGTTTGTTTGTATTACAACATGTATCGTTTGCGTAAGTTCCAATGGGCTTAAACCCCAAAGGGTACGAGTGAAACCTCGTAAGTATTCGAGCGTATGTTCGTATCAGTTAACGTGTAATCCAGCACGTAACTAGTGAGTGAACTTGTAAGTTGTATCGGATGTAATCCCGTGTAATGTACAAGTGTAAGTTCGTTGGAGTGTAATCTCCTAAGTATTTCGAGTGTAAACCCCGTACGCGTGTGTGAGTGAAATCTCACGTTTAGTTTAGTATAGTCTTGTACGTATTCAAGTGTTGTTGTATACTTTCAAAAGTATAGTATTTTCAGGTATAAGTAGCATCGTATTTGATTTAGTAGTTGAAAAGTGATTCTAACACTTAGAATATATTTTGTTTTCTGATCTGGGCTTTCTGCGACACAAGGCTTGTGTCGCAGACAGTATGCGACATAAGGTCTGTGTCGTATGGATTTGTTTCTGATTTAGTGTTTATGCGACACAATGGTTGTGTCGCAGACAAGGGTACGACACAACGATACGACATAGTCGTTGTGTCGCAATCAAGCGATAGGTGAACTTTGTGTCGTAGATGGTACGACATATAATGCGACATAAGCGTTGTGTCGCATACATTGCGACATAACGTGCGACATAGCATGCGACATAGTGTTGTGTCGCATGAAATTTTGGTCCGATGCGACACAAGAGGTCTGTTCGGAATTTAAGTTTCCGAAAACGTATTTTCCGGTTTCCGTTGGGTCTAGAACTTTTATACTAGCTTTAATATGTTGTAATAAGTTCATAATAACCATTGGTAGTCGTTTTTAATGTTTGGGGTGTCGTTTTCTTTAAAATGACCAAAACCGACATTTCCGTTAACGTGTTCAAAAACGAGTTTAGATTACATATTCGGACATTATTAAGTTAGGGAAACATTAATCTAGCAAAATAAAAATAATCGGAAAAGTTTCGGGTCGCCGGAAAACTTACAAAGTTGTCGAAACGAAAATCCAAAAAGATGAGATTGTAGCCCTCGTTCTCGTGATCGCTTTTCTCCAAACGGGTATGGACCTCCGAGGTGTTTTAATGGTGTTTTTATGGCGTTTTGTAATCGGTTTTAGAGAGAGAGAGAAACCGTAGAGAGAGAGAGAGAGAGAATGGTTGAGGGTGTGGTTTGTGTTTTGTGTGTGTAAGTGGACAAGTGAGGTGAGGGTTTGACATCCCCTCACCTTGGGCCGGTTTGGTGGGGCCACCATGGTGTGGTCTCACCAAGTTTTGCTTCCTCGCGTTTGCGCTCCGTGCGGTGTTCGTTTCCCCGGTCGTTTAAACGCTAAAATAATTTTATACGCGTTTAAGTATACGTTTTAAAATACGAATTATTACTCAATAATTAAGTTGAAGTATTTTATCAAAATACTAGTTTTCAAGTTATAAAACATAACTTTGTTTTGTTTTGTCGGTTGGTCGAGTTTTCGGAGAGTTCGGTATTGTTTTGGTTAAAACGTACGTTTTCCGTTATATTATAAACATAATATAATGTACTGGTCAAAGTGATTAAATAATTTCACATTATTTAATAATCGTTTTACAATGTTCGCAAGTTTGTACGATTGTTGTTTTATACGATATGTACGAATCGTATACGCGTATATATATATATTCCATCCATATATACATATAGTAAATAACGTATCCTATTTCATATTATATACAAGTAATAAACACGTAATTAGGAAAATTTTAAATTGGTCCTAATTTTGGGGTTGTTACATTAATAGAATCAAATAACTGGGGAAGCACAGTCATTTGAAGAGATTTCACTGAAAGAACAGAATGGCTAACTTTTCTACTAAGAGTATCGGCTACAACATTCGCTTTGCCAGGATGGTAAAGTATGTTGCAGTCATAATCTTTGACTAAATCTAGCCACCTTCTCTGACGATTATTCAAATCACGCTGATCAAAGAAATATTTAAGACTTTTGTGGTCTGTATAGATTATGAATTTAACACCATAGAGATAATGGCGCCAAATTTTAAGAGCGAAGACCACAGCTGCTAACTCAAGATCATGAGTGGGATAGTTCTGCTCATGTAACTTTAACTGGCGTGAAGCATAAGCAATGACTTTCCCATGCTGCATAAGAACACAGCCTAATCCAAGTTTTGAAGCATCACAATACACCACCATATCCTCGTTACCCTCGGGTAAAATAAGAATAGGGGCTTGACTAAGTTTTTCTTTCAACATCTGAAATGCTTTAGCTTGCTTATCTTCCCACTTCCATTGAACGCTCTTTCTAGTCAACTGAGTTAAAGGAGTAGCAATCTTTGAAAAGTCTTGGATAAAACGACGATAATAGCCAGCTAGGCCAAGAAAACTCCTGACTTCAGTAGGACTCGTAGGAGGGTCCCACTTCATTACTGCTGCTATCTTGGAAGGATCTACTTGAATACCGTGAAAATTGATCACGTGTCCAAGAAATTGAACTTCTCGTAACCAAAATTCACATTTAGAGAATTTAGCGAATAACTTTTCACTCCGAAGTGTTTCTAGAACTTGCCTGAGATGTGCTGCATGCTCAGTCTCATTTTTAGAATAAATAAGAATATCATCAATGAAAACTATAACAAAGATATCAAGCATGGGCCGACAAACTCTGTTCATCAAGTCCATGAATGCAGCTGGAGCATTAGTTAAGCCGAATGGCATAACTGTAAACTCGAAGTGACCATAACGAGTACGAAAAGCAGTCTTTGAGATATCTTCTTCCCTTACTTTTAACTGATGGTAGCCAGAACGAAGATCAATCTTTGAAAAGAAACTGGCACCCTGTAACTGATCAAATAAGTCATCTATTCGAGGCAAAGGATATCTATTCTTAATGGTCACTTTATTTAGTTCCCGGTAATCTATACACATTCTTAGGGAACCATCTTTCTTCTTTACGACTAAGACTGGAGCTCCCCAAGGCGAACTACTAGGACGGATGAAACCTTTATCTAAAAGTTCTTGCAACTGTTTCATCATTTCTTGCATTTCAGTTGGAGCTAACCGATAAGGAGTTTTAGCAATTGGAATAGCTCCAGGAATAAGTTCAATTCGGAATTCCACTTGTCTATCAGGTGGAATACCTGGAAGTTCGTCAGGGAAGACTTCAGGAAATTCTTTTACAACTGGGATACTAGAAAGTTCTGGTACAGCTTTAGAATTATCAACCACGTGTGCCAAAAAGGCTTGACACCCGTGTGACAAAAATCTTTTAGCTCGAGCAAAAGTACAAACATGAATGGATCTACTAGAACGCTCACCATACACAACAATCTCCCTTCCGCTAGGTGCTTTCAGGAGAACTATCTTTTCATGACAATTAATCATACCCTTATTCTTTCCCATCCAATCCATTCCTATAACTACGTGAAATTCCCCCATTTGCATGGGAATCAAATCTATTTTGAACACTTCACCTCCTATTTCAATAGTACACCCTCTATAAACATCACTAACAATAACCAATTTGCTATCTGCAATTTCAACTTCTAAAGGGCGTTCTAATTTAACAATAGGAGTATTCAACTTTTCACAAAATGATAATGACACAAAAGACTTGGTGGCTCCAGAGTCAAATAAAACATGGGCAGGTATAGTGTTAATTATGAAGGTACCTGTCACCACGTCATGTGACTCCTTTACCTCATCTGCTGTAATCTGGAAAGAACGACCTTTAGCTTTCTGTCCACCAGCTTCTCTTTTCTTTTCCGCTTCTTTCTTCTGTTCATTTCTTTTCATATCTTCTAGTTTAGCAGGACAGTTAGCTTGTAAGTGGTCGTCCTTATAGCAATAAAAGCACATTCTATATGGATTAGGGCAATTAGCAGCGATATGCCCTTGCTGACGACACTTGTAACAAGCTGTACTCCCTAACTGACATTCTCCTGGATGCTTTCTACCACAATTATTACACTTGGGAAATTCCCGAGCTGGAGCTTGGGATTGACGGTTTGATTGTTGAGATTGTGACTTCTGTTGTTGTGGTTGTGATGACTGCTGCTTTCCGAAATTTTTAAACTTCTTAGATTGTTGTGATTGAGAAGAAGATTGTTCTGCTTTTCTCTTATTAGCTCTATCCTCAGCTTTCATTTGCAACTCTTTCTCCCTAGTCAACCCTTTATTCATCATCTTAGGAATAGAATCATAAATAGTTGGGTCAACTGCTTCTTTGATATCAATGTTCAAATGTCGGTAATAATGGTCCTTCATTAACCCTGGATTTGAGGTATATTCGGGACAAAACTGAGATTTATCATAAAACACGTTAGTGTACTCAGTCACCGACATTTTCCCTTGATTGATGGCTAAGAACTCTCCTTTCAATCGTTCTACTTCTGCCATTGGAGCAAATTCTGCTATAAACTTTTTTTTTAAACATGCTCCAAGAAAACTTCGCAGCTTCTGCAGCACCATGTGTTTTAATTTGAGTACCCCACCAATCCTGAGCACTATCTTTTAACTGATGAACAGCAAACAGTACACGTAGCCTTTCTGGACAGTCACAGAGTAGAAAAGTCTCTTCTATCTTACTAATCCACCTATGACTACTAATCGGGTCTCTTTCACCATGAAATTCTGGGGGACTACAGTTTGCAAAGTTTTTATACTCAAAACGTTCTTTTTCTTTGTTTATTTGCTGCTGAGCATTTAACATTTCACTATTCAACTGAGGGTTAACTAAGACAGGATGCTTCTGTTCAAATTCTACTAATCGTGTATTAATAATTTTCTCCATTCGGGTATACACCTTAGGAGCAAATTCTTGTAGGGCTTGCCCAATCACATCTTTTAATAGCATCCGGTCCTCAGGATCTAAACTTCTTTCTGAAACATTCTCCTCTTGAGTGGGAGAACGTACATTTGAACCCTCAGCTTCTTTATTTGGAATGGATTCCATTTACTAAACAATATAAAGACACAATTAATAATATAGAAGATCTCTACTTCAACTATCAAATAATGATTGCCTTTATCTTCACATATTTAACAACTTTGAATCTCCCACATGCTTTAGCAAAATATAACCTCGTTGGCCAGACGTAGTTATATTAAACTAAATACATGTTTCTATTCAAAATTCTTAAATATATTCCAAATTCAACAATCATTCTTACTCTAATCATGATCTACTAATCATATGCAAAACATTGCAAAAACATAACGGTAATTAACTACTATACATTTATAAGTGGTTTAAGTTTAGGCAATCCTACTGTGGATTGCTTAAATCTCTTAAACCATCGCTCTGATACCAACTTGAAACGCCCTGAAAATCTGAACATTTTTTTTTTATACTGAAATAGATTTCTATTGGTCCCACTAACTGTATTATCGTATTTGTATTCTATTCTGTTGATCTGTATTATTTTTAAAACTTTAAAAATGAACTCTGCTGAAATTAACCTCTACCCGCCGGGTAGAAGGGTTACCCGCCGGGTACCATGTCTAGCCGCCGGGTGAATTAACTTTTGGGATAACAGAACTTAACCCCCGTTTAAAGGCTTGAGAAGCCGCCGGCTGGGCTTGAGAAGCCGCCGGCTTGTTCTTGGTTTTGGGTTTACCCGCCGGGTACACCGGCTGCCCGCCGGGTACTCTGGCGTCTACTGCACCTGCATTCAGCTTTCAACTAAATACCATTTTCCTAACTTTGAATTCGCATATCTTTTAAATGACAAGGAGTTAGAACATGAAATTTTGCAGGCACTTTACTATAGTCAAAAGGAAACTTTCTATTTTCGCACTTTCTCAAAATTCTCATTTTTTCGGGATTTGGGCATATGGGTCATTTTCGGCTAAATTTCAACATTTTTCTAACATACCAAGTCTCAAACCATTAAGACTTAGGAGCTGAGACTTTAAGCACACATTTCTACTATCAACACAAACTTGCAAGACTAATCATCATGCTTCCAATATTCGTCTAACTCAAATTTGTTCATATGTGTTATTAGTACCCGTTTGGACCCATTTTGACCCGCTGATCCAAAAGAGATAATTTGACCCATTCAATGGCTAAACATACTTCCAAATTGATTAATAACATCATTGACCTTCGTTAAAACTTTCAATATGTACATAATCAAAATATCACTTTCACTACAACTTACAACTTAACACTTTTCAAACCTTATCTACTAGTCTTACACAACTTTACACTATTACACATAATCAATCTAGTCATTACTTTCATAACCAAAACATGTCAAAACATTGTTTGGGCGACTTTCAAGGTTTCAAAACGATAATTTAAAGAGAAAGCTTGTGTAACTTACAACAAGCTAGCACTCCACTTCTACCCTTTCGCAACTTCTTTACCCCTTCCGCTTTCACTTGTACCTACAACATAACTAAACTAATTAAGCAATTTGCTTAGTGAGAATATGAAACTACTCGATACAATGCATTATTAACATAAAGTAATAATGAACAAAGTAAAGAATTACTTCCCTTTTTTTTGCAACTTCACTTTCACAATTCTAATCATATGTGCACATAACTAATCAATATTTGGCTAACATAAGTTAACCACTAATCGAACAAAGCTAACCTTGGTTAGCTATTCTAATCAAAATATGGCTAATAACCATTAACCATTCTAATCACAAGCTTTCATCATAATCATGATATAATCATAAACTAATCACAACAAGTCACATGATCATGATCTAATCAATTCATAAACTCACCTTGTATAGTTGAATAATTGATAACAAGATGCTCAATAGATGACAAATCTTCTTGTACACCTAATAAACATACACATAGCACATGTATTAACAACTAATCATACTTTCAATTATAATTCATCTAATCCTTTCTCCCCACTTAAGATTTACTAATTTCACTTTAACCAAACTAACTAACTTACTTATCATGATCTAAATCATAGCTTTATTATGAATTTAACTACTTTCATAATAATTCTAACATCTACTAATACTTTAGCTCTTTAATTTCAACTAATTCACATGGTTCATAAGAAACCCCATGAACTCAAATCATAATCTATCATTTCTAGCATGAATTTAGGGTTCTAATCATTGTTTATATGTTATACCAACACTAACTAATCAATTACAAACCCCAAATTCGGATTAAATCATATCAATTAACTAAAACCCCATAAAACCCCAAGTTCTAGGGTTCTAGGAGAAATTGAAATACTTACAAAGATTAGATATGGATAGAAGAAGATGATTTCACTAGTTTGAAGCTTGGATTAAAATCTGGAAATTGATTTCTTGATTGATTCTAGTTTTGGCGATTTTTGTTCTTCACTGATAAAAGTTCTGGAGTCTTTTTGGATAAACTAGAGGAAAGGCACGTACAGTGTTCTTATCTTCTTTTAATTTCTACACCACACAGTCTGGAACTAGACAACTAATTTGCGTTTTCTATCATATCTCATTATTTAGAGATCTAAAATTAAAAAGATGTATATATTATTGTACACTAAATTAATACTGTAAAACTGAGCTATAAAAACTTATTTTTATTTACTAAAATAATACCTGGAAAAACTGGGGTGTTACACAACCATATTTATAACCATCGCGTGTCGTGGACACCCTCAGGTTACGAGTCTTCGGACCATCACTTATCGGCTAATCAACTCAAGTTTATTAAGTTAAACTCACAAGACTCAGGTGAGTCTCATAGCCCCTCTTTTACTGTTTTACTCAGGGGTGTGATACAATGCTTATTTTTAACATGTGAACGCAAGTACAACTTTTATATACTACATGAGTTTTACACACTAATCATTTAAAGTCCTCCGTTCGGGTTAGCAATCGTTGTTAATATGTTGTAGCGTGAATATTAGTATATGGTACCATATAGGATTGACCCTCCTCGTCCGGGTTAGCAAGCACTAACCGGGTAAACGGACGTACTAATATTTGGGAAGACGAGTGTTGATTAGGCACTCGTAGAGGCACCTCGCTCGGAATTCTCTATAGGGGACCCGACCCTCGAGTTAAGCTCAACTATGTGCTCATGGCTGTATACATATACATTATCAATTGCTGGATGCAATTCAATTACTTAAATCTTGCGGTTCTTACAACTTATATGTTATTTCAAACCTGTGAGCTCACCAGCTTTTAGCTGACCTTTTAGCATGTATCGCAGGTACTAAGGAGTAGGTTTGGACTGCATCAGGGAATCAATAGCTCGAGTCAGCATGCAAACAATTGAGATTTTCTTGCATTAGTATATTTTGTACAAGTACTTATGTACTGAAATCTCTCATGTAATCGAACACGAGCTATGTATTGGCTGTAAATGTTGTAAACATTTTAATATCAATATATTTTGTTAAAACTACACATATAGAGTCGTTTGCTATATATCTTGTGCTTTGATTATTGATTAGTAACACCCAATGTATGCTTCCGCAAATCATTAAATTTGGGGGTGTTACATCTAATATATCTATCATTAAGTTTATCAACTATATACATATATTATGTTAAATTAGCACTATCTAAAACGAAATTTAAGTAAAAATTTAAGGATAGAAAGTTTCCTCACTTTGATTATAATGATGATGATTTCGGTGGATGATGATGATGGAACGATGGTGGTGATGATATCAAAGACGATGATGGTGATGATGATCACAAGATGAAGATGGTGATGATAATTGATGATTATGAGAATGTGTTTGTTATAAATTTGTGATCAAGATTTGGTCCCTGTAGCTTCTTCTTCTGCTTCTGTTTGAGAGCACAGGATTTACCAATAATTGAAGTTAGGTGATTGTATATGTGTGTGTAGCTGAGAGTTGGAGGGAAAGGAGTGTAAATAAAAATATGGAACGGGCAAGATTTTCAAAGGGCAGCATGGGTTAGTTCCTAATTTGTCCCCAGATATTTAGTTTGTGTTAATATTGTAGGTATTTAGCCCGTTAGTTCCGTGCACGGGTCCAATTGTGTGCCAAATTTCATTCAAATTTTGAAATTATATTTTGAGGTAATTCCCCAAATACTTTATTAGGAACAATGAAAATAATACTTAATGAAAATAATACTTTTATTATTTTTGACCTTTGGGTGCGTTTTATAAATGACGCAGTCTTGTACGATTCATTTTAAATGAAACGTATAATGTTTTATATTATGACAATAATATAAATTTAATAATGTTCGTAATTAATAATTTCATATTATTAATATATGTTCACCAACATTTGTATTTATTTTTGTCGGATTCGTTCCGATACGTTCGTACGTAATTGTACCTAACTACGAATTATGTAATACTTTTTGTTTAAAAGTATTGGGCTTGCTAAGCTTATATCACATCAAGACTTTTTGTTTAAATTTTTGTCAGGAAACTAGCGTAAAATACACGTGTTTACTGTATTAATTGTACTTAAATTTGTGGGGTGTTACAGGCATCTTCATCCCCAGTTCACCTGCAACTTAATTAGGGTTTCAACCTTTAAATCATTGCTGTGTTTTCTATTTTTTTCAAAACGATTATATATATATATATATATATATATATATATATATATATATATATATATATATATTGACGGTAATTACTCAGCATTTAGGGGGCGGGCACCCCTCCCCGCCCTCACTAAGTTCCGCCCTTGCATATAAGCCTGCTGATCTTGGTCTCTGAACCGGCTGCCATCCTTCTTCTCCTTCAGGAGAGACATCATTGGCAAACACGGGGTTTTGTGCAACAACTTCTTCGCATGGTGGAATAGGCTTTTCTTCAGCGGGTTCTTCCTTGATAAGTGGGCTCGGGTCAACAAGTGTAGTGTCAGATTCTTCATTTACTAATATTTCATGTTCAGGCTCTGACTCTGGCTCTTGTTTCTCTTCATCTGAAACTTCTTTTAGGAGATGTGTCATCAGAATTTGCCACCTCCAAGGTCTGGTAAGGCTTCGCCTTCAGCTAAAAATAGAACATACTAAGATACCCAGTTGAAATACTTTGTATGACTTACAGTGTGTGTTTAGGTAAAATACCTCCTGGATATAGCTTTTCCTTTTCAAACCTACACTATCTGTTCCTTGGCCATCATCATGACTTGGATTAATATAGTCAAGCAGATCTGATACACTTCCCACAGTAATAAAGTTGTAGTGTCATATATAAAAATCACATATTTAGATTTTGTTAAAGACATTAATAACATACCTAAAATGACCTTTAATAGCTATGGAAGCATTGGGTTTCCGAGTTCCATTTTTTGCAGCTTCTTGGTGTTCAAGAGCCTTCGATTCAAAATACTCCAGCCATGCGGCAACATCCTGCAGTAATTACTTTTTAAGTTATATGTCTCTGTAGAAAATTTAGGATTTTATATAAAACACATTGTTACAGTTAAAAGTTATACTAATGATGCTTATACAAATAATATAATCAGTGATGCTCTAATTAGATGCTTTTTCAATTAATGACCAGGATAGAAAACATATGAAGTCCAAAATTGAAGAACAATACGTTCAAGTTGACATTCAGAGGGTGCATAAAGTACCTGTGTGCGTAGATCATCAGGACCAGCTTTGCACGTAGTATCTGCAAGGTTGTTTGTTCGTGTTGTACACTGAGATGGTAAGCTTCCATTAAAGAGAGTGCAATAGCTATTGCATGGTAACTTGCAGCAGTCTGCAAAACACAAGAAGCATAAAGTGTATGGTTAGTCTTGTTTTTTCATACACATCAAGTTTCTTATACATAGGAAGTAAGAAACCTGAATATGGTCTGGTCCAAGTAGCTTTTGGTTGCACTTGAGAGCTTTAAGGAGATATCTGAGGGCGACGTGAACATTTCCCAGGATGGTAACTTAAACATTATATGTAAAAAATAGAATCATTATTGCAAAAATAACTACGAGTATTAAAAGTTATAACCAACCGAAAGTCGTAAAATTAGGTCAACTAAAATATTAAAAAGAATATACGCATGATTCCAATACAAATTAATGAAATCACACAAGTTTAAGTGTGTGTGTGTATCAGAAAAGGCTTTGTGAATGAGACCTTACTTCATACACCACTCGGCTTTCTTTTAACTATATATAGCTTCCTTTTTATAAAAGGCTTATCATCCAACACATTTAGCCACGTCTAAATTTGATCCAACCTTCTTAATTACAGTTTTGTTTGTATGAATATTGACATCCTTCAAAATATCTTTTTGTCCAATCCTAATTTCTGCCCAATATTATAAGCTTCAAGCAAGGCCAACTCAATAAAAGTGGAGAACACTAATTAGAAGATGCATACAATTATACATGTTGTCAGGTTCAAAGTTTTAGTTCGTAAGCCAATTTTTCAGTTGTACATATCATATAACTTTTATCATCATTCTCTCACAAGATTTGACTGATATGTACTTTTTGGCAAATTGATTCATGCACACCCAAAAAAAAGAGACTACAATCTACATAAAAAGTTACTATTCAAAATTTGTAACAGTTTCTTGCAAATCTAGTACAACGGTTTTGGACTTCAATTTTCTAGTTGCAGCATAAGAACCTATAAGACAATCATTCTACAAACAAGATGAATCTAAAACTATTATAACATCTATAGTTACATAACCATCTCTGCACTAAGATTCCAGTTTCACCTATAATAAGAAGTCAATTTACTCTCCGAGCTTTCTAAATTGACACAAACAGAGCATATATATATTCAATGCTGCACTTAAAGTTACATAAACACATATGTAGAACCAAAAAATAGAAATACAATCCAAACATACCTTGTTAAAAGCTTGTATGATTGCAAATCCTCCCCTGTTTTTATTAGAATCCACAAATTTACTTCCATTTTCACCGTCAATATCCATCGAACTTTCCTGATTCCCAGCATCACCATATATAACACCCCATATTTCAGAACCATTTTTAAAAAAAAAAACATATAATACCTCGGAAGCGCAGGTTAAATATATCTTATAAATTTACATTACATATTATGTAAATAAACTCATACTATTTCAAATCCCAACAAATCAAATCGGGTGTTATATAATTCAAAACACAACTTGGACTCATCTCAAAACCAATATCAGAGTAAAGCATGGTCAAACATTCCGTCCCAAACAAAGCTTCTTGCCCAGCCCGTTATATCAAAATCATAACCTGCAAGAAGTAGGGTGGTGGGATTAGCATAAAGCTAAGCGAGTGAATACATAACCAACAGCCCAACTTAGCATAACAACCCTGTTTACAGCAAAGCATCGTAAACACATAGCGTCAAAAAGGATCGGTGGTTCTTGAGGTACCCTCATGCCGCGGTGGCCCTCCAAGAACACTTATCAACCATCTGCAGGCCTATACAGAGGTTAACCGATAGCTTGATACTATCTTCACACGACACAGGTTCCGATCAATGATAAGTACAAAGAACCCCCCGCCGGCCAAACAATAGCAACCAAGCCCAACCAGTGTTGACCTCTGAATAAATCACATATGCCCAATGGCCATGTATCACATAATCCATAATCATCATGGCATTATGTCAGACTAAACAGTCTATCAACAGTAATAACATCATGTCAGACTATGTTTGACTTAACCCAAGTTCAAATTTGGGATTGAACACCTTGCTAATGTCCAATTCACCCAAACCTATGTTCTGATACCAACTAATAACACCCCATATTTCAGAACCATTTTTTTAAAAACATATAATACCTCGGAAGCGCAGGTCAAATATATCTTATAAATTTACATTACGTATTATGTAAATAAACTCATACTATTTCAAATCCCAACAAATCAAATCGGGTGTTATAAAATTCAAAACACAACTTGGACTCATCTCAAAACCAATATCAGAGTAAATCCTAGTCAAATATTCTGTCCCAAACAAAGCTTCTTGCCCAGCCCATTATATCAAAATCATAACCTGCAAGAAGTAGGGTGGTGGGATTAGCATAAAGCTAAGCGAATGAATACATAACCAACAGCCTAACTTAGCATAACAACCCTGTTTACGGCAAAGCATCATAAACACATAGCGTCAAAGAGGATCGGTGGTTCTTGAGGTACCCTCATGCCGCGGTGGCCCTCCAAGAACACTTATCAACCATCTGCAGGCCTATACAGAGGTTAACCGATAGCTTGATACTATCTTCACACGACACAGGTTCCTATCAACGATAAGTACAAGGAACCCCCCGCCGGCCAAACAATAGCAACCAAGCCCAACCAGTGTTGACCTCTGAATAAATCATATATGCCCAATGGCCATGTATCACACAATCCATAATCATCATGGCATTATGTCAGACTAAACAGTCTATCAACTGTAATAACATCATGTCAGACTAAACAGTCTATCAACAGTAATAACATCATGGCAGACTAAACAGTCCATAAATGGTAACACTACGTTTACCCGTTGTAACCAAACCTATTACAACTAAATCACACTGAGTGTCGCACCCCCAAAACACGTGGCAGCGGAAACATAAGTTGTCATGGGGGCGCCGACCAAATTAAATATCACAACACAAGATTACAACAAACGACCTCTATATGAGACGTTTTAATAAAAAGTTACATTACCATAATTTCAAATGTTTACAATAAGTCTGGAGTTCGCATAAACCGCTAAGAGATTTCTAATACATAACTGATTATACCAAATACAGCTAAATGCAATCTAATCTCTTGAAATTTGAAAACAATGCGACTCGAGCTAGGCTTTCCATAAGCTTCCTACTGCGGCGGGTTACCTGAGAAATACATACTAAAAGGGTCAACATAAAGTTGGTGAGTTCATAGGTTTGTAAACAATCGTTTAGTCATGATCCACAAGATTTCAAGTTGTATCATTCGCAAATGACAGTTAAAAGTATCGTTAGCCAACGATAAGTAAAAGTATTGCAAAATGCAATATAAGTATACCATTTACATGAGTCTCATAGTCAAACTTAACGTTGTTTGCCTCCGGTAAGTGTACTAATCCGAATACACCTCTAAATCACAAGTAATACTGCGCCCGTGGGTTGGCTAGCGCGACTAGCCCGGACGAGGTTTGTCAAACCCTGATGGTACCACCCAATAATACTCACGCACAATTTTAATGACTATGATGGGTAGAGGACTTTAGTGGATTATTCAGGTCTCATGCAATCCGTATAAAAAGTTGTTATAGTACTTGTGATCATAAAAGCAGTGGTGTTGTAAATGTATCGTTAACAAACGATGAGTAAATGAGTTGCAAGTGTATCGTTAACAAACGATAAGTAAATATGTTGCAAGTGTATCGTTAACAAACGATAAGTAAATATGTTGCAAGTGTATCGTTAACAAACGATAAGTAAATATGTTGCAAGTGTATCGTTAACAAACGATAAGTAAATATGTTATTGCACGAATGCAAAAATGAGTATAAAACAGTTGTAGTATGTATTCTCCCCCAAAAGTAGTTGTAAAACAGTAAAAAGGAGGGGCTATGAAACTCACCAGAGTTAAGCAGGTAGCAAGCAATAATCAAATAGCAAGCAAAGTCCAAAGCGCAACCTTCTAACGTCCTAAGCGTATAAGGTTGTGTAAGTAGATGTCTCATAAGACTATCTAGAGTGATTGTATAAGTGGGGGTCACTGTCCACTTAAGCCAATCGTGTAGGTGGAGGGTTAATGTCCACCTAGAGCTAGTTCATCAACTAGTATGTCCAAATAAGTTGTGCAAGTTTGTTTATCAAAAACGTGTACGACCCGTTGGTGAAAGTTTGTAATAATAATTCGTTAAGACATTATTATTAGGATGATGTTATACTTACATATGTATTGTATGTTTCATGAGTTATAACGTTGCATTGTATAAGTATTAACGTTACTTGAAGTTTAACACTTAGTGAGAAAACTAGTTTTTAAGGATTCTGTTTCATGCGACACTTTATGCGTCACTTGCTAGTTATGGGCGGCACTTAGGAAGTGCCGCATAAAATGCGTTTTCAGATTTACATAGCGTCACTTAAGAAGTGTCGGATACGGGGCGTCACTAAGGCATGGCGGCACTAAGGGTAAGTGCCGCTAATATAATAGTTCAGTCACTTCAGGCGTCACTTAGGTAGTGTCGGTATTAATAAAGTTTTAATAACAAAGGCGTCACTTATCGAGTGTCGCTATAAATCATATTCAGAAAAGTAAGGGCGTCACTATGGGAGTGTCGCTATAATTCCTGGGGTCATGCGTCACTTATGTCTGTTTGGATTTTGCTAAGTCAAAAACGTGGTCAACTATGACGGTTTGACCCGAACCTTCTACCCAAGTCATATTCCAGTAAATAAAGGTTATAAAAGTAATTATTTCATATTGTAGTCGTTTCGAGATGTCGGTTTCAAGTTTACACCTTAAACTTCAAGATTTAATGTTTTCGGTTTATGTCGGGTCATTACGCCAACTGATTTCACCTATCTATAGTCCAAATCAAACTTCCAAATTTTTACCAACTGATTTACTAAGTGTCTTGACTAACATATCAAATTTTCAGCTTCTAACAAGTCCATTAACATAGTTAAATAAAGCCGCGTAACAACCGAACACATTTTATCAAAAAACTTCCAGGTCAGTCTTATAAATCGGCTCGTAGAGAAAAACGAGAGCGTTTCTAGAGAAAGTGTAAAACACGAAAGTTGTAGATCTTTTCGATACGCAAATTTTAAAAAAAAAGCATCTTCTAACTCTCAGTATTTGATTTTATACGAATATTTTCGTGAACTGTCGATTTTTAGGCAGATTCATGCATGTTCATGTGTTTGCTTTAAAAACGATTTTTAACAACAATCTTGGACATATTTATGTTAGATGAGCTAAATAACATCAAAATCAGTAATATTAAAAGTAAAATAAGTAAAAGGTTTGATGATTTATACCAAGCAAATGATGGAGAAGCAAAAAGGGAGTTGAAGATGATGATGTCTTGAGCTTGGTTCCCCCTTTTCTTTTGTTCTTGATCTTCAAGATGATAGTGATTTAATGGTGATGATTATTTGGTAGTAAGAGGGCTGTGTTTTCTCCAGATTTTGAGAGGAAAAATGGAGGTGTTTTTGAAATAAAAATGAAAGTTGCATGCTTAAGGAGTGGATGTGTAAGGGAATCAAGTAATCATCATTTTGCATGAAGATCTATTAGGGAAAATGGGTGGTGACCACATGGGGGGGGGGGGGGGCAGCAAGGGGGCCGGCCAAGGGGGGCCCCACACAAGGGTATTTTGGTCATTTTACATTTCTAGCTTAAATCGTTGCGTTTTACGTTCGTTTACCCGATTGTTTAAACGTTTATTTATACGTTACATGTTTTATACGCGTTTTTAAGTGACGACTTAATTTTCGATATTTTTGATTGAGACGTTTATTAAAATACTTAAAAACATTTATAAAAATGTCCCGTTTATTTGTCGGCCTCGATTTGCGTGTTTGTTCTACGGCGGTTTAATCGCGTAACGTTATTTTGAGTCGTTTAGATTAACGATATAATTTGGATAAATTTCCATTGAAGTATTATTTAAAATACTTAATTTAGGTTGTCAATTTAATTATTGACGTTCGTTTGGTTGTCGAAATAAATTCGCGCGTTATCGTTGCGTTTGAGACGTTTTAACCGAAACGTCTAGGTTTTTCGAGTATTATTTTAGCAAAATAATAGATAATGATAAACAACTTCTAAAAATAGATTAAAGTTATTTATAGAAATGTTTTCACCAATGTCGTATTTAAACTGTGTCGGACTCCATCCGATAATAAAGTGTACGATTTAAACAAATCGCAAATGTGTGCAAATATAATAACATATATTAATACACATAATGATACACATAATTCACCCTAATTACATGTATTAGCACAATGATTAGGAACTAACAGTAGCCCTAATTGGTCGGGTGTCACACTGAGGATTACAGATCCACTCACCGTTACCTCAGCCGCAAGCTCAGAAGTCTAATATTATTAAGCCTTCTCCGTATCTGAGAATACAATTAAATGATGAGTTAGTAATACGTCCCATAACATATAGGTAACTCATTTCATAATCATGTGACCTATCTCAATACATAGTATCAAAATACTAAACAGTAACTAGTTATAATAACTCAGTCAAATCATTGGTTAATAATGATAAACAACTCATTATTTCATGATTAGTTCATATCTTAATTTATCTCCAAATTGTGACTGCTCCATTACATTTAAAATAAACTTTTCAAAATAACAAAGAGTACCCGCCGGGTAAAAGCCATACACGCTGGGTAGAAAGCAAAAAAGCCGGGTTCAATAAGAACCAGCTGGGTAAATTAAGTTTTGTAGTAACAGAATGAAGTCCTCATTTTAAGCCTGTAGTACCAGCCGGGTAACCTTATTACCAGCCGGGTACCCATGTTTCACCCGACTACCCGCCGGGTAAGGGTTGTACCCGCCGGGTACATCCCCTTCTCCAGCGATCTGCACCCAGCTCAAAACCAGACCCAAATTTTTCCAAAAACCATCACAAATCTATGTTCTAATTAAATCAAATACAGTAATTAGTAATTACTAACAACATATAGCATCAATACCAACTTCCATATCATCTAAAACCATTTATCCATCAAATTAAATCAAGGCAAGTTTATGAACATCAATTCAAAGAATCAAACTTACAATTTGATTAAGATGAATAAAGAAGATGATGATGAAGCCAATCAATCACAACCCAACTTTCTTCAATTTTATCTATGATTTTTCTTAGCTTTAGGTATTTGATTGTGTACAAAGAAATGAACTTTCCTCTGTGGGAAAGGTGGATTTATATTAGGTCGGCTTAATTCCCAACCGACACAATGTCCACTTAAAATTAGTCCCCTTCTAAATCTATTGTCTGGAACCTAAAAACTATTTACGATTCCAACAATTTTATTTTACCTTCAACTTTATAACTTTAAAACAAACAATAATTTACTAGTCACAATAATTCATTTGACTTTTTGACTAATCATTCACAATAACTTAATAAAATAAACAAATAAATTTCCTAACACATTAAACAATTAATTTAAAGTTAGGAAATTACCCAATTACCACTAAGCTCCTAAAGTGGGTGTTACACCATATCCATTCCTAATAACACCCACAATTTCACTCCCACCTCTCTTTAACTTCCTAGCAATATTACTATTACCCGTTATGGTATGATATAACTCCACCTTCATCATCTCTTAGACCCACCCCACCAGCCACTACCGGAAATCTTCAAAATAAGCGAGAAAATGCCAGAAACTATTTGCCACCATGCTAGTGCAGTATCTCACCCAACACCATCAATTTTCAGCCTAGCATTTACAAATCACCATTATAGAAGACCATCCTCGTCAGCATCATCATCACTCTCATTATCTTCAAAAATATTACTTTGATGATGTTGGAACTTCTTGATAGCCTCTCTTGCATCAAAAAGCAACTTCTATTTGGCTGGGCCGTCTCTATACTTTTAGAGACTATGGGCAAAGTTGTTGTGTTACGTAAATGAGACCCTATAACTAGATGTCAAGCAAGATAAATGTTCGATGAAAATGATTCACAATGATCCGATTTTCAAATAATTTATTTATTTCTCTGATACTTATTTATATCTCTAATACTAATTGTCCCCAATTGTTAGTTCTTAAATCTTTTAGTTAAACTCTACTACGTCAATTCAATTTTGGACCATTCAATCGACCTATATATTTGTTTAAATATATTTAGTCTAAATCTAGTTTTTTTTCTTGAAAGGCAGTTGTGATATTTGTTTAAATATATTTAGTCTAAATCTAGTTTTTTTTTTTGAAAGGCAGTTGTGGAATCACTGACGGACCATTTTGGCTCACCCGATCATCTCTACAAGCAGTTACTCTCCTGGAATCGAGATGTCAATCTATATATATATTAGACGTATCACATTACTTGGAAAATTTTTTGGAGGCCCTCGAAATTTAGAGGCCCTGTATGGTCGACCACCTCGCTCACCCTTAAAGACGGCCCTGCTATTTTGCATCCTTAATCGCATTCTTATGCTCCACTGATATATCTTGTTGTGTGCCTTTAATTTGGAGCTTTTGATCTGCTTTCCTTTTATCCTCCACCGCGTTAGGAACAGGCGTGGTTAACATCAGATCACCCTCCAAAACTGAATACAGGTCCGCATCAGAATTTTATTCCACTTTCTTGAATTGATTTTGCAGCATTCATCTTACAGTCCTCTGAGTGTATCTACGTCTTTTAGCTTTGGGATTTAATGAATCGAGCAATTACTTGCAGAAAAAGAAAGGTTCTTAGTATTTAATACTCGAGACCCGGGTGCCTGTGGGGTCAAATGACCGCCTTGTATTTTGTCATTTAAACATTTCTATGCAGATTTTCAAGGTATCTGAAAGACAAACAGTGTTAGCAACATTAGTGCTAATCGAATTATAAATATCGTGATACGAACCAATTGATACTAGAATGCAAACAAACTGATAAGTTTAAGATATTTCAACTCTAGATACTATTCTTTCCTTATATAGTTTCAAATGATTTATTATTACTCCATATTTTGAACTTTAAGAACTTTTCATAAAAATACATGCCTATATATTTTACATAAAAACATTAAAATTACGTATACATGTCTAATGACTCCATATTAGTAGCAAACAATGTTAAATCATCTTAAAATTCCCGTGTATACACGGGTTTTAAACCCAGTTAAATATTATTATAATAATAATTTACTAATAATATAAAATCTGACAATAATATATTCCTAATTAATATAATATCTTATATAATAGAACTTATATAATTTTCTTATAATAATCAAGATTGTATCATTTCGAGTAGTGAATTACCATCCTGGCGACTTTCTTCCAAAAGTGTGGATCGAGTGGGCTTTGCTTCTAAGTAAGTATTCTCCAATGCCAACTCCTGATATTTTGTCCAAGCTTGAGCATTCCCCGCATTAGGAGTGGTAACACCAACTCCATCTTTGCTCTCTTTACAAGGTTCTTCATCCAAAACTCGCTTTCCTGTATTATCATCATACATTTTCAACGTATCAAATCAATTAACATTATATATAAAATTTTATAAAAACTAAACTGAATTATAAAATATATAAGCTCAACTGAATTATTACCATTAAGTTCGTGTCTCGCGATATGTTTCGCTTTTTTACACATGTGGATGCTAACATTGACATTGAGATCATTCTTCACCATCTTCTTCAAATCTGCCTATCTGTATCCCTTAAGGTACTAAGATACCTAAATGCAATATACCTTGCACTCACTAATCTCAATTTCTGGCTCTCTTCGCACTTATGTGTACTAACTAGCCGTTTGATTTGGATATTTGCATTCTTACTTTTCGATGCCCATAGGTGAAATGGGTAATTCTCTATGCATCTGACCTCTGATCTTGTCCGGTCACTCTTCTTGAACCAGATATCCCTTCTGTGAAAAACTGAGTACTGAGTACACGCCTCCCTTAATTGTTCTATACTCTCAAAAGTCGAACCAACTTCAAACATGGGAGGGATTTGATCGAGATTAACATCCTGTATCCAACAAAACCAAATAAGAAATATTTCAAAACGTTGTTGTCATTAGCTTTAGGACTGCCATTATTAGAGGGGGGTTAATCTACTAAAGTTAGTTAAGGTGGTAATGGTAGGAATTAAATTGTGTCGTTGGATTTGTTTCTAATGAAAAAAATTAAGGTGACTGGATCGTAAATTATGAAAAGTTTGGTGTGGCAGTTTGATGAAAAGTAACTTTGTCATTAACAAAGGTGATTTCACGCGCCCAACAACTGGGTTTACGCTCTTTCCAAAAACTTCTACCCAAATTTTTTGATTTGTTATAACTTTAACATAATTAAATTTTTATGAAAACAAATTTCATCAAGAGATTAATCTTTTTATTCTTTTTCATTTGACATCCATTATACATCTTTAAAAGTAAAAGATACACAGATTTATTTTTGATGTGATACACATGATTGAGCTTTTATCCCCAAACATTTACCAATATATTAATAAACATGTGTATCTATTTATAAATACATAATTCAATACAGATACACACGCTTTAAAGTGGTCATTTATGATGTTTTGAGGCGAAAATGATTCATTTGATGCTCATGAACTGGTCTTTTGATTATTGATTTCCACTAACATCTCAAAAATGAAAAATCGTTGCATGATATGGTCCTAACTTGTTACAGTTAGTAGATGCTTAGACCAGATTTATAGGCCGCCATTACAATTTTGTTGATTCATTTTCAGTCTTTATCGGTTTGTTTGATCCTGCTACAGTTTTCTACTTTTTGTAAATAATCTAATTGTTGATTATGATTACAAAACAATATAGGTTGTATGCTTTAAAACTCTGCAATGGGCGACTTTCAACCTATTGAACCAATTTCCATTATCTTAATTGTTTTTATTTCATTTTACCCACTTAATTCTCTGAGGACAAACATAAGCACAGTTGACCCATTTTTATAAAATACATTGGTTATATAGAAATAGTTGAGTAATGTGTTAATTATTTAATATATCTAGTTCATAGAAAACACCAAAACCTAACAAATCATATAAAATATAGTATTATTTATATAAAATAGTACTAGTATTAGTTAATTTATTAGTTAATCTAACATATATATCACCAAAACCACCCTAAAAGCCCTAAGATTATTCTAACAAAAATGTATATCAAAACCATAAAAACGAGATGTATTCATAGAAATCTGGAATGGAATTTAAACCTGAAGCAAGTCAATTCACATCGAAAACGGAAATCGTTGCAAGCAACTTATAAAATTGTATATCTATCCTATATCTATCCTAATATACATTGTAAATTTAGCTAAAAACAAATAGTTAGGGTTTAATTATATGCATAAACAAAGTAATGGAGTACAAAACGAGAACAGATGATTATACCTGCAATATATATTCAGCAGTGTCTTCTCTATACTTTTAGAGGCCCTGGGCAAAGTTGTTGTGTTACGGAAATGAGACCCTATAACTATATGTCAAGCAAGATAAAGGTTCGATGAAAATGATTCACGGTGATCCGATTTTCAAATAATTTATTTATTTCTCTGATACTTATTTATATCTCTAATACTAATTGTCCCCAATTGTCAGTTCTTAAATCTTTTAGTTAAACTCTACTACGTCATTTCAATTTTTTAATTTTGGACCATTCAATCGACCTATATATTTGTTTAAATATATTTAGTCTAAAGATAGTTACTAACAAAAGTTCTCTTCGAAATAAAAGAGATGTCAATCTCTTTTAGTCTAAAGATAGTTCGAAACAAAAGTTCTCATTTGAACCTAACCCTATATATATATATACTAGTGTTATTTCCCGTGCATCGCACGGCCGTGTTAATTGTAGTACCAATCATTTACGTAATAACAAAAGTGAAAAACAATAATCAATTTTTTGTTAAAATACCAATACCAAATAGCAATAATCAATTTACTATTCACTTAATGGGTCTGTTTGGCATCGAACTTTTCGAAGCTTTTTGGAGCGTTAGCTTTTCATTTTTAAATTTAAAAGCTCATATTAATAAAAGCTCTGTTTGGTAGAGAGGGCTAGAAGCTTTTAAGTATATCTGAAGAGCTCTTAAAAGCTTAAAAACGAAAAGCTACTCAAAGTAGCGTTAGAAAAAAATTACGGGAGCTTTTGATATTATGTGATGATAGTTCCTCAAATGCCCCTCATAAAATCCAAAGGAATTATGACCGACATTCATTTTACCACGAGGCTATTTCTAAACTTGTTGCATTCAAGTTGCATCTTAAGAGTAATAATAATATAATAATATTGGATATTTGATATTTTCTCTTAGATAAACAAAACAAGCATAATAGATACGATTCTTAGTTCATATTATTAAATAATTTAATATCTTTTTCAATTTGAAATTAGTATCATATCTTACATAAATAAATTATGTATGACAAATATAATAGATACGAGATTCTTTGTTCAATATATGTAAATGTAAATTTAATTTATATGAGTGAGTTAAACAATTTAGTTATAAAGTGAATTTTTTCTAAGTTATTTAGTTCAATGTAAAAAAATTTAATTAGTTTGTTCACCCATGGTTACAGTTGCATGTTCGATAAGAGTTATAACCGATCGGTTTTATCTATTAGGTTCGGTTTAAACCGAATTAACCGAATGAACACCTTCATGAATGATCCAAGACATAAAGTAGTTATTAATATAACGCATTAATATGTTAACTATTTATATTATTTAATTTTTTATTATTATTGCCTTTTATTGTCATTTCACACATTACAATTACAACTACAGCTAGTTTACCAAACACAATTAGAAAACTTTATTTACAGCTACAGCTCCAACTAAAAGCTACAGCTTACAGCTACATCTAACAGCTACATCTAACAGCTACAGGCTACAGCCTACAGCCTACAGCTACAACTACAGCTCGTTTTGCCAAACATACCCTTCAGATGAACAAAGTTACCCCGTGTTTTGGGAACATGCAACCCGTTCAAAGAATCAATGACAAAAATACAATATAAAATCGACCTTATCTTTTCAAATAGTTTTGATCAATCACTAAAGAAAAATATTGTTGAAATACATAATTAATTAGCAAAGATTTCAATACAAAAAGAAAGAAATAAAGGAACTTATGCTAGAAAAAGGAGAAGATACACGAAACATATCAACCATCATCTTTGCATCTAACAAAAACAATAGTTATAAATCTATCAAACAACTACAATCGGATATATCCCCCTAAATATAATTATAGATAAGAAGAATCTATAAGTTTGTTAACAATATCACCTCCACCGGTATTATACAAATGGAAATGGATATTATCGTGCGAAATTGATATTTGTAAGTTGTAACATTAGAACGTGACATAACACCCATCCTATCTACATAGAGTTATTTTGGAATATGTGAGGATACAAAAAAAAAAAAGTAAAAAAAAAAAAAATAAGTGAAGTGAAAGAAGTGATTATTTTCTGTCATTAGTGTTCTTGTAAATGTGAAATTTGTGTAGTCGTATTATCGTGCACAACTTAATTGAGTGCATGGCATAACCTTTTGGTATTTGGAGAATATATCATTAAAAAAAGTGAATGGGTGATTTGGCTATCTGTTCTTTTTATTCCAAAACACAAGTGTAAAAAAAACCCTCGATGCACCGATCACAATTTCCGAAATATGAAAATCATCGTTGATGACTCGCAATCCTTCCTCCGGCCGCCAGCCTTCTTCCTCCGGTCGCCGCCCTCCAGCCTCCTTTCTCCGGCCGCCGTCGTTCCTCCAGTCTCTGTTTGTTTCTGTAAAGTAACTATGTATATACATGTACTACTTGATCCCGTATAATTATTTCACTTTATTTGTATATAAGGTATCGTTTCAAGTTTTAGACTTCTTTGATTAGAATTTTGTTCATGTTTTGAGGACTCTGTATTGGGAGTTTTGAGACCTCCAAGATCACTTGTTGTGAGAAGCTGATGGCTTTTGTGGCTATTTATGGCTTATTCTTGTTTAAAATAGTCATCGTTCTCTTTATTCTTGTTTGTAGACTAAGTCCTTGATCTTGCTTTTTTACGGTGCATGCATCATAATACCCATCATATGATATTTACAATTTTACATCATATATGGTATTTGGTCACATTAATTTAAAATTTTTGTTTAGTTTGATTATTCATGCTGGTGGGCTAAATAAATCAAGCTTTTTTGGAGAGCATGAACTCTAAATTGTCAACATATTCTTTGACTTTTGTAAGTTTTAAAGCAGTTGTGATGTCACTTGCTCAATATATGTTCCGAGTGTTTCTGATCGTATATGTTTGGTTTTTCTTAGATTTGTTGTTTTTAAAAATTGTCCGTTTAGACCCGAGCCCATTTAAGCCCGAACCCGTTTTTTATTTATATTTATATCATAGCTTCAAAGTTATTTCAATAGTAATCATTGAAAAAGTTTTGAAGAATAATATGTTTCGGATAGTTAAAAAGTGATTTTGAAGAATTTTCTACGTTTTCACGAAAATTATTCTTTTTATTTTAACCCACCTATATATATATATATATATATATATATATATATATCCAAATAATTAATCAAGGATATTTAGGCTTTAATTTGTGCTTCCACGTCATCCACTAACTACCCTTTTCCCGCCAATTTTAATAATGCGTATTGAATCGGTTTTACCAACAAATGCACCGTTTAAGTTTTGATAACTGCTATCCCTTTTCTCAATTTAAGTCGATCATAATCCACCTATTTCATTTCATTTCTATAACTATTGTAACTTTATTTGAAAGGAAATCTCACAAATCCTCTTCGTCCTCACAAACTAGTATCTAACCCCGGGCGTTGCCCAGTTAAATGGTTGCCATACAACAAAAATATTAATAACGTAAAGTTAATGTGTTATAACTTTCTATGTGTACAACGTTCACTACTTCAAATGTACATTACGCATAGTGAAATTCGCTAGTGTCATCCCCCGATACCTTAGTGTCAACATGAACAACTGAGTAATACCAAATTTTGCAATACATAATGCAATGTCTGATTAACAGGTAAAAGCAAGAAAAATAATAATTTATGTACTGGTATTATGTATACTAATTAAATGGTTTTTTGAAAAGATAAATATGTCAACTTGGATTAAATGGGTCCAGCGTGAAACACGTCAAGTGTGTTACATTCGGGTAGTAGGAAACGTATAAAATGGGTTAAACTCATTTGCAACATATGAAGCCATGACAAATAACTTGTGAAACGGATGACTGGAAAAAAAGTTGTACTCAATATGTTGAGTTCATGATCTTTAGGTAGTTCTAACTGGGTTAAATTTATCATTGAGAAAGAAGTTAACTATCTATGTAATTAAAAAAGAACAAATAAACCAAAAAGTGGTACTTGCCCAATCACATACATGTTCACAGGGCAGATTGTATCTAGCCATTCTCCGATGCCCAACCCCTTCAAAATGCCACATATTAACAGATACATGAATTCAAAGCTTACAATAAAGAGTCGATATTTATATGGTATAAGTTGCATCCATATACCAATGACTTTTGCATTTCGAAAAAAATAAACTTAAAAAAAATCATATAGCAAGTTTTGACAGAATCACTCACTTGTGGTTACATGCAACATATTTTGCCAACATAGCTATTTCTATTTAACCATGGTATCTCCAAAGAATCAGCAAGATGCCTTGATGTGGTTGCTGCACACGATTTCTTTTCACCATTACTTAAGATTTGCTCATAGTGCTTGATTATGATATGTAATCCTGCAATTCACTACCTGCAATATTGTTACCTTGATTATAAAAGGAAATGAAATGAAGTACGATTGATATTTAATTACATACATATTGAACACATACTGAATAACATTCCTCTAGGTAAACCCTCTGTTTCCTTTTAATAAAACCTCCCCAAAAACTGTAGGTCCCAGTGACTGATCTTATGTTCGGACTGATGTAGAACTAAGGATTCACCCGGCTTACGGGTCATGGCTACAGGGCTTGTTACAATGGCAGCCAAGTGGAACTATGTAAATACATTAGTGCATCTATATATAAATGTAACAAAATGGAAATTTTGAAAAAATCACTTGTAAAACTACCCCATAATTGTGATGAGTGGCAATAGTTAGTGGAGTTTTACCCCCAACATGCCGAGATGATAGTAGGATCATATAACACTGGCAATATATAAGTTGTTACTTTTAAAGTCTATATATCAGAATGAGTTAAAATCGTGAATACTAATATAGTGATATACATGTAGACGGATTGACACGCAGATACACATAAATAAAACAACTAAATGTGTGGAAATAAGAAAATCCATAGTGAGTATAATATTGAAGTACCTTAAGAAACTATCTCAGATACGACTGGTACAATGTCAAGTCATATGAAATTGGGCCACAGATAACTGACACAAGAAATAGACGCGGCCGATTGAAAGATTAACAACAGGTCGGGGTCAGAAATGATCGAACATTTACAACAGAGATCCATACTTCTTCATGCAATTATTAATTGGTTGAGAAGCACGGGAAAAAGATACATAATTATTGGTCATGACTTTTTTTCTCCCAAGAGGAAAAGGAGTTGATAGATTGTATGCACCCATCATTATAATTATGCTCACAAACTCGTTACCCAAGCATCCACCATTTTGCTATTTGTATACTCTGGACATAACGGTAGGTTTAAGGTTAAAGTTTATACCTTCATGCAGTATCATGAGAGTTTATCTTCAATATCACATGATGAAAACCAAGATTTAAATCAAATAAAAACATGATTGTTAATGAGATGAAACGGAATTAACATAAAGCTTTGAAGATGACCTGTTGCTAACCCACTAAGGGACGCTGTAGACTTGAAGTTACCTGTCATGAAGTTTAAACTAATAAGAGGCAGCCATGGCTGGCAACACACCGCTGACATGATGATGCCATTTTTTCATAAAAATAGGCAGCCTAGGGTTGAAATACAGGCGTTATATTCCTGGGCTTCCAATCCACAAAAGAAATCTAATTTCAATATTAGCATTGGTAAAGCGGGATAATCAATAAAAATAATTGCTTTGGGTCAACCAAATCCATTATGATAATAATTGTACAACATTTAAACCAGAATATGTTGTCTACCAATACTCGACCCTGCCCATATCACCACCTTTTTTATAAACTAAAGGTCTAATGAAATCTGTATTACTATAATCAGAAAGAAGTAGTATAATGCCCAATTCAAAACCATTACCATATATTTTTCAACCAAAATACCACTTAGCTCCACACCTGCACTAATAAGAAACATGAAGTAGACCATAGAAAGTTCATGAACAACAAACAATTAGTGATTGACTTCTCAAACCATCATAGTCTACTTCCATAACAATGTCCAAGTGCATGCAAAACATGTGACAAGAGATGACAGTTTAGACGGATGAGCAACGTTAGTTAAAGATGTAAAATGATCCTTATAAACTTGTACAATATCATTTATTGTAGAAAACTCATTTCTGATTGGCAGTCACAATAACATAATGTAAAGTCCGACAAACTTTAGAACTCTTACTTATCGGGCTGCCCGCATTAAAATTTTACCATTTTTATATGCTTCATAAACCCTGGTATGATGAATAATACCAATAAGTGATCCACTTCGTAGTATGATGATTTATTGATGACAAAATAAGCACATTGTTTGTTACAATAGATAAACAAACAATCAACACTCACCCTTATTCGTTGTTGGTTAAACCACTTTGTGTGGCTATCTTCAATTAACGATTCAGATACATGACCGTTTCTATATCTGCTATAATACCCGTGAATTTTAATAACCTTTTTATTATTTTTCTTTGAGTCTAAGTACAATGGAAGCATAATTATTTGAAAATAAATATATTACATGTCTAAATCGAACTAGCTCTTCGAGTATGTCAGCTAAGTCGTCATCTTGTCCCACATAGCATCCTTCGTCTATCTAAGTAGTCTTGACCTGAGATATACACATACATGCATAAGCTTAAAGGCTTAGTGAATTCGTGTGTTTGTGTACAAAATATCACACACAATATGCACTGATGACATGTAAAATATGAAATGTAAAATATATAAAATATGGTGAGATCTCCGTGTCATGGGCAAATCAGGTAATCCAAGTCGTTATCCGACATTGATAAGTATGTGGGCTATCTATGTCACGACTATCTATACAAGTCTAAATATTATAGACAAGTATCTGCTAGTATCGACTTAGTACAACAAGATGCACCTTGTGTACTAATCGTACTTTATATATAAGCCAACGACCATTACGTTTCAGCCTCTGATTTGACCAACGACTAACGTGACATATATGTATGTATCAAAATCAACGTGCTATTATATGCAATTAACAAATAAACAGGTAATCAAGTAAACAAGTAATCACGTGGTATATCGCATATATCTCAGTTTTGAAAATAACACGAAACTCACCTTGATAATTTAGAGTACGATATTTCTGAGTTGTCGTTTCAACCTATTGATCACACACGTACACTATAATTAATTTTGGAGTATAACAAGTATATTTTTAAGTTATATAATAAGAAGTTTCTTATTTGATAAATATAAATATGTAGCTATGATTCTAATGAAATTTTGAACGTATTGTTGAAAAGATTAGTTTAAATAAAAGACTAGTGAATATTTGAACTAGCAATAATTAATAATACTTGCAAAGTGAAGCATACCCTGGTGCTACTGCATGTACGTTGTGAGAAAAACGATGATATTAATAATGGACTGACGTATGTGTATGTATGATATTCAGAGAGATGGGGTGTGTTCAAATGTATAATTAAGCTTGTATTTATAGCATGAAGTTAAGTAGCTTACTCATAAGCTCATGACTTTCACTTGCAGGTGTCATTCATATACACAAACTTAGCATGCAAGTAGTTTGAATTAGTGGTAAGTCAAAATATGTGGATTGAATTCAACTATTTGAATTAGAATGATCTTATTAGAATGATCGTATAGAACAATATATTTGGTAACTAATTTAGTACAAATTACCAATGGGGCTTTGCCTCAGTGGTACCGCCGCCGCAAATCCCCACGCCCCACCCGGGTTCAAGCCTCTGGGAGTACAAAAAATCCTATGCTCCGTGTGTGAGGTCACTGGGGCCAGGTGTTTAGCCGGACGGGTTGCCTCTTGCGGGTGGGGCTCCGTGGATCTACGGATCCGGGGTTAAAGGTTCCCTCCAATAACCTTAAAAAATTTAGTACAAATTGATTGTCAAAATTTTGTAATGATGTGTTGTTTATTTGTATAGTATGGCATATTCGATCTTTCGAATGTTTCAGACGTTACCTATTCTCATAATAATTGTTTTATGATCCGTAACTCATTCTGTTAAACTGAAGAATCGTTAACAATATTTATCGCTTCTTTGGATAGTCATATTTTAGAGTAGTTGAATTACATAATCAAATTGGGTCAATAATTAACCAAGAGATCTCATTGTAAGACACCTCATGGTGCTACATATATCCTCCTCATGCTTCCTTTGACATTTGATGTTTTGTTTAAAGTCATGCATGTTACGTTGTTATGTAACAAGAATACATAAGTACGTGTAATCATAACAAATTGTTATCTTTAAGTAGCAATTTAAATTAGGACTCTATTGTGTTTTGAAATGAAACAACTATAGTTACTTGTAATATATTACGCCAACTAATTAAATCAACACATGATCATATATTTTAATTAGCGATAAGCATTATTAGTTAGCACTTATAATTCGGGATGTTACAAATCTTCCCTCCTTATAGGAATTTCGTCCTCGAAATTCGTCTAATGTAATAATCGAGGATACTTGAATCTCATTTCAGATTCTCATCTCGAAAATTGTCTCAAATCCATGTAAATTTGTCAGTAGTAAGTTGTCCCTATGACGCTAATTTTTGGTAATTACTTACACTAGGATATATTATTAGTGAAGGTAGCGTAGTACTAGTTGATTGTAGGATACGTTTGATATCCATCAAGTGGAAATTCATAGTATTTATTGATTAACTCCGTCTAAGAAATTCAAATTCATATTGAATAAGGGGTACAAATTATTTAGATATTTTAAGTACCAAATGTGCTATCTAGTATCTATTATACTAGCATATACGTAGTAATTAATAAGCCTCCAGAATGACTAAAAATTTTAATGTGTAATTTTGACAATACATGCATGTTAAATATGATACTATAAGGTCCTATTTCTTTTATATGAGTCGATGACATAGTCACTCAATCCTTAGATTTTTTTTTTTTTTTTTTTTTTTTTTTTTTGAGGATATCGTGTTCGAGAGTGAAACATTTACAATAATTTTTTTTTTTCTTCTAGGATAACAAGTTGGTTAAGGAAATATTTGTTGAAAGAAATTTTGATTTGATGAATTTCATAAACAACCAAGAATAGGAAAATTGATAGCTAGGTATTGAATAATTTCTAATACCAATAATCTTAAATCTCGTTTCTGAATGACCCACGATATAAAAATTGTGTCGAATAACAACGTGTTAATGTGGAATATGAATGTAGGGTTTTGAAAATAATAATAATAAAAGAGTATTCGATAGTTCGTAGCGATAATACGAACTAAGAATTTAACTAGGATCAAACCGATATTCACTTATTCAGCTCATGAGAATCAAAATAGATAAATGGTGTGGCACACTCATACATGCATTGAAATAATGCCTTTTGGTTCTTTAATTATAAATAGATGAAATTTCTATCGGTATGATAAAAGTGGTTACTTGTTATGTGTAGGCAAACAAGAGTTAACATTATTGACATATGATTTTTACTGGAACTTAGAAAATTGAACTTGACTTTGGTAGATGAAATGAGTTGGTTAATAGAACTTTGGGTTTCTATATCTTTCGTAATAAAGATATCTAGGAGTTTACTAGCGTTGCACGAACCCGTGTCTATGGCAGAGGCGAATCTATATGTAGTTGAGGTGGGTCAATTGACCTACCTTAGATTTTAAAAGTTCTTAGAGAGGTTATGTTAATTTGTTTATCGACCCACCTTATTTTTGTTCTTCGACCCACCTTAGTATCATAGTTATTGAAGATCAAAAGGGAAGAGCTTATAAACATAGATTTCTCCTTCATATTCATAGAAAAGTAGATTTTTTTAGTAGAAATTAAAGAAACAGTGAAGAAATTGAACAATGAAAGTTACAGAGGAATAAGAAAGAAGAAGATGGGTTATTTTGGGGAGAGAGAAGAAAAGGATCCACTGGTCATATGCAAATCTACTTGTATAGTACAAGCTAATAATGCATAGTATCTTAACTTATTTTGGAAAAGTAGGTTTGCATCGGGTAAAACAATATATAGATAACTAGTGTTAAACCCGTGCGATGCACGGCTAGAAAATATATTTCATAATAGATCTAATAATGTAAAACGGTAAATGAAATGTTTTAATAATGATATTCAATTTTATGTTGTATACACTTTATATATGGGTGATAATTAGTATAATTAAGTAAGTATGAAGAGATAGAGGACAATTAACCTCTTAAAACTTTCAAATTGTGTAACAAATATATTTTTTTATCGTTATTAACGATATTTTATAAGTTTTGACTATTTAAAAATGAAATAAGAACAAAAAATTTTCTCGCACTAATTGGGAAGGTAGAAAAAGATGTGTATATTGTAAAACGATATTTCTAGCTAAAACAATTGTTTGGTAATAATAACATTTTTGTTGTTAAGGTTGCAATAATTTGTTGAGCAAGACATATGTACATAAGTTTAACAAAGATAAATTGTAGGGATTAATATAACTATTCATGCATTTTATTGAACAACTAATGCGCATCTACATATACAAAATCAATCTATAGTGATGAGATTTATATAGATACTTAAATTAGATATTATGGAAGGACGTCTATAGGTGGTAGGGTAGGGTGGGTGGTACCGCTCAGATTGTGGCCAATCTTCCTAACCGCGAAAAGTAATAAAGAAATAAAATTGCACCTTTTACCAGTCGAATATAAAATTATAATTAGGTTGTGTTATTAAAAATAATAAAACATTTAAAAGACATCATAAACTTGATCTACCTATACTCAGATTATAAATTGAATGAAATTGAGATCCCTGAGCTTCTAAGATAATATATATTTTTTTTATCAAATTAAGAAGACTACGATAAAAACTATAATGATATTAAAAATTAAGCTATCCCAATTCACTAAAAGTTATATTCTTTTATAGATCTAAAAAAAGGAATTTGGAGATTAAGATAAAGAATAATAAACAAATTTATAACTCAAAATTAGAGAGGAAAAAAAATAGATAAATGAATTCATGATCTTCGACTTTAATTAAGATAATATACTACAAATATTATCTAATGACACATTAGTTTGGTATGAATTGGTTATAATTTAATTATTTATTTTAGTATTTACCATAAATAATGACACTTTATATTAAATTTGTATAATTTAGTTTTAATTTTCTAATATACTATTACCTTATTTATCATATGAGTGTAGGAGAATTCATGTCATCAAACTTGTTTCATATAGTGATGACACATAGGATTTTGGTGATGTGGCATAGGTAAATAGTTGCCAAATCATTTAAGGTCTCCTAACTTAGTTATATAGATAGATGAGTTTTTTAATTACTTTGTTTAATGAAAAATATTATCAACCTTTTTCTTACATTTAGAGTAATTTGCTTTATTAATTTCTTCCATTTCTTTTAATTAATCGTCAAATTCGAAAACAAATTATAAATAATTGTTCCTGCAAAATTGATTCTTAATGAATAGATTTTAATTGTACTTGTTGCACAACACAACTATTGAATTTATGTTTGAATAACTATGCTTATGTATATTATGACCCCACCCGAAGCAACCCGACCCAATATCATAACACGTACATTTTGTTACTTCGACAAATTTTTGACCCATGTGACTTTAGGTTCTAGATTCGCCACTGGTCTATGGTGATCAAATAATAAGGGATGAATGTTTAGATGTGATAGCAATGAATGGTTTCGTCAATATAGTTAAAACTGTTTGATGTAAATATTTTAATATATTTTTGGATAACTGAAAGAGATCAAAAGAAATAAAGTGATATGGTCACGATAAATCATACTATGATGACTTGACGAGTATTAATACCACAACTATACAGCTATATTAAAATTTTAAGTTTTAATAACACAATACAAAAGGTGTTACGAATTTTTATTATTATTATTATTGGTATTGGTATTATTATTATAACCTATATTGTCTATATAGATATTAAAATTAAATTACGTACAATGGTTCAACTAAGATCAATGTTTGATCATTGAGAAAAGAGAACTAAGGTTCTACAACATAATATTTGAACATGAAATATTAAGATTGTTTAGTGATATTGATTGGGTTGAAGAATGATAATCATGATTCTTGTGAATCATATGAGTAAACCTTACAGTACCAAGTTTATGTAAGTAGATACTTTGATTAATTATCAAACTAGAATGATAATGAGTAAGAAGAATTTTGTAAGATATGAAACCACAGGTACAATTGGGCACTTGATTTTCCCTCAAAAGAAGGTATGAATTCGTGGTACAGAGTATTATATGTCGAAGCAAAGTCTAGAGTATGAAATTTGGAAAATATGGCAAAACTTGATAGCATATGCGTTGACTGAATACAAAATTGAATTATTCTTTCATATTGTTCCGACCCGTACAGTTACGATTCCTAATCTCCTTTCAGAAATGTGTCTGATTATCTCTTTTTAGACAAGGCTTATTCATAATTGAATTTTCAATCTGGAAATATACACCTATTAGAATATTGTTCTTGATACCGTTAGAACACATTTCCTTTCGATAATTGTTCTTGTAACATGATAACACTATACATATATATTTATACTTTTAAATAATCATCCCTTTGGAAGTTGTTCTTATAATATGATATCTCCTTTCAGATTTCTATACATGTTTATATAATCATCCCCTTTCGGATGTTAGTCGTATAATATGATATCTCCTTTCAGAAACCTGATCGTATGTAGATAATCACCCCCTTTCGGATGTTATATGATGTCTCCTTTCAGATATCTATACATATTCACATAATCATCCCCTTTCGGATGTATTATAATCGTATATACTACCATATATTGTATTTATAATTACAAGTTATGCTCTACAATCATGAATACGTAGTTTTAATGCAATCAAGTATAATGTACACTACTACATTATATTAACATGTAAAAACGTTTATATGATGCATATGATCACGTATCACATATTGATAAATGTCGACCGTATTAAAAGGTAAGTCCCACCAAATTATAATGTCTTAAAATCAATTTAAATTAAGATAATAATAAGTCGTACGATTTCTTTACAGAATTCAAATTACTTTATATGTTGTCATCAACTACTAGTTTTAAACTTATGTATGTGACATCAAAATCTCTTGAACAATATGTATGATCTATCGAATGCTAATACTGATGTTCGACATAAAATATTTATGATTTTCTACTTCTCTCAAATGCTAATAATCTTTCTAGTATAGTACCAGTTAAAATGTGTTTAATTATGTATTTATCTACTTACTAACGAAGAATTATTTTAACATTTATTTTTTGAGTTGACGACGTTCTTTAAGATATTGTCTTCACAAAACTATTTTAGTCAAATCAGAGCAATAAATGCTGACAGATATGACGTCTAATATTTATCTTAGTTTACACATAATTATTTGCATCATATATACGATAAGGTTTGAAAAGTCCAGACACATAATGGTAAATTTATAATGACATTGGCCAGATGTAATTATTAACGTAGCATACATGAGCGACCTTGTAACCTCATATATATTTCGATGTAAATCAAGTAAGAATCTTATCCTAAGGATGCCTGTTGTATGTCAGACTTAAGGTTAATTAGACCAGTTTAAATTCAGGTATCCAAAACTAACGCCTAATTATTTTAAACTAAGGCTCTGATACCAACTTATAATACCCGTGAATTTTAATAACCTTTTTATTATTTTTCTTTGAGTCTAAGTACAATGGAAGCATAATTATTTGAAAATAAATATATTACATGTCTAAATCGAACTAGCTCTTCGAGTATGTCAGCTAAGTCGTCATCTTGTCCCACATAGCATCCTTCGTCTATCTAAGTAGTCTTGACCTGAGATATACACGTACATGCATAAGCCTAAAGGCTTAGTGAATTCGTGTGTTTGTGTACAAAATATCACACACAATATGCACTGATGACATGTAAAATATGAAATGTAAAATATATAAAATATGGTGAGATCTCCGTGTCATGGGCAAATCAGGTAATCCAAGTCGTTATCCGACATTGATAAGTATGTGGGCTATCTATGTCACGACTATCTATACAAGTCTAAATATTATAGACAAGTATCTGCTAGTATCGACTTAGTACAACAAGATGCACCTTGTGTACTAATCGTACTTTATATATAAGCCAACGACCATTACGTTTCAGCCTCTGATTTGACCAACGACTAACGTGACATATATGTATGTATCAAAATCAACGTGCTATTATATGCAATTAACAAATAAACAGGCAATCAAGTAAACAAGTAATCACGTGGTATATCGCATATATCTCAGTTTTGAAAATAACACGAAACTCACCTTGATAATTTAGAGTACGATATTTCTGAGTTGTCGTTTCAACCTATTGATCACACACGTACACTATAATTAATTTTGGAGTATAACAAGTATATTTTTAAGTTATATAATAAGAAGTTTCTTATTTGATAAATATAAATATGTAGCTATGATTCTAATGAAATTTTGAACGTATTGTTGAAAAGATTAGTTTAAATAGAAGACTAGTGAATATTTGAACTAGCAATAATTAATAATACTTGCAAAGTGAAGCATACCCTGGTGCTACTGCATGTACGTTGTGAGAAAAACGATGATATTAATAATGGACTGACGTATGTGTATGTATGATATTCAGAGAGATGGGGTGTGTTCAAATGTATAATTAAGCTTGTATTTATAGCATGAAGTTAAGTAGCTTACTCTTAAGCTCATGACTTTCACTTGCAGGTGTCATTCATATACACAAACTTAGCATGCAAGTAGTTTGAATTAGTGGTAAGTCAAAATATGTGGATTGAATTCAACTATTTGAATTAGAATGATCTTATTAGAATGATCGTATAGAACAATATATTTGGTAACTAATTTAGTACAAATTACCAATGGGGCTTTGCCTCAGTGGTACCGCCGCCGCAAATCCCCACGCCCCACCCGGGTTCAAGCCTCTGGGATTACAAAAAATCCTATGCTCCGTGTGTGGGGTCACTGGGGCCAGGTGTTTAGCCGGACGGGTTGCCTCTTGCGGGTGGGGCTCCGTGGATCTACGAATCCGGGGTTAAAGGTTCCCTCCAATAACCTTAAAAAATTTAGTACAAATTGATTGTCAAAATTTTGTAATGATGTGTTGTTTATTTGTATAGTATGGCATATTCGATCTTTCGAATGTTTCAGACGTTACCTATTCTCATAATAATTGTTTTATGATCCGTAACTCATTCTGTTAAACTGAAGAATCGTTAACAATATTTATCGCTTCTTTGGATAGTCATATTTTAGAGTAGTTGAATTACATAATCAAATTGGGTCAATAATTAACCAAGAGATCTCATTGTAAGACACCTCATGGTGCTACATATATCCTCCTCATGCTTCCTTTGACATTTGATGTTTTGTTTAAAGTCATGCATGTTACGTTGTTATGTAACAAGAATACATAAGTACGTGTATTCATAACAAATTGTTATCTTTAAGTAGCAATTTAAATTAGGACTCTATTGTGTTTTGAAATGAAACAACTATAGTTACTTGTAATATATTACGCCAACTAATTAAATCAACACATGATCATATATTTTAATTACCGATAAGCATTATTAGTTAGCACTTATAATTCGGGATGTTATACAGCAAAACATCCAAAGTAAGTACACATAATATAATACACCCAGAAAATGGCCAAAACTTATTTGGTTTACTACTTTACTTGGAGACTTAATGCTACCGTTACCACATCCATAAAAAAAGTTTGACATCCGTGTACTCGTTTGATTTCGATCACTCACTATCCAACCTCTGATCTGTATCCAAACCATAACGCAAATTAAATCCAAATTAGCAAAGATTACATACTTAGATGTAATAAGTATTTTAAAAAATTGCAAAAAGAAAGAAAAAAAATGAACTGGTACTTTAAATATATCTAAATCGACATCACTGTTAATATCATCCACCTGAAAGCATAATTTTTAAGAAACTAATGTAGAGTAGTAGAAAGTGTAAAAAAAACATTAACACAAGCTTATTGTTATTATTACAAGAAAATGAATGATAAAAGAATATAGATAACTTTTGCCTATACAAAAGAAATCGATCAAGCAATTCATCAAACAGCTGGTGTGCATCCACCCATTCATTTCAACTCCCTACCGATTCAGTTCAAATTCCCAACAGATTTGAATAATAAATAAGGAATAAGATATTACCTTTTTCGAATTCAACTATTCAATTCCACTAAACCATGTCTTCGATCTCTTTCAGTTTGATATATTATCATTCATCCACGTACAAAACTTCATAGTCACCATGTGGTACCCTTACAATTACAGACGATCAAACCAACATAATGTACATAACACAGAATTGATTGGCAAATTAAGCATAAAGAAACATACGGCAAAAATGTTGCACAAGCAAAATTACTCAATTTTGTTGTCGACGTGGAACGGAACTGCAAATTATGAGTTGGAGGAGATATAATAGACTGAATTGGTATCAAATACTCCTCGAATTTTAAGTTCAGCGACCGGAATTTCAGGAGATCGTGTGATGGGTTATGAGCGGTTGGTAGGAAAAACGGTTTCAGAGCAAAATACCGGAAATTATCTAATAACCAAAGGCTGCGATTTGAAGTCAATGAAATCGGACGATCGATACTGGAAGTCAGCGCAAAAGAAAACCGCTCAAACGGTTGCACGTCGCTTGAGCCATATATATGGCAAATAATCTTTCACTTAGGTAACATCAAAAATTACTTTATCAAAATTTAACATGGTATTATTATTGGATAATTTTCTTTCTTTTACAACGTATGTTTGATCTTATATGTTTTCTTTGCGTTTTCATTTATCAAAAGTAACATAATTTGATTTTTTTAATTGTCGTCGTAAAGAAAGTTTACTTTATTCTCCATCTTAATCTCGGATTCAGGCGTTGTTTGTAGCATATTAATTTGACTTATCAATCAAAGAAAATATATATATATATATATATATATATATATATATATATATATATATATATATATATATATATATATATATATTTTTGTTGCCATTTCTACTTTCTAGGACTGGAACAAAAAATATTAGTAGTATAGTAATTAGTAATAATTAAATAAAACAAAATTCTTTTCTCCTCCGCCTTTTTCAAGTTGCAATCAAACTATTGTCATGTTTCATACATTCTGTAATCGTCTTGAATGAGATTACAAGGTTATGGTAAATTATAAAACACCATGCCGAGTTCTTGGTATACATGCAATCCTCTGACATATGAGGTGGTATCGATCTCTACGTTGAATAAGGTAGTTTTGGTTTCTTTCATGAATGAACTTTTTTTATCCGCACACAGCTTTCATATGATTATTTTTACGTATGAAACTAATTGTGAAAAGGTTCTCATATAGATATATGTTCATTTAAGAGTTTCTATTTTCTTGCATTTATTTTTGTGTGTGAACTATGAAGAGAACTTAACTACATATTCCCTTAAAATAACGTACATAAATTAATATTGATCTTATTCTCATTTATGTATATATTTTTATTTAAACCGTGCATCGCACGGGTAATGATCTAGTATATATATATATATATATATATATATATATATATATATAAGGTTCAAATGATAACCATTATAAAGTTGAGAACCCATTGATTCAATATGTACATCATTTCGATTCACATATACAAATAAAGAACGTTAAACACTCAGCGTCTGAAAGTACATTAAACACTTCGATTCACAAACACAAATCTTGATTCACAAATTAAACACTCTGATTCAAAAATAGGAATTATTGATTTACAAATAATGAAATATGGTTCACACTTCACATATAACAAATATTGATTCAGAAATAAAAACTCTTTGATTCACAAATAAAATACTGATTCGCAAGTAAAGCACTTCGATTCACAAATAACAAATATTGATTCAGAGGTAAAACACTTTGATTCGCATAGAAAGATAGGTGTTAAAATTATATGGCTTCTTACCCTTTTTACAAAAAGTCACTTTTTACTTGATCTAACACCTATATATATACTCCGTATATTGTTTGAAAAAATTATGGATAAGATGATGCTTCTAAATCCTAGAAACATGTTAAAAGAGAACAAATAAACTACATTAGGAAAATAGAAAATTCAAAATTTCTTTTAAATTTTTTTTTAACAGCAATGCATTAACAAACAGCCCAAAAGGGCAGCAGAGAATACAAAAGAGTCTCCAAGGAGGAGAACAAAAAACAGACGAACACTAAATAGACTACAAAGAATAGGAACCACCAAGAACGACCAAAATAAAAGAAAAAACCATATAGCCCAAACCCTTGAGCAGCACTAAACTGAGATTACACCCATAGGATTTAAGATCCAATTGCTCCAACTCCAACTGGGTTTAGCACATCTGCTCGAAATTCATAATAAAGAGGATGATTGAACTAAAGCAAATACATCACAATCACGAGCAGTTTCCCGATTCAATGGATCAGCATGACAAATAGAATTCCTTCATCTCCATATATGCCAAAGAGTAACACCACACACACCATGAATAGTTTATTTTGATCAAAGTTTGAATTATTAACCGAAAATAGTTGAATCGAAATCAAAAAACTAATAAATCGAATTGTAGAGAAACCGAAACCGAAGATTTTGATTATTAAAAGACCGAAATTTTCGATTCGATTTTCACCAAAAATCCAATTAATCCGAACCGTGAACACCCTACCAATTAGAATACATTACATCTGACAAGACTCATTTTCACCCATGTTTTTAAAAATTAAATCTCTCAACAATGAAAATTCAGCGTTTTCTCCTCTTCGATTTGCCGTCCCTCAAGGCATACTTTTGACAACTTTTTTTTTTCTCATTTTTTGGTGGGTTTCACAAATTAGTAACACATGTGTTAGTGATTAGTTGTACATTTAATTTGTGGTTAAGGTTAGGGTTTAGGGTTAGGTTTAGGGTTTAGTAGGGTTTATAGTTTAGGGTTTATAAGGGTTTAGGGTTTAGAAGGGGTTCAAGGTTTAGGGTTTAGAAAGATTTAAGGTTCTTACGAAGGGTTTAGGGTTTAGGGTTTAGAAGGGGTTCAAGCGTTTAGGGTTTGGGGTTTAGGGGTTAGGGTTTAGGGTTTGAGGTTTGGGGTTACCTCAAACCCTAAACCCTAACCCCTAAACCCCAAACCCTAAACCCTAAACGCAACACTTTAACACATGTGTTAGTAAATGTGAAACCCACTAAAAAAATGAAAAAAAAAAAAACTTTTCGAAAGTATGTCTTGAGGGACGGCAAATCGAAGAGGAGAAAACGACGAATTTAATGGTGCAATTTTCATAATTTTTCGATTTGTCGTTTGTGAGATAATTGATGTTGGGGGTAAATGGGTTTTGTACATGTGGAACATTCTCTTTGTACACATGGCTTGATATCATTGGTTCCCTCATTCTCACATAAATTCCTATTCTCTTTTGAACCCCACCCTATAGTTAAAATAGTTAATAGTTAATAGGTCATAGTTATACTTATAAGCCACTATTGCGTTCTTTGGCTTTACTGAACTGAAATTATTGAGCAAATGATATGTAAATATAAAAATTTGGACCAACTTCAATGACTAACAAGTGAAATACACTTATTCTCGCTCTTGTAATATGTACCAATCACATTGTTTGGTCTATTTTTAGATTTATCAACCATTTTTATTTTCATATATGTTCTTACGAAGACGTACATGTTTTCTTTTCATTTTCGCAATTATCGTAACATTTTTTATTTATACGGAGTATTTGAAAAAGCTGGTAGAACTTATTAGACTCCTCCCAATGGTGACGCAAACTGACGCATCAGTTGCCTGCCAGCTCAGCGCCATGTCAGCTTTTCCCCAAACTGACACAAACTGACACTCCACTGCCAACAGCAACATCACTTCCCTTATTTTCAGGGCCCCACATACTATTTAATCTATTTATTTAATACAAAACTTAAATAACACATTTACATTAAAACTAAAAACATTACATTAAAATAAAAGAGTACAATTCCTAAAAAAAATACATTTATTGAAAATACATATTTTTTAAAAAAGTAGTTTTTTTTTCACATCAGATATTTTTTTTAACCGTTTTGAAAGGGGAAAAAATTACTGTGATTAAAACAAAAAAGGGCCCCACACATAGACTCCTCATCATCTTCCTTGTCTCACAATTTCACATCCTGCAACTTCAATTTAAAAAACACAGAGCAACATTTACGAAGTTTAGAAAAATAATTAAAAAAAAAAATCACTTGAAACCTTCTTTCTTCACAACCGACGTGGGCCCTCACACCCTCTCTCTTCCGTCGGGAAACCGAAGTCCCCAACCGACGCGGAGCCACCGACGGTCCGTGCCTATGGCGTCGGTCCCGTCGATGGTAACCGATGCCTACTCACCGACGCCATTGGGAGCCGTCTTATAAGGATGATCCAAATTCCTAGTTGTATCATCATCATACATACAAAAGTATACCACCACATCCACGTGTAACCCAAGCTACCTTCCAGAACACGAACAGTACGCAACCAGAGGTGGAGAGCCACTAAATTCAAGTGGAATTGGCGAACAAAATTACTTTTATTTTTTTTATATATTTGTGGGGCGAAAACTTTAGAATGTCATTAATGCTTTAAAGAAAAATTATATTTTATGAAATTTAAAAGTTTTGATGAGTGCGACTGCATATGCTGCTCATGCCCCTGTCTCCGCCGTTGTACGCAACAATCCCCTCGTCACGTAACTTAACAACTATCGGCTTAAAAACCGTGACAATTTCAAACAGGCCTTACCCTTGGGTGTGCTGAGTACTAGGCATTGCAAAGGGCCCAAGTTCTAGATGGGCCCTTTTTTGCTATCTCTAGTATATTTCACTTTAACCCACTTATTATAATTAGCCCAATTGTATCAAATTTGTGTTGGCCGCTTCAAATTAACTACGACAACCTCTCTTTTTCCTTATTAGGTTGTAAATATTATACTGTTATTATCTGAAAATACCACAAGTTTTTATAATAGCCAACCATTAGAAATAAAATTTTCTTGTGGCCTAGCTTATTGTCAACCATCTTTAATTTTTAAACATAAGTATCACAATCAATTCGTAAACTATGTTATCAATTGAAATCAACAGGTATGTATTTTTATTTTTTATTAATTGAATTTTAGGCTTGTAAATTTTAGTTAAAATTTTAATAACTTATTTGGTTGATTATTGAACATGCTTTTTTGTAAGTTGTGAGTAGGGGTGGACAAAAAAACCGAACCCGGAACCGGACCCGATTTAAAAACCGAAACCGGAACCGATTTGGAACCGGTTTTTGAATACCCGGTTCGGGTTTTTGGACAACCCGGCGGGTTGGTACCCGGTTTGGGTATTCAAATTCTGAAACCGGGTTGGAACCGGGTCAGGTTGGAAAAACCGGTCAAAAACCCGGTCAATAACCGGTCAAAAACCCGAAAACCGGTCAAATACCCGGTCAAAAACCCGGTTGAAAACCCGAAAAAACCCGGTTCGGGTTGGGTCCAACCCGGTTTTTGACTTTCTTGACCAAAACCCGGTTCGAGTTCCGGGTCGGGTCGGGTCGGCCAAAAAAACCGGTTTGTTCACGGCTAGTTGTGAGTTATAAACTTTAGAGGTATGATTTAAGACTCAGTATTAATGATCGAATTTAACATAATCTTGTTACACAAATTGTACGATATATAGTTAGAATATCTTATCTTAAATTATATATAAGAAACACCTTTATGATGTCATCATTTTAATTAAGTTTCAATTTGTCAATTAAGTACTTTAATTTTAGTAAATGTTAAAATAAGATCTCTAAATAATATAACAGTACTCAAGAAACTAAATACGAGATTTCATATTAAAAATCAACGTCTTGTATGTATACACGGGTTTAAAGTCTACGATATTATTGGAATATCATTTACACTTGAAACAAATGGTATGCTATCAAGACTTCATGAAAAGAAGTGTATTTGGTGAATCGATACTCTAAAGTATTGGAATACAATGTACTGTATGAAACGTTTCAGAGTAATACTTTAGAGTCCTAAAGACCAAAAATGGTTTAACCAGATGAACTTGGCTAATGGATCGATTCACCAAATACACTTCTTTTCATGAAGTCTTGATAGCATACCATTTGTTTCAAGTGTAAATGATATTCCAATAATATCGTGAAACTGTATTTGAAGTAAACATGTAAAACACATGTAAAAGTTGTCATTCATGATCACCAATACAATACAATTATATTATCTACATACACAAACAAATATAAATTCTCAAGATTCAATTACACGTTCCAATTGGCTCTGCATCTTTATTTACCCAAAATTATTCAATTTTTTTAACCTAAAATTCTCAAAATTAAATCACACGTTCCAATTGCAATTATCAACAATCATAAGTTCTTAACATCAGAATCGAAGGATGCTACTATTTCGCACCAATAATCTATAGAAAAATTCATAAAAAAATAAAAAAGATCTGTACCTTTGTTTTCACTTTCGCTTTTGACTTTCGCTTGTGAGGAGTGAATGGTTTGATCAATGAATTTTCGATTAGTAAGAAGGATGGCGTATGGAAGCGTGGTTTTTGTGGTTGATAACGTTTCATACAGTACATTGTATTCCAATACTTTAGAGTATCGATTCACCAAATACACTTCTTTTCATGAAGTCTTGATAGCATACCATTTGTTTCAAGTGTAAATGATATTCCAATAATATCGTGAAACTGTATTTGAAGTAAACATGTAAAACACATGTAAAAGTTGTCATTCATGATCACCAATACAATACAATTATATTATATACATACACAAACAAATATAAATTCTCAAGATTCAATTACACGTTCCAATTGGCTCTGCATCTTTATTTACCCAAAATTATTCAATTTTTTTAACCTAAAATTCTCAAAATTAAATCACACGTTCCAATTGCAATTATCAACAATCATAAGTTCTTAACATCATAATCGAAGGATGCTACTATTCCGCACCAATAATCTATAGAAAAATTCATAAAAAAATAAAAAAGATCTGTACCTTTGTTTTCACTTTCGCTTTTGACTTTCGCTTGTGAGGAGTGAATGGTTTGATCAATGAATTTTCGATTAGTAAGAAGGATGGCGTATGGAAGCGTGGTTTTTGTGGTTGATGGGGTTTTGCCGTCAATTGTTTGTTTCGTTGATTAGTTTTGTTTTTATTGTTTTCTTTTATATTTTTTTATTTATTAATTACTAATCAAAAGAAAATGACGGCCAATGTAATTTTTTTTCCTTTGATTAAATTAAATTAAATTTGTATTATATATTTAATATTTAAGAAGGGACAATTAGGACTTTTGAGGAATAGACATATACTATTTAGGTTGTCATTTACATGGAAGATTATCAATGGTTTTAATTAAAAATGGTTAATCAATGGAGGGTTGGGATTAGATTAGAGTTGCCTAAATTAAAAATGACAACCTAATATGCACTCTATTATAATATATTAAAGAGATTTGGCCTAAACGACATGGGTTCTAAGTGCTAATTTTAAATTCAATTGTTTTGGTTAGGCTTTTCTTCTTTGTTTGTATTTCAAAGGTTGAATGTTGTGATGAATGTCTGCTTGTGGAAGCAGACTAGCAGAGGCATGTACTTACTTATTGGCGTACTTTTATTTGCCATGCCATGCCGCCATGGTAATATTTTTCAATAGATGGAAATGGTTTCAAGACAAGTAATATGAGGCTTGGGACTGATGTTATTATCTTCTCTTAGTTGGTTTGTTTGTGCCAGGTTTTGTAATGCAGGTTTGCCAAGCGATATCACTTTTGTTGTGGATAAAGTAAACTTTCATCTTCATAAGGTAATGTTTCATCATATTACCAGAAAGTGCAAACCTCCACTATACGTTACTGATTTTTCCTGTTAAAAAATAAAAAATCATAAAAAGTTTTGGGCTTCGTTTGAGTAAGTTAATTCATTAAAAGCCATATGTTTTTGTGTAGTATCGTCACAATAATAGTTTTACTTAAGGGTATCAGTTGAAATAGGGCATGACAATCTCACTTTTTTTGCTAACTACCGTTTATTATGAGACGTTCTCCGGTAAAAATAAGACATTCTTTTTCCACATGTTTTTGTAGGTTGTCGGTGCAAATGAAGGTGGAATTGTGATCATCTTCCCGTTCAGATAAAAAAGACTCCCTAATATCTCTTGGCTTTCTGCTGCTTTCACTCGGTAATCCTTCATAACCTACATTTATTTCCATTTTATGATTCAATTGTTGTACATATGTATCGTTTGTATATAAGTATCTCCATTTTACATACAATTATTTTCTTTTTGATGCTGATGTAAGCAAGAAGGTTAAGATTTGAAGAAAGGGAATGAACTGTATGCTCCAAATAATTAATATAAGTACCATTATAGTAATGAGTGCACCACGGGACTAGGAGATTGTATATCTAATAGCAAGGTTAATAAATATTGGATGGAACTTGGAGGTTGGTTATAAAACTAAGGGCTACAAAAAACACAAATTAATGGCTATCTAATAGGTGTTAGTTGACACTTAAATGGCCAATGGGTTGGAACGAAATAGTTACAAGGAGCTACTCACTGTGTTGAGACAATGTACCCACATCACTTTATGTATTTACCATATGCTGTAAATTGAATATCTATCGAAAAAGGGTTTTAAGGTCCGTTTGCGTGTTTTACTTAAATGGGTCACCAGTATAATGAAAATATATCACAACTTACGCACAGCTACCTTCCTTACAGTTGATAAGATGTGGCAAAGTTTGAGCAGGTTCGAGAATGCTTAAACACATGTTCAGGTCAAACAGATCATGTTAATAATTGTGGCAAGTTGAAGGTAAGGTTATTTCCATTTCAAACATATGTGTTGCTTTATATATTAAAGGTAGTATCCATTTTTGGATCACTTTTTTCGGGGTTAATCCGACCTTCTTTCCCAATAGGTCATGAAGAACTTACAATTATTATCCATTTTATTAATGCAAATAGCAACAGATTTGTTTTTTGGTTGTCTTTTGGTCACTATATCCCAAACTTCTTGACATATTGTTACAACATTCTTACTTCCTTCTTACTTAAATTACAGCTACATGTTCGGGCTGATATATATGGTTCTGCCTTTAGCTGAGAGCTACGAGTGATATTTAGCCTTGGACAACTGATATATATGGTTCTGCTAAAGATACAGAAAGGTGTAAGTTTTACACTTGGCTTTTAAGGCAAGCGTTTCATCTTTTTGGGTAGCCAGTTATAATTTTTTTATATACAAAAGTCTCCGAATGCCACTATTTGGCTATCTTAATCAAGTTCTATGCAAATGTGTTCTCCAATTTTTGCATTTTATCACGAGGTATTAAAGCAGAGGTGGTGGACTAAAAGGGTCTATCCCTCTAATACACGGAGTAGCTGATACGTGGGAAAAATTACAACTGATTTTTATCGTTATAATCCAAGTACTTTAGGATTTGAAATTCAGGTTCAACTATCGACAACCTTAAAGAACTCACCCAACTTGGTTGATTGGTAGTAACTTGAAACTTAAGGGGATATATATAGATTTAGAACTATCAGTGTTTCATGCACAATAAGATATGTTATTATTCTAATTTTTATATCAGTGTTTATATAATTTAGGTGTCATAGCTTATTGATCCCCATTTAAGTCATCTTTTGTTATCTTATTGGGAATACCGTAAGCCAACAGCTTAATTTATAAGGTTGGTTTTGAATTCGATTGGTTTTTGTCATCTGTATATAATTGATCAGAAAGGGCCTGGTAAGTGTCGTTTTCAGTCTATTTTGGTTCATGGTGGTTTTTGGTTTATTAATGATAATTAGACGGGCTTGGTTGCGGGTATTCAAAATGTTGTATAACACTGAGGTACAAAATGGGCAATAGTTTAACTGTCGTGGGGAGTTTGGATATTTGAGACAGCAGCAGGGGTTCGGGTGGGGCGGTGGGCCTCGAAGTAGTGGAATGCAATAAGCATGAGTTTCAAGCAATCTGTTTGTAAAGTGGTATTTTTGTTCATGTCTGTATAGTTTTTGGACTGTAAATAGGGGTAGTGGTTTGCATGGAAAATAAAGCAGTGGTAGTGTGATACTGTGATTAGTTGGGTTAGTACATTTATGTATGTGTTCATGGCTGTAAATATTTGAGTAGCATCAATAAAAATCTTTTGCCTGTTCTAAAAAAATACAAGTAGCTTAAACTAAGTTTGGTGTAATTTGGACCAAAAATAATATATTCACCTGAACTGTTTACATTAATGTTTGGAGACCGTCAAGTGAATATTTTGTTATCTATGGTCTGAAATGCTAATTATATGTTAGACTACACAGTCAAATAACTTTCGACCCGTTTAATTTGCAGTTGACTCTTTTTGATTGACCCATAATATAAAAAAAAAAAAAAAAAAAAAACAAATCAACCCATATTTTAAATTTGTTAAAATTGTTGTCTATATAGTTCCTTTCATAAGCTAACATTTGTGATCATATCTTGACAAGTTAACCAAAGAATGATAGTTAAGTTGAACCAGCATTCACTTACCTCCTAGCCAAATGAGTGAAGATCGGTTCGAGGAGTTAACATGATGCAATGTATCATCCTTCTGTATCATGTAGGACGACAAGGCTTTCAGAGAGTACCATGGGAAGAAAGCTCTACTGCATTAATAAAGTGTCAAAAACATCTCATTCATAGATTCCTTCAGTTCCTCCTCGCCTTTGAGCTTGAAAGTTGCCCTGAGATAAGTAAGTCCCTTCAATTCTATAACTTAAAAGACAAATTTATTAAATAATTTTTGTTCATTTCATTCGTGTTCAGATACAAGAAGGTCGATTTCAAACTCTTGATCAGTGCCTAAAGGGCATTCTGAATGACATCACGAGAAGTGTCAGGTCAGATATCACGTAATTTCTGTGAGGGTGTTCGGGCACGAGTGGTGGAGAAAGATTTTGCACCCAAGGTACCAACATGTATTTTATTGACACATTGGGTTAATAAGAATTTAATAAATCACCCTTCTTGCCCATAATCTTGATTTTGCAATACTTAATGTTCCAGTAATACACAAGTTATCATCAAACAAAATCATCGATTCTTTTTGTTTTATATGAACCAAATGTTTTTCCTTCGAAATCTACAGTGGGATCTGCCAAGCTTGAAGCATGTATAAGAAGACACGGTGGACAGGTACTTTTCTCCCCGCAAGCGCATTTGGGCCTGTACTAGAGTTACCAACAAAATAGCCGCGTTTGCATAAGGAATTACAAAATCAATAGCAGAGGACACACATCATATATTCTTTTATAAACATGTATTACATGTATTATTTGAACTTCGTATAAAATTTGTTGAATTTACAACCATCTGAAGAAGCCCTGTTGAGCTAACCAAATTCTTTTAAGCTCCATGATCCACATATTAATTATTGTATATAGGTTTTGATAAGGTGGAACAATAATGAATCTCTTATGCAAATAATGATGTGTGTGTTCAATGTGTTCTCCATTTAAACAAAGTTTATTTGATATATACAGATGCTTAGCATGAAAATAAGAAAATACTTTTTTTTATTAGCATAATATGATGTATTATACAGGGACTCATAGTCTTTGTTGTCTTTCTTCGAGATGTATGTTTTGATTATGTTGATGCTTATATCTTTAAGCTTGAAGACTTTCAATTTCATATTAAACAACTAAAACACATCATAAGTTAACGACACAAATCAAGCTATATGTATAAATACATATATTGCCTCCTAAAAGTTAATTGCATGAAAATGTTAGTCGATGTACAAAAACAAATAATCAACAACTTGTCTATACATTAAATCATTCAACTACTCGAACGCTATTACAACGAATATTAAAAAAAATTGAATTATGCTATACGAAGTATAGGACGAAAATATATAATGACTTTACAATACAAATGCTTACAGTTATGTACTTTAACATATATAACAGATATTTTTACAAATTTCTTATAGTTTATTAAATGATTAAGGTCATTACAATACTTTTTCATACATAGTAGTTTGAAACAGCTGCTCAAAATATAATATTATATGAACTTTATAGTTTATAGTATTACATGTTTCTCTTTATCACATACTCATGGTATCAAGTGGTGTTGATTAACTCTTATAAACTCTTTTTCTATATATAAATTTTTATTAAAAAATATGTGAAAGAATATTTTTTATAAGCTTGAACATATTAGGTTTTCAAGTTTTTGTTTTTTCATGTTATAAAGGAAATTTGATTCAGTGTCGTGCATTACCGTAAAAATAGTTTATAATAAAAACACCAAATCAAGATATCTTACAGGATAAAAATTTGAGTACCTAAAAATTATTTTACTATCTTTGAGATCTACAATATGTAGGGTATAAAATGTTTGCCACACAAATGTGTTAATTAAAAATTGCGTAGTAAAAATAATAATAATATAAAGTTTATATAAAAATTATGTAGTAGCCCGCGAATTCGCGGGTTATAATCTAGTTGTTATTGTTATAAGTCATAAAATAAAAAAGTGGTATATGTTAAAATATGAATAGGGGCTATACATACCCTCTTTTCCCCTTTTTTACCATCTCATACCCCCTCCCACCTATCAAATCAAGCACATTATATTTTTTCTTTTTACTTTCTATCCCTTACCCAGTTACCCTCCTCTTTTTCAAATTCCTACCCCTGATTAGTCTAAAACTGAAACTGGTTCTGAACTGAACTGGGACCGATCTTAGAAAAGAATGGATTGGGCCCGAGCTGGGCCCGGGGGTATGTTTAGAATACCCCTATGAATAAATTAGCATCGTATAATCATGTCCTTGTTGGTAAATTTGTGTGTTAAATATTAAATAATCTACTACGTCAAACTTCAAAACAACCGATTAATTGATTATTGCGTTTTTAAATCGCAAAATCAAATACAAACACTATATTCTATTACTTACATTTTGTTACAACTGATTATTTGATTTTAATTATTAAAAACGCATAATCTATTTTTAAAACACAATTCCAAACACCATCTAAGAAAACTTTGTCATAAATAAGCCATTGTCGGTCATCACTGTCCGAGTCATAAACATACAAGTGGAAAAGAGGAATTTTATTCCATATCAGATTTAGGGGACATATTTCGTGCAGCTAAATTGCACGAATTCAATTGTGCAGTTAGGTTTAATTTAATCACATTATTTGAAAAATATGTTCAATTTTAACATTCATCACAACGAATATTAACTAAAATTCACCGCGATGAATATTAACGATTTTGGGTCTAATATTCATAAAATTTATGTTATAACTTGCAGAAAGAATTTATCAAGGAAGCTTAACTTTTATAGCGCCGATTCTGATTAACATTTACTAAATTTCAGTTCGTTTTTTTGTGAGATTTGTATGTGTGAAGGTAATATGTTTCTTGATGAATAGTAACGCTTCCCCTTCCCCCAAAAATGCACCGCCCTCTGAATCATTCCACTATATATATATATATATATATATATATATATATATATATATATATATATATATATATATCAAAACCCCATAGAGCAATCTGGACCCTTCGATGAAGTTTTTCAATTTGATTCCATGATATACAATTAGATTAGAATAAGAATAATAATCATACACTTTACCCCTACTAAATATTATATATTATTAAATATATTAATAAAGCAAATTCGGCTAATAATACTATTAAATAAAATAACACAAAAATTAAAAATACACACAACTTTCATGACATATTCTCAATATTAGCAAATTCTTTTCATAATTTAAAGTAAAGTCATACTACCTTAAATGAAAATGTATTGCATTCAAATCTTTTTTAATTATAATTCTTTATATCCAATCCTATATATGATCCATCATTCTATACGTTTTCCTTCATATTGATATCAATGGATCCACAAAGATCCCAACCTCTTTTAAAAATTATTCATCCCAAAAATCAAGTGTAGTTGAATATCCCTCCAAAACAAAAAACCTCTTGTTCAAGATCCCAAAAGTAAAAAAAATTGGAAGGTATGATGTATTCATTTTTAAATTTTAACTCTTTTATATAAAACAATTTCTATTTACAACAAATCAACAATGATTTCAATTTTGTCGCTCGCGTGATCGCGAGTCTTAAAGTTATACGAATTATAACACTTTACGTTTAACACACTAAGATATATACTAATTTATTTGATTATTAAAATACTATAAATAAAACTTTAATCATAATATATAATAATTTTAATTTAATTATCCACGTTATCGCGAGACTTTAAGCTAATTAAGCAAAATACCTATATGCTTTATAAGGTTGTATAGATTTCGTGATTAATTTGAACAACTTTATAAAAGCTAAAACTGAAAGTGAGTGATTTCATACGGAAAAGGTATTATAATTAGAAGTGGAAAATAGATATAAATAGATGAGAGTGCCCACGCATCAGTAGTCGGTTCCATGAGCTGATGTAGGCTGTATCATACGTTCATCTTCTTCCCCAAATATTATCTATATCTATTTATTATGCCAATTTCAGGTACCTTAAATTCATACTAAAACAATATCATTTTGAACTGTTCTTACTATTTTTAGTCACTTCATCATCACTTCACTACTACAATTCAGCTTTCGTTCTCACTATATAATTAATTTATATATTATTATGCGAATTTGATTGATTTCATATTCAGTGACTGCACCGCTTAATTAGGTTAAAATTCGGTGCAATGAGCGGTGAAATTGAGCTTGAAGAAAATAGTTCTGGAAACCCTAGCGATACCGATCCTTTACTTGAGAATCAACAAAATGCTGATTCTAGTGAGGTGAATCATCATGATGTTGAAGCTGGATCGGTCGTTACTTGTCGTATTTGTCTCGAATGTGATGGCGAGGAAGGTGAATTTTTATGTTTATTGTTTATATGATAATTTAAGTCTAATTTGTTTATATCATATTCAGTTTTTGAATCATACACTTGTTAAGTAAGTACATTTGAATATAATTCTTAATGATAGGATTATTTAAAGGGTAAATAATGGTTTAATCACCAAACTTTCAACTTTTTTTCGTTTTAACCCTTCAACTTTTTTTTTAACGTTTTAAGCCTTCAACTTACGGGTTGACCAATTTTTAATCCCTTCACTTTAATTGACCGTACGAAACAACCATTTGTATGACTTGTAACCTGCGACGTGGCAACGGTACAAAAACCCAAAGATTTAGCGACGACATGTCGTCGCTAAATGTCGTCGCTAAAACCCTACAGTGACGACATGTCGTCGCTAAAAACCTACAGCGACGACATGTAGATGCCACGTAGATGCCAACTGTACCTAAACCGGCTGCATTAGGTCACAGTCAAGGTGAATGGCGAAATTAACCGGTCAATCGTAAGTTGAAGGCTTAAAACGTTAAAAAAAAAGTTGAAGGGTTAAAACGAAAAAAAGTTGAAAGTTTGGTGATTAAACCATTATTTACCCTTATTTAAACGAGTGTGTAGTCATTATACATTACTATTATGTTCAACTCCTTGTGGAATTAATTTTAATTGTTTATATGGTCGATGAGAAAGCATATGCGAATTTTGGAATGTGTTCTGTTAGCGAAATTGAGTTTATTGGATGATTTGATGTAATATAATGGAACTGAATACTGTTTCACAAAATTATTTTGATGTTTCTTTTTCCCAACCTACTACACTATCAAGTTTTTTAAAGAGGCTATTATGTAGAAGTTGACACATTCATCTATTCATTCTGGAATTTGCAGTACTAGTTAACCTTGAGTTGAGTTCTGGTAGTAAACATGTGATTAATCTATGAACTCCTTAAGTCCAATGTCTTCTTGTACACACATCGTACAAGACCGATTCTGAATCACACAGTTTATGTGTGCTTTCTATTAGACTAGTTTTTAGCCCATAAATGAAAATGGTAATGCGGGCACATCAAAACAAGGCTTACTCAACCTAGAGTAGGTTAAGTGTTCAGCGAAAAAGTATATCTAGCTGTATTTGTCTGGCTAAATATAGATTTGATGCCGTTACTATGATAAGATACAACATTGTGCCTTGAATTTCATATACAGAATGTTCAGAAGATAATGAGATACTAGGTAATAGTGATCGCGTTGGCATTTTCTATTTTAGTGTTTTATATTATGTATGCCGACTTGATAGCTGATTTGGAAAGATCATCTTAACCAGTGAATGCTGAAGTTTAAGCATTTCAAATCTATTTATTTCTTTCGAAATTGCATCAGCTATTTCTCTTTCCTTTTTGTATGGTTCGGTTTTATCATACCGCTTAAATTAATAATCATGATTTGAGAAATCCGACAAAGTATATATATGTTACGTCAACATCAGGTTGTGTGCTGTTGGCGCAGTTATTTCCACTTTCCAGTTCAGGATGGTGGTGTTGCTTTCTATTCTTTTGTGCTTAATTTTCTGACTTCATTGGTGAGAAATAACTCCCGTTACGCAATCATTTTGTCATTAATTTTTCTGTTACTTTCTCCATAGATGATGATCTGATATCTCCATGCATGTGCAAAGGCACCCAGCAGTTTGTGCATCGTGCATGCCTTGACCATTGGCGATCTGTCAAGGTACTGATTATTAATGTTTATATTTGAACAAGATATTTAAGTGAATCCCGTTTTAATACATTTATATGCTACTCTCAACAGGAAGGGTTTGCCTTCTCGCATTGCATGACTTGCAAAGCTCAGTTTCATCTTCAAGTTGTTGAGATAAAAGACAACTCCTGGCGCAAGATAAAGTTCAGGCTATTTGTTGCCAGGGATGTTTTTCTTGTATTTCTCGCTGTACAGACGGTGAGAATACTTCTATTTTCCTTGCAAGTTATTAGATTGTATGGTATTTGCTTGCATTTTTGTGAAATACAACATCTTTTGTTGTAAGCAAATTTCCTTTTGAATCTTGAAAGTTTGAGTAGCAAGTCCCTGTGGTCCCTCTATCCCCTCTTACAGGGTGAGGGGTAAAATCCTTTTCAGGTAACCATAATCCTTAATCCAGTTCGTTTTCTTGCAACTATTTTTTTTATTGTTACCTCTTGTACGGTGCCGGTACTGCTTTTTAGGTAACCATCTTGGTTTATGTTTTTACCTGGTTACACATATATAGCCACAGGTGTAATGCAAGTGTGTTCCATATTACGTAAAGTTGGCAAATTCTTTTTCATTAGGTCACATGGTTATTTATAACGTGTAACAAGTATTTAGCTCACAGCCAAAGGTTACTGAAATCTCATTTTGTAATGCTATTGTGCTCTATGTTATGTAGAGTGGGCAAATTGTTGTTCTTTAGGTCACATGGTTATCTATAGCATGTCGTTCACGTTAAAGCTGTCTAAATTATCATCGAGTCCTGGGTACCTGACCCTTACACATGTCAAAGCATCACATGACTAGTCTTCTTGGTTGGACTGTTGTCGATTGCATTATTTGCTTTGCATCTGACGAGGTAAAAATCTTACGAGGGGCACCCAAGATGATAAAAACTGATTTGAAATGCATCTGGATCTTACTTATCATTATCAACTATTATTTATTGCGTCATTTCATATGCATCAGTATTTATTGAACACTTTCTCTTGTTTTCATTTATAACTATGTGTCATTTTTAATGCATTATCTTTTATATGTGTGTGTATTGTTTTAAACTCAAAATTGTAATCTGGTGTGGTATCTGTAAGATGATCATCAGAACCTAATTCTAATCTTCGTGAAGATTTCACAACTCTTGGACTTGTTCATTGTGTCTATTTTTGTGTTTTTGGACGTGGATTAAGTTATCCATTTATTACGTTTAATAACCAAGAATGATGTACGTGCGTCACTTTTGAACTTGAGGGGCAGCCTACCGGGGAATCGGTTTGACGTCATTCTTATGTGTAATGGTCTATCTTCTGGGCAACACGTGCAGCATGATTATCATCTGAACTGTAGTTTGGTTATCTATATATATCTTACTACTATTGTCTCTATAATTAATCAGTAAACTATTCATACAGGTGATTGGGCTGATGGGAGGTCTTGCATACATTGCTGACAAAGATGGATCTTTCAGAACTTCTTTTAACGACAACTGGGACCGTATATTATCAACTCATCCTATACCATTCTACTATTGTATAGGTAATGTTTTCCTTTATATGGTTGAAAAGAAATAAGCAACAATTATATTTCTGATCCCACCTCAACTCCCCCAAGAAAAAGAAAACAAAAACATTGTGTGCTAAATGAACTGCTGCTTAATATAGTAGAGGACTTAAAACATTGTGAGACTATTTACAGGGTTGCTCACGTCGATGGTTATGTTGTCTTTCAATTGTATTCCGTCATTCTTCTAGAGAAGGTTGATATAATGGGAACTTTTATACATTGTCAGGCATGACATGTGTCAAGTATACATCTTTATAGGATTAGCGTTGGATATGAAGTTTGATCTGAATTCTAGCGTTGTAAGAAAGCGTCACAAAGAGATGCTGACATTCAGTTTCCATCCAGGCTCTTCTTGTAGGAAATATCCATCTTCTTAATGAACTACTTCTAATTCACGAGTAATATGATAGCAACAATTGAAAGAATAGGCAAGTTATTTAACAGCATATATATTGTATCTTAATGAGATTTCTTGTCCAATTTGCTAATGCGTTTATAAAGTCTTTGAACTCGATAAAAAGCCATTACATTTATATTTACCAACCAACCGGAGAACGGACATGTGCTATTATATTATGTATCTAAACTCGGTAAAATAAATAAAAACAACTTCATTGGGATGGAGTAGAGATTTCGAACCCGTTTACTTATGCACAGGTGGGTCTGGTTATGTATTAATTCTAACCGGTCAGATGTGTAAAATGCAAAGTAATAGCTACAAGGGGAAGGGGTCAAGTTGGTCAATCAGGTCGAACGTTGCTGAAAGTGTTTTCTTGAAAAATACAACCTGTGAAATTAATTAATTTCTCTCTATTCAGGGTAAATTCATATATCCCCTCCTGTATCCCCTAAATATCATATATATCCAAGCATGCATTTTAATCACTGTATCTTGGGCATTGAAAACTTGTGTTGTGGATATATATGGGGTTTAACAGGGGTTATGAAATTACTTAATAAAAAAATTATTTATAAAAGGGTAAATGCCACCCTGGGTGCCCCACTAATGGAGGTATGGCCAACATCTGGGAGGTTAATCGTAATGTCCCCAAAACATGGAAGGTAACTTGAGAAGTTGAGACTTTAAATAAAGGATGGCCCACCTCCTTACCGCTAGGGCAAGCATTAATTTATATTTGGTAATCATATCTAATGCACAAGTTATTATAGATTTTTTCAATAATATGGACCTGGAAGTATTTATGGTCAACCTGTCTTGACCTGTTACTTGACCCACTCATTTTTGCCACCTTTGTGATGCTGTAGTAATTATATAGAAATGGCTGTTAGTCTATTACTGTAATTGCAGTTAATCTGTCTTGTAAGTTATATCCCATCAGGGCTGATTTTATAGTTATGATTTGTTTTCTTGAGAATACATCAGGTCATTAGCAAGAATGCTTCTTGCTCCTTTAATAAGTTGTCATTTGCCATAGTATGGAGATTTGTGATATTATGATGGTTTGCAGTTTGCTAAGTCAGTTGTGGTTATTCACCAGGGGTTCTTTTCTTCTTTGTGCTGATTGGCTTTTTTGGGCTCATAATACACTGTTCATCTTTCAACAATGATCCACGTATGGCTGGCTGTCAGAACTGTTGTTTCGGGTGGGGAATCTTGGACTGTTTCCCTGCCTCAATGGAAGCATGTTTTGCCCTTGTTATTGTTTTTGTGGTTATATTTGTCATTCTTGGTATTGCCTATGGCTTTCTTGCTGCTACCATGGTTATTCAAAGGATTTGGCAGAGACACTACCACATCCTCACCAAAAGAGAACTTACACAGGTACCTACCATTTTAGCTTTCATGTGAATGAGCAACATCACCGTTCATGTAAATCATCTAGAAGAAATGACACTGTTATATTAAGAAAGAGTTCACATACATTTCATATGCTCCCCTAGTTACAACTCGATTTGCGTTTCTTCCTTATCCCATTGAATAACTCCACTCCAAACAAAGAATCAGAATTAGAGCCTCCGACTTTGCATGTTATGTAGATTCTTTTATCTATAATGTTACATAAGACTTCTGCTCTATAATTAAAATATTCGCGAACGTTATCATTGGTTAAACACAGATAACAATCATAATTTTTTTTTATCTTTTCTTTTCTTGTGTAGGAGTATGTGGTGGAGGATCTTCATGGACGTTACACCCCTCCAAAACTGGATCCACAACATGCTGAGCGCCTGAGGATGCTCAAGCTTCTGTAAATTTCACATAAATGTTGTCTGTTGAATACCAGACCCACCTGATATATGTAGAGTATAGTATTCTAAGTCAAGCGATACTATATTTTTAGCTGCGTAGAGTCTTCATAAAAATGCATGATAAAGTTTGTAATATAAATATGTCGCACATATATCATATATTATATATAATATTTATACAAATAAGTATATATGATCATTTCCGGTGGTTATTTTTGTATACTTGCAGATTCACATTGTCTACTTGCTTTGTAGTTTCTGTTTTATCTTCCCTTGTCATTATTATGGGATGGGACACGGTTTCTTTCTGAGTTTGATATGAGATTTTAGTGCCTTTTATGAAATAAAATTTAGGTCTCAGAGTTTACATTGGGTTAATGATCACCTCCTATCTTAGGAAGAAAGTAAGAGAGATATCTGATTGCTTGCGCAAATGAAATAAGTAATTAAAAGGTAATAAAATTAGAGATTGGATGCTGATGGTGGTATCTTAGAATTTCACCATCTTTGCATTCTTGCCAATATGACATACAGAAATTATAAGCTATATTCTGATAGTGTTATCTTAACTTTTCAACACCTTGCCTATCTGATTCTTCAGCTGTCCGATTTCCATCACTAACGAACACCAAATGATCACCATCTACAACTACTTCTATTTCATCTATTTCTGCCCCCTCTTTGTTTACTACCTTTGAAGCCAAAAAACCATATTTTTTTACACCAATATCCAGTAATTCCTGGAATGTTTTCGGTAAGAAAACAAGTTTCCCTGCGGTATCACCTTTCTCAGGGCAACTTACAACCACCCTACCAATGTTTTCGTGCCCACCAACACCCACTATGCTTTTAGGCCTAGGTGACACCAAATCTATATTGTTATCGCCCTCTCTAGCATTTGACATTATCCCAAAAAGAGAATTATGAAAATTGTCACCTCTTCTTCTCCTACGTGATCGGCCCAAAGACCCATCATCAGCGTCTTGCGAACCGAACTGGACCATTGCCGGCTCGCTTTTAAACCTCCCAAGAAACTTCACGTGTTGAGTATCACGGGCACGCTTCTCCTCGGGGATTGAGAGGAGCGGGGCCGTTCTGGTGAACTGGTGGTCATTTGTGAACTTTACAGTAAGGAAGAGGGCCTTTATATCCTCTTGTCCTTGTTGGTCAGCTAAGTCTCGAGGGGTCCAACCTTGATGATCTTGTTGGTCAATGTTGGCTCCCCGTTCTAGTAGAAATTTCACCATCTCAATGTTGCCTTCAGAAACTGCAACATGAAGAGCTGTGGATCCGTCTTTCCTAGAACGAGTAATATCTCCTCCGTGGCGGATTATTTTCTTGAGTAAGTTCAAGTTGTTTTGCTCGGCTGCTATGCAAGAAAACTGGCCTACGTCACCGGCTGATAGGGTGGCACCATTGTCTGCTAAAAGTCTGACCACCATTTCATGATTACCCATTATAGCTTCCCACAATGGAACGTTCCCTTCAGAATCTGTGTAGGTCAACGTAAAATTGAAAATCAATATAAATGTACCGCAACTACCACTATGGCTAAACTTTTAATACTAGCAATGGGTTTGATGGGCGAATTAGACATGTTGCGCCAAAAATGGCTGAGTTGGGTTGGCAAGACTCGAAACTCTTTTGGCCAAATTTCTTTACGTTTTAATGTATAATATTATCGTGCTGTACATGGTTGCACTTTTATTTATTATTATTTTTTCTTCCTAATATGTTATTTAGAATAAAGCAGTTAAAAGAGTTGTATGCATAAAACTTTTAAAATATGCTCTGTGTCGCCCATGTTGCCCAGTTGACCCCTTATCTTTTTATCAGTATTTTTTTTTATTCAGGCCATTTGATCCGTTGAAGATAAAACATAACCCGAATTGAGTAACATATCATCGGATATTGTGATAACACACTCATGTAAAACGACTTCCAAATAAGAGGAAATCAAAACAAATCCAAGTGAAATTAAAAATCTTAAAACAGTTTATGGATGGAACGGAGATTAGCTTTCAATTTTAATCGAAAGATGGATAAAAGAAGCACCTGTGCAATTGGGATCTGCACCATAATCTATCAGCAGAAGCACACAATTCTCACTTCCTTTTGAGGCTGCAATGTGCTGAGAACAACAGAAAACATGTAGATAATCAAGTTTAGGTATATGTACATATACTTGGTGAAGATTCATTTGCAATTAAATATGTGAATATTGTGGACATATGCATACCAAAGCAGTTCTTCCATTGTTGTCAGACTCATTTGGGTCAAGACCTTTCTTTAACAATTTCTGCAACAAAAGGTCGTCTCCTCGAAGTGTAGCAAAACACAGACTTAGGGGCAAGTCCATCCGGCCACGAGCCAGCATGTTCTCCGTCTCCAACAACACTCCTTCCATAAGTGGATCATTTCTTTCTTTCAAATGCTGCTCTCAGAAGAAAAGAAAATGTGAGTCAGATTTAGTACTAACAACGCTAAATTGTTTTATACTCCTTCCATCCCATTCTTGTTGCGCACCTTATTGTTTAAGATACGATAAAGATGAGTTTAAAGGAAAGGAAAGGAAATGAAAGTATTGCATTTTCATGGAAGGAAAATGGTTAGTAATTGTAAGATAAGTTGGAGAATTTGTACAAACCTGGAGAAGATTATTCATGATAACAGCCCCATCACCAACGTTGGCTTGAACAATGTTCAAGAACGTGGTACGGTTTAACCTTAACAACTGGCTTAATCTTTTGGTACGAACAGTGAAAAGTTGAGGTCTGTAACAAAGAACCCCAATTTCACCACAAAGGTCACCAGGTCTTGCTTCACCTACAACCTGCTCGACTCCATTTTTCATAACAAGCAGTTCCTGATCAAATTATCAAAACATCAGATGTGTCTCTAAAAAGAGATGGAAGATCGGTTATCATTTCATTTTAGGCCATTTGGGAAAAATGTATAAATCAACACTCACCACTGCTCCGGTAACAAGTATGTAGAAATCTGTTGGTGCTTCATTCTGCAAAATGACGTCTTCCTTTGGTGGAAAATATTCAGCTTTCATTTCCGAAACCTTCAAATAATCACGTTCATTACGATTTTGAAGATGAAACTATTTGTTTGTTAGATATACTTGTATTTTATGTGATGGAACATACCAGCTGAAAGAGCAAGTCGTTAGACACATCATGAAACAAGTAGGCCTTGTCTAGGAGCGAATAAAACAGGTAATGAGAAATGCTTGATCGTATCGCTTTGGGAAGTGAATCAATAGTCTCTTGTTGTTGAAGCCCCTCTGAATCAGTTCTAAACTTGAGGCACAAATGTGCAAGCATCTGATCTTGCAACCGAACGGGCAAACGATTCCTGGAAGCAAAGCTCGAGGCAGCTTGAATGGTATCCCTCTATAAAGTAATGTCAAAAAGTCAAAAAATCAAAAAAGGTAATCGTATGACGAAAACAAATATAAAGATTTAAGCTCAAATATACTCACAAATTGCCTAGTTTTACTGGTACCATGGACAACCAAGTTTGTCATATTTCCTATCAGATAGGACGTCAATCCAAGGTTAAAAAGCATGTAACATATGACGAATACCATCTCCCTTCTATTCTGAGCATGCAAATCACCATATCCCACAGTAGTGAGAGTTGTGATTGACCAATACATAGACGTCACATAACGAACCACCAAGCTCTGTTCTTTAAAGTCCGTGTTGCCAAACCCTATCCAAGTCCTATCCGGATTAGGGTAATGAGCAGCAAGGTTATAGTAGAAACACCCAGCACAGTGTACGGCAAACAGGGTAACCTACAATTATAATAAATACACAACGTTAGTCCACGAAAAATTTAGCCTATCATTCTTGCTACTTGCTAGTATGTGAAGGGGTAAAAGATCACATTTAATCAGTACTTACAAAAATAAGCTTGGCACACCGAACCCAAAAGTAGTTGAAGTTCCTATCTTTCTCCAACCTGCTCCCGAAAAGAAAGCAGTTAGAATACATAATTATGGCTTTAAGATAACCGTATGCTTACTAGAACAATTGGAGTAGAGGTGGTGATTTTGACCCGTTCTGTGTGATTATGTTTACGTTTAATCTCAAACGGGTCAAATAAGCCAAAAAACATTCAGTAAACAGAAAACACACAAACGGTCGAAATTCACTAAAGGTGACTTTTAATGTATACAAAATTCTATATATTCCATCCAAAAACTTCTATAATCATTGTAAAAACAAACTTTTGTTAGAATATTTTGCCCATTAGTTGTTTATAAAAATCACCAAATGGACAATCAAGTGTGGATCAACCCAATCCATTACCCAGACCCATTTTGACATGTCCTCCAACCTGCCTAATTTAAGTCCTCTACTTCAAAGTATCAGGTAATTTATGCATCAATAAGTTAATACAATTGAGATCTACATACGTTTTTTGTGCAAATAATTTTTTTCCCTTAAAAAAAAAAAGATTGTTGTACCTGGCAAACATGGCACTAACTCTGCGTAGACGCCATAGTCTAAACATGTTGAACAATCCATAAGATTGCAAGGATCCGGTGGATATTTTTCGGGCTAGTTCAGAAGGAATCGTGGAAACAACATCAAAAACCAACCACGTGCTTGTATATCTCCAAGCAATCTGTTTACGGTTGTCCACAAGAAGATAGGTACTTTTATCAAGGTATGCTACGAAGAACGTAAGGATAATATCAATTGCAAAGAACCCGTTGACAATGTTATCAATTATTGAGAGTGGTAATCTTGGTTCTTCGAGGAAACCAAATTCGAATGGAGACACCCAAGCGGTATAGAGTACCAAAGCTACTAGATATGTCTCCCATATCCTGGTTAATTCAGTTAAATTCGGTTATATTAAAAGCCATACAAAAACTGTAAAATACAAACAAAAAATGCCTTTACTTTTATGGAGTAGATGAATAAATTGATTATAGCTAGTATCTTACAGATAGGTATATACAGGATTATCTTTGAGGGTGGGCGAGGTGGTCGACCGCTCAGGGCCTCAAATTTATAATGTGTGTGTTTGTGTATATGTATGTGTGTATATATATGTATATATAATTTGATTGTTAAATGCAAGAAGAAAAATATGTTCAAGTTGTTCAAAGTTGATTGATTCACAACAAAAACAATAAGAAAAACATCTTATAGCTCAATATAGGGTCTCATTTCAACAAATATTCATGTTTTTATCCGGGCCTCCTAAAATTCAGAGACGGCCCTATATACAGCTAACATTCATTGTTAACTTAAACAAATCCAATGTCATGCATAGTATACAATCTGGATTTATATCGATGGAAGCAAAGCATAGACAATATCTAAGTGTTCTCAGAATAACCAAGTGTAATTCAAACAAGAAACACATCATCAATTCTAGCAAATATAATCAGAAAATAATAGCTAATAAATAATATATAATAATATAACAGCAAAAGACATAATTATCTAGAATACTTAGAAGATTCCACTATAAATAAAAGGTACACATATGTTGATTATAATTTGGTCGTACACTGGCCTTGTGGACACGCTCTATGCAAAATCCTTCTTTTCTTCCAAAAAGAGTCAAATTTAGACGCAAACAAAAAGAACAAATTCTCATTTCGTTTTCATTTGATTGTCATATTCTAAGCTTAAATCTTAAATACTAGATAACATATTTTTAAATTTTCAATACGGACGTCTATTATTCAATTAAAACCCGATTACCATGTCAAAAAGTACAGTGGGTATGATTTATATACACCTTAATCAAGTAAAAGCCGGTAACTTTGTCAAAAAGTACGGTTAGTATGATTTGTACACCATCGAGAACACGTTCGAACGTGCTTTCGAACGTACTATATATCATGACGTTTAAAGAACAGTGAAAAATACATAATGTCAATCATAGAGATATTTTTGAAGAGTCTAACTTAACAAATAGCAATTCCTTTTAGAATTTATCATCTAGCATGCACCATCCAATTACAACCAACACAAGATTCCTGAGAACTGTGAATTTAGAAGACCAAAAAGCTTCCCTCCAAAGTTGCCAACCGAATCTATAATTATCTCCGTCCAAACCAGTCCTTTTATCATACGGAGTACATTTTATACAAATATTCTGGTCTTTAAACTGATATTATATACCTAATTTCATATAACATATAACTAAATAAATTAAACTACACAATTAAACATCATAAAAGGTTATATATCACTTTAGGTAGGTGTAAACTTTGATGATAAAAGCAGGATGACCGTGAACAAAGGAACTTAAAAAGGCACAGCGCTCAAGTTATTATTATTATATTATTTAAAATTACACTTAACTTTAAATTTAATATTTCAAAAAGTCAAAACTGAATAATTTTAAATAAAAACTTATAATAATACCGGTATATATAGATATATTTATATATGTGTAATTGTGTATCCATACTTCAGAGTTATGAATGTTTTTAATATTGTGATTCACCAATCTCTGCAAAATCAGACTGTACAAATGATAATGCATATAACTCAGTTCTGACTGCTTAATGACATCACCGCCTCAACAGAACGCTTTCAATGGCAGTTTCATCAAATTATCAATAATATATAACAATTAAAAATTATAGTTTCAAAGTAGCAAAACATCACCATTAACTATGACTAAATACAGTATAATTACACACATACTGTATATATACATACACTGATACACATGCATAATATTGCATATGCTATATATGTGCAATATCTCATATATGTGCAATATCTCATATAATTAAATAATATATATTTACGCATACCGAAACCTTTATTCAATAACTTTTATGTTTAAATTGTAAAAATCACGTTTAAATAATAATAATAATAATAATAATAATAATAATAATAATAATAATAAGTTAATTTAATGCTTCATACTGATTCTAGTAATGCTTATACAAATACATATACATACAGATATATGAATAGATATATGTACCTGTAATTGCGATCATAAGGTGAAATAATGAAGTTACGTAGCTTAACGCGACGATTACTACGAGCACCGAGCGACGGTAAAATTCCGGTGGTCAAACTGTATTGACTACCGTCTCTGGATATCTGTTCGAGTTCTTGAGCGTCGGCACACATTGAAACCCTAAATACGCCATTCCTTTTATCACTGTTTTTATTATCTGTAAGAAAATCTTCAGCCATGTTTTAATTTTGGGATGTCTTCGGTAGTCTGCACGAGTCTGAGTATTTATAGCTGATGATGGATGGAAGGAAGGGAGAAAGAAATAAGGAAAATAAAATAAGTTTAAAAAGTAAATTGATTAGGGTGGGTCCGTTTTAATTTACCCGACTCTTCTAAAATATGGTTGTAAACGTCGGTATTGTAAATTTTGTAATGCCTTTAACTTTTTATTTGTGGCAAGAATGGTCCCTGCTACTATTATATTAGTAGCTTTTTAGGTTTTGACTCTATCGAAAAAAATTTTAAGTATTAAAAACTAAAAAGTAGGTTTTTGTTGGTTAATGTTAGTGTTATTAGTTAATATAAAGTGTAACTTAGTGTTAGTAGGTAGTGTTATCTTTATTAAAATGTTAGTGTTAGTTATTATAAAGTGTAATTTTGTATTTATATATTTGTTGATTTGTAGACAGAGCGATTTGGTTATAAATATGTCTTACTTTATTCAATTTATAGTATATATGTAGTGCATATGGTACCAAAATATATTCTTTTATACGTATCCAAATTGACGAAAAATATATTACAAGTGATTTTTCAATTTTTGCATCATTTTATATTACGTAACAATGCATAAATCACTGAAGTTTGTGACATCGACAACATATAGGTGTTATTTGTGACAAACTGATTTTATGTTAAGATTTTAGATTTTTTAAATAATCAATTTTCTTAGGTAATTCGTATAACGGAACTAAACAATTAGTTCCGTGCTATTAACTTTAAATAAGAGATCGTCGTGTACTTATAAAAAGGTTTAAAGTTAAAAATTTAAATCGTAAAGCTTTATTAATTGGCTTGCTGATTGGCTACCATCACAAATGCTTGGACTTGATATGTTTTATTGACAATCGCTTAACGGTGGTGATTGTGTCGAAAATTTGTCCTTTTATCTTATTTTTTATCTCAATTTTAATTCCAAGATATGTGTTATAAGAGTTCTGTAAGTATTGTAATTTTGAAAAACTTAACATAGGAGTCACGAATAATGAACTTGGTATTTAGAGTTAAGGTTAAAACGAGTTATTTTGTCTTAGATTTGAAATAACAGGGACCAAGGATGCATGTGAAGAGAATAAGAAACTCGATCAGTTGAGGATTTAAAAACACAAAAAGAACAAAGTTAAAATTAAAAGTTATTAAATAAAGTATGAATAAATTGCAAGGGACCTCTTCTGTAACCCGGTTTAACTATGTATTCAATTGATTTTATTTATATGAACGATTTGATCTTAATCTTAATGTTAAATATATTTATACGTTTCAAAAACCTCTCAAAATAGTCGTTATACAATTATCTCAATATCTCTTTTTCCATAGAAAGATATTCTATGTCATAAAGTGGTAATCATCATCATATTTATTTATTTATCTATCATATATATACGGAGTAATCATCACTACGTATATGCATATGCATACGTAAATGAATATCTTTGTGTATCTAACATCATAAAATGTAACAAAGTATATATGATGAAAAAAAGTTCATGTGTATGAGCTTTTAACGCTTGTACGTATTATTCGTATTCAACTTTTGATTATTGCTAACTGTATGCAATTTGTTGGGCATGGCATTCATATATACTACCACGTAACAGTCACGTAAAGTCAAGAAATCATACAATTAACAGGCCTACACACCGTGACACCTGGTGTTTTGTCCCGTCATTGCTTAAACGCACCATCACTTAATTAACTGATGGAAATCTAATTAAACATTGTATGCAAAAGACGGGCTAGCTGGTTTATCATATATGCATACAAAAAGTCTCAAATTGCATTGTATGTTTTGCCTAATTGATATTTACGTGATAACGAGATAAAATGTACATCTATAAAAACATTCAAGAAAAAGTACATCATGTAACCTACGGATAAAACGAACAATTATATTGCTGTGGTAGACGAAATATTACATATGTTAACTTATAATTTACTTGATCATTAGTTTCACTTCATACTCAATCCATTTGACCATATGTAACCCTCATCGAGTAAACCATCGGAAACATGAATGAAAAGAAAAATGACAAAGCTTTATAAAATAACTTTAATATATATATATATACATATACACTAGCATTTTATCCGCACAATGCAGCGGCGACAAAACATTTTGCTCACAATAGGTTTGTTGAATGACATGTCGTATTTGAGTAAAAGGTAAAACGTTAATACTATACAAATTTGTACATTATCATTATGCATTATATTTCAAATGATTTTAAATGACGGTGATAGTTCTCGACACAACTTGAAATTTTACACGGAACTGAATGAGGAATAGTTGTATTCTCAAGTCTCAACCCGCCGACTCGTTTAATTTATCTTATTGAGTTTGGGTTAAAATCTAGGTCAATTGGTTGACTGGCCAACCAACTGTAACACCCGGTCAAAAATCACAATTTTTGCGCCAATTTTTAACTTTAAATAATTACATTTTAAAGTTCAAACGAAACATTTTTACTAAGAATATTTACGAAAAGCATAAACAAAATTATGAAATTAAAATATTAAATATATTTTATTTTCGGATATAAAACACGAGTATTTTGTACTGTGGTTGGAGACCACAGTCCACGAGATAGGGATCTGAGTTTGGATAAAACCCAAATCCCTCCCCATTTCCACCCCATTTTCACCATCTTCTTCTTTTTCTCCATCTCATTTTCTCTCTAAAACACAACCACCAACCACGGCCGGCTGCCACCACCGCCGGCTGCCACCACCGTCGGCCACCATCACCGCCGCCGTCACCATCATCATCGTCATCAACAGCAACAACAACAAACATCATCATCACCATCATCCCCATCTTCATCATCAAGATCATCAACATCATCTTCAAACTTTGAAATCATCAAATCGTAAGAAATCTTTCGTTTTCCTTTGATATTTCGTATTAATAACATCCATATTATCACTATACTTGGACCCCGCCAGGGGTTGCCACCCCTTGAACCCCATTATCAGGGGCGCTGCCCCCGTACACGGTCTTTAAAAACCAAACGACAAACAAAATTCGAACGACTTACAGAGTCAGACTATTTAACCTCGTACTCATATAACCTCACGTGTTTAGGACACTTGGAGGTAACCATTCGGACGACGCGCGTATCTTAGGATCGCTGACAACTCACAGGTGAGTTTCATAGCCCCACTCTTTCAACTGTTTTACCGTTTCGGGGGTGAAACACATGCTCAAAAATTGTTTTCGAATTATATTAATAAACTTTTATAATTCACACTTGATTATATTACTGTATGTAATACAAATGTGTAATACTTAGGAATTACACCCACCATATTATTATGGAACAATGTCAATACCTAACCGAGATAGGTTACAATCGTACACTGATAGATGGTTGGAAAACAATTACCAATACATAAATTGACTAAGTTATCACTAGCCAATGACCATATTGTCACGGGACAATACTATCACTATACTAGAACTGATTAGTTCTACCCACATGACAACGACTAGACTTTTACAGGATTAGTCTTCCTTTTAGGAACTAAAACTGTTGACACACTCCATGATCATTAGAATGGAAATTGTACTTAGGTGAACATTTTCCCGAGACCCCAAATATACTTGCTAGGCTTAAGGCTAGGAGTATACAATAGTAACATACGTTAGTATAGACTCCTTATACTAATACAACTCAACTAGGTGATGAGTCTTCATACCTAGGTTCAATGTACTACTTAATATCTAAGTATTTGTTTATACATATTTAGATACAATCAAATATTTTCATGCGTAGCATGATTGTTACATGTATTTGCTGATTCGACAAATATATATATATATATATATATATATATATATATATATATATATATATATATATCTACATACTTGTACATCATCTTGAGCACAGGGTGCTATCTACATTACTACATATGTATACTAGTATGTAACAACCGCCAAATTAGGGCTAGTATTAGCGCCTAACTCTTTGTTAATACATGTAATTAGTTCTGTATTAGGCTAATTTATGTATTAGATTATATGTTGGTTAATATATACAACTTTGCGATTTGATTAAATCGTACGCAACTTAAATAGAATGAAATTCTATTCGGTTAACACGGACGTTGGTGGACAAATGTTTATAAACTAAAATAACGCAATTATGACCGAAACGCTATTTTTATGATAATTAATAATTACCTCGTATCACTCGATCAAAGTTTACCCGATTTAAAAACAAAGGTATTCAAACTTATTTGTAAAATATTTGAATAGAAATGTCGCGTAATTATTTGTATTTAAAACCTACCATTTAAGATGTAAAATAATTATTTAACGTTTAAACGACGGAGAAAACGAACACCGCACGAAGCACGGGGGACGGGAGCTGAAAATGAGGCTTCCACCTACATCATCACCTCCCACCCTTTCTTTTCATTAATTCTCTTTTCTTTCTCTCTCTTCTTTTCTTTCTCTCTAATCACCAAACACACCACCACCTTTCAAAACCACCAAATACTACCACTAAACGCAACCGAATCCACTTGACCGTTTAGAAGAAAACGTTCACCATCACACGATCTACAACTTCATCTTTTCGGATTTTCAATCCGACACTTTGTAAGTTTCCGACAAATCCCGGCATCTCTCGTTTTTGATCATTTTTACTAATTTATGGTTTAAATAGGCTTAATATGTTCATATAAGGGTTGGGTAAAAGATTTGGACCCAACGGAAACCGGAAAACTCGTTTTCGACAAAAATTCCGGCCATCAGACCGCTACGTCGCATTTGGCCAGGGGCCTCTGCGACGTCGCGGCCTACGTCGCATAAAAACCTCAACGTCGCATTAGCGACGCTGCCTCCTACGTCGCATTGATTTGCGAAGGTCGCATCATGCGACGTACATGCCCACGTCGCACCCGACGTCGCTCCCGACGTCGCACCTGACGTCGCACCCGACGTCGCACCTGACGTCGCACCCTACGTCGCACGCTACGTCGCACATGACAGAACCTTGAAAAGTCATATTGTACTAAGTGTCGAACTTACACAACTTCAAATACTTATGTCATACGACTTAACAAACGTCATAGAACATACTTTCTATTACAATTACACTAAATTGCGTTATAAATGATAAACTTTAATTATAACAAATCACCAACGGGCCGTCTACTTTGATACAAACGAGAACGAACCAACATTACACACAACGGGTTGTATGAACAACTAGCCTAGATGGTCTTGCGAGACATCTACTTACTTAACCTTGCGTGTTTAGGCACTAGAAGGTTACGGGTTCGGAGAACCTACTTGCTTTACTACTACTTGCTAGTTACCACTGCTCGACTCAGGTGAGTCTTACAGCCCCACTTTTACTGTTTTACATACGGGGTGAGATACCTAGCAACTGTTTTTACGCATGAACACAATGTACTGAACTGAAAACTTTACTGATTACAAACAAACGCATGAGTTACTTTTATCCACTGAAAGCCTCCTTATCGTAAGTTGTTAGTTATGGACTTAAGCGCGATTACTAGTAGATGGATCCATCTGGGACTGACAATCCCTGTCTGGGGTGGTAGCGCCACCACGTACTGATTTACACGTAGAAACAGACATATTAGTATTTGTTACATATGAGTGTGCGGATAGCACTCACGGGGGTACGTGATTTATTTCACACTACACGGTTAAGCTTCAACTTATGAGCTCATGGCACTGTACTGATAAACTGATTTACTTACTTTGCTGGATAGCAATACGGGTACATACTTGTGGTTCATGACACCTACTTATTACTAAACCTGTGAGATTCACCAACCTTTTTGGTTGACACTTTTTAGCTTTGTATCTCAGGTACACTCACGGAGTAGGATCACTCCAGGATTTCTAGCTAGAGTCGCATGATTTCCAAACTGCATTTAACGGAGATTCCTTAGCATTATCTTTTGTAACTATGGTTATGTAATAGAATCTCCCGCCACATAAGCGGACTCTAGGCTTACATACTTTTGTAACGAAAACCTACGGTTTTCAAACGATTATTAATTATGAAATGTAACTATTTTACAAACGTCTCATTTAGAGGTCGTTTACTATTAATCTTGTGCTTTGTATATTGATTAGTAACACCCAATGTATGCTTCCGCAACTCGTTAAACTTGGGGGTGTTACAGATTGGTATCAGAGCCTAAGGTTGTAGTGAACTAGGTTGCATTTAGTGAGCCTAGACTATGACCATTAGGCAGTATCCCTTATTAGGTATAACCGGTTCAGTGATTACATCATACGAGTTTAATTTAACATAGCCTGATCAACTATGTACAATTAAGCGAAAATGATGTAAGATCTGAAAGGGGTTATGGCTGAACAGGGTACAATAGAAGACTCTGACTTCGAGAGAACCGAGACTTAAACATGTTTATGCTAGACACTCAATAGGCTATATTATATAGGGACTATATGAATATAGGCCTCAATCTTACTAACGCTTTGTCTCAGAAATGGCAAACATCCCATCCGATTCATCTCGTTCTCAATCCGGGTCGCAGAACCCAAGGGTAGCAAGGAGGAACAACAGGTTACCTCGAGCTGGCCCGTACTCCACTCACTTCACCGTGCCAGCCTTAGCTGCTAGGGTGAACCAACACGAGCAACGACTTCGCACCATGGATGTCGTGTTGCAGGAAACAAACGAAAACTGGAGACTTACAGCACTTGAGCGCATCGAACAAGTCTCTGAGAATCACGAAACCACCGTTACAAATGTGGACATTCTTCTCAACAGAGTGGTGGAGATAAGCGTGGAAACCACTCTTTTGAAACACAGACTTGAGGAGTGTGAACAACGCTCACAGGAAACGGAAGAATATACCCGCGGATTGGTACAGCGACTATCATTAGCAGAAGACAACGCCCGACAAGCTAGCAGGCTTGCAAACACTGTGGACCGTCTTGTCACGATGATGGAAAAAATTAATCTACGTTAAAACTAGTGTAGTCTTTATCCTGTAATCTAGTAACTGTCTAAGCACTACTTTATGTTTCAGTCGGATGTGATAATTCCCGACACCTTTTGTAATACATCCGTAGGATGTAACCTTTGAACTAGCATCATCTATCAAATATTTCTTGTTGTTCAACTCATATTAATTGTCATTTTCCATATTGATGTTATGTATTACCACCTTTATACATGTACATCTGAAATACATACAACCTTCTTGCAAAAATCTCATGTATCTTCATTTCTTTTATTGAAGAGTCATGCCGCCAAAGTCAAGACCTTACACGGATGCCCAGATTACCTCCCTCATAACCCAGGCTGTTACTGAAGCCTTAGCTCGGAATACTCCACCAGGTTCCACAAGAAACAGCGATGCCGCTGAAACCTCTGCTGCTAAACCTTGTTCATACAAGGATTTTCAAAACTGCAAACCCTTGAGCTTCAAGGGGATTGAAGGAGCCATCGGACTTATCAGATGGTTCGAAAAGATGGAATCAGTTTTCCGCATCAGCAAATGTGCGGAAGACGACAAGGTCAAATTCTCCACCTGCACCCTTGAAGATGGTGCCCTCTCGTGGTGGAATTCCTATACCCAGTCTGTGGGTATTGACACCGCTTACCTACTCCCTTGGGAGGACCTGAAGAAAATGCTCACTGATGAGTATTGCCCGTCCGAACAACTTCACAAGCTGGACGAAGAGTTCTGGAACTTAAAAGTACAAGGAACTGATATCGTCGGATACACCACCCGATTCCAACAACTTACTGTTCTTCGCCCAGCTATGGCAGGTACTGGGCCCGACAAGATTAAGAAATACATCCGCGGCCTCCCGGAACCTGTCCGGGGAAATGTCGCCTCATCAAACCAAACCACCCTTCACGGCGCCATTCGGTTGGCCCATGAACTTCTAGCCATGAACGAGGACCCAGAACCACCCACTCCATCCTCCAACAACAACAATAAAAGAAAATGGTCCGACAACCACAACAACCACCAAACCAAGAAACCTGAAACCATTAAAGCCTACACCTCCAATACTGATGACAAGGGAGCATGTTTGTCCCTTACTTAGGATCTAGAACGAACCGAGTCAATCCAATCGATGGCGGAAACAACGATTAGATTATCAAACAAACACACGAACAATCAATACGCAATCAATATCAAACGAACGTAATATTATTGCTTATAGTCGATCAGATTACAGAGAATTTCGACAAATTGCGTTTAGGGTTTCGTCAACCCTAAAACAGAAAACACAAATCGTTTTTATACAAAAACTGGCACCTGCGACGTAGCACGCTACGTCGCAGGCCCAAGCCCATGCGACGTCTGCTACGTCGCAGGCCCAATACCTGACGTCGCACCTGCGACGTAGTGCGCTACGTCGCAGGAGTCAGAAATGCTAATCTAAATACAAACTACGAGCTAGACCAACTGACAGACACTAAACATGTACTAACAAACTCCCCCGTGTCTTCAGCTTGGTCTTCAAAAATCTTCTTTAAACCCAGCCCGCAGGAAACTGGCCGTCGGCATGAATTCCATTAGCTACGCAAACAGTAACAACATTGTAAAACTGTTGTGCTAATCGTCTGTTGAATTCATTCTTCTGACCAACTCGAATCCGATTATCATAGAGTTTTCTTAAATCTTTTTCATGAAAATTAATTAAACTCATCGGATCATACAGCCTAAACGTTGCTTGCTTCAAATTCCATATACCTCCAACTTCTGGCCACGGTTCAGAATCTGGAACGAAAGTAATAACCGCTTCGCCAGTCTGCGGATCAAGTTCCCATTTCACAAGTCTTCTCAGAAAATAATAAGGAACTGATTCCAGAGGTATCTCAGTCAAACATTTAGCCGAAGAATAGTGAACTTTAACCAAAGGCTTCCTGGTGACTGGATCAATCTTTTTCTTCCACGTATACCGAGTTCCCAACGTCGGCTTCAATTTCGAATAAGTCTTCGATAATACTTCCCGACGTAGACATCTTTGAATGAACTCAGCATAATCATTCTCGAAAGGATTAATCAACTTAAGCTGAGCTAATCGATTAATCTCTCCTTTTGGCAACGTGCTCAATCTATCAAAGCGCATTCTAAAATACTGAACTCCATCTTCTCTCTTTATCATAAACAGATTCCTTTGACACTTCCAGCTTTTAATTACACCGGTATAATTCCGACTAACCCGGTACACTTGACATTTCACTGGAATAGGAACTGGATTTCGTCCCTTAGGCCACCATTTCTTGTTTCTCTCTCTCTTTTCTTCAGCATATAACTTCTTTGCTGCTGAGTCCGGTGCCTGTGTCTCTGAAGCTGGAGTTGCAGCAGAACTAGATTCTCCATGTCGCGCTTTATCAGGACTCTCGTCTTCACTTGAATCAGATTCAATAATAGGTGCACCATCATAAGTTTCCCCAGATTGTGCATCATCATATGTTTCATCTTCATTCAACTGCTCTTCTTCAATCGAGACATCCTCGTTCATCTCAAAAACATTCTCTGTCTCTTCCTCAGAGCCAACTCCACTAGCCATCCTTTGAATAAATGATAAGTCCGCGAATGAGTAATCAACTGCCAGCGGTCTTGGTTGACCTGGAATATCATCAACAGAGAAATAATCCAAAAGAGAAATATTTTCATTAACGTTTTCAATTACAGGGTTGGGATTTACAGACACAGGTTCACTTGACTCTAAAGTGGGTATCCCAGACCCAGACTCCCCCGAGGCAAGTAACCTGCCTTCCAAAACGTTTACCCTATTCTTCGTTTCCTCAAGCTCTTTAGATTGAACCTCGATCAAAGCAGCTTGTTCAGCAATCTTCTCGTCCTGAGCCTCCAGCTTTTGCTTCATCAGCTGCATATCTTCCATTATCTTTTGCATGAAAGCTGGAGTTGGTTGAATCTCAAAAACCTCCTGTTGCTGTGGATTGACTGGAGCTCGTGTTGACGAAGAGCGACGTACACGACGAGGCGGTTGATAAGTCTCATCAGCAGGATCATCCCCGTCGCGTGTACGTTTTCCAGTATCCCTTGGAGGTACATACTTGCGTCCTTGTCTGATTCGACGCTTAATCCTCAGATATCTGAATGAATCAGAAAGCCTGATACGTTCCATCTCAGAGGGATGCGGAACAGTACCATCAGAATGCTCAGGCGTCGGACCCCCATCCTGAGGTCCTACATTCGCAGTATCATCAGAATCTGAATTCTCAACCGTATCATGCGATGCTGGATTGTCCGAGTCAACGTGGCCGAACTGCTCAATGTTTTCCAGAAGAGCTTCCACGTTCTCCCCCGCAGCTTGAGCAGGAATGTGCTCCCCCGCAGCTTGAACTGGAATGTTCACAAACGGTTGCTGCGGTTGCTGAGGTGCTGGAACATCCATATACTGAGGATCTGGGGGCGGTACATAATTCTCGTCCACAATTGCACCAAATAAGGGAACATCCGTTGCTGCCGCAACCCCTTTCTCAAAACTTGCACAAATAGTGAAAATCCGACTCATCATCGGTGAAATCTTTAATAGCTGATCGGGATCACCCTGTGCCTGAAGATCTGGATGATGACGATTAATGTGCAACTGAACAAAACGTGGATATAAAATCCATTTCTGATCCCCAGCGTTCGCATTATCAACCATAGCCTTGAAGATAAATCCTGAGAAGTTGAACGGCTTGTTGTATACCAATGCTAACATAGCAGAAGCCAGACTTCGGCTCATACCATCCGTTCCACCTTTCCTATTCCCCAAACAAACGATAATCACGTGCATCAGATATCTCCAAACACGCGTGAGATTCGCTTTCCTGTACTGATCAGAGGGAATTCCTGGATATCCTATTCGTTGCATAGCTCCAGTAACAAAAATATGATCAAAACCGATAGGCATATCCGGCTGATCGTTGAGCTGTAAAAGTTCCCGAATGCTCTGTTCTGTAATAGTGATCTCCGTACCCAGAACAGTAGAGACCAATCGTCTAACGTCGTTTTCAGTAACGACAGTTGCGTTCCTCCAAAATGGGTTGATCAGATTTCCAAAAACCACCGTGGTATCGGAAATGACGTGAGATACCCTAGAACGTCTCAAAAATGCAATCATCTGACGATACGGTGCAGCTTTATCAGAAGTGTCAACCAGATAAGCAGTCGTATTGTGACGAGCTTCAAAAGTCAAAGCCATATCTGCAAAAACAGAAACAGATTGCAACTCGAAAAGGGTTAGCAAAAATTTACATTTTTTGGAAAAACCTTTATCAAAATTCCTGGAACTAGCGACGTAGCAACGTACGTCGCATGAAAACAGAGCGACGTAGAACTGTACGTCGCCTAAAATCAAAATAAATTGAAAAGCGACGTAAGCCCGTACGTCGCATAAAAGTCGAGCGACGTAAAGGGGGACGTCGCATTTTGCAATTTATTGTGAATTTAATCACATTAATTAAAATAGCGACGTAGAGTGCTACGTCGCATCGGACGTCGCATAAAAGGCGACGTAGGGAAGGGCGACGTAGGAATTAATTAATTGCTAATTAGAGCGACGTAGGCGACTACGTCGCATCGTACGTCGCACTAACGAACATTCATCCCCAACCCAGAAAACCTATTTGTCGAATTTAGGGGTTATCAAAATTGATCACACAATAAGGTACGCCCTACGATGGTGATTGCGAAAACATAAGTTATAACCATTTTAACATCCAATTGACCATCGAATTCTTACCAAAACCAAAACCCTATTAACCCGTAACACATATATAGCGATTAAACATATAATACACGGTGAAAACAGGTAAATATGGTACCTAAGTGTGCGGAATAACGAGTATATGAAAACTACGTGAGTGAATCGGAACGAAAACAGCTACAAATCACGAAAAAACTCGAAGAATTGCTACGTCGCAAATCGCCGGTTGGTACGTCGCAGGCTACGTCGCACTTGAATAGTGAATACTGTGACGAGTTACGTCGCAGTGGATACTATTTAAAGTCTAACCCTATGTGCGACGTAGGCTGGGACGTCGCATGTGACGTAGAGCCGAACGTCGCAGGCGACGTAGAGCCGAACGTCGCATAAAACAGTTGTGATCCAAATTTGAATTTTTCAAACCGTTTACTCGTTATTTTTAGCAAATAATTTCCAAATAACTCGTGACTTGGGAAAATAACATAGAATAAAAATAAAATAAAATAACTAAACTAAAAAATCTTTTTGGTATTTTCTTTAATTTTACAAAAAATAAAAATAACTAACACTCTATTTTTGGTGACGGAGTTGTTTTGTCTGATTAAGGATCATATCGGAATAACATGCATTTATTAGGAATAGTAAGTGTTATTTCGATCATCAGTATATTTGTCCACTTTAAATTTACTTGGCACATTTAAAACACCTTTTATAAAAATTATTTCAAGACAATTATTGGTATTGTTTGTCCACCTAAACATGTTACATCCGTATTTGTGAGCTAACCTTTATTGTTAGAATGAATATTAATTTTGTGAAACCTATTATATGATATACTGATAAACTTCAGTAAAACAAACACTGCATATTCACACAAGGTAGAGATTACAAGACCAAGTTTATCTCGGTTTTCTCGTAATATACACTTGATATTTATATTTAGGCATACATCAAACCGACTATGAAGATAATAGTGGCCCCAGATCTGTACTTAGTACAACAGAGGGTCCCTTAGTATGAACATAACAAGTTTGAGACTATTTGCATAACTAATGGATTCAGGTCTGTACTTGAGTACAACAATAGTCACCATTAGTTAGGCGAATAATCATATTATTACTATATGCCCATTTTACATTTACATAATTATGACAGTGTATGATAGTACTTCCATTTATCAATTAAGACTTATGTCATACATCAGATAACATTTTTCACAAAGTAATAGACAAGTTTTATCATTACTTCTTACTCACTCACAAACCGGTGTGTAGCATGCCTACCAATACATCGTATGATGAATATAATTTAGATAAAAACTGTTTTAAGTGTGTCAGATAAACCTACTGACACATCCAAGATAAACCTTAAAATTCCATTTTGTGCATGTCACCCGATGTACTATCATATCCCAAGTTGTTTACAGACACAACTTCAACGTCTATTTTAAAAATGTAGCAACCTTGCGTTTTCTTTAATACTAAAGAGCATAAAGAGTGGCTGTTGCGAATTTTTTTATTTTTTATTTTTTATTTTTTATTTTTTTTTTTTTTATTTTTTTTATTTTATTTTTTTTTTTTTTTTTTTTTTTTTAAATTGAATTTAAAAATCTAAAAAAAAATCCAAGTCACAAATCATTTCTTTGACTGAAAGAACCTTAAACCTATTAGATTGACCAGTTCAATGAAACGTGATCGCAAAAAGGCTTTTGTGAAAAGGTCCGCACACTGCTTAAGGGTCTCTATATGTACGACATCTATAAGGTGTTTCTCAAAGCAATCCCGTATGAAGTGGAACCTAAGTTCAATATGTTTGGTCTTAGAGTGCTGTACGGGATTGTGGGTGATAGATATAGCAGCTGTATTATCGATATAAATAGGAGTCATAGAGAGATTGAACCCGTAATCACGCAGTTGATGCTGAATCCAGAGAACCTGAGAACAGCAACTTGCAGCAGCAACATACTCGGCTTCAGCTGTAGAAATAGCAACCGCAGTCTGCTTTTTGCACTGCCAAGAAACTAAGCGTGATCCAAGGAACTGACATCCTCCAGTAGTTGACTTCATATCTATCTTGCAGCCACCAAGATCCAAATCCGAATAGGCAGTTAACTCGAAGTTTTTCTCGTTTGAATACCATAGACCCAGAGATGGCCTAAAAGCGAGATATCCAAAAATGCGTTTTACTGCCTTCATATGAGTCACCTTCGGATTTGCTTGAAATCGTGAGCAGAGAGAAACGGCAAACACGATATCTGGTCTTGAGGCAGTCAGGTACATGAGAGAGCCTATCATTGATCGATAGTCTTTCTCCTTGCAGTCTTCATCGTCCTCATTAGGTCCAAGATTGTGTCTTGCTTCAATTGGAGTGCCGAAGTGTTTACAGTTGAGCAATTCATATCGCTTTAACATGTCAGTGACATATTTTGACTGGTGAATATATATTCCACTATCAGATTGCTCAACCTGTAGCCCCAGAAAGAACGTGAGTTCCCCCATAGCACTCATTTCAAACTCAGATTTCATCAGTCCTTCAAAATCTTTGCACAACTGATCATTAGTTGATCCAAAGATTATGTCGTCTACATAGACCTGCACAAGTAACAAATCCGCTCCTTCCCTTTTGATGAAAAGCGTGCTATCAATCTGTCCTCTATCAAAACCATTCTTCAGTAAGTACGTGGCAAGTCGCTCATACCAAAGTCGAGGAGATTGATGAAGACCATACAAAGCTTTCTTCAGCTTGCAAACATGATTAGGATGCTTTGGGTCTTCAAAACCGGGAGGCTGACACACATAGATCACTGCGTCAACATCTCCATATAGAAAAGCACACTTCACGTCAAGTTGATACACTCGGAATCCTTTGAAAGAAGCATAAGCTAGAAAGATCCGAATTGATTCCAAACGAGCAACAGGAGCGAAAACTTCATCATAGTCAATACCCTCTAGTTGACTATATCCTTGAACTACCAGACGGGCTTTGTTTCGAATAACAGCCCCACGATCATCCATTTTGTTACGGAAAACCCAACGAGTACCCGTCAAGTGAGCACCCTTGGGTAGAGGAACAATTTCCCAAACATTCATCTTGTTTATTTGCTGTAGTTCCTCCTGCATAGCCTCGACCCAAGATGGATCCTTTAAGGCTTGATCAACCTTTTTCGGTTCAATTTGAGACAAATGACATGAATCAATATGAGCAATAAGTCCCAAAAGCTGCTGAGCTGAAGTCTGCTTTGTTTGCTGTCGTGTTTGAACAGATGCATGAGGATCACCAATGATATCATCAATGGGGTGATCCTTATGTATACGTGTTTCTGGTATGGCACCTGGCACAAGATCCACACCCAAATTGTTCAAATCTCCCTCAGTTTCAGGAGTAGCAGCAGACTCAGGAATGACTATCTCTTCTTCTTCTCCTTCATCTTCATGAGAAAATAAGTGAGAGTAGTTCATTGTTTCTTCCACTTCATCTTCTTCTTGAGGTTCCTCTAAAGGAGGCATATTTGGATCATATGGAAGCTCCTTTGTATAGTTGTAAACTGTTTTAGAAGGAGCTGCCGAAGATGGTGGAGTAGGAGATGGTGTAGATGGTGGTGATTTGGTAGTTGTTTTCTGTTGTGTGGGTGTTGGTGAAGGAGTAGGTGTAGGTTGTGGAGGTGTAGGATTAGTCGGTGGAGGTGCGGGTGTTGCATTAGGAGATGGGTCGGATAGTTTATTAGTAACGGGTGTATCTTGAGAAATATCAAGCTCATGAAGTATAGAAACCAACTCTTCCGTTTCATCTTCTTCCGGAATATGGAAAGAGTTAAAGAGGTTTCCATAGTTGAAAAACCAATCCGGACCCGTTCCTTGAGGAGGTTCCGTATACCTTAAACACTTCACTTCAAAATGCTCTTCGATCTGATTCGTTGATTTGTTGAAGACTCTTTTGTTCGGAGAGTTGACTGCATATCCAAGAAAAATCCCTTCAACAGCTTTATCACCAAACTTAGAGACCTTATCTTTTGTAATCATGATCAGGCATGGACACCCAAATGGTTCTAGGAACTGTAGATTTGGCTTACGGTTATTAAAAAGTTCATAACACGTTTTGTTCCTTTTCTTAACCGTGAGTACTCTGTTGAGAACATAACAGGCAGTATTAACTGCCTCAGCCCAGAATATGATTGGTAACTTGGAGTCAGCTAACATAGTCCGAGCTGTCTCGATTATTGTCCTGTTCTTCCTTTCTGCAACTCCATTCTGTTGTGGAGTCCTCGGAGCACTAAATTGATGCTCAATACCTCTTGTAGCGCAAAACAATTCGAGAGTTGAGTTCTTGAATTCAGTTCCATTGTCGCTTCTTATCCTTTTCACCTTCAAGTTGCACAGATTTGCCAACTTGTCCAACAAGTACACCAGAATCTCAGGAGTTTCCCCTTTCGTGGTCAAAAAATAAACCCACGAAAACCTTGAGTAGTCATCAGTAACTACCAAGCAGTAATACCGACCACCAATGCTCTTTGTAGAAACTGGACCGAAAAGATCCATATGCAGTAGTTCCAATGGAGCATTTATGGAATTCACCTGCTTAGACTTATGGGACTTCTTACGTAACTTTCCTTTTTGGCAGGAGATACAGTCATCCGTTAGAGCAAATGACTGTTTTGGAACTCCTAGCACTAGGTCATTTTTAGTCAAGAAATTCATTTTTCGGAAATGAATGTGTCCCATTCGTCTGTGCCAAAGCAGTGAATCCTTTTCAGAAGCCTTAGACAAGAGACACGTATACTCGTTCGATGTCTCAACAGTTCTCATATTCAAAATGTAGGTGTCATCCTTTCTTGGTGCTCTCAGTAACACCCATTCTTCCGGAATGACATACCCAGGCTTCAGTATCATACATTCAGTCTTTCTGAACGCAGTTGTATAATCCTTATCACAGACCTGTGAAACACTTAGCAAGTTGTGCGTAAGCTGTTCCACATAGTTCACATTTTCAAAACTAACATTGCCGTTAGTTAACGTTCCTCTTCCAGAAATAGTTCCCCCAGAATCTCCAGCAAAGGCAACATAACCTCCTGCATGTGGTTTAATATCCACAAGAAGAGATACATCGCCCATCATATGTCGCGAGCAGCCGCTATCCAAATACCATTCGCTATCTTTAACGCGTTCTGACTGTTGCAACACATAAACAAAGGAGATTAGTGAGAAACGGTGACCCAAGCCTTTACAGACTTAGGTCGACCGTGGTCATCAACAATAATCACGTCAGATAGAATTTTATCTTTAAACAAATTAGAATTTTTATCTGATGTGTTATTGTTGACGACTGAAGAGTCAACATCAGACTCTTTACGTTTCCAAACTTTTGAAGATTCGGAAATGGTAATAGAAGTAATGTTGGGCTTTTGAAGTGGCAAAGGTTTTTGCTCAACATTACTTGGTTTCGAAACAGGCTTGGGAGAGTTTGAGTGACGCCTAGGTGGAGATTTAGAAAAAGAGTTTCTATAAACAGATGTCCTAGGCATCTCTCTCCCATATCGCTGATTTGACAGCTTTGGACATTCACGGATTAAATGTCCTTGTTTCTTGCAGTAGAAACAAGAACGAGTCTCAATAAACGGTTGAGGCTGAGGAATTACCACAGGATGTGGAGAAACATTTCTAGAACATGAACATTGAGTACACGTCTTAGAAGATGTTTGTTTTGGATGAGAGGTTGAAGTTGAAGGTTTATCATACGAAACATTTTCATTTACTGATTTTCTTTGCAAAATCTTTACAGGTGACTGTAAAGTTTGTTGTTTCGAGTTTAAAACCTTTGCTTTTCCTTTATTTGGTTGAACCTTAATTTCAGGTTCAACCTTTGAAATCACTTTTTCAGGTTTAAATGCAACCTTCTTAACCTCCGGATACTCCTGATCCGTAATGTCCTCAATCTCAACAATCTCCTCAACACTCACAGGAGATTCATTCTTTACTTCAACATTCTCCTTAACACTAACCGGAGATTCATGCACAGACTTAACAAACTTTGGCAAGGGGTACTCTGGCCGCATGGTTTTCTCCTTTGCCGGTTTGTTATGGTTGGTCTCTTTAGCATCTTTAGCTTTTAAACCATAGAGCTTGGACCAGTCAACTGGAATCTCTTCAAAGCCTTCCTTAACAGGCAGGGGACAACAAGTAGTAGGAGGAGGAACTGAGTTGTATCCCAATCCCTCATTCTTTTTCCCTTTAGTACCATGCTTGCTAAGGATTTCATTGAAGACAACTGTTGAGGAATTTGAACCTAAGATTTTACTCTTATAATTCTCATACTCAGCTTTCAAATCTGTAAGTTCTTTATTTAAAAGTTCAATTTCAACAAGATAGCTTTTAATGGCATCTTCTTGACTAAAAACCTTAGATTTATATTTCTGAGTATCTAACCGATGAGCCTCAAGATGATTTTCATAAAGTTTCTCATTAGCTTTTAAAAAATTATTTGAGTCGGTTAGTTTTTCATTCTTTTTCCTCAATTCAGCTGTCTCTGTCTGATATGCCTTTAAAGATTCAGTTAACTTTATGCATGAAATACAATTTAACGGTTCATCATGTACCTCATTCACAATGTGAGCCATCAGACACTGTTGGTAATGCTGGGAGACAGGCGTCCAATCTTGACTTGTAGGCTCAAAAGCAATCAGGGCATTATCAGCAATCCCTCTCTTGGTAACTTCCGTTTCTTTGGCCTTTGGAGGAGTAGACGGTGTTGTAAATCCCGATGCTGGCATTTTGGGTTTCTCGCACTCCCTGGCGAAGTGACCCAAATTTTGACAATTGTAACATCGGACCTTACTCTTGTCAAATCCAAAGCCAGTCTTTCCATCACCCTCCAAGCTTTTACGCCCTGTCCTCTGCAAAAACTTCTGAATTCTGCGGGTGATCATTGCCACATTCCAAGTCAAATCCATTTGCTCCAGATCGTCTTCATCAAGCTGAGCATAGTCCTCCTTAGTCAACTCCAAAGTTAGATTCGGTTGAGTAACCAAATCCTTGTAAGAGCTTAAGAAAGCTGTGTAGATTGCAGCTTGCTCCTGAATAGCAGGTGAGACTTGAACCTGTTGTTGATTTGAAGAAGGTCCAGTCATAAAAACCGAATGAATCCCATCAGAAGAAGAAGAATTCGATGAAGCATTTGTATTTGATACAAAGGCAACTCCAGATCCATAAGTCTTTCCAGAGTTGATCTGAACACCATACACACTAGGATTCTGAACAGCAGAACCAGACCTAGTTTCTTTCTTCTTAATCTCCATAGCGTGAGCTTGAAGATCTCCTATCAACGTATCCAAAGACATGTTTCCAAGTTCTTCATTTTCCTTTAAAAATTGAACTTTAACATCCCAAGAACTCGGCAACACATCCAGCAGCTTCTTATTTACTTCAATTGAAGGAAAAGTATAACCTCCTTCAAACAGCTCACCAACTAACCGTGAGTACCTTGTGAATAAAGAAGTCATGTCTTCATTAGGAAGGATGTCAAAGATATCGTACTGTTTCTTAATCAGTTCGAGCTTGGCTTCCTTATACTTGTCATTTCCTCCACAACGAGTTTCAATTGCCTTCCACAAATCAAAAGCTGTTTCATGGGTTCTGAACAGCCATAGAACATCCTTGGTTAGACACATTTTGATCATTGAAAAAGTCTTTCTTTCAGTATCAAAATCTTTCTTCTCTTCGGGAGACATAGCTTTATAGGTCTTAGCAGGACGAATATTACGGTATTCCCCATCAGCTAAAGGAGCTACATAACGCTCACGTAATGGTCCCCATAATTCTGGACAATGAAAGTCAATATATTGCTCAACTCGGTCTCTCCAGTATACGTAATCCATGTCCACAGTAAATAGTGGAGGTTTATTACTTGAACCTATATCATTACTTTGTTTAATCATCTCCCTAAGTCCTCTAATATCCTCTTTATCAGCTGCCATTGTAAATACTTAAACGAAAAATCAAACTTCTGATCTTAGCGACGTAGAGAGGTACGTCGCACAAAGAATATGCGACGTAGACGGGTACGTCGCAAAAAGAATATGCGACGTAGATGAGTACGTCGCAAAAAGCAAATGATTCAATTAAGAATCAGAAAGTGCGACGTAGAGAGGTACGTCGCAGAATCAGGCTACGTCGCAACGCAGCGTCACAGAAGACTAATTAAAGTCAAAATAGCGACGTAGAGATGTACGTCGCAACGGTACGTCGCACGAACTAATTAAAGTTCAAAAACACTACGTCGCACGCGACGTCGCAGCTTACGTCGCTTTGCTACGTCGCAAAACGTGCTGAGCAGCAGCCAATAACCCTAAAAACGAATTTTTAAACCTAAAACCAAAACCACGAATGTCGAACGACTGAAACCTTCAAGAATCCCAATAATACTGATCGAAAACCTGTAAAAACACAAAACAAACGTAATAAACACGAAAACTCACGAATATCACGTTCTTTTATATCCCAAACTCGATCCAAATCGCCAAAACGAGCACTTTCTGCTCTGATACCAGTTGTTTGTCCCTTACTTAGGATCTAGAACGAACCGAGTCAATCCAATCGATGGCGGAAACAACGATTAGATTATCAAACAAACACACGAACAATCAATACGCAATCAATATCAAACGAACGTAATATTATTGCTTATAGTCGATCAGATTACAGAGAATTTCGACAAATTGCGTTTAGGGTTTCGTCAACCCTAAAATAGAAAACACAAATCGTTTTTATACAAAAACTGGCACCTGCGACGTAGCACGCTACGTCGCAGGCCCAAGCCCATGCGACGTCTGCTACGTCGCAGGCCCAATACCTGACGTCGCACCTGCGACGTAGTGCGCTACGTCGCAGGAGTCAGAAATGCTAATCTAAATACAAACTACGAGCTAGACCAACTGACAGACACTAAACATGTACTAACAGAGCATACAAGGGAACCAAGCCCTACTGCTCCAAGTGCCAACGACACCACTTTGGTTCGTGTCCCTGTAGCAAGTGTAAGAGATTTGGACACTTGGCTAAGGACTGTAGATCAAACACCACTGACACCAACACCTCGGCACCAAAGACTTGTTATGGGTGCAACGGAACGGGGCATTTCAAGAAAGACTGCCCGAAGCTGAACAACAACAACAACAGGAACAATAACAATGCTCGAGGAAGAGCTTTTGTACTGAAATCTGGGGAAGCCCGTCAAGACCCGAATGTGGTCACGGGTACGTTTCTTCTCAACAACTTGACTGCATCTGTATTATTCGATACTGGTGCTGATAAGAGCTTTATTTCCGACGAATTTTATCCACTACTTGACACTACACCTATTGCCTTAGATTCTAAGTACACAATAGAATTGGCAAACGGAAAACTTATTGAGGCCGACAGTGTGATACCTAATTGCACTCTGAACTTAGATAATGAGCTCTTTCCCATTGACTTGATACCTGTCGAAATCGGCAGCTTTGACATCATCGTCGGTATGGATTGGTTGTCCAAACACCGAGCCGAAATCGTTTGTTTCGAGAAAATTGTACGCATTCCTCTCGTCACCGGTGGAACTTTGAGCATACAAGGGGAGACCGGTGGGACAAGAATAAACATCATTTCTTGCATGAAAACCCGAAAATATTTAAGAAAAGGGTATCAGGCAATCCTCGCACACGTTATGGAGAAAAAGTCGGTGGAGAAGCGACTTGAGGATGTGCCTATTGTTCTAGACTTCCCAGAAGTCTTTCCTGAAGACTTGCCTGGCCTACCGCCAACTAGACAAGTCGAATTTTCTATTGATCTTGTGCCAGGTGCAGCACCCGTGGCACGAGCCCCTTACCGACTAGCCCCATCCGAACTTCAGGAGTTGTCTACTCAATTACAGGAACTCCTGGACAAGGGATTCATTCGACCAAGTTCCTCACCTTGGGGAGCTCCGGTCCTGTTTGTGAAAAAGAAAGACGGTTCTTTCCGCATGTGCATCGACTACCGTGAACTCAACAAATTAACTGTCAAGAACCGTTACCCACTTCCTCGCATCGATGACCTGTTTGACCAACTTCAGGGATCGAGTTTTTATTCAAAGATCGATCTACGGTCAGGTTATCATCAACTCCGAGTTCGTGACGATGACATTCCAAAAACAGCTTTCCGAACTCGCTACGGGCATTATGAATTCCAAGTGATGCCATTCGGCTTAACCAACGCACCGGCTGTGTTCATGGACCTTATGAATCGGGTGTGCAAACCTTACCTTGACAAGTTTGTTATCGTCTTCATCGATGACATCTTGATTTACTCGCGCACTGAACAAGAACACGCGCAACACCTGAAAACCATCCTAGAGCTGCTCAAACACGAAGAGTTATACGCCAAATTCTCTAAGTGTGAGTTCTGGATGCAAACCGTTCAATTCCTTGGACACGTCATTGATAATCAAGGAATTCATGTCGATCCTTCGAAAATCGAGGCTATCAAATGTTGGCAAGCACCTACTACACCGACCGAGGTACGCCAATTCTTAGGACTCGCCGGATACTACAGGCGGTTCATTGAGAATTTTTCGAAAATAGCCCTACCTCTCACTGCACTGACTCAAAAAGAAAAGAAGTTCGATTGGACTGACAAACAGGAGTCGGCTTTTCAACTACTAAAACAAAAACTCTGCAGTGCACCTATCTTATCTTTACCCGAAGGCAACGATGACTTCGTGGTATACTGTGATGCTTCACACCTAGGTCTTGGTTGCGTGTTGATGCAACGAGACAAGGTCATCGCTTACGCCTCTCGACAACTCAAGGTCCACGAAAAGAATTACACAACTCATGACCTAGAGTTGGGGGCTGTTGTATTCGCTCTAAAAATCTGGAGACACTACTTATACGGTACCAAGTGTACAATCTTTACTGACCATAAAAGTCTCCAACATATTTTCGATCAAAAGGATCTCAACATGAGGCAACGTCGATGGGTCGAGTTGCTTACTGATTACGACTGCGAAATCCGCTATCATCCGGGCAAGGCAAACGTTGTTGCCGATGCTTTGAGCAGAAAAGAACGAGTGAAACCACTTCGAGTTCGAGCTCTCGGTATGACCATTCACAACGACCTCATCAATCAAACTCTCACTGCTCAACTCGAAGCACTCAAACCAGAAAACGTGATAAACGAGGCCTTGCGGGGCATGGATAAACAATTTGAAACCAAATCTAACGGGGCCAAATACTTCTCGAATCGAATCTGGTTACCAAGTTTTGGGAACCTGCGAGACTTGGTGATGGATGAAGCTCACAAGTCTAAATACTCTATACACCCCGGTGCCGACAAAATGTACCACGGCATCAAGGAAATGTACTGGTGGCCCAACATGAAATCTGACATTGCAACCTATGTTGGCAAGTGTCTTACTTGTTCCAAGGTTAAAGCTGAACACCAGAAACCTTCCGGTTTGCTACAACAACCCGAAATACCACAATGGAAATGGGAGCAGATCACCATGGATTTCATTACTAAACTCCCGAAAACTTCTAACGGTTGCGATACCATTTGGGTGATCGTTGACCGACTCACTAAATCTGCTCATTTCCTAGCCATCAAGGAAACTGATAAAATGGAACGTTTGACACGGATCTACCTGAAGGAGATCGTGTCAAGACACGGTGTGCCCATCTCAATCATCTCCGACCGAGATGCTCGGTTTACTTCTCGCTTCTGGCAATCACTGCAAAAATCTTTTGGTACTCGTCTGGATATGAGTACGGCTTACCATCCTCAAACCGACGGCCAGAGCGAACGAACCATACAAACACTGGAAGACATGCTACGTGCCTGCGTAGTTGACTTCGGTAAAAACTGGGAAAATCACTTGCCGTTGTGCGAGTTTTCGTACAACAACAGTTATCACACCAGCATAAAGGCTGCACCCTTCGAGGCACTGTACGGTCGTAAGTGCCGATCACCTATCTGTTGGACTGAGGTGGGGGATACACAACTCACCGGTCCAGAAATCATACATGAAACAACTGAAAAGATCGTCGGCATACAAAACCGACTAAAAGCCGCGCGTGATTGTCAGAAAAGCTATGCTGACGTGAGACGCAAACACCTTGAGTTCCAAGTAGGGGACAAGGTACTTCTCAAAGTGGCACCGTGGAAAGGTGTCATTCGATTCGGAAAACGAGGCAAACTAAATCCTAGATACATCGGGCCATTCGAAATCCTTGAAAAGATTGGTCCAGTGGCATACCGCCTGCAACTTCCTGCTGAACTTAGCAGCGTTCACAACACATTCCACATTTCTAATCTGAAGAAATGTCTGTCTGATGAGACACTGATTATACCGCTCGACGAAATTCAGATCGATGATAAACTTCATTTCGTTGAGAAACCTATGGAAATCATGGACCGCGAGGTCAAACAACTAAAACAGAGTCGTATTCCCATCGTAAAAGTCAGGTGGAATTCTAAGCGTGGTCCTGAATTCACTTGGGAACGGGAAGACCAAATGCGACTGAAATACCCACATCTCTTCCCTGATAACGCACCAACCGTGCAATCGAGCTAATTTCAGGACGAAATTCTTTTAACAAGGGGAGAATGTAACAACCGCCAAATTAGGGCTAGTATTAGCGCCTAACTCTTTGTTAATACATGTAATTAGTTCTGTATTAGGCTAATTTATGTATTAGATTATATGTTGGTTAATATATACAACTTTGCGATTTGATTAAATCGTACGCAACTTAAATAGAATGAAATTCTATTCGGTTAACACGGACGTTGGTGGACAAATGTTTATAAACTAAAATAACGCAATTATGACCGAAACGCTATTTTTATGATAATTAATAATTACCTCGTATCACTCGATCAAAGTTTACCCGATTTAAAAACAAAGGTATTCAAACTTATTTGTAAAATATTTGAATAGAAATGTCGCGTAATTATTTGTATTTAAAACCTACCATTTAAGATGTAAAATAATTATTTAACGTTTAAACGACGGAGAAAACGAACACCGCACGAAGCACGGGGGACGGGAGCTGAAAATGAGGCTTCCACCTACATCATCACCTCCCACCCTTTCTTTTCATTAATTCTCTTTTCTTTCTCTCTCTTCTTTTCTTTCTCTCTAATCACCAAACACACCACCACCATCAAAACCACCAAATACTACCACTAAACGCAACCGAATCCACTTGACCGTTTAGAAGAAAACGTTCACCATCACACGATCTACAACTTCATCTTTTCGGATTTTCAATCCGACACTTTGTAAGTTTCCGACAAATCCCGACATCTCTCGTTTTTGATCATTTTTACTAATTTATGGTTTAAATAGGCTTAATATGTTCATATAAGGGTTGGGTAAAAGATTTGGACCCAACGGAAACCGGAAAACTCATTTTCGACAAAAATTCCGGCCATCAGACCGCTACGTCGCATTTTGCCAGGGGCCTCTGCGACGTCGCGGCCTACGTCGCATAAAAACCTCAACGTCGCATTAGCGACGCTGCCTCCTACGTCGCATTGATTTGCGAAGGTCGCATCATGCGACGTACATGCCCACGTCGCACCCGACGTCGCTCCCGACGTCGCACCTGACGTCGCACCCGACGTCGCACCTGACGTCGCACCCTACGTCGCACGCTACGTCGCACATGACAGAACCTTGAAAAGTCAGATTGTACTAAGTGTCGAACTTACACAACTTCTAATACTTATGTCATACGACTTAACAAACGTCATAGAACATACTTTCTATTACAATTACACTAAATTGCGTTATAAATGATAAACTTTAATTATAACAAATCACCAACGGGCCGTCTACTTTGATACAAACGAGAACGAACCAACATTACACACAACGGGTTGTATGAACAACTAGCCTAGATGGTCTTGCGAGACATCTACTTACTTAACCTTGCGTGTTTAGGCACTAGAAGGTTACGGGTTCGGAGAACCTACTTGCTTTACTACTACTTGCTAGTTACCACTGCTCGACTCAGGTGAGTCTTACAGCCCCACTTTTACTGTTTTACATACGGGGTGAGATACCTAGCAACTGTTTTTACGCATGAACACAATGTACTGAACTGAAAACTTTACTGATTACAAACAAACGCATGAGTTACTTTTATCCACTGAAAGCCTCCTTATCGTAAGTTGTTAGTTATGGACTTAAGCGCGATTACTAGTAGATGGATCCATCTGGGACTGACAATCCCTGTCTGGGGTGGTAGCGCCACCACGTACTGATTTACACGTAGAAACAGACATATTAGTATTTGTTACATATGAGTGTGCGGATAGCACTCACGGGGGTACGTGATTTATTTCACACTACACGGTTAAGCTTCAACTTATGAGCTCATGGCACTGTACTGATAAACTGATTTACTTACTTTGCTGGATAGCAATACGGGTACATACTTGTGGTTCATGACACCTACTTATTACTAAACCTGTGAGATTCACCAACCTTTTTGGTTGACACTTTTTAGCTTTGTATCTCAGGTACACTCACGGAGTAGGATCACTCCAGGATTTCTAGCTAGAGTCGCATGATTTCCAAACTGCATTTAACGGAGATTCCTTAGCATTATCTTTTGTAACTATGGTTATGTAATAGAATCTCCCGCCACATAAGCGGACTCTAGGCTTACATACTTTTGTAACGAAAACCTACGGTTTTCAAACGATTATTAATTATGAAATGTAACTATTTTACAAACGTCTCATTTAGAGGTCGTTTACTATTAATCTTGTGCTTTGTATATTGATTAGTAACACCCAATGTATGCTTCCGCAACTCGTTAAACTTGGGGGTGTTACATAGTATACATACAATTATACAAACATGAATACTCAAGTCGGACATGTCGTTGTACTGTCGGCTCAATTACTTTAGCTAGCATGTCGTAGTACTGCTGGCTCTACATTTCACCAGTCGGGATCGTCGTAGTACAGCCGGCTCAATTTCAAACTTTGCTTGCGAGCAATTCGATCGATGCCAGTTAGGCACAAAACGAGATCACGGTAAAGTGATTCAAAACGATGTCACGGTAAAGTGGTCACAAAACGATGCCACGGTATTGCAGTGGGCACAAGTACAATACAATCGATGGATGGGCGGGCTTATGCTCGTGATCCACACACATTCATGGATCAGCGAGTTATACTCGGGATTCACAATAAGTTCACGGGTCGGTGGAGTTTCCACGCGAGGTCGTTAGCTCAATTCAAGTCCGGGTTAGCTTATGCTAACTGGTTAAACGGACACAACAAACATTTTCAATCATGTCCGGGTTAGCTTACACTAACTGTTCAAACGGACACATTAAACGTTTTCAACTATAGTTCTGGGGAACTACGAACATTTTCAAACATGTCCGGGTTAGCTTACACTAACTAGTCAAACGGACGCACTAAACATTCAATCATAGTTCTGTGGAACTACAATTATTTGTTATCTTATGACGTGGTCATACAATTAATCAGTAGTTATAGGCATGTATCGCCTCACGTTTATAGACACAACTACTACCCGATAGGTATCAAGGCATGGATTGCCAAACATATAAATGTACTTAGGTACGCGACTCAAACCGTTTAGGTATGAAATACCTCGAATAGACGTATACACATTGGTGTTACAACTTTAACATGATACTTATCAAAATCGTGGATTTTGATCAACTTTTCAAAACATACAAGGTTTCATACTTTATGTTTTCAACTAACAATCCTATGAACTCACCAGCTTTATAGCTGACTCGTTTTAGCATGTGTTCTCAGGTGCCCAGCAGGATTAGGATTGCTACAAGATTATGCTAGCTCGAGTCGCATATTTTCAAACAATTGGGACTACTCTGCATTTACTTTTGTATTTTCAAATTATGTATTTGGAATTTCTATTAAACTCGCAATGTTGTAAACGTTCTATTTTGGCAAGGTATAATTATTTTCAAACGTCTCATTAGAGTCGTTCATTATGTATCTTATGCTGTGATATTTAATTTGGTAACACCCGACCCGACCGCTTCCGCAAACCCAAAATTTGAGGGTGTTACACCAACACAATGCAAGTCATATCCGAATTGATTATTTTTGACTCGTTAACCCATTTATCAAATTATTTCAAGTTTAGATTGTGAACTTTAGACAAACAAACCTAACTCGACCCACTTCGCAATCCCTAATAATGAAAATTAAAAGTTAAATAAAATTAGATACAAATATCTAATATGGATATAAAATAAGTAATTATTTATCGTTGAATATACTAATATAGTAATTTCTAATTTTTTTCAAATCAAATTGCTCAAATCCTTTATATAGCAGCGGTATATTAACTTTTTATAATAACTTGCATTTATTTGAAATGTTTAAGTGTTGAATAACATATTTAAATATATTATAAATAAATTTTAAGTATTTAGTTGTTATAGTTTAAAATTAAAAAATATAGAAAATAAAAATGAGTTTTAATTCATAAGTAATATATTATTTTTCATTAATACTTATAGTAAAACAATATTGACATATATTTAAAGATTTATTGATGTTTATATAAGTTTTGAAAAAGACAAATACTTATGGGGTTACATTTGTAACCAATAAATAATTATGAATATTAAATTGTGAAATAAATTGCATTTAATTTAAGTGTTTAAAAGTTGAGTAGAATATTTAAAATGGTAGAATAGTAATTTACTGTTTCCCCCTTTAAGACAATAGTTCAAACTCTTTATAATATAGTATAGATATAGATAAATGTACAATAAATAATAAATAAATTTTAAGTATTTGTGTTTTATTATTTAAATTGAAAGATATAGAAAATAAAAAATGATATTGATACTTATATACAAAACAATCTTAACATAGATTTAAAAAAATTTATTAAAGTTTATATAAGTTTTGAAAAAGACAACTATTTATGGGGTTACATTTGTATGTAACCACTAAATAATTATGAATATCACATTGAGTAGGATAGTTAAACGGGTAGAATAGTAATTTACTAATTCTCCCTTTTAAAAAATACTTCAAACTCTTTATAATATAATACAGTATAGATATATACATAGATTGGAACGCTCAAAAAGAAAGCATTTTTTTGGAGGAAGGGAGAAGTGTAATATTCATTACAGAACATCTTAACTTCGTCAATACAAATGTCAAATATTAAATTGAGTAGGATAGTTAAAAGAGTATAATAGTAATTTAATATTTCTCCCTTTAAGACAATACTCCATACTCTTTATAATATAGTGTGTGTGTGTGTGTGTGCGATCGCACACACACACACACACACATATACATAGATCGAAACGTTCAAAAGGAAAGCACTTTTTTGGGGAAGGGGAAGTATAATATTCATTACGGAACATCTTAACTTCGCCAATACAAATGTCAAAATTAATCATTTTACTGGTTAATAGTAATCAAAATCGATGCTATAAGGAATATATTCACGGATAAAATTCATATTTAAGTCATAATATTAGTTGATAAATATGTGTTGAGTTTGTTAACATTCATCATAAAAAATGTTGACTTAACATTATTCACGATGAATGTTAAAACGTAACATTTTCAAAAATATATTTAATTTTAACATTCAGCATAATAAATTTTACCTAATATTCACCAACGATTTTGGATATGATATTCATTAATTGATGTTATAGCCTACAAAAAGAACATTCATAGCCTCGATTTGATCAACATTTAATATTTTCACTTTTTAATTTTTGATATTTGTATTGTCGAAGTTAAGATGTTTCGTGATGAATATTACACTTCTCCCTAAAAAATGTTTCCCCTAGATCATCCCACTTTATATATATATATATATATATATATATATATATATATATATATATATATATATATATATATATATATAAAGAGTTAATTGTTTCGTTATGTATTTGTATGACTCGAACTTTGAAAACTTATATTGTATGTATTGAACTTGTAAATATCGTCTATTGTATGTATTCTTTCCTTTTTAGGTAAGGCTAAAATTGAAAATTTTTCATTTTTGTCAATGCCAAAAAAGAAAAGAGTACATGCAATATACGATATTTACAAGTTCAATACATATAATAGAAGTTTTCAAAGTTTGACTCATACAATAGTAAAAAGTGTAAAATATAATACATAACGAAACAATAAACCCATATATTAATTATACATAATCAAGCTTTTACTTGGCTAGACTTGTAATTCAAACAATGCTTGAGACCAATTGGGCATTGATCAAGTGGTACCGTCACTGCAAACGATCAGACCATACATGTGTGACCGACTACAGGTTAGGGATTCGAATCCGTGCATCAGCATATGTGGATGATTTGAGGACATGTGATTTTTCCAGCGTTAATGCTTCTTGCGGGTGGGGCGGATCGAATGTGTACCCTGAAATATAGTACGGAGTCAGGGGTACCCTCCAAATTACCGAGGCTTAGACACAATAAATCCAAATTTATATATTATGTTTATAATCATATTTGCCTGGCCAATTAAACATGTAATTGTCACACAAGATTAAATTATAGGTGATGATTCATACACCATTAATAAGTGTCCTCACTTCACTAAGTGTGAATTTATAATGTTGTACATTACAACACATCGTTAGTGATATACGGATAATTTTTGATAGTGTACGGATCACTCTCCTTAAATTATATTTACGATGATGATTAGACTCGACCTTAGTGAAAAGAAGTTGCCTTTAAACTGGCCTCTTTAATTTCGTCAATTAAACTTTTGATGATAATTACTATGAAACACTTGGCCAAGTTGTACACAAATTGTCAAAATTGCACAATATTACACGGAATATACTCCCACTTACTATTATTTCATTTGTATACATACCTTGCTTCAATTCTTATCTGTAAAATAACACATTGTAGTTAGAAATAAATCAATTATGTACAAAGAGCCATTTGGTCAACAAAGTCGTTGTAAGTTTGCAAGTTTATATATGTTCCAATTTAAATACGAGAAGAGAGTATGCAATAAGTAAATTAATTTGAATGGTTAATTTCCTTGAAGTATCGGCATTTGAAAAGTACCGATAACATGCACTAACCCAACCAAAGTGACTTTGGTGCTTAGTGTAGAACTCTGATTCGTGCTTGTGAATATTAAAGCTAGCTTTATTAACATTTCATTGTCACATGTTGGATTAAGGTCTATATATACACGTGATAGCTTTAATTTAAAGTTTTCAGCATTGATTCGTTTAGGGGTGTTCACTATATGGACTAAGAGCATACGGTATGCATCACCGTTCAAGGGCGAGAACGCCGTGCGATGGCGTTCTGCCAGACCGTGCCGGCGTTCTCGCAGCGTTTTTTCATCACCGTCCAGATACAAACGCAGAAATCGTTCGACGTTCCTAACTTTTTACCACACCACGGAATCTTCACTTTCAACATTCTCCAGAACATTGTTTACCACACCCTGTGCTCTAACCGATTTGTCCATTCGGACAGAATGGATTGGATTATTTGGTTCGGATAATTTGGTTTTTTGGATCGGTTTGGTTCAAAACCGAATATTTATTTTGGTTTTTGGATTGGTTTTGGTTACCAATGTAGAAACCGAATAATCCAAATTAACCGAATAGTAATATATTTTGGTAATACTTTCAAAATATGTACAAATTAATTAGGTTAATCACTGAATATTATGCATACTTATACCATTATTAACTTTATTCATCCTTTACTGCAAATTCCTAAACTTTACCTTGGTTTTGTCTTGCAAATTATTATATTTTTGTCACGAACTTAAGAAATGTACTAATTAGTTTTGTTTTATAATCAAGTTTTTTGATTTTGTTTGAATGTTTATATTATTAATATATGAAAGCATAAACCGAATAATAATAACCGAATAAACCGAATAGTAATTATGTTCGGTTTGGTTTTTTATTTGTTCGGTTCGCTTCAGTTTCAATTTTTCAAAACCGAAAACCGATCGGTTTCATCTATTAGGTTCGGTTTAAACCGAATTAACCGAATGAACACCCCTAGATTCGTTAGTTAAGTTCTTGAATATATTCAATGACAAAATGTTACAATCTTTAGCTCATTTCGACATTTTTGGATCAGAATTCATAATTAACATTGTTATTGAGCATTATTATTTGTGAATTTATATGATTTCCCTATCATTTTTTTTTTTTTTTTTTGAGTAATAAACTTTGTTGCATTACATACGTTCAATTATGTAGCATTAAATGCCAATGTTTATTTAGGTAAAATAGTGTATATCGGTAACACGTACGTAACATAAATTAATACGAGAGTTAATTGCATGTATGGTTCTTGTTGTTCACACAAAATATTACCGTCGATCATGTACTTTATCTTTTCACCGGTAGTCCTTATAGTTGTTGCGTCCTTGATTCCTCACTCTTAACTCCCCCGTCTATTTGAGCGTTTAGTGACAAAATGTGCCTCTCACGTAAGGGCACAATCATCATTTCCATGTGCGTTTCGAGGGAAGATTGGCGAAGATAAAAGAAAGGGGGGCGTGGAAATGACTGCCTTCGCGTAAGAGGCACATTTTGTCATTTAACGCTTAAAGGGACGAAGGGTTATGGTGAGGGATCAAGCGTGTAACTAGTTCACGAGTGTAAGAACTATCAATGCAAAAAGTAAAGTATATGATCAACCGACGTTAATAGTGTGTGCAATTGACTCTTTATACGAAGAAGACATAACAAATTAAGCAATTTAGCCCTTGGATAAATATTGTGGTACGAGTATATTTTTATATACTCCGTATAAGTTAGTACTCCATTTTTTTTAATAAATTGCTACTCACTCGTCTGATTATTTAATTATTACGAGTACATTCTAAAAATAGTAGGCCCAAAAGTGGAGGTGGGGAGGGGAGGGGAGGGGCGAAACTGAATCTATACCCGCGTAAACTTGCATACGCCTTAACAATTCACATTTTTTATGGTGTTTTTGCCTTTTTGGCCGACCATTAATGCCGGTCCAGCTTTTCTATTTTTGTTCATATTTAAATTTTATACACGTAAATTGAGCTTATCGATTTACTTATATTTTTATACACGTAAATTTGAGCTTATCGATTTACTTATATTTTATCAAGAAGATTTATCCACTACTAGTAGATGACCCGCGTTATTCGACGAAAATAATTTTTGAAAAATCGATCATTATGATTAGTCATTTCATAGTTGATACAAATAATATGTCATAGATCAAGTAAATAATATAATTAATTTGGTGTGATATATATGAAGTAGCGTGTTCTTGAAAATAATTTATTTTTGTTTTTCTCTATTTTATTGTCATTTCTTCTTCTTTTTTAATACTTATTTTGTCCAGATTTTTTAAACTGTGTAATAATAGAAAGTAATTGGTTATGAAAAATATAGATGTTGATTTATGTAATCGGTTAAAAAAAACTGTTTCCAAAATGAAAAATATTAAATGTGTTAAATGTTGACTCTTCCAAAAATACATTACCGTTGACTTTTCAAGTGGTATAATATTATAAGGGTTTAAGATTATCGATCTTCAAAACTACAGACATATTTATACTTTTACATAATCGTGCTACACATTCACACTAGTCAAGTAGTCATTAACTGTAACAAATAATCATTGCAACGTAATCAGTAATATAAAAAGTAAAAGAAAACGTTTGATCTTATCTTATATTAATTTTATATATCGTGATCATTACTAAAATTGCAACAACTTAGCAAAGTTACGAGCCTGTTTTCTTTGAAAGTGTGAAGATAAATTTTTTTTAGAGAATTTTAAAAAATAGTCAACTTTTTAGTTATAAAAGATGAATAAATTTCTTTTTCTTGATTTTTTTTTTAAAAAAAAACTCGAATTTAAACACGTTATTTAGTTTCTTTTAATTTTTTTTTTTGAAGAATTTTTTGTGTGACCAAACGTACCATATATATTTTTATGCAATCATACAGTTTGGACATACATTCACTATATATGAAAGAAATACTTGGCTTTATCAACGATTATTATTGACTTTTCATTTCAAAATGGACCATCCTAGGTACAAAAATGCTAGATGACAAAATGTAACAAAATATATTATAAGTTTGGTAAATCAATTGTAAATTTCCATGGTTCAAGCTCAATGATTTAAAAAACGGTTAATTTTTATATTTTTACTTTTATAATGTACAACTATCTTATGCAAAAAGGAAGTCAATCCTAGTAGGCAAGGTACAAGTCTTTTCTGAATTCGGTTACACCAAAAGGAAACATAAAAGAAACTGTATTTGGTTGTTAGGGTTGCACTAAGGCCCACAACTAGATTTTCTTTAGTCCAAATTCTACGTCTCCAACACTTTCATGTTTTATTGTTTTCCAATATAATTATTTCCCATGTGTTTAGTCTTGGTGTTAGATTAGAAACTCAACTGCATTTTGAGTACTAAAGTACAGACGATTTGAATGCAGATTTGCAATACTACTACAATTATTTACATGAAATGTAGAAGTGTTAAAATACGGTTAATCTGAATCGTTAATCACATAAATGAATAGCTAATATCGTCTCACTCTTCTTTCCTTCAAAATGAAACTGACCCTAAACATTACCTTTATTTATTTCAATTTATTGCACTAATATTATAACGTGAGTTTCCGAAGTTATCATCCAATTATTGTTATGATGGACATCAAACATGACCTTGCTGCATCATTGTATCATAAATCAAATACGAGTATATGATACTATATGTTTTTTGATGTTTCATTAGGCCATCAATAATCATGACCACACAAAATTGACTAACAGGGTTTTAATTTTCAAACTATAATTAATCTTGATTTCAAGGACAACATAGTTTAATCAATTGCACGTAACATTGTGGCGTATATTTCTACCATTTTTAGCAATCGGACTCGTCGTTGTTTATGAATATTGAACGTGTTGAAACACTTGCCTGTAATTGGACCGAAAATTCATTAATTGTTAGGCTATATATTCATTTGTTTATGAAACCGGTCATTGTTAATCTTTTAAATTGTCATTTTTACATAAAAACTGGTAAATAAGTTTTTCATATGTTGCCGAAAAATACAAGTCGCTAAATATATGTAGCCATGTAGGGCATGATATATTTATTTTGAATATCTACAATACAAAATGTATAACATAGAACAATATTTTAAACGACCACCACACCAGTTGCTTTTCAACAAACAGGCCAACATATTTTACATGTACCTTTGAACCTCAAAAAAAACATGCAACTAAACTTTAATCTTCAAAAAACTATAAAGTGACCGGACATTTTATAAAGTCAAAACGTTGACTTTTATTTCAAGCCAAAGACTTATTTTCTCACTTAACTATAATTGTAGGAAATTAGTTCTTCCTACTTAAAAAAGGATTTAAATGAATTCATAAAGAATTCATAAAGGGTGGTGATATATACACCACCACCACATTTTGAACATACATTACTAAATATGTTTTACAGTGTTATAGTGTACAACTCCTTAAAACACATTTGATGATGTATGCTCCAAATGTGGTGATGTACAAATTATCGACCATTCATAAAACCCATAGTTGCGAGGATACAAGTAGCAAGATGGATTATACCAATTCAAAGACAATAACTATATAACCTGAATCATTTGTCTTTTAAAAAGTCAAATGAATTAGGTATACATTCATTGAGCAAATAGCAATGTGCATTTACGTTTAGTATGTTGTACACAAATAATGATGTAGAGAGGAGTGTTGACGAGTTTAAAGACTTGGAAATAAGAAAAATATGTGTTTAAAATTTAATAACAAATAACAAATACGGGACATTTGATGAAATTAATAAGAGGATAACTCGTATGTTGCCTACCGCACATAAGTTTTTTTTTTTTTTTAAAGGCAGTAGTGGAATCACTGACGGACCTTTGGCCCACCCGATCATCTCCACAAACGGTTACTCCCCTGAATCGAGTAACCGCCCCTGAATTCGAAGCCAAGGCGACGCCCTATAGGGGTTGCTCTCCCATGTCTTGGATGGGTATAGCGTCGCAGGAGTCCCCCTCACAACAAGGCTCGAATTCATCACCCCCAGGAAGAAATCATTATGGAAAACTCCCTGACCATTGGGCCAAGACCCCAATGGAATTTTCATGTCCTTGATTGGGATTGAACCCATGACCTACCGTACATAAGTTAACTTCAACTAGTGTAAACGTAAATTAGGTTGATACATATTTAACCCTTCAACTTTTTTAAATATGCCGATTGATCTATCTTTTGTTTCTTCACTTTCTTGCTGCACATAAACATGCGTATTGTTTTTGCATGATATATGGCGGATCTAGAATTTATAAATTGGGGGGTAATTTTTTTTATTATTATTTGTTCAGATTTGGAGGGTAAAATTTATAAAATATCATAAATATCTAATATTGACAAGTTAAACGTCTAAATAATAGAGGATTAAGGTCGTTGTTTTGATGTAAATAGCATATTAGAAAAATCAAATGGAACCAAAATTGGAAAAAATCATATTAGAAAGAAGGACAAGTTAAAACAAAAATATTGATTTTTGTAGGGACTCACCCACTTGATTTTGAAAAAGAATAATCCCCAAAAGTTTAATAAATAAAAAAGTAATATTAGACTAGTTAATAAGCTAGTAACATATTTTTTAATTTCATCAAATTTTTATTTTTTTAAAGAAACAAAATATTCTAATAATACGGTCACTACTATACCTGGCATTGGAATAAATTTGATTTTTCACTTTATATTATAGAGTAGGTTATAATAATCAAAAAGAAATTAGTCATCTCCATCAACTTTAATCTTTTTAAGGATTGAACGTAATTTAATCTAAGAAAATACTTGGCGTTTTCCTCCATCAATCTTCAAGAATTTATAGCTTTTAATTGCACTCGTAGCTTAAAGAAGATAGCATTTTGATGTACCCTCTTCAATTCGTTACTACAAAAGTAAAATCCATTAAAAAGATGGGAGTTTAATGGTTCATGCAAAGTCGGCACATTTTGACCAATTTAAAGATGGAATTTTTTCATTTTTAAATTGAAAAAAAATTAAAAATGTTTGTCTACTTATAATAATCGACTTACACATGTCATAATTCTATTAACAGTGTCGAATCTTGATGTATCTTTTCTCACTTGTCTTCCACTTGTATGATCCATGTCCATTGGTGGTAGAAAGTTGTTTTTATTGTCAAAGGCATGATTGAACACTAAAAAAAATAAATGGATTTCTGCTGTTCCTTCATTCGATCTAGCTATTTGTACTTTACGTGTTAAAGATCGCATGTACAATAACAACCGATGCTTACAAAATGTTATTGAGTTGAAAACCAACAAAAAAAGAAGAGAGGGCAAGAAAGAAAGAAATTAGCTAAGTAAATGAGTGAAGCTACTCGCGAACTATTTAACTCAAACTTAATTAACTCGTTGAAATCTCAATACAGGACGAGATTAAACGAGCTTGTGCCAAGTTTCAAAGGGATCAATCCAAGTTGAAACTCGTTATATCTTGATGAAGCTCATTATATAAACAAATTAAGTTCAAACTGTAGGTAAAATATTTCGTACCCGGATATAAATTCAATATATTATTAATATTTATAAGATGTAACTCACTAGAGTTACAAACAAGTATAAATAAAATTATATAAATAATAAACAAACGAATAAAAAACAATTAAAAGTAAAACACATAAATACGAGAGATAAGTAAGAAAACTTATCTCATAAAAAAGATCGGCGCCTTAACAAACTTATTCAAAGAAGACCGAGGCCCGTGTTGGACACGGTTCCCTTAAAACAGATTCGCCGTCTACACGTCGTCTGTTTCCCAGGGTACAACGGCCGAAGTAGCTTGTACTGCCGGACTTGACTGACACTGCCTGAGATTTCATCGGAGAGTACTAATATCTCCTTTAATAAAAAAGGTTGTGATTTGTGTATTTTAGAATAGAGCCTATACACCTCTATTTATAGTTTAGTTGGTACCTGTAGGTTTGGTTCACCTACCGATGTGGGACAAACTCAAACCCACCAAACTATATATCAAATGTCTAATTTTGTGAATTGATATCTCATTCATATTAGCTCCAATTTGGACACATGATATCTCATATCGAAGCTCTCATCAAGGAGGACACAATACGTAAACAAATATTTATATGTACTATACATACATATAATATTATGTGTCCAAAGTTAGTGAAAACTCACATGGTTTCACTAAATTTTCCAACAATCCCCCACATGAATGAATACCGATTGAAAGCACACTAAAGTTCCAATGAAATCTCAACGGTTGAATCTTGCATAGGATAGGTAGGTGTTACCCTTTGAACATTCCCTTATGAAATATACTTAGTCTCCTAGCTGTCAGTAGACTGCGATGTCTTTGAACTGATCTGTCATTTGTGTAGACGACAATACACTTCACACATGATTCTCCCTGACAAAGTCAAGTCCTCATAGTTGTGTTCATTATGGTCCTGAAACACTAGCCTGGTTCTGCGAGAGCTCTTAGGAATTGCGCCCCCCACATTTCCCTTCGAAGCGACCCCACTTCTCTCTCACATAGGTGATTCTTTATAACTTAATCCCTTGTAGTTATACAAAAATCATTAAAAGCCAAAAGCTTAGCCTCATGTCATTATCACTGTTATTTATTGGAATGGACTAGGAACTTAAATAACTCCCTCAAATGTTTGTTTGGAGGTTTAAGAACTCCCCCACAGTGATCTCCCTTAGATTATACAATTAGGTTGTCCTATTGAACCTAGATCTTGGGATCTCCAGTCAACTAAGTTAGGTTTCCTTCGTATAAACCATATTTTAAAGGGCTTTAGTCTCATTCCACAACATGATCTCTTCTCAACCGTATGGTTGTTGGATCCGAAATGTTATCAATTAACTTTACAAAGTTAACAAAGATAACCTACAAAGAGATCAGTTGTTCTAGTGTTATTATGTTGACTATGACAATCTTAATTAGTCATTACAATTCTCACTTGATTGTAAAGTCTAATGAATCAAGTATTAATTAAATCTATTATCTCAACATATCTCCACTTTAACCTGTAATATCTTTCCACTTGTACAATAGGTAAGTAGGTTGAACATCTTTAACACGATTGGAATTCTTCCATAATATTGCAATACTCTTATTTACTTACCTTCAAATTTATGACTCGTTTTATGGCCCTTGTATACATATTTCTTTATGACATTTGTATACCTCATCCAATCAATTCTAATGATCCTTGTGTACAACACTTGATCAAATAGAATTTGAGTCTTTCCATATCAAAATGCAAGACACCCTCACATTTTTATACTATTCTGGGAAATGTCCTCCCTTTTAATAAAAATGTTTATTATGGTTTCAATTCGTACAAGAAGTATTATCTATCTTGACTTCCCCCACATATCTTGCATATTGTCATCTATCTCATACTTTCACATATGATGCAATTTAAATGCCGTTAGAAAGTAAATTAAAACTTTCTCATATTCAGAGCAATTCTTAGTTATAATCTAGGTTTGACCTAGAAACATAGAATGTAAGCATCTTAATAAAGATGCAACACTCGAATAAGCGCTCTTAAATCCGAGCTCCAGTTTGACAATTCAAATCCCGAGATATTATAACAAAAGATATACATCTTTATGTCTATAGTTCTCTAGGATTTATTTTAACTGAATTCCAGATTAATCATGAAAACAATATTGCATCATTGTCTTAATCAATTTGATTTCACAACATATCAAATTCTTTCTATCACTGAATGACATAAACTGATTTTGTTTACATAATTTCCAAATACAACTTGGAATATTTGACGTTAACTTTAATCACTGCAGATGATTATAATTAATTAGTCTAAGTCTAGCATGCTATAGACTTCAAAGACTTAACCATATGAACGGAAGATGCATCATTCCGACTCATAGCCATTTTGTTACAAGAAATATACTCTCGTATTTCGTGTAATATCAACATTATGTAAAACAAAATCGATTCTGAACTATAATATCCCAAGTACATGAATATTATAACAATCCGAGTTATATGTTCTTATTTACATAATACACGTATTCAAATTTTCATCCAGTTTTTCCATCATTCGAAATCAAACCCAAATATAATTGATATCCGAATTTGCACCAACTTTATACAATAGATATTCCAAAGAAATCATTCTTTCTTGAAGTTGGTGAGAGCAAAATTTCATTATCTAACTGTAATGAATCACGTTATCGCTCTATCATATTGTAGTCAACCCGGACTACCTACCAATACCAATTAATTATGAATATATTCCCGTGGAATGATCATAAATCTTATTGGTTTATCTTGACACTAAACATTGTCAAGACACATAAAATCCTACAATAGAATTGAATTAGATCATTCTATGCTTGGATACCAATGATGATAGATTCGTCTATCATGTCAAATTTCACAAATGTGATAATAAACACATGTATTATTATACATCTTTAATACAATTAAAATTTCATCAAATCAAAGTCATGTCATAAATGTAGAAACATATCTTAATCAAGAACACATTCTATCATGACATGTTAAATGTTATGACTTTAATTATTTGTTAGAAATTTAAACTCAAACCATTTTCTTCTTTTGTCATAGGTCAACCCATGGTTGTTTCACATACTCATTATATATCCATGTCCATTGGTTGATTTAAATGTCACAAAAATATACAAAATATTTATGTTTCAAAATAATCAAGTAATAAACTATAACTAGTTTATTTCATTATTTTAATCCAATCAAGCTTAAATCTGAAATATTATTCTAAAATATTATAATGGATAAATATCAAAACCTAGACAAAACTAGAAAGAAAATTATTTTAGTCTAAATACACATCATCATCATCACATAATACAATGATGTCATCATATCATCTGATATGTCTATCACCTCTTCATCATCTAATATGTTCAAAATCTCAACGACATCCTCATCGGATATGTCATATTCATCTTCATCAGATGTTTAATCGTCATAACTATGTCCCTCGGCTAAACCGATTCGAAACGATCCTCCAACAATACTTCCGCAGGCAAAACCCTATAGGTCCACTTTTGCCTCTGATAATAAATCCATTATCTAGAAGTATGAAGTAGCAATCTGCAGTCAACTTGCTAGCAGATTTAATTCCCTTTGTAATTGAGGAAAACATTAAGAACATCCTCATGAGCAAGGTCTATATTATAGATAACTCAGTTTCTACGGTCACAATTCTCATTACCAATGGACGTCAATAAGTGGCAACAGTCTCTCGAGTGTCTCATAAGTCTTAAATCGGTTTCCACAAGCATGTGGCATCCCTGACATCAAGGACCATCTCGAACACACAATTATACATACATATATGATATAAAAGAACTACATCCATGATAGAGTTCCAATAATAGCCATTTGTGGTCTACAACCCCAGTTGGTGCTCATAGTCCACTATCTCATTACAAAACTTAGAACAATGAATAAAATCATTCTAAAGTTTTATTAAATAGTTAACAAAACTACTTCTATCTTGAGTAGTAGACCGTTTAACATATGTTAACTATTTTCACAAAAGGTATTGAACCTCATAATTTGAATATAATAAATATTCAATCAATCTGTTTGAATTATATTTCTCAAACAACACATGTTCATGGGAGTTGTACACTTCTATTTCTTTCAGAAACTATACGACCCCTCCCTCAAAGTGTCATCACTTTTCTAGAGGGCTTGATCATTAATATAACTAGGTCCAAAACTACACAAGAGTAGTTGCCCCAAACATCACAAAACCATCCTCAAGTATCAATAGTCCTACCAGGATTTTACACCCTGAGATAGTTCCCACAGTAGTTTCATCGCTTTTGTGGTGTAAACTTCAGTACTCCCAAGTTCTCGACATCCACAAACTTATATAACGTTTCATATAAAGGTATATAACTTGAGAAATCAATAACCTTTTATAGAAACAATGATAAACACTACTTCTTCTAGAGTAGTAAGCTACTAGTATATTTTAAAGCTCATTGAAGCAAATAACAAACAACTACCTCTTCTAGAGTAGTATCGTATAATGTTCACCATTTCTATTCAATTAGAACAACGATTTAAATCGTTATAATACCATTACAATCAAACCAAGTTTTGAATTAAACTTCATTAATCGATATGAATACGCTCTTAATAATAATCACTTAACAAAATTATTTAAACCATATAATAATTCTGTTAATAGATCTTGTTCATATAACAATTTCACTTTGGACTTAAACGATGTTTAACATTTCAAAGTCTTAAAAAAAATATCCATCGAATAAAGTGAAATAATATCAAAAGTTACTCCGAATTGAACTTGATTAAAAGCACAATTCCAAATTGGTGTACCGAATTACCCATTAATTAATCTTTCAAATGCTTGCCTCATGTGATTAAAAGTTAACAATTAATTGACATTTACGTAGTCTTACAAAAGAGTGTAGCCATATGTGGTGCTACAATTAAATGTTAACGTTTTGTTACAATTTATCAAACTTGCTATTGAAACATTACAAAACATGAGTTAAAGCAAGTAGAACCAGCTCAGCTGGTTGTGATGCACGGGGTTTCACCCATAGGTCTCGGGTTCGAGTCCTGTGGTGGTTTTTCCTAGGTGAGGCAATATATGGGCTGGTAGTGGTGGCACGATGATACTCCATTACTGGCCCGCAGGTGTGATGTGACAAAAAAAGTCATGTTTTCAAGGCCATTATTCCACACTTTTTGGGCACATCTTTAGTGAAAACATTCTAAAATAATCATTATTTACCAAAATTCACTAAAGTGCTCAAAATATAGACGTTGCTACAAAAGTTAGAAAAAACATCCACGAGCAAAACGGAGCAAATAAGCAGCAACCAATTCTTGCACCCTCATTTATCCTATGATAAACACATTCTAACCTTATGATATGTTGTAATAGGTAAAATCGAGACGAGAAAATCAAGAATCATGCAAATCAGATAAAGAACGGAGAAGACATGACGGTTACAAACTCCTATAAAGTGATTTCGGCTATGCTAAAGTTATACACATATAATTTCAGTGAGATTGGATCCATTAGAAACGTAACGGAATTACGAAGACACAGGCAAAAGAATCAGGTCTAACGGATGCGTAACGAAGGAGATACGGACGTTTTAAGCAACGAACGAAATCAGACGGAAGCCGTATACGGCCTTGCACACCGTATACGGCCCTTCATAGACCGTATACGGCCCTTCATACACCGTATACGTCCCTATGAAGGCCGTATATGGCCCCTGGTACCCCATATGCTGTCCGTTTGTGCTTCGTTTGCTTGTACGTGCGTGCTTCGCGACTTGTACGGCTGATTTCAAGCTTTGCCTATAAATAGGGGGTCACCCCTCCAACATTCAACACACCTCACCATTCCACACATTTCTCCATTTCCACTTTCTCTCACACACACACTCTCTCTCTATTCTCTCTTTCTTTCTTTCTCTCTCTATAAATTAGGGTTTGATCTCGTTAGTTCTCAGTTAGTATTTAACTGAAACTAACGGAGGGGCTACTTTTGTAATAGCGTAGGGAATAGTCCATGGGCTTTTATTGTAATATTGTCAAGGATATTGCGGAAGTTCTGCTTGTACTCTCTCTCTAAACGCTTATTCAATCTACGCTTTATTAACGGGTACTTCTTTCCTTATCTGTTATAATGATAATTCCTTGTGTGTTTGTTATGATGTAGTTAGTTTATATATGTGTGGGGTGATGCTACTTTAAATATATGATTGGGATGATAACATTATGAAACAACGGAGGTAACGTTATACGGATTTCATTTGTATAGCGCCGGAATCATCACTTATGTGTGTAGTACAGAAGGTGGAAGCTATGAAAGTCGTGGGCACAATCCGTTGTGGAAGTAATGATCCCAATTATATTATATAATGAAAACCGGTGATTTATTAACCTTGTATTTATGAATTTCTAAACCTAATCGCCTTTCCTCCAATTAAACGTGGTTAGAACCTTTATGACAAGGAGTCGCGAACCTTGATCAAACGGTCACTACCTATCTATGTTTTCTAAAACTGTAAACATGGTCTGAATTGTGAAGCTGTGGAAATACTATTTAAAACCCTTCGTATAGTACACCGTGAATCAATCAGGGATTTATTGGGAAATAGTGAGGGCTGGTTTATATCATAGATGGTTGGGCTTTAATACAAACTTAGTTTAAACTAGTCTAGAGTGACCATAAAGTATGTGACCCCGGAAAGACCACGGTAAACGGCACTGTACTTCGTGTAACGTTGGAAACACCTCTGGTGGAGTACAAATACGTAGAAGCTAAGGAAATGTCGGTGGTTGAAGACTGTGTCACATCCTGGTTTAACTTCAAAGCTGTGGAAATGCTTGATCGCTGATTAGACGTAAAAAGTCACGTTTTTGAGTACTTAATTCCCACCTTTTTAGCCCCAAAATGGATGAAAACATTCAAAATCAATACTTTTTCACCATAATTCATTACTAAGGCTAAAAATAAGGCGTTGCTTCAAACATCAAGTAAAAAGGCCAAATAACATACAAAATAGAGCATAAACGATACGGTCACGTTCTACAAGCACTTTTTAAGTATTTTACCTCAAAATTGTCATTTGGTTATCTCATTATGATCTTCAGGTAAATACGAACGCGTGCATATAAAGAACGTTGAAAACGGACCAAGAACGAAGAAGATATGGCCAAACGAATTACGATCCAGTGCACAAGACAACGACCAGGGCTACACCACCCCATAAGGGCCGTATACCCCCCCCCCCCCTTAGAGGCCGTATACCCCCCTTACAGGGCCGTATACCCCCTTCTAGGGGTGGTATACCCCCTCTATGGTGCCGGATTCGCCCCGTTTGCTACCGAATACGCCCTATTTGCTACCGAATACGCCCCTTTTAAGGTGGTATACTGTAACACCCTCAAATTTCGGTTTGCGGAAGCGATCGGGTCGGGTGTTACCAAAATTAATATCACAGCATAAGATACATAATGAACGACTCTAAATGAGACGTTTGAAAATAATTATACATTTACCAAAAAGAACGTTTACAACGTGGCGAGTTTAATAGAAAATTCAAATACATAATTTGAAAATACGAAAGTAAATGCAGAGTAGTCCCAATGGTTGAAAATATGCGACTCGAGCTAATAAGATCTTGTAGCAATCCTAATCCTGCTGGGCACCTGAGAACACATGCTAAAACAGGTCAGCTATAAAGCTGGTGAGTTCATAGGTTTGTTAGTTGAAAACATAAAGTATAAATCTTGTATGTTTTGAGAAGTTGTTCAGAATTCACGATTCTGATTTGTATTGAATTGTAGTTGTAATTACCAATGTGTAATTCGAGAATCTAGGTATCTAATACTTAAGCAATTGTGGTCCGTACCTAAGTACACAATAATTGAGGCATACCGAGCCTGAATACCTATCTGGTATGAGTAAGTGTATAATGGGAGGCAATACCTGCCTAAGTTGTAACCAATATAACTGTATGACCACGTCATATGATAGTAAGTAACTGTAGTCCCGCAGAATTATGATTTAATATATGAGGTGTTGCATCTAGCAACAAGTGATTGTAGATCCGCAGATCTATGTTTGAACGTTTGGCGTGTCCGTTTACCCGATTAGCATAAGCTAACCCGGACATGAATTGAGCTAACGGCCTCGCGTGGCAGCACCACCGATCCGTTAACTTATTGTGAATCCCAAGTATAACTCGCTGATCCATTATGTCCACTGCAATACCGTGGTTTCATTTTGTGCCCACTTTACCGTGGCATCGTTTGGTACCCACTGCAATACCGCGGCATCGTTTTTGGAATTGCTCGCAAGCAATTTGTAATTGAGCCGGCAGAACAACGACATGCCCGACTAAGTTGTTTGAGAGCCAGCAGTACTCGACATGCCTGACTAAGTAGATCGTATAATAGTATGTAGATATATATATATGTATGAACGAATACTTAGATGTCAAATTGCACGTTGAACCTAGGTATGGATATTCATCAGGTGACACCCCCACGGTTGGATTACATCCGGAGCTAGAGTCGTCACTAGTTGAGTTGTATTGATATAAGGAGTCTGTACTAACGTGTGATGATATTCTATACTCCTAGCCTAAAGCCTAGCAAGTATATATAACGGAGTCTTGGGAAAATGTTCACTTAAGTTCAGTTCCCATTCTAGTGATAATGGAGTGTGTCGACAGTTTTAGTCCTTAAAGAATAACTAAACTCGTAACAGTATAGATGTTGTCCAGTGTAGGTAGAACTAACTAGTTCTAATGTATTCAATGATATTGTCCCGCGACAATATGGCCAAAAGATTGTGATAACTAAATCAAGTTATGTGTTGGTAATCGTTTTCCAACGACCTAACCGGGTACGATTGCAACCTATCTAGGTTAAGTATTGATATTATTCTAAAACAATATTACGGGTGTAATTCCTAAGTATTACACATTTCGTATTACATACAGTAATATAAATAGTTGTGAATTATAAACGATTGTTAAAATGATTTGAAAACAGTAATTGAGCATGTGTTTCACCCCGAAAATAGTAAAACAGTTGAAAGAGTGGGGCTATGAAACTTACCTGTGAGTTGTTAGCGATACGATGATACGCGCGTCGTCCGAATGGTAACCTTCTAGTGTCCTAAGCACGTGAGGTTGTATAAGTATGAGACAAATCAGTTTGTCTAAACGAGTTGTTCATGTATGCATTTGTTGTTGAAGTCTGGGAATGGTGTACGGGGGTCCGGGGGCAGCGCCCCTGGTAGCGGGGTCCAAGGGGTGGCAACCCCTGGCGGGGTCCAAGGGGCAGAGCTCCTGGCTGGGGTCGAGCTGCCAGGTCAGCTTGGAAAATTTTTATTTCTACTACTTTGCTTTAAAGAAAACACATTCGAAATCCAAATTCGGGTAAAATCGAGTGGTAAATTTTGGTTGTCAATACTTAGTGAAAAACATAGGTTTTTAAGGTTCTGCGACGTCAGAGGCGACGTAGGGTCTTGCGTCGCTATGTGCGACATTCGCAAGTCAATGCGACGTTATGGGCTACGTCGCTATATGCGACGGTGGTAGGTTATGCGACGTTGGTTGCGACGTTGACTGCGACGTCGCAACACTGTTTTTGGTCCCTGCGACGTTGTCGTCTGGTTCGACGGGTTTTTACCCAAAATCAAGATCTAACTCGTTTTTGACCAAATCTCGTTGATATAAAGCTAATACATGCTATATTAAGTGTTTTTATGAAGAAATAACAAGGAAAAAGTGGAGAAATCCTTACGATTCGAATTTTGAAGGTTTGAAGATGATGATGAACTTGATGAAGAAGATAAAGATGATAATGGTGATGATGGTTGCTTGTTGTTGCTGTTGATGATGGTGACGACGACGGTGGTGGTGGCAGCCGGTGGTGGTGGCCCGACGGTTGGTGGTGGTGATGGGTGGTGGAAGGGTTTTTAGAGAGAGAGGGTAGAGAGAAAATGGAGATAGAGAGAGAAAGTGAGAGGATGAGAATGGGGTGGAAATGGGGAGGGATTTGGGTTTTTATTTGAACTCAGATCCCTAACTATTGTACTGTGGTCTCCAACCACAGCACAAAATGTCTGTGATTTTATACCTGATTAAAATGTAGATTTATTACTTTAAATCTAAAATTTTGTTTATGTTATTTTGTAAATATTTTTAATAAAAATATTTCACTTGAACTATAAAATGTAATTATTCAAAGTTTAAAATCGGCGCGAAATTTGACTTTTTGACCGGGTGTTACATATACCCCCTTTATGGTGTCGAATTTCATAGCTAGGGGGTGTATTTCAGTGTTAAATTGGGAGCGAGGGTGTTGAGTGTAAATTTGTAATTTGTATGCCTATAAATAGAGGCCTTAACCTCCTCATTTCTCATCCCTCATTTTCCATTCTCTTTTCTTTCTCTCACTAGAATAGTTAGTAGCTTTCTCTCTCTAGCACTACTCTTAGGAGTTAGAGGAGAAATAGTAGGTAGGTTCTCTCTCTAGTCTCTCTCTCTAGCTTCTCTCTCTAGGGAACTAGTGAGAAGATTAGAAGAGAACCTTTTCTTTAAAATAGCTATGTAATTTAATTAGTAGAGGCTAGCGGTTGTAATGCTTGGATATTAATCGAAGAACTACAAGCTGTTATTCTGTTCGCATTACATATCGGTATTATCTATCCTTTCTATTATTAATTCGTTATAATGTTCTTGTTTGATGTTTGTGACCTATTAATGATAGAAATGTTTATTGGTATGCTTTGTGATTAGCTACGTTGCTTGTATGTTTGCCATGATTTAAATAGTAGTGATGATGTTAATCTAAATATACAATTGGGATGATACCAAACAACGGAGGTAACGTTATACGGCTTTCATTTGTATAGCACCGGAAACATCACGAATGTGTGGAGTACGGAACGTGGAAGCTATGAAAGTCGTGGGCACAATCCATTGTGGAAATATTATTCCCAATTGTTATAATCTGAAAACTATGTCTGTTTAACTCTTTCATCTATGATTATAAACTGTTCATCAAACTATCGTCTTTCCTCCAATAAACGTGGTTAAAACCCTTAAAGACAAGGAGTCGCGAACCTTGTTCTGAGGGTAATTAATTATCTGTGCTATCTATGCATGGTCTGATTTCGAAGCTTTGAAAATACCGCTAAACCTAATGTATAGTACAACGTGAAAAAATCAGGGATTTATTGGGTAATGTTAAGTGAGGGCTGGGTTTATATCATAGATGGGTACGCTTTAATACAAACTGAGTTTAAACGGGTTCAGAGTGACCTGAATTTGCAACATGTGTGGAACACCGTAAAACGTCCTACTACTTAGTTTAATGCTGGAACCACCTCTGGTGTAGTACAAACGCATGGAAGCTACGGAACGGCCGTTGGTGTATACACCCTAACTTGCATTAGTGCGCAAGGCATGGAATGCCGTAAAATGTCCTAGTACCTCGTGTAAGTGTCGGAACCATCCTTTGGGAATGGTTCCCATACACCCAAGCTATGGAACGGACGTCGGTGTATACATTCTGAGCAGCACTGGGTCATCCACCAGCTCTGAGCCTAACAAACCATCGATGAAAAGTTAACAGACGCTTTCCGAATTAGGTCTTAAATGCTCTATTTGAATTAGAATACTTTATGGTATCAAAGAAAGGTCAGAAATTAAATATCGGTCTGTTACCTTATTCATGCGCCCAGGAGTTAACTCCAAGAAGGGTCACTTGTCTTCACAGACAGTGTTGGGGGTAGAGCAGCCTGATCTGATCAGAATCATGACAACCTAATACTCAGTGACATGCTATCTGGAGAACCAAATAGTAGGGTGCTAGTGTTTACACCATAAAGTACCTAAAACAGTAGAACACAAATACTTAGAAAGAATGTTTTAAAATCCAAACATCATCTACGCTATCCTAAATCATGGTGAACCTCGTCTTTGTTATCCTTAAGTGTTACATATCTGCTAGCCTCCCTTTACTTTTATGATTTCTTAGTTTATAGTAGTTTAAATATATAAAAACAAAAAACAATTACCCTCCAATCTATCAAAACCCTAGCTTAATTACTAAGTTATCCGAACGAGCTCTGTTTCAATTCTACCGTCGTGAGGAACGACCCTGGATCATCCTTACCGCATACTAGTATCAGGTATTCGTACCTAGTAATAGTGGGTGGTTCGGAAGGTTTTGGCTCCCCCCGACTATTATAAATTTAAAACTACCATCTGGTGCAGCCGCCTAGCGGAGAGGTCCTCAACGACAGGAAGCGATTCCTGAACCAACCGCTGGGCGTACATCAAGTTTTTGGCGCCGCTGCCGGGGACGGTAGTACGATTCAGAGCTTGTTTAAACAAATTTAGTTTTTAAGCGATCCTTTTTTACTTGGATTCACTGTCCTTGTCAAAAGTTACTTTCTGCCAGTAGATTAGCGTATTTAGATTAAAATTAGCGTAGCTTAGAATAACTTCCCTCCATACTACAACTTTAATTCTAAAAACATTCTTCTTGTGTTGTCTTTACTAATAACTTGGAAATGGCTACTATACAACAACTAAGTGATCAATTAGATGGTCTTGCTAAATCAATCCTAGATAGACGTAGAAGTGATGCCCACATACATAACGAATGTCGAAGGTATGGTATGACTTATTCGGATAACATAGGGTATTTAGATCCTCAATCACAATACCAAAATAACCCTTATGATGTCCAACAATCTCAATGCCAAACTTGCTATCCTGAACCATTCAATGTCTACCCACACTCATCTCACCCTGTACTCGAACCACAATCGTATGAAAGTTCTAACTTGAGAGATATGCCCACCGCTTATCTCGGCAGTTATGCTACTCTTTTACCTTCTTACAACCTACTTGAACAATTAATGAAAGAACAAGAAGACATGCTTAGACGATGTACTGATAAGCTGTCTGAAATGCAAACACTAGTCCAAGTAGGAAGTAAGGAAATTAGGGATCAAGTCACAACTGACCATAGGCTGCAGGAAGATGAGAGGCACCCACACACCACATCTACACTTAAGAAATACTTTTATTCTCATGAGTCCGGTTGCAAAACTCCTTCAAATCCTATACCTACCCAATCTTCTAAATCCTCACTTCCGCCCATTCTTAACCTATCTACGTCCGAGACCGACGAAGAGTTCATTCTAGAAGAACTCTCTGAACCACTGCAACTCGAAACTACTGGCCAGGGTGACGAGTATGATGAGGTAGACGAAGAGATAGAGATAGATGTCTCGGAGGTGGAGATTTACACAGAAGACCCAGCTTCAGAAGGACAGGAGGAATACACACCATTTCTGAGAAGTGATTTCATTCCAACTCAAACTGATGTAGTTGACAACATCCTGCAAAAAGTTGTGGTTGACAATGTCCCAACTATCTTTTCGAATGAATCACTCCTTGATCTAATAGACTTTTTCACTATCTTAGAGGAACCAAGCCCCCAAGTAATCGATGAGAATGTTACTACAAGATTGGAGACGTTAATGGACTTTGTCCCACCTCCATGCCCAAAGTATGATATTCTCATCAAACCAAAGACCATAGGAAGCAAGGTGGGTTCTGAATCATGGTTTCCCTTCAAACTATCTCTCCACCATATAATGTCTTTTACATCATGGAGAGGTGAGGATTCATTTGACCAACCCATTCTGTCAATCCAACCCAAGGAGGTATTAGAAGTTGAGAGACCTGTTATACCTCCAGTAGAACAATTCCCTCACTTCGAACCATCTTCTTATATTGGACATACCCTACCCGTAACTTTCCTTAAACTCTTAGGTATGTACCAATATTACCACTTGTGTCTACTGATGGATGCAAGGAAACCCCTAGGATTGCCTGAGAAATAGTGATAGAGTCAAGCTAGTGACTCGAACAAAAAAAAGCGCTACTCGGGAGGTAACCCGTGTCTAACATAGTTTTGGTAATAGTTATTAAGTATTATGCTAACCCAATAAGTAGAAAATGAAACCCTAAAATGAATGTTCCAAGTTTTCTTTATTTTTATGAACAAATAGGATGGTTTGCAAAATTACTTCATTAAAAGTTAAATTTTTGTCAAACCTTAAAACTTCCTACTCCACTTGTTTGAACTTTATTGCAAAATTCAGTTTTCACCATTATTTAAAATCTCAAGTTCTTAGTATCCCTTTCACTCACATGGAGACCTACTAAGTGTTAGGAGCCTTAGTCATCTTACATACCCACTGGCATGTTTCGAACATTTGAGGTACTTACATATATTTATGTAAACATACATGAAATACTAACGCTTAATATGATATCATGATCTGTATGTCAATATGTGTATTATGCTCAAACTCGTTTAAAAATGTGTGCTTTGGATATCTCTATACTTGGCTACCTGATTCAACTGATAATACTAGTATTTCCATATCTGCTACGGTGATGCTTTGGGCAACTAACGCTTGTAAGTGTGAGATTAGACTCCAAGTCGTACACTGATTTGTTTTATCTTCAAAGTATTCACTTTGATAGTTTTTTCGCAAACTAGTGAATCTTTGATTTGGAGGATAATCACTTGTTTGTTAGATCACGTTTGCTTGTTCTACTTGTACAAATGCCTAACGAACAGGGAATGATGCCTATGGATGAAGAATCTTTGAGAATAATGGAAAAACAACAAGGGGAGCTTACAGTTCATTAAGATTGGAACACTTTTGAGCATTGCTTTGCAGGGGAAGAGATGGCGCTTTCAGACACGTATATGATTTCTAGTTGATCAAGGAGAGGCTTATACTCTGCCAGTATCCGGAGGACGCCATCACTTCGCTTTATTTTCTACAATCTATCCAAGTCGAGCTCTCGACTATAACAGCAGCGCTTCTCGGGAGGCAACCCGTGCAATAAGACGTGTGGATGATTGTGAATGAATAAGTGAAGTAAATCTCTGAATTGTTGGAATAGTGTCGAATATCATAACTAATTGGTGAGACTATGATTAATGGTAAAGTCCTTTTTGGGTTGCCCTCATAAACAGTTAAGAGAAAGATGAAGGATAATATTAATAGTATTAATATTATATTTAATTGTTTAATTAATTAATAAATAGTTTATTAATTAGAAAATTAAAAGTAATTAAATTAGCGGAAGATTCCAGAAACTGGATCCAACCGCCGGTTGGAAGGTCCAACCGCCGGTTGGGATTAGGGTTACTGAGGCGGTGGAATCGCAGACTTGGAGAAGAAGTCAAACAACTCCAACCGCCGGTTGGAAGGTCCAACCGCCGGTTGGGAGTCGAATTCAGCAAACCTTAGGGTTTCTTCTGCAACTATAAATAGGGACAACCTATACCTTCATAATAAAAAGTTTTCAAGTACGAATTTTTGAGGGTTTCGAAAATTCGACTTTCTCTTGGGTTTTTGGGTGTGAAGCATTAGAGGTATTCTACTTTGGGTACTTGCCTCCAAGTAACGAAGCTCTGCTCGTTGGTCTACGCGCGAGAAATAGGTTTTCTCTTAAGGTTAGTGTTTTCCTTATATTCTCTTTGTTCAATTTATTCATTGTACTATGTTGTTAAAGTTAAAGATCCCTTAGGGTTTTAGTTTCCTAATTGCCTTAGATTATTTAAAGTTTTGTTATTCCGCTGCGTACATAATAATCTAGTTAGGGAATAGAAAACCCAACATGAATATCCTTCACACTTGGATATACCTCAAAAATATTTTCAAAATATTTCAAGTAACAACTCAACTTTGCAAAATCACTTGCTTAGATAAATAGGAAACACTTTTCAAAAAATTAGTTCATATGTTTCGAGCATTCGAGGGACTTGCATACTACTTTTATGCATTATGCTCAAACTCGTTTAAAAACATATGTTCTACAAAATGATTTGTAATAGAAAACATCTTTTCATTCTAAAACAGTGATGCATTTTCATTACAAAAATATGGAGTTAAAAGGTATATCCAACGTGTTCACACTTAAGAGATTGATTCACAAATGATGGTTGAAATGGAAGGCAAGGTCCTTATTTAAAGGCAAATCCCCCTAAAAGCTGAATAATCCTCAAGCAAGTTGACGCAAAGAAAGACTTTTCTTCTTCTCGGCACATATTCAGATCTTCAGCTTTAGCTATTTGGGGAGTTTCTTCATCCTTTCTCTGTTTTTATCTTTTTGTTCTACGTAGTACTATTAACTAATAAAAGTAATCTATACCATATCCTAAAGCTTATTACTAAGTGTGGGATTCCAGCCCAAAACTATAACACCCCTCATTTACAATATCAATATAATATTAGACACACGGAAGCGTAGGAATTTTAACCATATTTATAATTACACATACTATTAATTTACATCAAAAGTTCACAACTTTAAGTTACATCAAAGTGAAGCTGTTCCAAACAAAACATAAGTCGGGGTATTATATAAAACAAACTGGTTTAGTACAAAAAGGATCAGAGTAGATAGCTGTCAAACTGTCCTCGCACCATAAGCATCCTATTCCTGCTACTCCTTAAACTACAAAATCTGCAGGAAGTAAAGATGAGGGATTAGCACATAGCTAAGTGAGAGAGTTCAACACCCAACATTCAACTTAGCATAACCATTAATTACAACAATCAACAACAACTTAATAATGAGGATCGGTGGTTCTGGGGATAACCATAATACCCGGGCGGCTCCCCAAGAACTCTTATCCAACCATATCCGTATGGCCATACGGACGAGACCGATAGCTAGTGGTTATCCTACTCAGATACAGTTCAATACACACAACATATGAAGCATATTCCTGTATCATTCACACAATAACCAACTAACCCAACCAACAGTTCATCAACTTGTCGACCTCATTGGCAACCAATAACCAAAGATCACATATAGCACATAGTGATACAATCAACAATAACTATTAAACAACTCTATAATCATATCTACAATTACATGTTGTAATCAAATGATTACAATTAAATTAAATGGTGAGTTTGAATCCACTCACCGATACCTCAGAAGTCACTACACTCAGCTTCTAATCACTGAGTCTTTGGTGTATCTGAAACATCACACAACAAACAAATTAGTAACTTGTTCCTAACTAATAATAGTTAATTTCACAATTCAAGTTACAATAAGTAACAATAATAACTATTTGTATTATATAACTCAGGTTCATAAACTATCATAATCATCAAAATTTAACAGACAAACGCGATCCGGACTAGGCATGGTGGGATCGCGTTCTTCAGTAGAAAAAGTTCTGTAACCGAAAAACACTAGCAAACGCGATCCGGATATTCGGCCAGGATCGCGTTTCCAAGGCCAAATCCTGACTGGGACATTTTAACACTAGTGAACGCGATCCGGACTCTATGCTGGGATCGCGTTGAGCTACGTTTCAGCTCAGGTACAGACCTGCAAACACCCAGCTCGAACCTAATACCATTTTTGATCATTCAAACTTAGTTCTAAGGTTATAAACAACTGAAATAACACCACATATCATCATATTACAACAATTTAACATCCTTCAACTCAAACTACACCAATTTCATATTTGACCTAACTAAACTTGAGTTCATGAAAATCAAATACTTACACTATGATGATGAGAGTGATTGGAAGAAGAAGATGAACTTGTAATCACACAATCACAGCCTTGATTCTTCTAATCTTGTTAATGATTCTTGATTCAACTTGAAATTATTTGTTTAAGGTTTTAGGTTTCACTAGCTTTGAATGAAAGGGAATGGAAAGATCAAGAAAGTGGTAAAGTGACAAATAAAAGAGTCGGCCTCTATTTTAACCGACTCATCACCTTGGGTATTTTATACCCGTTCTAAATCTATTGTCTGGAACCTAAAAATCAACTGAGAGAAATTTATTTTATTATACCGTCAACTTCAATATTTTAAAATAAGCAACATTTCACTAACCACAATAAGTCCTGAGACCTATTTTACCACTTTCACAATTAAACAATTATATCAAATAAATTTCTAAAGCAATTAAATACTCAATTAAATAAGAAAAATACCAGGCCACTGGAGAGGATGTTACAAATCTCCCCTCCTTAAAGAGATTTCGTCCCCGAAATCTCAACATCAACAAACAATCCAGGATATCTGGATTTCATCAACTCCTCGGTCTCCCAGGTCAAATTAGGACCTAAACTATGTCGCCACTTTACTAATACCATAGGAATTTGTTTCTTCCTAAGTTTAGTAATCTTCCTATCTAGGATTTCAACAGGTTCTTCAACCAATTTCTGAGTTTGATCAACTTTTAACTCCTGCAAAGGAAGAATTTGCGACTGGTCTTCAACATTGCATCTTCTAAGATAACACACATTAAAAGTGTCATGTATACCAGCAAGTTCAGGTGGGAGATCTAATGAAACAGACTGCTCATTTACAACTTGACGAACTTTGAATGGCCCAATATATCTAGGCGCCAACTTTCCACGTTTTCCAAAACGGATTACACCCTTCCATGGAGAAACTTTGAGGTATACTAATTCACCTTCAGAAAATACAACTGGTCGCCTTTTCGGATCTGCATACTGTTTCTGTCGGTCGCGAGCAGCTTTCAACTTTTCACGTGCGATTGCAACTTTGTCAGCTGTCATTTGTACAATGTCGGGTCCAGCAAACTGTTTCTCACCGGCTTCCAACCAACATGTCGGTGTTCTACAACGTCGACCATACAACATTTCATACGGAGGCATGCCAATACTGGAATGATAAGAATTGTTATAAGTAAATTCAACCAATGGAAGATGAGAGTCCCATGAACCTCCATATTCCAAAATGCAAGCACGAAGCATATCCTCTAAAGTTTGAATTGTACGTTCCGACTGACCGTCTGTCTGAGGATGATAGGCAGTGCTAAGATTTACACGTGTACCCAACTCTTGTTGCAACCCTTGCCAAAAATGAGAAACAAAACGAGAATCTCGGTCTGACACAATTGACAAAGGTATACCATGTCTAGTGACAATTTCATTTATGTACAACTGAGCAAGCTTAGTCAACGAGGCAGATTCGCTAGTAGCAAGAAAATGCGCGCTTTTAGTCAACCGATCAACTATGACCCAAACCATGTCATTACCTCGATTTGTGCGAGGAAGTTTAGTCACAAAATCCATCGTTATATGTTCCCATTTTCACTCGGGAATTTCCAACTGTTTCAGTGATCCGTACGGCTTTTGATGCTCAGCTTTAACTTGGGCACAAATATGACAAGTACCAACAAATCTGGCAATGTCCGTTTTCATTGTAGGCCACCAGTACAATGGTTTCAAATCATTATACATCCGAGTACTTCCAGGATGAATAGATAGTCTAGACTTATGTGACTCATTCAAAACTAAATCACGAATATTACCAAATAAAGGAATCCATACTCGAGATTGATAAGTTAATAATCCTCTCGAATCTTCCACCAATTCATCTTTTCTTTTCAACATGACTTCGGATTTCAAATTAACATCTTTCAAAGCTTCCATTTGAGCAACTTTAATTTGAGAAATCAAGTCAGAAGAAACATCCACTCTTAAGTAATAAATTCTATCAGAAGTACCCTTTCGACTTAAGGCATCAGCGACCACATTAGCTTTGCCTGGGTGGTATTTAATTTCACAGTCATAATCCTTGATTAACTCTAACCACCGCCTCTGTCGCATATTCAACTCTTTCTGAGAAAACACATACTGCAGACTCTTATGGTCAGTACAAACAACACATCTAGTACCATATAAGTAGTGTCTCCAAAGCTTTAGGGCAAATACAACCGCTGCAAGTTCCAAATCATGTGTTGGATAATTCCGTTCATGTGGTTTCAACTGTCGAGAAGCATAGGCGATAACTTTATCTCTTTGCATAAGTACACTACCCAAACCAGAATAAGAAGCATCACAGTAAACTACAAAATCATCTGTACCATCTGGTAAGGCTAAAACAGGAGCTTGACACAACATTTGTTTTAAAGTCTGGAAAGCATGTTCTTGTTGATCAGTCCACATAAACTTTTCATCTTTTCGGGTCAACTTAGTTAATGGACCAGCAAGTTTAGAGAAGTCTTTTATGAATTTTCGATAATATCCCGCCAAACCCAAGAAACTCTTAATTTCTGAAGCAGACTTTGGGGCGTTCCAATTCATTACGGCCTCAACTTTCAATGGATCAACTTTCACACCATCATTACAAATTACATGACCCAAAATATGAACTTCTCTAATCCAAAACTCACATTTAGAAAACTTGGCATAAAGCTGTTCTCGTTTCAACGTTTCTAGAGTCAGTCCTAAATGTATAGCATGCTCAGCTTCAGATTTCGAATATACAAGAATATCATCTATGAAGACAATAACAAATTTATCCAAAAAGGGTCGACAAACACGGTTCATTAAATCCATAAACACTGCAGGTGCATTCGTCAAACCAAAAGGCATAACCAGGAATTCATAGTGACCATACCTGGTCCGAAAAGCAGTTTTAGAAATATCTTCATCACGAACACGAACCTGATGGTAACCCGACCTTAGATCAATTTTAGAATAAACTGAAGAACCCTGCAACTGATCAAATAAGTCATCTATTCTGGGCAGAGGGTATTTATTCTTTACTGTTCTCTTATTCAGTTCTCTATAATCGATACACATACGAAAAGACCCGTCTTTCTTTTTAACAAACAACACCGGTGCACCCCACGGCGAAGAACTAGGTCTAATGAAACCTTTATCCAACAACTCCTGTATCTGATTCATCATCTCACGGATTTCAGATGGAGCTAACCTATAGGGAGCTTTAGCGATAGGCGACGAGCCAGGAACAAGATCAATACGGTATTCTACTTCCCTAACTGGTGGTAAACCAGGTAATTCATCAGGGAACACCTCTGGATATTCACAAACTACCGGAACATCTAAAACAGTTTTCTTTTTAAGTTTGGTATCAACTACATAGGCTAGATATGATTTACAACCTTTGGATAATGACTTCCTAGCCTTCATCATAGTGATCAAAGGAAAAACCAAACTATCCCTTTCTCCTCGAGCCACAACATATGACTTTTCAGAGATTGGGATCCTAATCAACTTCTGATGACAATCAATGCTAGCTTTATTCTGACTCAACCAATCCATACCAATTATCACATCAAAACTAGGGATTGGCATCAACAAGAAAGAAATAAGGAAAGTCTGGTCATCAATCACAATGTTAGCTCCAGTTACCGATGTGGTAACCGGAACCAACTTACCACTAGCAATTTCTACTTCTACAGGCTTGGTTATCACTGTAGGTACTAATTTCAACTTGTCACAGAAATTCATAGATATGAAAGTACAATTAGCACCCGAATCAAACAACACACGCGCCGGTACAGAGTTTATAAGAAATGTACCAGTTATAACATCGTCAGTGCGCACAGCCTCATCGACTGTCATCTGAAAAGCTCTACTGGTTGCTGGTGGAGGGTTTTTACGTTTCTGACCTGTAGATGCAGAGCTCCCAACCGAACCCGACCCCGACTTCCCTGCTTCCGGACATTGACCCACTCGATGCCCCTCTTTCTTGCAAGACCAACACACAAAATTTGGGTACCGACAACTCTTTATCTCATGACCCAGTTCTCCACATTTCAAACATTTATTCGTTTGTACAGTACAAGGCCCATCATGCCTAGATCTACACGAACCACACCAGTTAGAACTGCCCGACGACCCACTTTTACTAACATACTTCTTATTCTGCCGACTGCCCTGAGAACTTGACTTTCCTTTGCTAGAAGAATCACCTCTAGACTTTGCAGCATTATCTCTAGATCGTGCTTCACGAAAACCTCTAATATCACTGTCAACCGATCGTGCAAGATTAAAAGCATGTGATAAACTATTAGCCAATCTTACAGTAGTACGGTAATGATGAGGTAAGGTATCTACAAATTGTTCAATTCGAGTTTTATCATCAGGAACCCAATGTTGAACAAACCGAAGCTTTTCTGTAAATTGACCTATTAAATCATCAATGGTCATATCATCTTTCAACTGAAGATTCACAAATTCTCTCCTAATCCGTGCCATGTCAAAATCAGAGCAGTATTGATTACACACTGCTTGGTGAAAATCTTTCCATTTGATAGAATCTTTTTGTTGTTCGGTTAAATGACCTGTCACTGAATCCCACCAAACCATTGCTTCATCCTTCATACACTGGACAGCAAACATAACCTTGGATTCTTCCTCACAACGAGTCACACTAAATTTGCGTTCCATATCTCTTAACCAATTTAAGGTCACAGTTGGATTTGTACTTCCATGAAACACCGGTGGTTTACTCGACATGAAAGTTTTAAAAGAACACACCTTGCTAGTTTGAGAAGATGGACTAGCACCAAGGACAGAAGTTTGTTGTTGAGCAAGTAGTCTAGCTGCATCTTCCTCAGCTTTCTTTTTAAATTCTATAAGAATTATCAACTCATCCTCCATTTCGTGTATATACTCATCCCTATTTGCTTCTTCACCACCCATATGAGGGACACCCTCTTGATCATGTTGCTCAGTATTTGTTTCAAAAGGCGGAGCTTCAATCCGGGAAGCATTATTGGGGTTGGTGGTCGGTTGCTCATTATCTGCCATTTCTGAAATCAACACAACACTTGAAATATATTAATCGTTAGTACCTATCAACTAACAATTATCAACAATGCTAAATCCCATAACTAGAAAAGTTTGACATACCATGCTCCAGTTTTGGGATTGAACATTCTTCAATGCTCAATTAACCCCAAAACCACGCTCTGATACCAACTTATAACACCCCTCATTTACAATATCAATATAATATTAGACACACGGAAGCGTAGGAATTTTAACCATATTTATAATTACACATACTATTAATTTACATCAAAAGTTCACAACTTTAAGTTACATCAAAGTGAAGCTGTTCCAAACAAAACATAAGTCGGGGTATTATATAAAACAAACTGGTTTAGTACAAAAAGGATCAGAGTAGATAGCTGTCAAACTGTCCTCGCACCATAAGCATCCTATTCCTGCTACTCCTTAAACTACAAAATCTGCAGGAAGTAAAGATGAGGGATTAGCACATAGCTAAGTGAGAGAGTTCAACACCCAACATTCAACTTAGCATAACCATTAATTACAACAATCAACAACAACTTAATAATGAGGATCGGTGGTTCTGGGGATAACCATAATACCCGGGCGGCTCCCCAAGAACTCTTATCCAACCATATCCGTATGGCCATACGGACGAGACCGATAGCTAGTGGTTATCCTACTCAGATACAGTTCAATACACACAACATATGAAGCATATTCCTGTATCATTCACACAATAACCAACTAACCCAACCAACAGTTCATCAACTTGTCGACCTCATTGGCAACCAATAACCAAAGATCACATATAGCACATAGTGATACAATCAACAATAACTATTAAACAACTCTATAATCATATCTACAATTACATGTTGTAATCAAATGATTACAATTAAATTAAATGGTGAGTTTGAATCCACTCACCGATACCTCAGAAGTCACTACACTCAGCTTCTAATCACTGAGTCTTTGGTGTATCTGAAACATCACACAACAAACAAATTAGTAACTTGTTCCTAACTAATAATAGTTAATTTCACAATTCAAGTTACAATAAGTAACAATAATAACTATTTGTATTATATAACTCAGGTTCATAAACTATCATAATCATCAAAATTTAACAGACAAACGCGATCCGGACTAGGCATGGTGGGATCGCGTTCTTCAGTAGAAAAAGTTCTGTAACCGAAAAACACTAGCAAACGCGATCCGGATATTCGGCCAGGATCGCGTTTCCAAGGCCAAATCCTGACTGGGACATTTTAACACTAGTGAACGCGATCCGGACTCTATGCTGGGATCGCGTTGAGCTACGTTTCAGCTCAGGTACAGACCTGCAAACACCCAGCTCGAACCTAATACCATTTTTGATCATTCAAACTTAGTTCTAAGGTTATAAACAACTGAAATAACACCACATATCATCATATTACAACAATTTAACATCCTTCAACTCAAACTACACCAATTTCATATTTGACCTAACTAAACTTGAGTTCATGAAAATCAAATACTTACACTATGATGATGAGAGTGATTGGAAGAAGAAGATGAACTTGTAATCACACAATCACAGCCTTGATTCTTCTAATCTTGTTAATGATTCTTGATTCAACTTGAAATTATTTGTTTAAGGTTTTAGGTTTCACTAGCTTTGAATGAAAGGGAATGGAAAGATCAAGAAAGTGGTAAAGTGACAAATAAAAGAGTCGGCCTCTATTTTAACCGACTCATCACCTTGGGTATTTTATACCCGTTCTAAATCTATTGTCTGGAACCTAAAAATCAACTGAGAGAAATTTATTTTATTATACCGTCAACTTCAATATTTTAAAATAAGCAACATTTCACTAACCACAATAAGTCCTGAGACCTATTTTACCACTTTCACAATTAAACAATTATATCAAATAAATTTCTAAAGCAATTAAATACTCAATTAAATAAGAAAAATACCAGGCCACTGGAGAGGATGTTACAAAAACAAACACTTGAGAAACATTTTCTTACATGTTCAAACTCTAAGTGTGGGATTTTACTTTCAGTAAAATCTCCACTTAAGAGAACATTAGGGACAATGTTCCTCTAAGTGTGGGATAGCGGTATAGAATATCGTAGATAGATTTTTTTTATGTCCAAATAGCAACTCAGAAAATGTTCCTCACTTTAAAGTTTGATCAAAATTTTTCAAAATTTTTGCGTAGAACAAAGAAAAGCATGAGCTATACTTCGACAGTAGATAGCTACTCATTCAGTTAGCTCTGCTTTTTCTTTGAATTTTAATATTTCTAAGAGGGACCGTTTTGAATATGAGTAAGTTATTTTGGAAAATAGTATAAATAAGGTAGGAATTTCTCAAATTAAGAAATGATAATCTTAGAGGCAGCGCATGACTAAGCACATACAACCCATATTAATTGTAGTGAGGTATCTTGAGCCTATAAAGCATTCATTTTAAATGCTTCACTATTCATTTGTTGTGTGTGCCGATGTATGCATTTCTGAATTAGAACTTGCTCCTGGTATGCATTTCGAGACCATATTGGTGAGTACCGTACGCGGTATAGTTGCAATTAGATGATCTTGACATTCCCTAGGAAATAAACCCATTTTCTCATATCTCTTCAAGCCTAACCCTGCCGATACTCACTTTTAGTATCGATGATCCGCCTAGTAAACCCTGTTGAGCCTTAACCTTTTCGTTTCTTGAAAACCCTTTATTAAAACCCCATCCACCTCCATACCCACCAAAAATATTATCTTGGAATTTTTAAATTTTTGAAAAAATGTTATTTAGGTATTCTTTTTGCTTTCACTCAAAAATCACAAATTTCGTGTTTTACTTAAAATATCTCGTGTGCGTTTCCAAGATCAAAATCTCAAAAAGATCGAGAAAGTCTAAAGGTGTGAAAAATTGACACCAAGTAAAATTCAAAATGTCAAAAGATTGAAAAATGAAAATAAGAAAGGATCTCAAAAGGAAGTAAGAAAGAAAAATAAAAATCCCTTAGAAATTCCTTGGCAAAGAAATTCTAAGCCAAAAATAGAAATAAAGCTAAGTGCTTCAAATCTCTCAAAAACTCCGATCTCTGAAAAATATATATTCCGTGTGTTTTCAAAAAGATAGAAGTCAAAATAGCTATCTTTTCCTCCTTACCGTTATCCGTTTCCGTTTTCATTAAAAAGCGTATCTAAATAAAAATTTTCTTGAGTTTAAAAGTCCCAAGATAAGCATACCCTTTAAACTTAAAAATACCCATTATCCATACCCTTTAACCCTCACTTCACACTACAACCCGATGAATGTCTTGGGATAATTAGCATCGTCCTCATCTAAGTGGTGGAGATTTGATTCTCGATCAAGCCTATGACGATGAATGCTGCATGACTGGCTTTTGAGCGATTTCGTTTGTTTAGAATGATAGGAAACCCAATACACTTTTGAGTGAATTAAGTGACCACCTGGTGAGATTGCCTAAGTCATGTGTATGCCAAAGATCACGAGAATCAGAAGCATGCCCAAAGATATTCATTTCTTAATTCGGGAACAATTATCTTATTTATCTCAATTTTCTGAAACAGGTTGCTCATATGAAGAATAGTTGTTCAAAGAAATATTTTAATTCGCAAAAATCGGACTTTAAACATCTTTTTAAGTGAGGATAGTTGAAGTGTTGCTTTGAGGACAAGCAACGTCTAAGTGTGGGATATTTGATTTGACGTAAAAAGTCACGTTTTTGCGTACTTAATTCCCACCTTTTTAGCCCCAAAATGGATGAAAACATTCAAAATCAATACTTTTTCACCATAATTCATTACTAAGGCTAAAAATAAGGCGTTGCTTCAAACATCAAGTAAAAAGGCCAAATAACGTACAAAATAGAGCATAAACGATACGGTCACGTTCTACAAGCACTTTTTAAGTATTTTACCTCAAAATTGGCATTTGATTATCTCATTATGATCTTTAGGTAAATACGAACGCGTGCATATAAAGAACGTTGAAAACGGACCAAGAACGAAGAAGATATGGCCAAACGAATTACGATCCAGCAAGCAAGACTTACGATCCAGTGCACAAGACAACGACCAGGGCTACACCACCTCATAAGGGCCGTATACCCCCCCCCCCCCCCTTAGGGGCTGTATACCCCCCTTACAGGGCCGTATACCCCCCTTTTGGGGTGGTATACCCCCTTCTAGAGGTGGTATACCCCCTCTATGGTGCCGGATTCGCCCCGTTTGCTACCGAATACGCCCTATTTGCTACCGAATACGCCCCTTTTAAGGTGGTATACCCCCTTTATGGTGTCGAATTTCATAGCTAGGGGGTGTATTTCAGTGTTAAATTGGGAGCGAGGGTGTTGAGTGTAAATTTGTAATTTGTATGCCTATAAATAGAGGCCTTAACTTCCTCATTTCTCATCCCTCATTTTCCATTCTCTTTTCTTTCTCTCACTAGAATAGTTAGTAGCTTTCTCTCTCTAGCACTACTCTTAGGAGTTAGAGGAGAAATAGTAGGTAGGTTCTCTCTCTAGTCTTTCTCTAGCTTCTCTCTCTAGGGAACTAGTAGGAAGATTAGAAGAGAACCCTTTCTTTAAAATAGCTATGTAATTTAATTAGTAGAGGCTAGCGGTTGTAATGCTTGGATATTAATCGAAGAACTACAAGCTGTTATTCTGTTCGCATTACATATCGGTATTATCTATCATTTCTATTATTAATTCGTTATAATGTTCTTGTTTGATGTTTGTGACCTATTAATGATAGAAATGTTTATTGGTATGCTTTGTGATTAGCTACGTTGCTTGTATGTTTGCCATGATTTAAATAGTAGTGATGATGTTAATCTAAATATACAATTGGGATGATACCAAACAACGGAGGTAACGTTATACGGCTTTCATTTGTATAGCGCCGGAAACATCACGAATGTGTGGAGTACGGAACGTGGAAGCTATGAAAGTCGTGGGCACAATCCATTGTGGAAATATTATTCCCAATTGTTATAATCTGAAAACTATGTCTGTTTAACTCTTTCATCTATGATTATAAACTGTTCATCAAACTATCGCATTTCCTCCAATAAACGTGGTTAAAACCCTTAAAGACAAGGAGTCGCGAACCTTGTTCTGAGGGTAATTAATTATCTGTGCTATCTATGCATGGTCTGATTTCGAAGCTTTGGAAATACCGCTAAACCTAATGTATAGTATAACTTGAATAAATCTGGGATTTATTGGGTAATGTTAAGTGAGGGCTGGGTTTATATCATAGATGGGTACGCTTTAATACAAACTGAGTTTAAACGGGTTCAGAGTGACCTGAATGTGCAACATGTGTGGAACACCGTAAAACGTCCTACTACTTAGTTTAATGCTGGAACCACCTCTGGTGTAGTACAAACGCATGGAAGCTACGGAACGGCCGTCGGTGTATACACCCTAACTTGCATTAGTGCGCAAGGCATGGAATGCCGTAAAACGTCCTAGTACCTCGTGTAAGTGTCGGAACCATCCTTCGGGAATGGTTCCCATACACCCAAGCTATGGAACGGACGTCGGTGTATACATTCTGAGCAGCACTGGGTCATCCACCAGCTCTGAGCCTAACAAACCATCGATGAAAAGTTAACAGACGCTTTCCGAATTAGGTCTTAAATGCTCTATTTGAATTAGAATACTTTATGGTATCAAAGAAAGGTCAGAAATTAAATATCGGTCTGTTACCTTATTCATGCGCCCAGGAGTTAACTCCAAGAAGGGTCACTTGTCTTCACAGACAGTGTTGGGGGTAGAGCAGCCTGATCTGATCAGAATCATGATAACCTAGTACTCAGTGACATGCTATCTGGGGAACCAAATAGTAGGGTGCTAGTGTTTACACCATAAAGTACCTAAAACAGTAGAACACAAATACTTAGAAAGAACGTTTTAAAATCCAAACATCATCTACGCTATCCTAAATCATGGTGAACCTCGTCTTTGTTATCCTTAAGTGTTACATATCTGCTAGCCTCCCTTTACTTTTATGATTTCTTAGTTTATAGTAGTTTAAATATATAAAAACAAAAAACAATTACCCTCCAATCTATCAAAACCCTAGCTTAATTACTAAGTTATCCGAACGAGTTCTGTTTCAATTCTACCGTCGTGAGGAATGACCCTGGATCATCCTTACTGCATACTAGTATCAGGTATTCGTACCTAGTAATAGTGGGTGGTTCGGAAGGTTTTGGCTCCCCCCGACTATTATAAATTTAAAACTACCATCTGGTGCAGCCGCCTAGCAGAGAGGTCCTCAACGACAGGAAGCGATTCCTGAACCGACCGCTGGGCGCGCATCAATCGCACTGTACACCGTTAGTACACCTAAAGATCTGGAACACTGTGGAAATGCTTAATTGCACTGTACACCGTTAGTACATCTTGGGTCCGGAAAACTGTGCAAATGCATAATCGCACGGTACACCGTGATGAAAGCTCTAGACTAAAATATAACCATTAATATAAAGTTAATAGTTACCAAACCAAGTCTTAATCCTAAATGTCTTGTTTGACTTCGTTGTCCCCGTAGTGTTAAGAAAGGTCGGAACCTTAGTGGGTATGTTACTCTATCTCATGCACCCAGGAACTAACATTCCAAGAAGGGTCGTTACTCCGTCACTGGATAACGTTGAAAAGTTGAGCATCCTCCTCCGATCAGACTCAATTTGGCCTAGTATTCAGTGACATACTGATTGGTCTCCCCAAACAGTAGGGTACTAGTGTTTACACTACGAACAATTAAGCTCAGATAAGACACAAACCTTTAAAAAGACGTTTTCATATCAAAACCCTAGCATCACCCGCATAAGCTAACGAAGTCATAACAAACACATCTCCTCCATACTGATCTCATCCCTATTTATGTTTTCCATTTATTTACTTTTTATTTAATTGCTTTAAATTATGGATCTAAGTAACATAAACCCACTCAAAACTCTATTTTAAAAATTCCATTACTAAAATAAACAACTTGTCTTGATACTCCCGTTTCACAATACGATTAGCTTGAAGAACGACCCTAGGTCATACTGCTGCTATACAGCTGTAGTAAAGCTTAGGTCCCTAGCTCTATAAATTTAAAACACCCCACTGCCGTGTCATCCTTCCGTTGCGTTGACGACCGTGTCGGATTGAGGCGCGACAAGGTGTTATTTGCCGTTTCCAAAAAAAGCAAGTAGAATCTTCTTGTTCCAATAAATTAAAGTTATAAAATATGAAATCTAACTTGTTTCATATATTAACCAAAATTATAAGTCTGTTTATTAACAGAACCATACAATTTCGTTTGACTCATCATCCCAGTCCCAATCATATACGGTTATCGAAACTAAATCACACATAATCCGTATTAAAAATTGTTCACAGTATGTTTTAAACAACGCTTTTAAAATTTGTTTCATACAATTCGTTTTCCAAAAGAAACAAACAAAGTTTCTATGAAATCATGTTCGGATAATATTTAACAATCTGTTTTAAGTTTGTAGGTAAAATATTTCGTACCCGAATATAAATTCAATATATTATTAATATTTATAAGATGTAACTCACTAGAGTTACAAACAAGTATAAATAAAATAATATAACTAATAAACAAACGAATAAAAAACAATTAAAAGTAAAACACATAAATACGAGAGATAGGTAAGAAAACTTATCTCATAAAAAAGATCGGCGCCTTAACAAACTTATTTAAAGAAGACCGAGGCCCTGCGGAACCAACAATGTTCTCTTCAACAAAACAATAATAATAATAACAACAACAACAATAATAATAATAATAATAATAATAATAATAATAATAATAATAATAATATCATTAAGTTTTATCTTAATGGTATGTTTAATGTTTTATTTAATAGTTTGCAACCTTTGATTTGTCTTAGACTTTTGATTAGTCTTAGACTTTTCAAATTCATAAGTTATTAGTCTTTTTTTAGTCTATATTAAGGCTTTATTATGTAATAGAAAAAGTTAGTTTTTAAGATCATATAAAAGTTTATTTTCTCTCAATTTTGTGTTTGACAATTGAGTTGAATTATCCTAGCAACGGTATTCTTTGTGAATCAACGTTTGTTGGAAGAATTATTCCTGGTATTCATAGGAATCAACAGGTTTAATTTGTTATCCTAAATTCCGCACTGCATCAGTTGGTATCAGAGCCGAAATTCCTGTTAGAAATGGCAATCTACGATGTTTATGAGGAGTTCGAGAAACCCGATGAACGTGAGATTTTGTTTATAAACAAAATTCTCTATGGCAACTTTGAGTTTTCAGGTTATGAAGATATTGAAGATGTATTCCATTCGAGTTGTAACAACAAAAATGACAATTATAATGCCATTATTGACGAAGACGTAGATTATGAAGCTACAATGGCCACAAAGCTTTCAATTGCTAGGAATATTTTTTATTTGGAGAAGGATTTGATACTAATTTCTAGTTCATTCAAGAAGTTCTTGTCTGAAAATGAGGAATGGTTGAAACAGTATGCTACTTTTTGTTTCTTACGAGATTTCTTTGACCACAACAACTGTGGTGCATTTACTCGATTTACGAAAGACACGCTTGAAAAGCTCGTGTCCCAAGACAGCTTGCAATACGACATTATATGCTACCATTATTATATTCAATATCATTTGCATTTACAACTCTCAGAATCAACAAGTTTAATTTATTATCTTATTTTCTCACTACATCAGTGTTGAACACGGTTCCCTTAAAACAGATTCGCCGTCTACACGTCGTGTGTTTCCCAGGGTACAACGGCCGAAGCAGCTTGTACTGCCGGACTTGACTGACACTGCCTGAGATTTCATCGGAGAGTACTAACATCTCCTTTAATGAAAAAGGTTGTGATTTGTGTATTTTAGAATAGAGCCTAGACACCTCTATTTATAGTTTGGTTGGTACCTGTAGGTTTGGTTCACCTACCGATGTGGGACAAACTCAAACCCACCAAACTATACATCAAATGTCTAACTTTGTGAATCGATATCTCATTCATATTAGCTCCAATTTGAACACATGATATCTCATATCGAAGCTCTCATCAAGGAGGACACAAATACGTAAACAAATATATATATATATATGTACTATACATACATATAATATTATGTGTCCAAAGTTAGTGAAAACTCACATGTTTTCACTAAATTTTCCAACACAAACTTCATATATCGAGATCGAAAAGACTCGCGAGTATGGAACTATGGATGAACTTATCATTTATATACACTAATAATAATAATAATAATAATAATAATAATAATAATAATAATAATAATAATAATAATAATAATATTGTGTGTAATAATAAACTACTACGTGGAGTAATAATTTGTACATAATATGTGTGCGAGACCTTAATTTGAGTCTGTAAAATGTTTTATGAGACGAGTTCGAGCTTGTCAATTACAACTCTTTACAACCATATTAGCCGGTGAATTGTGTTATTAAATATAATTAAAAAGAAAAATAGTGAATTAGATATTTGAAGGAGAAGAACGGCGAGTGTCAATTTTGTATAATGTAAATTTGTTTTTCATTTTAATTATACCAAGAGAAAATTATCAAATGGTTCTTGTAGGCTGGTAGCATTACCATATATGGGTAATGTTACACAAGGCTACTTACGTAGACCTAAAAGTAGTTATAATTTTTTGATTGGTTGAATTTTTTCTCTTTCTTAATTTTATCCAATCAAATTTTCAAATCTACCAATCACAATTTTAGGTCTATATGTAGTCATTTAAATTTAGGCCAACCAATCATTTTCCAATACTTGATGCAAAATATATGAATGGATTAAGTTTTAAATGTATTTTCATTGGTATAATTTTTATCAAGTATTTTATTACACAAACAAAAATATTTAAAAACAATGTTAAAAAAGAAAGATTTTAGAAAATCAAAACTGGACAATAATTTTGATACGTGAGTATTAAGCAACTAAATTCGCAAAAAAATTGACCCAAATACTGAAACTGTTACATACGGTGTACCATATAGACTAGTTTATGTAGTTCACACTATGGGTATGTTTGGTAAAATAGCTGTAGGCTGTAAGCTGTAGCTGTAGGTTGGAGCTGTAAGCTGTAGCTGTAGGTTGGAGCTGTAAGCTGTAGCTTTATTCGTATTAAACTGTTTGGTAAACTAGCTGTAGCTGTAACTTTGAATTGTGAAATGACATGAAAGGACACTAATTTATATATAGATGATAAGCATATCTAAATAATAATAATTCTAATGAATAATATTCATCATATAAATAAAGCACTATATCATTTGGTTAACATAATAGTTATTTTTTCATATAAAAATAAGATTAAAATGGATCAAATAGCAAACTGAACTATAATATGCACTTAAAGAATTATTGGCTATGTACATTTCATACCGTTTGTAGCTAAATAATATATACTTATAATAAGAACACAAGTATTAATATCATAATGTCAGCTAGACTATTAACGAAAGTAAGTTTTTAATATAAAAGTTTTAAATTCAAGTAACAACAAGTGTAGGTTGAATAGATGTGTTACGTATTTCTTACAGCTTTGCACTATATTTTTTAATGAAGTTATTATTTATTATTATTATCTTAAATTATATATAAGAATCACATGATGATGTCATCAAAAATCTGATCAACCAATAAAATTACTCAATTTCGTCCAATTAGCTAAATTATAGGATTTAGTAACATCAAAAATCATTAATTATTTATTATATAAAGAAAATTAATTATGATATTTATCCAAATAGGTATTTGTAATACATTAGGACTATTATCATATCACAATTTGATGATGCGTTGATGAGATTTAATCATTCATGTCAACAACTTTTAAAATCTATTTGTTTTCGCTCAATCCCGTGTAATACACGGGTATAGAGGCTAGTATTTTAATAAAAGAATCTATCTGGACGTTTCATGTAGTATTATTATTGATTTAACTTGTATAAATTTTTTGAAAGAATAAAGTAAAGTGAATGGCATATCTACAAGCTACAAATTAGATGGTCGGCTTATGATAAGGGCATTAATGTAATTGTTAGCATCAAAAGCTCCATAAAAAATCAAACGCTTCTTCTATTAGCTTTTCATTTTGGAGCTTTTTCTTTCAAAATAAAAGCTAAAGCTCTTGTGACCAAACAAAGCTTTTATTTGTGTAGAAGCTTTTAAAAATAAAATCAAAAGCTAAAGCTCTTAAAAGCTCCTAAAAGCTTCACGCCAAACAGGCCCTATGTATTAATTTTGGAGAAACAAGACTAAAGATAATAATTAACGAGAAAAACACATTACAAAAGTGCACATCTAATCAAAATCAATTATTGAACTACTAGATATGCAATTAGACATTTTATATGTATGACAAATATAGTTTCACTTCAAATATTATTGCATTTATTCAGCTATAACTTTTTTTGACTCTCAAACAATCAAGATCAACTTGTCATGATGCATTGTCAATTATTTTTAGGAAGAAAACAATGAAGTAATCGGAAACAAAATATAAAAACTTGTCATGCGAAATGCTATTGATAGAATTGTAATTCATCAAAGGAAAAAAGTAACTTTCAATTCCTTTAACGAAAGGAATTTGATATATTTCAATAAGTACTCAACTAAACAAACTAATGAATGGAATGTTGATTCCAGCATCAAAATCCTATTAGTTTTGTTAATCAAACGCGACCTAAAAATCTTCGACTTCATATTATAATTTATCAAACAAATTAAAGTTCAAACCATATACTCGTGTAATCAAATATGCTTATTAATTAATCAGAAACATCCTTGTATTACAAACTCAATATTCATATAAGAAAATAAGTTTTAAGCACAAAATAGGGTATGTTTTATGATAATTAGATGGAGCTTTTCAGGAATTTTTTTCAAGCTACTTAAAATCTTATCTAAAAAGGATTTAAGGGGATTCTTACGGACTCTTTTTTCAATATTCTCTTATGTATATTTTATAGATTAGATGGTATATTATAATAGATGGCCCAAACCCGGTTGCGGGCTTAGGGTCCTTTAGGGTTAGATTAGGTTGCTTTGTAAACTATAAATAATAGTCAATGTAATACATCATCCTCACGGGGTTTCATCATTTAACATGGTATCAGAGCCTTAGGGTTTCTACCGTTTCTTCTCTACAGCCTTCTTACTCTCTTTTCTTCGCGTTCCCCGCGATTGTATACTATTCAAAATATCTTCCGTTTATTTTCTAATTTTATCATCCTCTTAGTTATCTTCTTGTACGTAAAAAAACCACCAATCACCGATGTTGAAAAATCACGATTATGACGTTTTCTTTTTATGGTTGCAACAATAAGATCATGTCTATCTTTATTCTCTAGCTTCACGATCCCGTTATATTCCCTCCGTCTCAAATTGTTTGTCACCAAGTTGAAAACACACATATTAAGAAAATTACATTAAATGCAGCTTTGACCTTAGTATAATGACAACTTTAACCCTTAATCATTAATTAAATTGTTTTCTTTGAAGTATGTGTAGTTTTAAAGTTAAGGGTAATATGGGAAATCTAATCATTAATGCATATTTAATTTTAGAAGTGTGCAATAATTTTGAGACAAATATAAATAGTAAGGTGGACAAACAATTTGGGACGAAGGGAGTAGCTAATTACTTTTATTTTTATTTTTTAAAAATTGATAATCAAAACATCACGTTCCACTCTCTGTCTTCTTATACCCTCCAAGTCCCCTTCTTGGCATTGTAAAATTCTCTATCTCAATCGTAAGTATAAAAAAAAAAAATTAGTACTCCATAAAAAAAATTACTGCTTGCTTAAGAAAAAAAAAAGAGAATCTCATCAAAATCTTCTTTTTATTCTAATTTAGTCTCATCAAAATCTTCTTAAACCACTTTATGATCTACTCCTTAAGCTTTATCTCATATCCCCTCTTTAAATAAATATATAATATTGTTTTGTTTTTGCTGCTGATGTTTGATACATTCGCTTTTGCTACCGCTTTATTTTGCTATTGCTATTGCTATTGCTGCTTTGCCTTTATTGCTGCCGTTGGAAGATTCGCATCCGGTTGCTGTCGGATATCTTCATCAACAAAATAGTTCTTGCCTCTATTTGACTTTGCTATTGCAGTGCTTTTATGTTTTCGATGCTTCTGTTGAAATATTTGCATCCGTTTGCTGTCGGATATCTTTATCAACAAACTAGTTATAGATTTTAATGTTTTTTTGTTTTTAACTCCAATCCGAGCTTTTGCGATTTCGCCGCTCGAATTGTGGGGAGTATTAGATGGTATATTATAATAGATGGCCCAAACACGGTTGTGAGCTTAGGGTCCATTAGGGTTAGATTAAGTTGCTTTGTAAACTATAAATAGTCGTCAATGTAATACATCATCCTCACAGGGTTTCATCCTTTAACATATTTGTTACCAAACAGGTATGTGGGATAAATATTATAAGAAACTAGAAACTCAATCTCATATAATCACTTTAAATCTTTGTGAGAAACACACCCATAGACTCAAGATTCCGAGTCGTTGAGTTAAGCCAATACTTTAGAATACGATATGTCTATAATCTATACGTAGTATCTTAAAGTTTCGCTCTCGATGGCTAGGTTAGCGATAAGATCAATTGGGCGAATCCCCGTGCGGGAAAAAGATACCACAAATGAAATTACTTTCTTATCTATTCAACACAATACCATCTTTTATTACTATCGACCTAACACGTCGAAAACACCCATCTAATCACCCTCTCCCATCCATAACAACCGTTGAACCTCCGTCTTGTTTCTATTATTATAGTTAATAGTTAATAGTTATAGTTATAAGCCATTATTGCGTTCTTGGGCTTTACTGAACCGAAATTATTTTGAGCAAAGAAGTCAAACTGGAGTCCACATTATTATTGGTCCAAATTCTTCAAAATATACTTCAATCATAAATAAAAATTTGTCCATTTTTGCCCCTAAATGGGGAGTTATTTCTCTAGGCATGTGGGCTGCCCCTCACAACACAATCCTTTTCGTGTTGGACCATTGTGGAATTGCATAATGTATAGGATACATGCATGATTCACGAATCTTCCCATGCAACTGTATGAAGAGGGGCCAAAGAATCTAGCATTGGAGTAATACCTATAAATAGATAGATAGATACTCCTTAATTATTATCGAAAGGGAAATACTGTGCGTGCTGTTGAACTGCACCAATGAATAGTGCTGTTAAGTTTGGTGGAAAGACTATTTTTGCACTTTTTTATAAATTTGATGACAACAACACATTTGTTTTGTGCTGTTAACATCACGGATTATATCCCCTTATTGAAATTTGATGACAAAATGTTGAATTTAATCTTTGTGACAAATGATTAGCTTTTTCTTACCGTGAAAATTACATTTTAATTGATAACATGTTTGGGCATTGTGTGTTTAATGTACCTCATTGTGAATAAACAATAACAAAAATATTATTGACAAAATTATAAATTGCTAGCAGTTTCATTTGATCACTAGATAAGGTGATACGGATGAACTTTGGAACACGACTTTAAGAGCCCTTACTTATGATACATCAAAATTGAGTGTCATAGCAACGTCATATCATCACAGCTAACAACTCAAACACGCAAAAAACACAGTTTAATTAAAGATTAATTTTCATTTTTCTAGTCATTAGAAATAAAATATAAAATAAATAAATGCTAAAGATTGTCTACACCACGTAGTCCCCCAGCACGAGTAATTGCATATGGTGACACTCGTGCGTGGGTGCTGCGTGAACAAGTCCGGAACAACTCCACATTATGGAGAGCGTTAATGAAGAAAACTATATATAGAGATGAGTATATCGTGCTGATAAAAGAATATTGTACACAAGTATTGTGTTTTATAAGGGTAAAAATGGATCATTGTATTTCTAAATTGTGTACATTTTATCAAGCTAGTTATCAATTACAATGTATACGTTAGTTATTGATGGGTGCAAGTGGGTCGATGATTGATGGACCAAATATCTAGCTAGTTGGTCGTTGCGGGTAGATAGATGCTCCCTTATTACTGGAATTGAAGTGGACCATTTCTCACTTATATATTCTTTTCTTATTCGGATCTTGATTTGTTGGACCCTTGACGTCCTTATCGAACCACGAGTTTATTAAGTCACTTGGACTTATGGTTACCGTATATTGAGCACTTCTATACATATATTTTTTTACGAGTAACATACAGTATTAGAAGAAAAAGAATAAAAGTGACGCTGATTTTTATAAGTTTGTACATTTTTCGCTCGGTTGTAAATTAAAGAGAATGTATAATAATCATAGATGTTATGTTACCAAAAGCTTTTTGTAATAATAAATCATAAGGAAGAAAGATAGTAATATTTTCATTTATCTTATACGAATTTAATTTAATTTGGAGAGTCACCAATGGTTTTTAGTATTTATATATACCTACGTTACATTTTTAGGTCTATATATCATTTTTCTTTAATTTGTGTCGCTTCGAATAATTTGCTATTTATTGCAATGAAATTATTTCTTTTGATATGAAAATTGTCAATGGATTGGGTTTTGACCTTTTTAATATGATTTGGAGTTAGGTTTTAGGCAATTTTGCAAGTTGCAACATGGCAATCATGGGGAAGAAATTAATGGTCTCTCATTTAAGAAGAGGACCATCTGCAAAATATTAACCATGGTATTAGTGGCATAAAGAAAACTTTTAATAAGAAATAATCTTGTAATCTTAGTGATCTTATTATTCATTCAATTTGATGTGGTGTTATAGGCTTAGGATCCTCCTTAGTAGAATGAGTATGGGGATTAAGTAGGAAGAAAATTTACTTTCCAAATAACTATAGATTTTTCCCATTAATTAATCAGGATCCACTTACTTGTACTTGGCTACATTATTTTATTTATCTTTTTTTTTCCCTTATAAAGGGTTTACCCATTTTCTTCTATAACTTACCCATTTAAAGATTGGAAATGACTCGGTTACCCTTACTTACAACAATGATGACAAAACTACCCCTGACCAATTTTGAAAAAGACCTATAATATTCAAAATATATTTGTATATTAAAAATAATTATAATATGGTTCATAAATAACCCTTTGTAATTTTAGAAACAACCCAATAATTAGAATATATTCCTTGCCAAATACGGAGTATTCGATAATATTGATTCTCTCCTTTTTGTCAATTCTTTAAAATCGATCATGCAAGTAATATGCAAAAGTGAATTATCTTAAAGTGATAAAACTACTACTACATATAATTTTTTTAATTAAGTTAATCAGTAGTTGTCAAGAAGAAATTTAACTTATTCAAGAGGGAAAAGTACAATAAAAGGTACTATACTTATCACTTATTCCTATTTAAGGTACACAACTTTAAATTTGTTAATTTAAGGTATCGAACTTTCAATTTGTAATCAAGTTAGGGACACGAATTTCACAAACGACGAATTGTCATCGAATTTCTTTTTTATAAGTAACATATCTATTTAATCGATTAATATTCCTCGATCAATTTTAAAAAATATTGAGTATAATGAGAGATATTAAAGTTGAAAGTGGTAATGAGTTTTTGTTAATTTCTTTCTCCTCACTCAATATTTTTTAAAATTGACCGAGGAATATTAATCGATTAAATAGATATGTTACTTATAAAAAACAAATTCGGTGACAACTCATCGTTTGTGAAATTCGTGTCCCTAACTTGATTACAAATTGAAAGTTCGATACCTTAAATTAAAAAATTTGAAGTTGTGTACCTTAAATAGGAATAAGTGATAAGTATAATACCTTTTATTGTACTTTTCCATATTCAAGACGATATCAATTGTGTTTTATAATGTCGACTCTTATTATGTAAACCCGTTCGATATCAACATATATCTTATTTTTAATTGTTATCAAGATAGAGTTAAACTTCGACCAAGCTAACAATAATACATATTGTTCACATGAACTATGCAAAAGTTAATATTAATCTTTTAGATCAAGCTTAAAAGATTGTATCCGTCGCATAGCGCGGGCTTTTGCTAGTGAGAAATAACATACGGAGTAACATAACCTTTTACCCATGATCAGCGTGAATTAAATGCGTCTAGATTAATGTAGCAAAAATATATATGTAGATTTTTGGGTGTTCGTTAAGGTTTCAAAAATCATTTACGGAAAAACAAGGAGAGTGCAAAAAAATACATAACTGATTATAATTCATATCATCTTCATCGACAACACAATTTCATGTTAAAAACGATCCCTTTCTACCTCAAAAGGATGACCAGAAAATTCTTCATCGATATTTGATTACGATATGTAAGTTCACTGGGACATTAACATATACTACGTATATAATTAATTAATTAAGCATATTGATATTAATTAATTAAGATATGTAATTCTTACTTCCCTAGGTTTATATCCTACTGATTACGTGCGTACTATTGTTTTCGTATGTGTGTGTATACACAGTCATATAATTTGATTGTTAATTGCAACGATAAAACGAGAGGTTCAAGTTGTTTCAAAGTTGATTGAGTCGTAACATAAACAAAAACAAGAAGTCAACAACAACAAAAAAACATCTTATAATAGGTAAATGAAGGGTCTATTTTCGACAATTTAGTCAGTTTTTGCCTAGTACCTTCAAAAATTCGGAAACGGCTGTGCAAAACACATAAAATATTGTACCTATTTTTTTCTGTTTTCCTTTAATTGACAAATTCTTCTTGTGTCTGCAAAGTACATATATCAAGGTGTAGATAAATTTTTTTGTCTACGTTAATGATAGAACAATACATTTTTATTTAATTATTGGATTGTTTTTTTTGTCAAGCTATATCCAAAAATAATATCAAGTTCTTTGGAGGGATATATAAAGTTTCACAATGCATCCAAAGAACTTGATATATCCAGTTTATGTATGCATACTTTTGCAACGCTATGTGACTGCAACAACCTGATACAATGAACTTTGAAGGTTATGCTCATTGTAAATTATAAATCATATCAATCTATGAATATGTTTGACCACAATTGAAGCTGAAGAAACTCCCGTAGAGACTAGAGAGTATAAAACCTATTTGAATATGTCTCTTACAATCCTAACATATATGAGTCACATACACACTCACACTAGGGGTCTTTAAAGTCTGATATCGAATTTCAGGATATCCAAAATTTCGAATAGTCTATTTTAATATCCGAATCTAAGATTTCAAATATCTGAATGTCCGAAGATAATTAGAAATCAACTTTTAAATTTTGTAAAATGTCACATTAATTAACCAAAATTTACGTTATTGAGTTTATGTATCAAAATTATAAAACAATAGGCCACATTAGATTATTAGCAATCAATATTCAATAATAATTTATCGTTTGTACTTTGTATATTATATTCTATAATACTAGGAAAAAAATGAATTTTTTTTTCAAATATCGGATATCCGAACTTTCCGAATTATCCGATAAATGCTAATCGAATTTTGAAAAATCAGATATCCAAAATTCGGGAATTTGGATAATTTTGGATCGGATTTTCAGAAAACGGATTCGAATCCAGATATTTTTTAAACGGCCTAACTATATAATAGTAGTATATAACTATATACTATCAACGACTCAACGTTACTTTAGTTTTCTCTATCTAAAAGCCCACTGGGATATCTATTGGGCTTCTATTGGGCCGTGTGAAATTATATCCATCCAATCTATAGAAGTGTCTAGATAAAAACGACCGGAAGCTGGAAGCCTGGAAACACAAAAATTAGGGGAAGTGCAAGAAAGCTTGAAATCATCACCAATTCTCAAAATGGCGTCTTCGAAATTGGTGAAAGCGATTTTAGATCCAAAGAAAAATTGGTTCGCTGCTCTGCACAAGAAAACTATCGCCAATCGCCTTATCCCATACGGTCAGTCTTAATCTCAATCACTAACTGTTTGTTTAGATTAGGTATTTGTGTTCATTGTAATTAATAATTGATTGATGTAAAATTAGGGTTACGATACGATGATTTATACGATCCGATGGAATCTCTTGATATCAAAGAAGCCCTAGCACGTCTTCCTCGTGAGATCGTTGATGCTAGAAATCAACGCTTGTTACGCGCAATGGATCTCTCAATGAAACATGAATATCTTCCTGCAGATCTTCAGGTTTATATTCGTTTCTGATACATATATGCATATTTACGTATATATTGTGAAATTGAGGCAATTTTAGAATAACTTTTGTTAATTAGATGTATTTTGTTATTGTTTTACAGGCGCAACAGACTCCGTTTAGGAGTTATCTGCAAGATATGCTGGCTCTGGTAAGTGTAAAACCAATTGACTGTTTTATTTTGGACAGAAGTATATAAATGCAAAGTTTGTTCTTAATGGTGTGGATTGAATAGAATGATGGTTGAATGAATTACTGAAATGGTTATGAAATGTTGTTTTGTAAATCCCTGTTTATGACTTCCTGTTATGTTTAGTTTTTGTTTGCTAGGTTAGATTGTATTCAAAGATATTGGAATATGACACTTAAAAACAGTGAGGAGCTTTTAAGTTTGGATAAAGTAGATGTTATGTTATATCTGTTTTCGTGCTAGTTTGATTGCTACTAAGGACTTCAAAGGTGTTAAAGTTACTTATTTCACTTTAAGATTCTAGAAGTGAGAGTGATAACATGGTTTGTTTGCTACTTAGCTTTAATCAGCCATCAAAAATTAGTTTTCAAGCTCAAAGATACGTTTTTATTTGTAAATAGCAAAGAGAAATTGAAAATGGTTTTTCAATATTATTGGAACACTCCTGCTTCCGGTTCGGATGGACTTATTTTTCCCCTTTTTATTCTTTTATCATCCACTTGTGCCGACCAACTTCCACGTTCATTAATAACCAGTCAAGAAAATTTAGAAGTTACTACCCTCTATTTTCTCCATTTATCTTACATTCTACCGTACATCAGCGTTTTAGTTCCGGCTTCAATGTTTGTGTTTGTCTTTCTTCTCTTTTTTCGAATAGGCGTACCTTCATTTGTGTATTGTAGGTTGATGATCCTGCAGATTAGTGATATTGTAAAAGTATTTCTAAATGAATCCAAACCTTTTAGTATACGTACAGAACAAAAGCTTGTAAGTATGCTGTTAGGTATAAGAGGTGATCATTTATACGGAGTAGCTGCCTAGGTCCAAGAAAGCATGTTCTGGATAAATCGCAAGCATATACCACTAGCTACTAATGCACTCCTCTTTCTGAACAGAATTTCTCTTTAAAAAACAAGCTATACAGTTAAATTTAATACATGTATTATTGAATATTGCATGTAATTTATAAGAGAATTATAGTTTTAGTTGGTTTAGTAAAAAAATACTGTCTGAACAGTGGAATTGTCAACTATCTATAAAGGTGGTAGGGACATTTATTTTGGAGGTAACGCCCTCCTTCTGTAATTACAAATTGAAATGAAAAAAAAAGGCTTAACTTCGGCGAGTGCTGTGACCATTAACCTTCATTACCATTCAAAAAAGTTTAAGTCATCAGTGCTGGCTTCAGAAACTGATGTACTCTTCAGAGCAGCAATGTGACAATTACCTTTTCCATGCATGCAAAGTGTTGCATCTCTTGTTTAAGGGATTTAAATTATGACCCCAATAGGAACTTACTATGCATTGGCTTACCTCATTACACATGCAATTTAGTTAAATTGGGAAGTAGCTACTAGCTAGTTATAAGTGAAAGGTGAAATATGAAGAGTTCAAGATGATTGCTTCATTTATTTGATGCTTTGTAGTGGTTGAAGCATTTGTAAACTATTAAAAAGTATGGGATAACTTGTATCAATATTATAAAATGATTGACTCGGTACTTTGTTTTGAGCCATTCAAGATGATTTATTTTATATATGTAGGACATTGCACCTCTCAAAATGATGTCGTGCGTGTATCTGGTATTCTGGTGTATTTTGTATTTTACGGTCCCTGTTCTGTGGTGGTTTTGGTCTTATCCTTTTACTGGAAAATGACTATAAGCCTTCAGGAAAAGAAAAACCTAACTGATACAATAGTAATTTGTTAGGGGTCACTAGTTACGTAGTACATCGTAAGGAAATATACAAAATTATTACTATTTTATATGATGTTTCACAAAAACAGTTGTATCTGAATGAGGTTGTGCATTGCAGGTAGAGAGGGAGAAAGCAGAGCGTGAAGCCCTGGGAGCATTGCCTCTTCAGCAGCGAACCCTTCCGTAGTTTGTTTTGCACTTTATCAATGAATATTATGGTAATAAATGGGTATGGGTGAGAAAATGCCCGTTTCTTTCGATTTCAACATTGTTAGCAACGATATTGTTTATTGACGTTATTTTCATTTTTGCTCATCATGTAACTGCATGTTGTGATGTGATGGTTCATGTTTTTGAACTCCTAATATAAACAAATACATGTTGTGGTGCCGTAAATAATGGTGTCTCTATCTTATTTTATATTTTTTGAGTATCTCAATTAGAGTTGCTCTTCCTTCATAAAAAGGCAAAGCTGCATGTTATTTTGTGGAGAGTTCATAACATGTGTTTATTATGTTAATTAGTTTGTCTCGCGTGTTACATACTTATATATAAACCTTTCTTGTAATTAGTTCTAAATGATTCATGTATGAGATTTGACTTCCACACTTTCCTTTTCTGTTATGTTATGGTATCAGAGCGGGAAACCGTCTCCAAATACGATTGATTTCTTCAAGTTTCTTCAATTCTTCAGTTGATCTTTTCTTTGATTAATTTTTTTAATCAAGTTCTGTAATCGATTAATCATAGATTGATTTCTTCTTTAACCAGTTCTTCAATCGGCAAATATCTACATATTTGGCCATGCCTTAATATCACTTTGTTTATGTCATTTTCATTCCTTGCGTGTTTTTCTATAACCTGGTACAAATATACCATTGTTTTTGGTGACAGTTGATCGACATATGAGACCTACTTAATTTAATATCTAGCTGTCAATATGTTGTCATTTTGAAGATGCGTTCTGGAACTAATTACTTAAGATAGTGGAGTCTCCTTGGGTGTTGACTGTCTTGTGTCTGCACCTCTGTAGTGTTGGCTCCAGGACCGCCTGTTCAAATGCATTCAGCATCAGCGCCATTCCCAGACTCGTCCCTTCCGCTCGAATTTGGGTCATCTCTCAGTAAACCTGGATGTATAACCTAGTAAACAATGTGCAATATAGATTCAGGTTAACATCACCTCTGTCCGATAATTACCCTTACGAAAATGTTACTGTAGAAGTAACTTATAACTTCTGCTACATATATTGTCATGAAAATACGTTACCCAAAATACGTAGCATTTATTTTGGGCTGATGAGGTGTGACCAATTTTGTTAAAAACATTTAATCTTTCATGTTTCATAGCAGTATAATATCATGTTTCATACAAGTATAACGGCAGCAGTTCCTTTTAACCTTTCTAAGTCGTGTGGGGAATAAGCAAAAACCAGAAATTGCATGCATAATATGTTTTTATTAGCATGACATGATAGTTTGTCATTTAAGGTTTTACTTATATGAGATAAACGGAAGTTAGAGGGCTTTAAAACCAACAAACTGCAGATGCTTCCTCTAGTTTAAAGATAACATGATCGCTTATCGAAATTAAAAAAAAATTACATGATCTCTTAAGATCATTTAAACAGTATTAACAAGTTCAATCTGTGTAACGCGCTTTTGAGTTTTTATAAAATGGATGCGTTTTGAACAGTACTCTGCAACCTGTTTTACCTGCAAAAACCCTACCACTGAACTGTAACTTCCCATATGATTAGAAGGCGATATGTATGCGTAGGGTGATAGTTCAAAACAGGTTGCAGTTAATACGAGTAATTCATAGTACAGGTGATGCTGACTTCAAAATATATTGTCTTGTATGTGCATTTTCATCTATAAGTATCAATTAATGTGTATTAATTCTGATAGGATATATGTTTAAATCTTTGAATAGAATGGTTTACATAGTTGTATAGATTAAGTTTTAGGCTTTGAACAATGTCAATATGTTTGACCCGCCCTTCATCTAAATAGTCGGGTTTGACCAATTTGACCCGTTTAAGTTGGTTAAAAATTGCCACCTTTACATTTCATTTTATTTCAAATGTATTGTTAAATTGTGTCATACAACTCACAAGGAGTTCCGCGAAAGCATGAACCTATCAATTTTGTGCATATCATGTAATGCACTGTACAATCTTACAACGCATCCATCCACTGTTAACTTAATTAGGTGATTCTCTAATTGCAATAACAGCGTTTCTTGTAAGTTTTAGTTGGATCATTGTTATTATTTTGTCGGATACAACATAGAACAGAATTCACAAACATGAAGACACGAAGAATTTCTATCTTGTACTTAGCCAGCTAGTCATTCTTGCTATGTCATATCAACGCTTTTCATATATAAAACAGACACATCAAAATCAACGATGTTCTTGAGAAACATATAACATGAAATAATGGAGGGCATGTGAAGCATGTTTTGAGTTCGTTGTCGATTAAAAGAACAAATTTATTAAATTTTGTGATGGGTTACAGTTACAGTTACAGACCCCCAATTCCTGGAGCATTCAGACATCTTTCAAACACAGCCTGGGTCCAGTCCCAATTCAGACATCTTTCGAACACAGCCTGGGTCCAGTCCCAATTCAGACATCTTTCGAACACAGCCTGGGTCCAGTCCCTTAACACCGAAGACAAACAGGTGTATATGTGTTATATATGACCCTTAAATCAATATTCAAATTGTATCCTTCTAACAAAATCTTTGGTAATAAGTTCTAGATTCTCATATTGTATTTGCAAAAATTTCTGACACTTACGAATTTACTGCGAGGGTGTTGCAGAAATATACGTTCGATATTATTCCATTTGAAAATCCGTAAATTTGTATATATAACTAAATTTTGTCTGGTGGTCACATGTAATTGTTCTTGCTATCTATATCATGTATACATCAACTTCATTATATTAAAAATGGTGTTAGATTGTTGATAAGAATCACCTTTATACCTTAACAGTTTATATGGTAGCCGTCAAATCATTTATAATATTAACCTTTAACCGTAAAATTTATTCTTATCAGCAGTCTTAAGGATGAGTCTTAGATTGTATGAATTACACTTACGTTAATTGATAGTTTGATACTATGTTTCAATAGATCAATATGTAGATCATCACACTATTAGTAATATCTGATCATATGTAAAGAAGAATTTGAGCTGTATCATCATTAGCTCCTATCAATTCGTTTTTACCAATACGTTATTTGATGTCTTATGTAACATGAAATTTTGAAAATAATTACTTTTGTAATCCTTTTATTTCAAAAAATAACGTAGGAAAACGATAACGATAACCCTTTAAAAGTTAGAACCGTCATTAGTGCCTTAAAAAATACATCAAAACTTGTATTCAAACCATGATAAAATCAATACCTCCCAAAAGTAGTTGAACTATAACAATTTATATATATCGAAACTTATTAATTTCAGTTCCTATAAAATATAATAAACTTGATATAAGATTGATTTCTAGATATATATTTTATGATGATTTCATATTGTAACACTGTTATGCTATGCTGGATAAGAATGTATTGTCGGGAAATCATTTAGTTTTCCAAAATTTTATGACATTTGATACTCAAAGAATAAACTATATTCATGATCTATAGTTGACTTTGTTATAAAAATTCTGGATTGATCTCCCAAATCATTGTATTTCAGTTTTTTGTTATAATCAATTTATTGGGACTTTTGTAACAAACATTTTACATCAAGCAACACGTATTTCTTTTTCGTTTTTACCTTATGAGGTATATATAGTTGGGAAGAATCATCACATAAATGAAAATCTGAGCGGTTGATCACAAAACGGGTGAAATCGCATGTCACTCCTTCCCTCAAAATACAACGCATGATAATAACATAATTTGGTTGTGAAAGTGGCGCTGAACTTGAAAATTATAACTTTGAGATTAGAAACAATCAATTATGTACATAGTTATGTAATCATGCCCTAACAACAACACCAATAATAATAATAAAGATAAATAAGTAATTTAACATGTATTAGGTGCTAATAAAATAAGCAATAATAATATCTATTTCTATTTTGGGCATAATAAGAAAATATTTCGTGTCTGCTGTCAGTTACGTTTTAAAGATGTTCACTTTGAAGACAGAATTATTAGATATATTCTAAATTTCTAATCATTATCGTTTAAAAAAAACTAGTCACATTAACATAATATTTTAATTTTAATTAGATACAATAATGGTTCCCAAATTCCAATTTGTCCAAAGTCAACGTGATATTGTTGTACAAGAAGACAATTTGAAATAAGCACGATAATTAGTAGTATAAAGTTTAAGATAATATTTGCAATTTCACATGTATGATTCTTGCAAAGAATTTATCCAATGATTAACGGCATTATAATCACTAATTAATGGTTGAGTTGTGCTATGTATCCTAGCTTTGGAGACAAAGTTAGATAAACAATTTCAAGGCAAGTCAACCATGTGAGTTTGTATGTGTATGATTAAAACAAAATTAAAATATCAGCAATTTTTTATTTTACGATTTTGGAGCATAAATGGAGTAAGAATCATACATGTGAAAATTTGATATAAAATTAAACATGCATATATAAAATAGGTTTTGAGGGTAAGCTGCATTTTGAGGGAAATGAGGGACAAACGATCTCAACCGTTGATTTATATGATAAACGTCCCAAGTTCACTGCATCTTAACAACACTGCATTTTACGTAAAATGCAGTGTTGCGAATCCGGGCCGTTAATTACAGAAATCAACTGCTGAAATCTCCTGCAAATTCTTCCTCTCAAAAAGTAGGTACCCCTCTTATCCCATATCATATATAATTGTCTTGATTTTTCTCCTTTCTGTGATACGGATTGCGAAATATTAGTACTCATCTCATCCCGATAATATGCGACGGAATATAAACTTTAGTTCTAATTTTTTTCGTTGATGGATTAACCATAAACGTGAGTCAATGTGCCGAGACAAGTGAAAAAAAGGCTAATTTTTTTACCTTACCTGATTTTTTTTTTTTTAAAAATTTCGTACAAGATAATTCGGTATGAGAATGGTTTTTGAGGTGGGTCCACTTATGAAGGGGACGCCACGTAGTCGAAAATGGTGAAATCGTGATAAGGTAAAGGTTACTAACATAATGCCTAAGGAGTTGTCACAGTCATTGTTGGTTGGTTTTGGCACAGACATCTTAGAGTCTCCTGTGAAGAGGGGTGGGTGCCCTACAAATGCTTCATCCATATCGCATTTACTTGGGACAAATAGTACCCTTGATGAATTAGGGCAGCTGTTGATCATGTGTTACAAGATGACCCATGTCTTATTTTCCAATTTCCAGAGGGGTATTGTGGTCTGTAAAAGGACACATTTCTAATCTTTCCATGGGTCTAAATGTCCACTGCAAATTATAAATCACACATCTTAACAAATCATAATGTCTTTGTTTCAGCAAATGTTTGAGCCCAGCAAAGGGATTCTGAATTTTCGTGTCCCCTTTGACGCGGTTTAAGATTCGAATTGAAGTTGAGTCTTTTCAACAGTGGTAAATAAGTAACAGCCGATTTAAACACGAATTATATAACAACTATAATTACAAGGAATGGAGATATGAATTATGTTTTTGTTGAAGTATTTTGTTGACTTGGGTACTTTATTACGTAGTAGTATTTAATTGACTCGTAGAATGTAACCTGGCATTTTGTCGATATTATGTCACAAAGTTATCAGAACGATAATAGTGACTTCTTTTCATGTGTTGTCTTTTTGCAAATAAGTGAATAACTACCATGTATTTAATTTATTACCACTATGGTATAGCTTTAGCAATCTATGGTTTGCCTTTGAGAGAGGCTGGGTGGGAAAAAAATATACCAAAACATGAAAATAGGTGTTTTTTATTTTATTTATTTATGTTTTTGAATTCCACTATCAGTATGCCATTGATTGACGGAAATCAAACTCACTGGTACACAGACTTAGCACATATAAAGCACTCCCTGTGAATATTGGGTTGTCCATAAGGTGTGTTTGATTTGCAGAATATTATAATAGCATTAAAATTCATCAAAAAAATTGTAATTCCAATAAGCGTAAACTCTTTTGAGTGAAGAATTTGATAACTTTCGAATCAATTCATTTCGTGAACCAAACATCAATATGAAACAAAATTAAAAATCCAATTCCATCGAATTCTAATTGAATTCCACGAACTAAATGCAACCTAATAGAATCTTATACGTTCATAAATGTTTGGGAATTATTTATATATCCTTAAAGTTTATCACTCAACTAACTCTTAAAGGTGACGTACAGGTATTTGTTGAGGTTCTACAATTATAAGACCCGGGATAAATAATGATGCTAAGATCATAGTCACATGTGCCATCATGTGAGTATGTGGGATTAAATCAATTAACTAGAAATTAAATGAATAGAATAGCCATAAGAACAAACGGCAAACAATGAACCTAAGGCTAGCTAGCTTGGCTTTCATGTGTCCAAAAATACTTATGGAAACATGACATGTTACAAATGGTGGCATCACAAAATAGGAGAGGAAGAGCATAAATATTTAGTGCAAGTATAGCTTGCATTGGCAACTATTGCTTTTGTTTGTCGATCTATCCCCATATTTATTACACATATTCATCATCTAATGTACTAGCTAGTTGTTTATCAAATACTTTATGACAAAAAGTTAATAACCTGCATCTCAGCCAGATCCATAATCGTCTTACTATTTATAATGTGAATAACAAATCTGATGATTCACTCAGTGATTATGGCTATGTGAGTATCCGGGCTCGAACGCGAGACCTTGTGTCAAAGATGCGTGTATATGATATATGATATCAACTTTAGTTTATCAATATCTTTTCTTGCAAAACGTTAACAACCGGCAACGCTGACTGGTCCACACGCCCCGCCCCAAGGACAATATGTGGAAGGCAAAATGTTGAGCATACGCTCCAGGCTGACCCAGCGGCCCGCTAAGGAAGACTGTCAACCAATTTTGGGAAGCATACCATTTTCTTGCAAAGTCCTCCCCTCTGGAACCAACTGGGCTACGCACCTGAGGGCTGACCCCAAAGTTGTAGCTAATGGGGATTGAACTTGGGTCTTCTTTGAAGATTCCCAAGCCTCCACCACTAGGCTACCCCTTAAGTCGGCTTGATTTAATGTATAATATAATAATGACCTGATATTCCTATATATCTGCAAAAAGAAGAAGGTTTTATACATTCATAATCATTATAAATTGATGAAATGATATATTTAAAAACTTAAGGGTCGGCATTGTAAAGGCATATTTGTTTTTAGGTGTGTTGGTAACTTTTTGCATATAATGACAAGGCGTATATAGTAGTTGCCAATTATTATTTTCTAGAGAAGCACAACAAATTTGTTTGTGTTATTAGCAATTATTTGATTTGGCTTTTTATGTAGGAGTAAATGAGTAATACATCGAACTTTATGGTATGTTACGGTCATCGCTTTTTACAGTCACTTTCCCTGTAAAACTGATGTTTCGACTGCTAAAGAAAGTAGCTTGGGGTATGGTTGGTGAACAACTACTACCTGCTAATGTGAAGATGCTTTTATGATTAATCAAATCTAGGAAGTATTAAATATATTATAATATATTCAAACTTATAAAACTTAATAATTAGTATACATCCATTATGTAAGAGAAAAATAACATCTTATGTTAGAAGTACAATATGAAATGATCATAATCCTTTAGTATTGAAAACAAAATTACTAGTAAGTACCATTATTACTTATGGAAAAATAAGTTACCATAATCTATCGAATAATAACTTATCAAATCGCTTTCGAAAAATAAGCTCTATCTCTAGCTATCATCTACTATATTCGCTAATTGTTGCAACACGTACATATATACAGTTATACTAAACATTATGTATTTTTATTGTAATTAAACATAATTTCATGGTTATATGTGTGAAATTAGCTAGATTATTTCACAAGAAAAAGAATAATGTCTCATGGTTTTCACTCTCACTTGAGAATTGATTATGTAGTTACTAAGTTAGTTTCGGAGGTGGGTACTTTATGGATATTTTCATGTTATTAAGTATACCACGTAGGTATTATGTTTAGTGAAAAGTCTAATTAGCCTTTAAGGTATGTTGAACATTGTTATCCGCATAGTGATATCGTGACATAATTTATGAATCAATAATCGTTATCGTTTATCAACACTATACAACAAAATTCAGTCCACGGTTTATTAACTTTTTTTTTCTTGATTTCGGTTAGTTTGGCAAGGAAATGATAAATGGCTATCAATGAAAGAAATATAACACATTAATTGAACCTAAAGTTTTCCTTAAAATCAAAATTTTCAATTAATACATCATGAATAAAAAGAAAGTTACAGTGAATTACTAAATGCAGATCGTTACTGTATTAATTATAATTTTGAATAAATAAGAAACTTTTGAATTCAAAAATGCAGTATATTTCTTTTATCGACAGCCTTAAAAGTTGTCATTATCAATTCCCTTCCGAGAATCGTGGTGTTCATATCTAATATTTCCAACCACATTAAACAATTACTAGGTTCTTTTCGACATTGAAGAATTAAATTGTTGTTATATGTAAGGAGAGGATTATATATATATATATATATATATATATATATATATATATATATATAATTTTACGATCGGAGTTCAAAAACGGTTTATGTGGATAATATTTTTAGGGTTGACAAAAAGGGGATAAATTAGGTTTTAAACACTTTATTACAGCCCACGTGGATGCCAACTGGAATCGACACGTGGCAAAAATTGTATACGTGGCAAGTGACATGGCTGCCACGTCAGCTTTTTGAACGTTCAAACGGTAAACTCTTAGTTTGATGGATACGAACCCGAAACCAACCGGTATGTTGCGTACCGGAGTAATACTTTGGGTTTGTTGCTTACTTGCAACAAAATGTGGCAGTTCGATGCCGATTTTGTCAATTTACCCGTAAGAAAATGTAGTTGGTAATTTGATACTTCGTAGGAGGGGTTGCTGACAATGATGAAGTCAGTGGCCGGTCTAGTAGATGTGGTCACTTCACTTGTCTTCATAAATTTTTGTGATTGAAGTTTTATGTGGAAATCATGTTATACCTAGTACCACACAAAAAGTTTGCTTTTTTAAATCAGGAGTAAGTATTATTGCAAAATACTCACATTCAAGTTACAAATCCGCCGGTGTTTGGTTTATTAATGGGAATGATAATAGATATAGGTACGTATAGAAGTGAGAATGGAAATCAAACCCACCTCCTTAGATGGGTTTGGAGTATGCTCATTTCTATGGGTTTGATACCCAATTTTTAAGTCTTATCTCCTAATCCAAACACTTTGATTGGAAACGAACTCATCTATTCCCATAAACCAAACACACTCTCAATCTTCTTCTATATTTTCTATCCATAAGTACTCCGTATATAGTAGTATAATACTAGAATTATTTTGGATATATTTTTGAAGTTATAATGTACTAAATGTTGTCCATTACCATATACTTGATAAGTACACAACTTATCATATTTGACATGTACACATTTTAAAAATAAAAAGTTATAAACATATTAGTTAATTTAATTAAGTTATGATATATGAAATATTTAAAGCAAAATAATTAACCACAAATGAATTAAAGATGAAATAATCTACAACGTCGTTAACAGGTGAAAATGTATATATTCATATTAATCCATTATATGAGAAAAAAAGAAACGAAAATAGTACTCACTGTTTTGCACTGACGTATGATGACACTAAATAAATTTTTACACACTCTTCACTAAGCAACACCTCGTTCATATCAGACTTAGAAGATACTCTTTACTATTCTTTTCATTAAGTCCGTTATGAATATGTAGAACTGTAGGGGTATCAATGACTACAAGGAGTAAGTAGAAAATGAATTATTATTACTATTACATTTCCCGCACGATGCGGCGAAAAATCATACGATGAATTGTGTTCGTCATATGTAAGTATATATTATATATAGATATAGATATATCCGTGGAGACTTTAAACTCTACAATATGTTCTTATCTTCTTTCTTGAAGTCGTTTCTTCTTATTCAAATGAAGCTTTGTCTTTTCCGTAGATAGAAATTTTTTAATAAACAATAAATAGTTATGTTGACAATTAAAATGGACACCTATATAAAATATGTGGGTAATGTTTTGAATGATAATAGGGTGATGGTAAATTCACCAAGCTTATGATAAATCTACTATAACTATGCATTCCTAGTCTATACTGTACAAGTTTTGAATGTACAAGTATGGGGGATTTGTCAAAAAGTTTGGTGAAAATATCACCACACGACAATATACCTTATTTGACTATGTAACTTCTTATATATGACTATATATTCTCCGAATATTACGTTAGTCAATAATATAATTTATAATCATGAAAACATAATATACTCAAAGTATGTATTTTAGTCGATTATTAGATCATGTCCCGTGAATTCAACATTACCACCATTAAAGTTGGTACATTTGATTTAACAATTTGGAAAGAAGTGATTTTATTATATTTTGATTTCTAATTCTGTATAATAGTTGCTAAAGTAAGTATGATTTATGATTGCCACTCAATATTTATATGGATGATAGATGTAATTTCCAAGAGATAAGGACTATCGGTGTAATTTCGTGCAAAACACAGAGATGATCGGTATAATTTAATCTTGAAAAAATTGAAAAAATCACAATAATATCTCTTAGAGATCGAGAGTATATATTTTCAACATGAAAACCACAATTAACATTCTTTGACGTGTGAACTTAAGTTAGAAAGATTGATCAAGAATGATGATGAGGTAGATTTAAGCACGCCAATCTTTAATTCGTCTTTTAGAACTTTAACTTCAATTCCTTCCTACATTATCTCCTACTCATGAAATGGAACTTTTTCGTCTTGTTTTTCCTAACTTTTTTGTGGACATGGGACCCCTCCTTACTTGTCAATTAACTGATTTCGTGGTAAAGACAAACTAACCATAAAAAAAGTGGACTCTATTCTATATATATTCTCCAAAAGTTGTCGATAATAATATACTTTTTAATAATAAGTTGGATACAAGATTATTATCACTCCTTAAATCTACTCCAAAAAAGATAAAGTCTTCCCTTTTTTAAGGTCAAATAATGGTGAATGGGTATCACATAGAAATACATAAACTCTAACAAATTGTTATGACATGAGCATACATAATACTTGTGTCATCTAATTTAATCATACATACAAACGTACATACATGTCGGTATAAGTATATATGAAGAAAAAAAATATATTTGTTTTGACTATTATTTATATATATTCGTAAATCAGAGGAGTTATATTACATAGAAATATTAAATTAGAGGATTTTTCAAAATGATTACTTTGTATATACATGTTTGAGAACACAAGTGTAAAATTACTTTGACGGTAGCTTCGGGGGTAATCGATCGGTGCTTAGACCACTCCCATCAGTGACTAAAACTGACTGAAACCGACCGAGTCACGTCAGCGACACGTCAGCTTTTTCAAAAACTGACTGAAACTGACGGACCCCTGCCATCAGTAACCCGTCACTTTAATGTTTGGGTCCCGCATTTACCAATTTATCTTTCATATTATACACACAAAACAAAAACAAAAAACAAAAAAAAGCCAAAGAGTTTCGTCGGAAATACGACGAGAAAAACTGACGAGCCGAAGTGACGAAGCCGTGCCATGAAACCGACGAAGACCGACTGATCTCGATGGGAGAGGTCTTAGGGTGTGTTTAGTCGAAGAAAAATGTGGTAATTTTTCAGAAAATTATTTTAAGAAAAGTGGAAAATTAGAAAACGCGTTCAAAATGAGTATTTTAAAAAAAAAAATCCAAGAAAATGAAAAAACAACAACTCCATGTTATAACTAGGAGATGGAAAATAAGGATTTTCACTTCTCCATTTTTTCCTTTTATACCACTTCCTTTACTTTTTTTAAAATTTCCCAAAACCTTTTAAGCTAAACTAGTTTTTTTAAATGGAAAATGCAATAACATTTGAACACATTTTCTGGTTTAAAATGATTGGACGACACCTAATAGAAATAGATTTGATGTAGCTTGCCACACAGATAGTTACTGTGTCATCTGGTTAACAGAGACTCGTCTCTGCACCATTTATTGCGTGGACGAAAACAAAGGTTTCTTGTACCAAAGCCTTTAGTACATATATAACACTACAGCATATGTAGTTTCAACATTTTTAACGGTAAAGGTTGTTGTTAAAAAATATATTATAAAATACTTTTACTTCAATATAAAAAAGCATTGTTGACCTTAAAAAAGGAATTTTAAATTCGTAGGTTACATTTAATATTTAAACTACAAGAGGTGCCATTGTGTTTGTCAAGTTTGTTATTTAACTAATAAAATGAAAGGTTCGGGTTGTTCGGGTTCAGATCGGAATTTAGATAATATGTCGTAATCCGAATAAGATGGAATGTATCACGTCCATGAAAAAACGTTTAACTTCACAAAGTAACACTTGTATGTTGATATAAATCGTCATATCATAGATAATATTATATGTATATTATATATCGATCGATAGATTCACATAGATGATAAATACAATACCAGACAGTTACGTGATTATTTTAAATCAAATACAATGTGAGTTTTCAGGTTAATCGAATCGAATTTTAGAATATATAACCCGTAAATTGATCCAATTAAAAGGGTTTGTTTAGTTGAATATGTCAACTCATTTAACTCGAGTCGATTGGGTTATTCAAGCTCGATTATTTTTTACACCACTAGATGTAGATTAAAAGTGTATCATTGTATCATAAAGTTGGTTTTTAATGATAGTTGGAAACTAGATAAAGTATATTTTGAAGTATATACGTAAATTTTGAGATTTCACAACTTAACCTAATCACATGCAAATTAGTAAACTTTGTAAGATTCTAACGTTTTTAGGTTAATACATTGGAATGTGTTTCATATTTGGATGCCTCAACGATCACTATTGATGATTTGATGTAACGTTGGTTGACATATTACCTTCTACACATTTGTAAATTAAATTGGATCTGCCCTTGTACATTTTAGTACATTTGTACCTAAATTTCAAAATTAATTAGGTTTGTACTTGAAAAGGATAATTGAATCATATCATACGCTTCTATATATGTATGTATATATATATATATATATATATATATATATATATATATATATATATATATATATATATATATATATAGAGACAAAATTGCGTGGGGCGTCCCTGTGGTTTGTATGAAAATACACGCCACATCCTTGTGGTTTTTTTTTTACTTGGGGCGTCCCTAAACTTGCAAATAGTTGCGTGGGGCGTCTTTCTGTCAACTTTTCGTTAGTCAAAGACGTTAGTTGACTGCATGTGAGGAACATGTGAGGGTAAAATGGTAAAATAGCTTTCCCTTCTCTCTCTTTTATATCCACACCGCCCTTTCTTTTTGCCCTAATTTCACACTTCATCACAACCCTAAAAATTCAGTTTTATTCCATGGCTTCATCAAGCTCATCAGTTAACTCTCGAATGCCAAAAGTTTGCAAATGTAGTGAACCACAACCGTTGAAGCTTCGCACGTCGTGGACTATTACCAACCCAGCTAGGCGTTTTTTGAATTGTCCAGATGCTTTGGTAAGGTTTTTTTATAGTTTGCAAATTTACCTGAGTTGTTTCCATTGTTTGATATTTGTGAATTGTTTACATTAGATTCCATGGAAGAGGTGCAAAGCATACTACTGGGTTGATGAGAAAGTTAAAAATGCGTGGTACAAGATGAATCTGTACGAGCTGTATCAAAGCTTGAACCGTGACCAACGAGATTCGTATTACGAGATGATGAAGTACAGAGAAGTATTTGCGAAAATGGAAGATGACTTTGCATTGTACAGGTCTGAGATGGAAGGTATGGTGGAAATGCTGCAAAATGAAGTGGTGCACTACAAGAAAAAAAGCAACAAATACATGAGGCTAACTCTGTTTGTTTGTGTGATCATTGTTGGTATGGTGTGTTTACGATAGCTGCATGTAGTTTGAACTGGTTAGGATGTAGTTGCAGTTTGTAATATTTTGGTGTAGTTGTATTTGGTAATTTTTTGGTGAATGTAACTGTAATGAAGCAAAAACAAGCAAGTTGTAATCATTTAGCTTGGCAATGAACTGCAACTTTTTTTGTACTGGAAATCAACTGCATTTAGCATTTGGATCACAAATGTGAAACTGGATCCGAGCATTTGGTTCAAATTGGGCAAACACACTAACTGCACCTACATTTGGTGATCAAATGTGCAATTTCAACATAGCATTTGGTTCCCAAATGACACAAGTTTAACCTGCAAATTAGCTGCAAAAAACATACACCACAATAGCATTTGGTTATGGCCAAAGCTAAAACTGGTAATAGGCCAAATATTTTTAGAATTCCATAAAAGTCAAACAAACTAATAACATCATAACAGAAGTTCAAATACACCACCATGACTTCATATTACATACCAAGTAGACTGCAGATTCAAAAGACATAACATCCTTACATAAGTTGAAATTATCAAACTACATAAATAAGCTAGTAAATAGTTATGTTGCTGCATTCTTGCTTCCACATGCCTTCTTCTTCTTCCTAGTTTCAATACATGCATCTGACTTCTTCCTCTTACCAGCACCTTCAGCAGTACAACTCCTTTGATTATGGCCAAATGCTTTACACTTTCCACATTGTACAGTCCTTCCCTTCCTTGACAATTTACCACTAACACTCAAGCTTTCCTTTTCAACAGCTAACTTCCTTCTGTTCTTGGTGGACCTACCAGGAGTTGGATGGTATAATGGTGGTAGCAGAGTAGTTGGAACATGTGACTTAGTCTACATGTGTCTTCCATTGACTGGATTAATGGTAAAACTATACACTTTCTTCCATGTGTCTAACCAGTACACAGGATGCACCCAATCTTCTGGTAAACCAACCTCCTTGCCATTCACAACCATATTCCAAATTGTTGCAACAGCATGCTTACATGGCATCCCTGTTATCTCCCACCTTCTGCATGCACAACTTTTTTCCCCCATGTCAACCACCCACTGATCATTCTGAGCACCATTTACTTGATACTTCTCACTCCCACTCCATGTAACTTGAAACTTCCCTGCCTCGGTCTTAATGGCCTCAAATAGCTTAGTTGCATTTGGTGTTAGAGGTCCATCACACTTCTCAATAACTTTCAAAACAGTAGTAATCCTCTTCATGAGGTATTCTCTAGCATACTCTAAGGCAGTAACTATTGGCTTATCCCTACTATCAACTAACCACCTATTTAGTACCTCACACATGTTATTTAGTAATACATCAGATATTGCCCTCCCTGCATGCCATGTAAACATCAATATATTACCCTGCTAGTTACACATGGTTTCAATACAAAAAATTTTACAACCTTAGAACATTACTAACCTGAAAAGTGGCTTCTAGCCCAATGTTGAGGTGGAATCCTAGATAGCCAAACGTAACAAGGCTCATTGAAAGTCTTCAGCTCAAGCATTGCTTTCTCAAAGTGTGGAACTGTTGTGGCTGAAGCACACTTCCACAGCAGTAGTTTAAATGCAGTGCCCCTCCATTTGAGTTTCATATTCTCATGAATGTGCTTTAGACAGTATCTGTGCTCAGCACATGGGTATAACTGTGACACTGCTTGTAGTAGACCCTGTCACAATTACATAATAATTAAACACATATATAAGTTTGTTGAGTAAATAACTTAAAACCATATAGGTTCAAAGACAAAAACCATACCTTTTGTCTGTCACTCATGAAGGTGAAGTTTGAGTTTTTGTGAAGATCAAGGTCCTCACCCAAACACTCCAAAAACCAAGTCCAAGAGTTGTAATTCTCAGCATCCACAATTGCATATGCCACTGGATAGATTCCATTGTTACAATCTACTCCCACAGCTGTTAACATATGTCCAGGTGCAGGGTCCTTCATATGTGCCCCATCTAGCCCAATTAGATCCCTCCTTAAAGTTTTAAATCCCTTTTTCAATGGACCTAAGCACACATATATCCTCTTAAAATCCCTTTCACTTGACTTGGGATTTCCTGGTTTTGTTTCAACCCTTACAATTGAATCTGGATTTGCCCTCATCAACTCATCAATATAATCCCTTAAAACTAGATATTGTTCCTTGAAATCTCCTTGAATGATAGTTGTTGCTTTCTTCAGTGCCCTGTATGCCTTCATCTTTGATATGTCCAGCTCGAGATTACTCTCAAACTGAGCTTTGACTGCCTTGGGTGGAATCTTTGGATTTGTTTCAAGTTGCTGCACCAATTGGGAAGAAAGATATTTGTATGTGCACTGTCTAATATCCCTTGATTAGAGACATTTGTGTTGCTCCTTGAAAGTCTTCACTTGCCAAGTCTCATTACCAACTGTTTTTGAAACTAGCAGAACCCATGGACACTCAACAATTATCTTTCTTTTCTTCTTCTTCACTTTATCAGCACAAGATTCCTTTTCTGTACCCTTTTTTGTAATTTTACCTTTGGATCCCTGTTTTCTCTTCTTTACATGTTTGATTTTCTTTTTATTTAAAGCAGGGACCACTACATTTACTCTCTCACCATCCACAAAGTTATTCTCAGTTGGACCCAGCTCAGATGTACATGCCTAATGTTTGACCAACCTCACTAACTCCCACTCCACTAATTTCATTATTTACAAAGATTGGTAATTTTCCTTCACACCCAACCCTCAACCTTTCCTTGTCGTTTTTAATGTAAAATAGCAACCTTCTAGTCTCAATAGCATGCAGATCTACATGTTGTTTGACCTCCTCTGCACTCCCAAAAGTCTGTCCAACATAAAAATATGTCTTGATGACATCCCTATTTTGAGTTTCTTGTTTCCTTAATTCCTTTAGTTTTTTCCTTCTAATCTGAGATACACCATCTTCATATTCTGAGCCACTGTCAAACTCCTCATTGTTCAATACCTCTAACTGAACTACACTGGCTTCATTTGATACATCTTCATCAGCTGGCCTACTACCATTACCCATGAACTCAACATCCTTATCAACACTAAAGTGGAAGTCTGACATGTCTACTTCAACATCAGCCATGGTGTTATCTTCATCTACAATATAGTCATTGTCACTATCATCCTCATGGATTAATGGTTCATCACCTCTAGTTACCTCTGGTTCACCCCTATCATCCTCTGGTTCACTCACTTCCATTGGCTCAAAAAAAGGATTAAAGTCATTGTTAAATGCATCACCAAATACAGTGGATGGGTCAACAGTGTACTCTGGAATGTTTTGTTCAACCACACTTGCTTGAGTCAATGGATTATCACATTCTAAAAGTAGTTGCTTCTTAGCCCTAACACTCTTACTAGTTGATGGCACATTACTCTCAATCTCTTGGATTACTACCTTTGATGATGGTGATACACTACAATATGTTAATGCTTTCGTCTTTTCATGTTCAGTGTACACTTCAATTTCCTTATGTCTATTCACATATTGACTCAGATTAATCACATCAAGATCACTTCCTAAAGCTTGTAACCCATAATCTAGAATGGTGTATGGTCTTAGAAAATGGTAAAACATCACCCTCCGCCCATCATAACCTAAGTCCTCCATAATGTCATTTATCTCAAGTACAGAAAAAGTATCAATGTCAATGGCATCTACATAAGTAACCTTACCATTGATATATCTCCTTCCTGGTAGATCAGTAAATACACCACCATGATGCAGCTTGATCGAAAACTTGCCTGGATAATTGTCTGTAACCAAATAAAACGCAACTGTTAATAACAGAGCAATCCAGCAAAAAAACTTAATTTATATTCAAATAAAGTTACAGAGATTGAAGCATACCATAGAGCGTATTCAAGTCATAATGCTTGTCAGGTTCGCGTATCGTGTACAATTTGCTCGCCATTTTATGCAATTTTGGGGTTACGAATTTTTGAGGGATGAAGTGTGAAATTAGGGCAAAAAGAAAGGGCGGTGTGGATATAAAAGAGAGAGAAGGGAAAGCTATTTTACCATTTTACCCTCACATGTTCCTCACATGCAGTCAACTAACGTCTTTGACTAACGAAAAGTTGACAGAAGGACGCCCAACGCAACTATTTGCAAGTTTAGGGACGCGCCAAGTCAAAAAAAAAAACCACAAGGATGTGGCGTGTATTTTCATACAAACCACAGGGACGCCCCACGCAATTTTGTCATATATATATATATAATTTCAGTTTTAGCGATTGATCAATATAAAATTTAGTTAATCATAAATTGAATGATCAAGAAAAAATAAGTGTGAGATGGTAAGCGTTACGAGTTATGATCAAACCACCGAATCGAAAAAATTGGGTTTGGCCTCAATGGGAAAAAAAATGGAGCACCTAACAACGCATCTTCACAGACCAAGAATACAACACCCCTCGTTTCAACATAAACAATAATATAATAATTGCGACTCGGAAGCGTATATTTAAAACATACTACCAATGTACTCAAAATGTCAATAAACTTTTTCAAACTTATTACATTACATTTCAAAAAACTCGGTGTTATATAATTCAAAACATCTCTTTAGTTATCAAAATAACATCAGAGTAAAAGCCTGTCAAACATTCCTTCAATTCCAAACACTTCCTGCCCTGCCCAATATGTCCCATCTATTTTAACCTGCAGGAAGAACTGTGGTAGGGTTAGCATAAAGCTAAGTGAATGAAACTATAAGCAACAGTACAACCTAGCATAATAATCTGTTTACATCAAATAACAATAAACAGAAAATCAATCATTCACTCGACATCCAATCAATGTCAAGCTACACCAATCAAACATTATCAATCGTCATGAGGATCGGTGGCTCCTGAGATACCATAATACCGGTTTGGTAATCAAGGAACTCTTATCAATCATCTGTATTGGCCTATACAGAATTACCGATAACCAGTTGTTAATCACACACGACCTAGATCTCCAAACCAACATTTCAAGTTTCAAGATCTCCTGTCGTCTACAATAACAACCAAGTCCAACTGTCAAGTCAAGTTGACCTCAGAATCTTACATACTAGCTCAAACAGCCAAGTAAGCAACTAGTCAAACTATCATGGCAAGATATCTCAACAAATTACATTCTATCAAAGTAATACTATAATTACTTGTTGTAAATCAAATCATTACAACTAAATCACACTGAGGTTACAGATCCACTCACCGACTACCTCAGGCCTCCACTCAGTTGTCTAATATCACTGAGCATTCTCCACATCTGAGAATCAATAATCAAATATAAGTTAGTAATCAATATCATCAATACATAACTTATATCAATCAATAATATTAGGAACTTAACATAATCAACATTAAGATTACTAGTTCCTAATTATATCTATTAGTTATTATAATATAACTCTTATCATATATTAATTATCAATCACAGTACCATTTTACAACAAGTACCAGTCGCATAACAATCAACAAGATAATAAAAAGCTATATCAGCCCTCCAAGCCGCCGGCTTCCTCCTAGAAGCCGCCGGCTTCTTATCACCATCCACTGGTTTCCTAAAATGCAACACAAGCCGCCGGCTTGCCAAAGAAGCCGCCGGCTTCAACCAACTGGGCACAAGCCGCCGGCTTCATCATGAAGCCGCCGGTTTCAACAAACAAGACCAAGCCGCCGGCTTCCATATGAAGCCGCCGGCTTCCATCGTCGTCCAGGCCCTGTACGAACAGCAAAACCCTAACCCACGGGTTTTTAACAAAAATCACCCCAAACTCATTTTCTAACTGTTATATGTCACAAATACTTTCATATAAACACTATATAACAGTTATTACATGTTTCTAACATCTAATTATTCCAAATCATCAATTCACCCAAATTTCAATCGAAATCAAATTCTTAAATACTCAAGAACACTTACTGATTGAAGAATATACTGATGATAATCTGTCCATGGTGAAGTTTCACGAGAATCACAACTTCCTGATTTGATTTCTAGTTTGATTCGGAGGTTTTCTGAGAGTTTCTGTGAGTTTTGAAGTTTCTAAATGAACTTTCCTAAAATGGAAAGTTAAATATATAGTCGGTTCACAAACCGCCTTCAATATACGGGTATAATTTAATACCCCATCTCAATCTATTGTCTGGAACCCGAAAACCATTTGCGAGTCCAAACATTTTATTGCACCGTCAACTATATTAATTTACAACAATTAATAATTTACTTATCACTGTGACACCCCCAAATTTAATGCTTTGCGGAAGCGAGTTTTGGGTGTCACTAATCTAATATCAAAACACCAAAGTACAAGCAAACGACTCTAAATGAGACGTTATAGAAAATATATTACATTACATAAGTTTTCAAAAGTAATACAAAGCTTAAGTCATAAGTTTGAAACATAGTAGTGAGTTCGCAAAATGATTTCAGAAGATTTTAATACATAACCATTATACAAAATATAATGCAAGAAAATCTTCATGTCTAAATGGATGCATGCGACTCGTGATAGCTAGCTTATCCTGTAGGCCATTCCTACTATTGCTGAGTACCTGAGAATACATCACTAAAAGGTCAACCAAAATGGTTGGTGAATCTCACAGGTTTATAGTATACAGTAATAAGCAGTTGAGTAAATCAGTAAGTAAAACGTTTACAATCAGTAAAACAGTAAAGTATAATTGTACAACAGTAGTAATTTAGTAAAATAGTATTTCACAAACATAGTAAAGTCGGTGTAGTCGGTCAATTTATTGCCATGTCATGAGCCATTATAGTCGAAGCTTAACACGTCTGTAGTTTTTGCCCCCGTGAGTACTAATCCAAAAATACTCATATCAAACGAATAAGAAACGCCTGTTTATACTAGTGCGGTTCGTGGTGGAGCTACCACCTCAGGCGGGGATTGTCTGTCCCATATGGATCCATATACTAAAATTCGCGCTTATCTTATAACTGACGACTATAATCAGAGGACTTCATTGGATTAAATAGAAACTCATGCAGTTCAGTAAGGCAATACGTCGGTAATTAATACATTGTATTTGGATTAAAGTCGGTAAAATAATACATTTTGTACTTGTATTATAGTTTGTAAAATAATACCTTTTGTACTGGTATTAAAGTCGGTAAAACAATACATTTTGTACTTGTATTCAAATCAGTAAAATAATACATTTTGTACTAGTATTATAGTTTGTAAAATAATACATTTTGTATTAGTATTAAAGTCGGTAAAACAATACATTTTGTACTTGTATTCAAATCAGTAAAATAATACATTTTGTACTTGTATTATAGTTTGTAAAATAATACCTTTTGTATTAGTATTAAAGTCGGTTAAAACAATACATTTTGTACTTGTATTCAAATCAGTAAATAAACATGTTTGTAAAACAATACATTTGTAAATGTATTTAGTAATTCAAGTAATCTTAGTAAACAATCACTTTCAGTAAACAAGTACATACAGTAAACAAGTATATTCAGTAACAATACATTTAGTAAACAAGTGATGCATCTCCCCCAAAGTAAAACAGTAAAAAGGGGTAGTGAGACTCACCTGTTGAGCAAGCAATCCTAATGTGCGCGCGTGTACCAATCGTAACCTCCTAATGCCCTAAACACGCGAGATTACATATTTGTAAGTGTACGCCTAGTAGTTCATTCGTATATTTGTTTACTTAATTGATTGTATTCAACGTATTTGTCTAAGGTTTACGTTTACGCGTTTGTAATCCAATTAAGTTTGTAGTTTGAAAAATGTGCAAGGCCCGTTGGTGTCGGGTTACAATTATATTTGAAAAATATAATTACAAATGTTCCAAGAAAATATACTTTGTATAATGTATTTGTATATTTTATCATTGTATTGTTTACAATTAGTATTGTGTTTGTACAAATCGAGACTTAGTTTATAAAACGAAAATTTGTTGGAAGTGAGTTGGATCCGTCGGATCCTTAGACAATCCGTCGGATCAGTGTCCAAAGAGGGGAATCCGCCGGATTGGTTTGAATCCGCCGGATTTAATGATCTCGAAGGGAATCCGCCGGATTCACCCGAATCCGCCGGATTCATTGAGTTTGAAGAGGATCCGCCGGATCAATATTAGGATCCGCCGGATAGTTCAAGTTTCTGGGCGGGAATCCGCCGGATTCACCTTGAATCCGCCGGATTCAAAGGTCTGGTTCGACTCTGTTCGAGCAGAACACATTCAAACCCAGTTTTTAATCCGCAAACAACCAACAAGGATCTATCCTAACATTAATACATGATTATATACGTTATTTAATCACGAAATTTTAAAGAACAAGTTAGTGATTCCTTACAATTTTTGAAACGAAACGGATGTTGATGATGATGAAGATCACGATGATGATGATGATGAAGTAGCTAGATGATGATGATTATGTTTATGTTATTGTTGTTGCTTGAAATGAAACCGAAAGAGAGGAGAGGAGGGAGCCGAGAGAGTGATCAAAAATGGGTGCATGTGTGTGTAAAATAATTGAGGTCGGTTGTATATACCGGCCTCAATTATTGAGGTAGTTGAGGTATTTTCGACCCGTGTTTGCGTACCCGATCGTAAAATAGTGTAATCTTTTAAAATGATAATTTTTTAGTAATGTAATCGTATACGTTTTCAATCAAAGTATTTTATAAAAATACTTTTATGGAGGTATAAAAATATATCTTTGTTTTACTTAAAATGTACGGATAGTTTTCTGTATCTAAAATATATTTAAATTTCAAACGGAGTACGTAGTTATTATACTCAATAATAATACTTTGTTTAAAAATGTTTTTCACCAAATTTTATTTTGGGTTTCTACGTTTTGTTTGATTCGTGTATTTGCGATTATTCAATTAATCGTTTCGGTTTATATATATAAATATATATAATACTTGTGTACTCGAGTACTGACACGTATGTAATTACGTGTTTTAAAAGTTTAAATTAGGAGCTAATTTTGGGTTATTTTGACCGGGTGTCACATTCTCCCCTTGTTAAGAGAATTTCGTCCCGAAATTTGTGCTTAGTAATTGTCTGTGTATTTTCTAAGAAAGTGTGTGAGTCTACTGTGAGTGCTATAACCTCATTCTAATAATACCTTCCTCCCCTTGTTAAGCTAACGCCCTACTGGCTATTAAAGGAGTAGAGGAAGTGTGTTGTAAAGTAGTTGACCATTTTGTCGGTAGGACAAGGTCAGTCAGTCAATAAGATGTAGCTACACTTTGTACTAGTAGCCTAAAGTAAATAGTATCTTTCACTATGTTCCCACAATACTAGACCCTATCAGTCTCCTACAGAAACTATATGGTTCAGCCTACATTTGTTTCAGGTGGGATGTTACCCATCGTATATAAAAATAACTTTTAACCGGCATGTTTTCCCGGTATACAACAGAGTAGGATATGTTATTCCTATATATCTGCAAGCTAAACATTGTCTCTTAAAGAAACTATAGAATCTAAATTGTCTCCTTTCCCTAATCCTTTCATGTACTTAGAATCTAGAGAAACATAATAGTATTTAAGCAACAAGTAAGCTCTACCAAAGTAATTTGTATGTAGGCAGTCGGTAATGGTCAGTGTCGTCATAGTATAAGTTAAATTCTATTAGTTTCGTATAGAATTAAGTTGTTACGTGGAAGCGTACCCTTAGTTGTTGTTTGGATTAAACTTAGTCTCACTGACATTTCTTGCCAGGATTTCTTCACTCTCATCAGCTAGTAGTGGGCAGTTAATTTTGTAGTGTCCAGCAGTTCCACACTTGAAGCAGACCTTCAAAGATTTAGAATTAGTGCCCTTAGGAGGTAATTTGCAATCCTCAACTTGGTGTCCAAACATTTTGCATCGGCTGCAGGGCGCGATACAAGATCCTTTGTGGTGTCGGTTGCATAGGGAGCAGAAGGGTAGATTTCCTTTGTAAATACTAACAGTTTTTACTTTCTTTGCTTCAGGTACAGCAGGATTGGAGATGGAAATTTCTTCCAATTTCCTCTTACCGATTGCCACTCTTGGCTCAGTATTCTCCTCAACAGGATCATCATATCGAGTTAATTGTGAGGTCGGGCTATCAGCTGCGACATTCGCCTCTTGAATGATTGGTTGAGACGACCTCAGCTGTCGTAGGTTGTCTTCCATTGTTAGCATGCGTAGTTCGCATTTGTGAGCGCGCATTTCACTCTGATAAGCAATTTGTCGTAGTTCGATGATGTCTCCCCCGGCTTCAGTCAGCTGACTTCGGAACAAGTCTAGAGTTTCCTTAAGGAAGTGAACAACTTCAGTGCCTATGTTACTAGGAGTGGGTGTATCAAGCAGAGCAGTAGTAGCGGTGTTATTGATGGTGGGGTTAAGAACAGAGTTTTGTTGAGCTGTCCTAGTAGTTCCTTCGATGAAAGTCAATGCAGATTCTGTTGCTGATTCAATCAGTTGTCTCTCAGTTTCCTTCACCGGCATCATTTCATCTGACACCTCCCCAGTTTCTAGCTTCAACTCGCTATCCAAAGTGAGGAGGTAAGGAAACATCACATGCTCCTCACTGAGCTGATCGTCATCCGACGTGTAGTTGTTAGCAGCGTGCTTAGTCATTTCCTACAGTTAGATGTTTCGTGTTAAGGTGACATTTTGGGTAGTCATTTTCAATCACTACTAAAGCACATAGTATTTCATATCACACAATCAGGTCATATTCATCACAACCTAACACAATTCAAGTAAGTAAGAATTGTACACTCCTAGGAATGGATGATTGCACTAATGACCTAGAGTAGTTTATCAATTCCTAATTCTATCTTGTACTTAGAATCTAGGAATTACACAAGAATAGTTAAGCAGTACATAAGATTTTTCCAAAGTAAATATGGAGATAGTAGAGTCATTTATAAACGAATGTACCATCATTGAGCAGGTCAGCAAGCGTCGGGTTTGGGTCTTCCCTAGCACGGAGTACATAGGCTCTTCCTCGAGCAGGGTTGTTGTTTTTGTTTTTCAGTTGAGGGCAATCCTTCCTAAAATGCCCAGTACCATTGCACTCATAACAAGTCTTAGGTGCAGAAGTGTTGGTACCAGTTGCGGCTGTCTTGCAATCCTTGGCCACATGCCCGAATCTCTTGCATTTGGTGCATGGACACGCACCATCATGATGAAGATTGCATTTTGAGCAAAAGGGTTTGCTTCCCTTATACTCCTTCTTGTCGCCTGAGCCAGTTGGGTAGGTTTTAACAGCATCAACCTTTTTATTGGAGGTGGTGGGGTTTCCTTCCCACTTACGCTTGCCAGAGTTTCCAGTAGGTGTTACAGGTGTCTCGCGCCTAACAACTTGCGCCATAAGCTCATGTGCCATACGAATAGCACACTGAATAGTTCCAGGTTTTAACGAAGTAACATTCCCTTGAATATCCTTCGGGAGTCCACGGATGTACCTCTCAATCCGCTTACGTTCAGGATCTACCATAGATGGGCAGAGAAGAGCGAGCTGCTGAAATCGGGTTGTATAGCCGATGATGTCGTTTCCCTGAACTGTCAAATGCCAGAACTCATCTTCCAGCCTCTGGAGTTCCTCATTGGGATAGTATTCATCCCTTAGCATCCTTTTCAGTTCTTCCCATGGGATTCCATATGCAGTATCAATTCCCACAGACTGGATATACGAGTTCCACCATGTCAGAGCACTTTCCAGAAATGTACAGGTGGCATACTTAACTTGGCAGTCTTCCGAACAGTTACTGATCCTAAAGACTGACTCCATCCTTTCAATCCACCTGACCAATCCAATGGCACCTTCTGTGCCCTTGAAGTTCATAGGTTTGCACTTGAGAAAGTCATTGTAGCTGCAGGGTTTAGCAACAGGAGCATCGTTCACAGACGGTGATGATCGAGTAGCTAGAGCTTCGGCCACTCCTTGAGAAACAAATCGTGCGAGTTCAGCCGCGCTGAAAGTTTGTCTTTTCGGTGGCATGTTCCTTCAATAACAGCCAGGAAAAATGTGAGTTTTTGTGTAAGAGTATGATCATCATAGTTGTATATATAACAGTAATATATTACAACACAAGTGAAAATCACCGGTATAGAATAATGAAGATTGTAATCATTTAACATGCGAGTTCAAAAGATTACAAGATTTTGAGTATTACAAGAGCTGTCGGGGATATTACGTCCGAACAGATATCAGAAGTTATGCGGAATGTGATAGGGATGTAAGAAAAATTTGTGTACTTATAGAAAGTTGGAATTCAGATGTTAAATATGATAAGTGAGTGAGGGACGGTCCTCTGATGACCAGATCGTGTAGAATAAAGTATTGAAGTTCTTAATCTATACCTAGGTAAGTCTATTTCGAAGAGATGACCCTCTCTGTCAGGGCACATCCCGGTACAATTTTCCTGACTCGATCAACTTACCACAGGCCTCTTCTAAAGTGTGTTTGTACAGTGAGTGTGTTACTAAATATCGGAGGATCTTAATAAGCCTAATCATATAGGTGTAACCTATATATACTTATTATCCACCTAGTTGTGTCTATCACAGAACAAGTACAAGTCACGGTTCTCTCGTGGTCAAAGTCAACTATTGCATTCCTGTTTAACATAACCTCTTTCAGATTTTACATCATCTTCATTTAATTGTACATAGTTGATCAGGCTATGTTAAATTAAACTCGTATGATGAAATCCCTGAACCAATTATATCTAATGAGGAATACTGCCTAACGGTCATAGTCTAGGCCCACTAAATGCAACCTAGTTCGCTATAACCTTAGGCTCTGATACCAATCTGTGACACCCCCAAATTTAATGCTTTGCGGAAGCGAGTTTTGGGTGTCACTAATCTAATATCAAAACACCAAAGTACAAGCAAACGACTCTAAATGAGACGTTGTAGAAAATATATTACATTACATAAGTTTTCGAAAGCAATACAAAGCTTAAGTCATAAGTTTGAAACGTAGTAGTGAGTTCGCAAAATGATTTCAGAAGATTTTAATACATAACCATTATACAAAATATAATGCAAGAAAATCTTCATGTCTAAATGGATGCATGCGACTCGTGATAGCTAGCTTATCCTGTAGGCCATTCCTACTATTGCTGAGTACCTGAGAATACATCACTAAAAGGTCAACCAAAATGGTTGGTGAATCTCACAGGTTTATAGTATACAGTAATAAGCAGTTGAGTAAATCAGTAAATAAAACGTTTACAATCAGTAAAACAGTAAAGTATAATTGTACAACAGTAGTAATTTAGTAAAATAGTATTTCACAAACATAGTAAAGTCGGTGTAGTCGGTCAATTTATTGCCATGTCATGAGCCATTATAATCGAAGCTTAACACGTCTGTAGTTTTTGCCCCCGTGAGTACTAATCCAAAAATACTCATATCAAACGAATAAGAAACGCCTGTTTATACTAGTGCGGTTCGTGGTGGAGCTACCACCCCAGGCGGGGATTGTCTGTCCCATATGGATCCATATACTAAAATTCGCGCTTATCTTATAACTGACGACTATAATCAGAGGACTTCATTGGATTAAATAGAAACTCATGCAGTTCAGTAAGGCAATACGTCGGTAATTAATACATTGTATTTGGATTAAAGTCGGTAAAATAATACATTTTGTACTTGTATTATAGTTTGTAAAATAATACCTTTTGTACTGGTATTAAAGTCGGTAAAACAATACATTTTGTACTTGTATTCAAATCAGTAAAATAATACATTTTGTACTAGTATTATAGTTTGTAAAATAATACATTTTGTATTAGTATTAAAGTCGGTAAAACAATACATTTTGTATTTGTATTCAAATCAGTAAAATAATACATTTTGTACTTGTATTATAGTTTGTAAAATAATACCTTTTGTATTAGTATTAAAGTCGGTTAAAACAATACATTTTGTACTTGTATTCAAATCAGTAAATAAACATGTTTGTAAAACAATACATTTGTAAATGTATTTAGTAATTCAAGTAATCTTAGTAAACAATCACTTTCAGTAAACAAGTACATACAGTAAACAAGTATATTCAGTAACAATACATTTAGTAAACAAGTGATGCATCTCCCCCAAAGTAAAACAGTAAAAAGGGGTAGTGAGACTCACCTGTTGAGCAAGCAATCCTAATGTGCGCGCGTGTACCAATCGTAACCTCCTAATGCCCTAAACACGCGAGATTACATATTTGTAAGTGTACGCCTAGTAGTTCATTCGTATATTTGTTTACTTAATTGATTGTATTCAACGTATTTGTCTAAGGTTTACGTTTACGCGTTTGTAATCCAATTAAGTTTGTAGTTTGAAAAATGTGCAAGGCCCGTTGGTGTCGGGTTACAATTATATTTGAAAAATATAATTACAAATGTTCCAAGAAAATATACTTTGTATAATGTATTTGTATATTTTATCATTGTATTGTTTACAATTAGTATTGTGTTTGTACAAATCGAGACTTAGTTTATAAAACGAAAATTTGTTGGAAGTGAGTTGGATCCGCCGGATCCTTAGACAATCCGTCGGATCAGTGTCCAAAGAGGGGAATCCGCCGGATTGGTTTGAATCCGCCGGATTTAATGATCTCGAAGGGAATCCGTCGGATTCACCCGAATCCGCCGGATTCATTGAGTTTGAAGAGGATCCGCCGGATCAATATTAGGATCCGCCGGATAGTTCAAGTTTCTGGGCGGGAATCCGCCGGATTCACCTTGAATCCGCCGGATTCAAAGGTCTGGTTCGACTCTGTTCGAGCAGAACACATTCAAACCCAGTTTTTAATCAGCAAACAACCAACAAGGATCTATCCTAACATTAATACATGATTATATACGTTATTTAATCACGAAATTTTAAAGAACAAGTTAGTGATTCCTTACAATTTTTGAAACGAAACGGATGTTGATGATGATGAAGATCACGATGATGATGATGATGAAGTAGCTAGATGATGATGATTATGTTTATGTTATTGTTGTTGCTTGAAATGAAACCGAAAGAGAGGAGAGGAGGGAGCCGAGAGAGTGATCAAAAATGGGTGCGTGTGTGTGTAAAATAATTGAGGTCGGTTGTATATACCGGCCTCAATTATTGAGGTAGTTGAGGTATTTTCGACCCGTGTTTGCGTACCCGATCGTAAAATAGTGTAATCTTTTAAAATGATAATTTTCTAGAAATGTAATCGTATACGTTTTCAATCAAAGTATTTTATAAAAATACTTTTATGGAGGTATAAAAATATATCTTTGTTTTACTTAAAATGTACGGATAGTTTTCTGTATCTAAAATATATTTAAATTTCAAACGGAGTACGTAGTTATTATACTCAATAATAATACTTTGTTTAAAAATGTTTTTCACCAAATTTTATTTTGGGTTTCTACGTTTTGTTTGATTCGTGTATTTGCGATTATTCAATTAATCGTTTCGGTTTATATATATAAATATATATAATACTTGTGTACTTGAGTACTGACACGTATGTAATTACGTGTTTTAAAAGTTTAAATTATGAGCTAATTTTGGGTTATTTTGACCGGGTGTCACAATCACATTGGAATATTCGACTCATATTCCAATTATTTCAACTATTTCAAACAATATTATTTCCAAACACGTTTAAATACATATTTAAATCAAGAAATAATATATAAACAACTAGGTCCATTTCGAGGATGTTACAACTCTCCCCCCCCCCCCCCCCCCCCCCCCTTAAAGAGATTTCGTCCCCGAAATCTAACCTCATTCAATCTGTCTAATGTGAGATAATCACATATATCTTAACATACATTTGTCCTCAATAGCAACTTACAACTATACTTAGACTGTTTGAATTCTTTCCACATGCACATGTTCCCATGAACATGCTTCTGTCTTTTCGTACGCACACATTCAGTGCATCTAATCAATATCATCAATCAGATATATCTTATAGGCAACCACTTACTTCAACAAGTGAAACCTATAATCACTTGATCAACAAGTAAAACTTAACATCACTTAATAGGTTTATACAACCAGAAATTAGCAATGTGCTAAAATCCTTAACCTATTCTTACTATTCATCTCTGTTAACAACAAAACAGCAATCACATTATCACATCAGTGGTCATTAAACCACAATGTACCTAGCAACACTGAAATATAATTCAGCTCACGACCACAATCAGTCTAACATACAGATCACAATCTTAAATCTCTACCATCAAAGATCTGTAATTCAAATCTAGGTTAACTTTTCATTCAAAAGTTTCATACCTATACTCTTTTGAACAATCTTTAATGTTCACATATCATTTCAATCATATGAAATCCTTTACTTAAAAGTACTTCAGATTCATATCACCTTAATAAGCAAAGCAGAGGTCAAACTCAGTAGGTAAAACCACAATCAACAAGTACTTTGCTCAATCAACAAAAGTACCAAAATCAAATATTACCTACATTCAACCAACCTCTACATTGACTTATTTCTGCTTATAACTCCTTTCATTACAACCTATCAATTGTCGACAACAACAACTGCTCAAACAATAATCACAACACTAGTGATTATACATTCCAGTACACCTATCAGTACTTAATATTTGTCTTCAAAGTCTAACTAACCATCAAGTTAGAATTTACATAACACTTAAACTGATAAGACATCAAGAAATATTTTCTTTGCAACCAGTTATTTCAATTCAATCTTAAAATCTTAAACTACTAATCACAAGCAATTAGAAATTATACAACTCTAACCGCAAAATCACTTAGCACTAAATTCCATCAATCTAGCAGCTAAGTCGGCCTTAATCAACATATTATGATACTACAGGTCAAGTATCACAATATCTTATTATCAAAATGTGCTATCTTTCAACACATTTCCAACAAAATCTACATCAAGTTACTCACAATTAACTGACTTCCACATATCTTATGGCACATTTTAATTCATTCTATTAAAACTTATCATGCCATTTATTATCATGTATACCACACATACATACCTACACAACTTCAAATATTTTCTTAAATGGACACATACCCATCAATTCCATTTAATTCTACATAATAGGCCATTCAGACTGTTAAAGCCTTTATCAATCCTTTTCGATACTATTAATCATCACATATCCATACCACAGGACATGGAACAATTCCAAATCTACTACTCTATGTTTCACTTATATACATACCACTTAGTATATAACTTAAACAATTTAGTCCAAACTTATAAGAAAAGTTTGATGAATACACTCATCACCTACCAATTTCAAGGTTTCCCTTACTTCTACACATTCAACTATACACACATACCTAATTTCTCAAAATATGAATAACTTTTCAATTCATATTCCTTAATTTATCAAACAAGAATCAACTAGACCTTTAATACAATTCAACTTCCAGATATCCTTTCATATCATTTCTTATTTGGACCTAATTCCAATTTACCACTTACTTCATTTGTATACAATCAACAATTAACTAAAGAACTCATTTAATTCTTTCAATACTTAAATAATTCCTTATGAGGTACAAATCAACCTATGCAACTATTAATAATAACTTTCAATTATTTCTCATCTCACATTCTTACCCAATCAAAGCTATCATCACAAGCCTCATACACTGGTAAGATTTTCTTATCACAATTCTAATCAATGTGATTTAACTTACTCTTAACATATCTTAGCAATTTATAATTGTCATATCAAACAATGACTTCATATCTGTATAATTCTTCAACACATATTCAGTTCAAATATCAAATATTACCTAACTGAATACTCAATTACACTTAACAATATTTCAATTACTTAATACTAGCTTTAAGTAAGTTATCAAGTTTCACAAACTTAAACCAATTTAGGAATTTAATCACATTCCACGCAATCATAACAATTCAATCTATGTTAGACTATTTCAACACAAACAGTTGACTATATGTCAACTTCAATTTCAATCAATTAATCAATAAAATTCTCTAATTGCTTTTCTCTAGTTTGACCCAATCTCAAACCAATCACAAGCAATTAATTTTATACACAACTCACTATTCATGGTTTGACTTTCAAAGTTAACATACTATCAATATTAACTCACAACAAACCATTTCATCTTATATGTTCACTTTCAAACTTATATTTTAAATTATTACATTCAATAATACTAGAAATTCCTCAAGCAAGGCAATATCAACCTATTTCAACTTTGGCATCATACAAGCCAAATACAAAATAGTGACCCCTTTAAACACTATCAAATTCATCTACAAGTAATCTATCAAAATCAATCACAATTACTCATTCAACAAAATCAAATTTGTTAATTAGGTTTATCATCAAAACCTCTATCAATGACAACTATCATTTACACTGTCACTTTTACAGTCTAAAAGTCACAGTCCTATCAACTGATTGTTTTCTTGTCAAAACAATTATTAAACAACTTAGCATACCATCATGCTCCATTTCTAAAATCACATTACATTTCTTTTATACCAAGTAGCCTCAACAAGTTCATGTGACACCACATAATATAACAACGGTGATCAGGCGTTGCAAGATTATGTTCTTCACAATCCATTCTCAGGCTACTCTACATTATAATTATCAATGTGATCTACTTTTATCTCATATATATTAAATACTTTATGATTTCAAATCAATCAACATCTATTTAATAGTTTCTAACAGCTGATACATACTCAAAATCAGCTTACTATTTACATATTCCAGCCATTTCACATACACACAATGTTCTAATTTTCAACAACTAGATTACTCAGTGTATCACTTATCTGAAACCTCAAACACATGATAACTCATCATCATTGTTTCAATACTTAACACTAATCAATGTCCCTATTTACCTCAAAATTCAGGACACATCTTAATTAATTATCATCACTTTGACCTATGCTATCATATCAAGCATCACTGTCACAACAAACCTACTCAATCATGTTACTATAAAAACATTTCATTTATTAGTTCACAATTGACCAGAAAGATCTATCACTTCCCAAATCAATTTAGCTTTATCATAAGCCCTATTTCTTATAAACCTATCAGTCATGGTTTTGATCAAGTGTTTAACTATAATCAACACATATCATATAGTCACATAAACACATATTTTCTCAAATAACAGTCATTATCAATTCAAATGACACAACAGTCCTTAACAAGGATTGAATTCACACCTTATGATCAATCTACTACTATAATACTATCAATTATCTCGTCTCACCAATAAAGACACTCTTAGGTTCTAACATCAATCCATTTGAACCTTAATCAACTCTTTGTCTACTTAAACATATTTCTGCATTTTCAATTCAATGAGAAATACTAACAACAATGAGCAACAATAAGCATCTCATTTAGTATTTCTACTCTCATGTCAACATATAACAATCATTAGTTGACTCAAAACTGGGGAATCATATCAGTCTGACTCAATTAACTTCATAACAAAGCTTACTCAACATAACAGAGTAAACAATTTAAGTTAACGTAAATTAATAGAGGCTTATCGAAGATTACCTGACAAATCTTAAGCCAACAATGTTGAGGAAACATGAAATATACCAATCAGATACTCATGTTCCTCCATCTCTGCAATCAAACAACAGCTTCACAACTTGTTATGGGTTAGTACATATTCAACTAACTACTTTCTCATACATCAACTAATCAACTAAACCCACACCCACTGGAATGTTTGACTCAACTCAATCAAAGTTTAGGATTGAACATTCTATCAAGTCCAATTCACCCAAACTATTGCTCTGATACCAACTTACAACACCCCTCGTTTCAACATAAACAATAATATAATAATTGCGACTCGGAAGCGTATATTTAAAACATACTACCAATGTACTCAAAATGTCAATAAACTTTTTCAAACTTATTACATGACATTTCAAAAAACTCGGTGTTATATAATTCAAAACATCTCTTTAGTTATCAAAATAACATCAGAGTAAAAGCCTGTCAAACATTCCTTCAATTCCAAACACTTCCTGCCCTACCCAATATGTCCAATCTATTTTAACCTGCAGGAAGAACTGTGGTGGGGTTAGCATAAAGCTAAGTGAATGAAACTATAAGCAACAGTACAACCTAGCATAATAATCTGTTTACATCAAATAACAATAAACAGAAAATCAATCATTCACTCGACATCCAATCAATGTCAAGCTACACCAATCAAACATTATCAATCGTCATGAGGATCGGTGGCTCCTGAGATACCATAATACCGGTTTGGTAATCAAGGAACTCTTATCAATCATCTGTATTGGCCTATACAGAATTACCGATAACCAGTTGTTAATCACACACGACCTAGATCTCCAAACCAACATTTCAAGTTTCAAGATCTCCTGTCGTCTACAATAACAACCAAGTCCAACTGTCAAGTCAAGTTGACCTCAGAATCTTACATACTAGCTCAAACAGCCAAGTAAGCAACTAGTCAAACTATCATGGCAAGATATCTCAACAATTACATTCTATCAAAGTAATACTATAATTACTTGTTGTAAATCAAATCATTACAACTAAATCACACTGAGGTTACAGATCCACTCACCGACTACCTCAGGCCTCCACTCAGTTGTCTAATATCACTGAGCCTTCTCCACATCTGAGAATCAATAATCAAATATAAGTTAGTAATCAATATCATCAATACATAACTTATATCAATCAATAATATTAGGAACTTAACATATTCAACATTAAGATTACTAGTTCCTAATTATATCTATTAGTTATTATAATATAACTCTTATCATATATTAATTATCAATCACAGTACCATTTTACAACAAGTACCAGTCGCATAACAATCAACAAGATAATAAAAAGCTATATCAGCCCTCCAAGCCGCCGGCTTCCTCCTAGAAGCCGCCGGCTTCTTATCACCATCCACTGGTTTCCTAAAATGCAACACAAGCCGCCGGCTTGCCAAAGAAGCCGCCGGCTTCAACCAACTGGGCACAAGCCGTCGGCTTCATCATGAAGCCGCCGGTTTCAACAAACAAGACCAAGCCGCCGGCTTCCATATGAAGCCGCCGGCTTCCATCGTCGTCCAGGCCCTGTACGAACAGCAAAACTCTAACCCACGGGTTTTTAACAAAAATCACCCCAAACTCATTTTCTAACTGTTATATGTCACAAATACTTTCATATAAACACTATATAACAGTTATTACATGTTTCTAACATCTAATTATTCCAAATCATCAATTCACCCAAATTTCAATCGAAATCAAATTCTTAAATACTCAAGAACACTTACTGATTGAAGAATATACTGATGATAATCTGTCCATGGTGAAGTTTCACGAGAATCACAACTTCCTGATTTGATTTCTAGTTTGATTCGGAGGTTTTCTGAGAGTTTCTGTGAGTTTTGAAGTTTCTAAATGAACTTTCCTAAAATGGAAAGTTAAATATATAGTCGGTTCACAAACCGCCTTCAATATACGGGTATAATTTAATACCCCATCTCAATCTATTGTCTGGAACCCGAAAACCATTTGCGAGTCCAAACATTTTATTGCACCGTCAACTATATTAATTTACAACAATTAATAATTTACTTATCACATTGGAATATTCGACTCATATTCCAATTATTTCAACTATTTCAAACAATATTATTTCCAAACACGTTTAAATACATATTTAAATCAAGAAATAATATATAAACAACTAGGTCCATTTCGAGGATGTTACAAAGAACTTTTATCGAAAGAGAAGACTAGGTCTAAGTAAAGTAGATATGAAGCCCATTTTACATTGTTGAGCATTAGCTGTCCGCTCTCAGGTTGGACAGTAAGGGTCGGAGAAGGGCAATCACTCATTCTTAAAACCAGCGTTCTTAAGGTCAAAGAGTCGGTGGAAAAGGGGGGAAAGCTCTCCGTTCTTGGTTCAACATCTCTATCCTTGATCGGAGGTTCTACCAATGTATATCTTTTCAAAAATAATTCAAAGCCAATTTCTTGATTTGTATCTTCTATTTTTTGAAACTTAAGATGATAAAGAAAAAAGTAAAATAATATTATATATGAAGATTTACTTTGAAGATTTTGATCTTTTACATTTGCCAAAACATAAACAAAAAAACTTGTAAGACCATCTGCAACGTAGCGGTGTCGGAGCGTTTTGGGGCCGAGAACGCCCCTGAACACCGGCATCGGGGGCGTTCTCGGTTGGCGTTCTAGGGCGGCGAGCGACGGAGCACGGGGAGAAAGGGGGGCGTTTTGGTGGGACCCACTAATATTTAAATGTTTTTCTCTTTTCGTCCAGACCGTTGCATCAATTAAAAAAAAAAATTTGAAGAAGAAGAAAGTTGCTGTGAATGAGGAAGAAGAAGGCAGAGGCACCAATATTTAAATGTTTTTTCTTGTTTTTTTTTTTTTCTTTTTTTTTTTATGTTTTTCATATTTTTATATATTTAGTCCCTATACTATTTGTTAACTTTTATTTTTGGTTTCTTACTAGCATTTTTGTTAATTATTTGTATTTTTTTAATTAAGTATTTTTATGTTTAATGAAATGTATTTTGTTGAATTATTGTATTTTTATTAATTAATGAAATGTATTTTGTTTTTGTTAAAAAATGAAAATTAAATTAAATTGGTGGGTCCTAGGGGGCGTTCTGGGCGTTATGGATTTACCACTGCAAGCGCTCATGTGAAGTTGCTGCTGACGTGGAGCTGAGAATGCCTCGTGATGGGCTGCACCAGTGCAAGTGGTCTATAGCAATTCGTTTGACAATTCAATACACTGTACCACTTTTTGACCACCGGAAAATGTAGTTATGATTCTGACATCAATTAGAAAAGGATGTGAAGATTTTACCACTGAATTTAAATGATTACCCAATTGGAAAGAAAATCTTGTTTTTAGCTTTTTATCCTTTTGTAATCATAATTTTCTTGAATTTTTTGGGAAAATCCATTGTGTTACATAATTGTTGACTATATTTGATTAGTGACTCATAAGCTTTTGATTATGGCGGATGTGTTGACCAAACTTATTTCATGATATATTAAACAACATACATTCTTTGTAATAATGAGTGTGACTATACCCAATTAAATTTTATTGTGCTTTTGACCAATTAATTATGGATGCAAATATATATATTTTTTTTTAGGCTAACAGAAATCGTCTAGGTACAATCACGAAAGTAAATTTTATATATATGAACTCATTTATAACATACAATCACCAAAGTAATTATTGTAATTATTCATACTCATTTGTACACTATAGCAACTCATTCAATTCAATAAATAATAATAAAATATAATTTATATCATCCATGTATAAACAAAATGTTAAGTAAATCAATTTAGATTTTAAAGTGAAAGATAATTAATTTAGTCATCAAATAAATATTTAATACGAAAATAAAAAATTATGTTATTTATGTATAGAAGTTTATATGTTAAGTCAATCGATTTAAACATCAAAGTGAGAGATAATTAATTTAGTCATCAAATAGTATTTAATGACAATGTTAAAAGTTGCGGTTGTCATTTCTTCTTATTTTAAGATGAAAATAATTTATGTGTTTGTCTAGGCGTTTAACAATTTTGCCATGGTAATCAAGAGATTAAAGTATGAACCACAACCTAATTTTGATAAATCGCATAAAACTACATTCTATTTCACGTAATGCATTTTATGATTTAATATTCTAATTTGCAAGTTTTGCATTTAATGATCGATTTGATTAAGTAAGTTTTAGTGAACTGGATGAAGTTTAACATGTACTCATAGTACACACTTTTGACAAAACCGTTTGTGATGTAAAAGGGATTGTAGAATGTGGGTGTTTTAGAAAAAGTTGTTGGTCTTGAATATGGTGTTAGACAATTACAAGTCACGAGTTAACTCATACAAGTCGAGTCAAAAGTTTCAAAATCGATGTGATTCAGAACCCAACTCTGAAATGGATTTGACTCATGCGAGTCATCTATTGACTCTTCTGCCGACTAGCAACTCTTACAAGTCAACAAATATGGAAAATGTTTAGTATAATATCGAAAAGAGGAAATGGAAGTATAAGTAACTAGAGTTTCTTTTAAATTAAGCATTAGTGGTTTTGCTAGTTGACGACTTCACCATTGACCATCATAATCTCTTATTCTCTTGAGAATAAAATAAAAACCTTACACGGTGATTGTTCATTTGAGTGGTATCTTAAAGACCGCGAATAGATTATAAGAAGTTAAGATTTTATAGAAAAAGGTTGGGAGCTGATTATATTGCTATTTTAGTACTCAAGTTTTTTAACTTTGATATGTAGATAATAAGTACAATAGATTCTTATTAGTTTACAATAAATTATATAAATTTAATCTAGTTTCTTAAGATTTTTAGATTGTACGCTTGTATATTAACTTTGAAGAATTAGGGTAAAATACGTTGATACTTGTGACTAATTATTATATGTATATACGTGTTATGATTCTTACATGTCAAGTCTTGAGTTTACAACTAAGCATGCGAGTTAATACAAAAGTTTCACCTTTTTTATTCTTATTTTTAAAATCGATATGATTATGGATACTTTTTCTTATTGGTTTTACATGATTACGATTTTAAGCTTATAATTATAAGAATGGATACTTTTTCTTATTGGTGTAAATACTTCTTATTGTTTGATGTATCAATTTCCATTCCCTAAAAAGATAAGAGTATTGTAGATTTGTAGTGGTCATTTGACCAAACAAAATCACACCCTTTTCTCTTAATTAGCATGCTAAAATCTTGATAGCTTTTCGTAGATGTGGGGTAGCATATATACTCAAATTATGAATTATGATGATGATAATGATAATTAGAATATGCGGAGTATTTTAATTATGCTAAGTTAATATACTTTACATGAAATCTTTGCTGTGTGCAAATGAATGTATATAGGAGTATATGTTTGCAATGCATCACATATTTTATTGCAATATATCAAACAAAAGTCAGTTATATCAACACAAAGTTTATAGTGAAAACGTCATAAACTATGCTAAAATTGGAAATTTTTATTATTATTTTATTCAAATCCGCTCAACACGAATTCCAACATCGCCTAATTACACAGACCTAAATAAGACCTAATTATCTTATTGGTTGATTTTTTTATCTCTCCTAATCTCACTCACTCAATTTTTTACATCCACCAATCATATTGTTAGATCTATTTTTAGGCCTCCACTTTTAGGTACACGAATCATTTTCCTACACCTTCTAGCTAGTTTTGCAATATAAATGTTATCCAGATTAGTTGTTTTTATGACAAATTAAGTACTCATTCTTTTCGTGAATGTATTCAATAGTCAATACCTTTGAACACAAATACACAACTCTTGCAATTCCTGATCAGCATTTAATTTAACTTATCGCAATATTAACTTTTAAGATCATGGTTTAGGTAAAGCACGCAAGCTTCGTTTAAATATAAGAGACATCAGATACTAGTAGTTGTTTTGCAAGAAGATACTAGTACTAGTTTATTAGATGCTAAGCCATAGGTCAACTTTAGATAGAGATCTTATCATCATAGCCTTTTGAAATTTAAAAAAGGAAATCCAAATAAAGAAGTAATGAGTCACTTGGGTCGGTCACCCATAGCATATGAATAGTAGTGACACTCTTTTACGACTAATATTAAAAAAGTGGAGGAGTAGAAAATATTGAGTTTTCAGTATTGTAAAGTGCAAATGGTTCAAAAAGGTAATCAATTTGTCAAAATCTAACAATAAAGGTAATATGAGTTTTGTCGAAACTCAAAAGGGATTCACATTTTAAACATCGTGTCATAAAAGGATTTAAGTTGCCAGAAAAGTTTAATTAAGGGTAGAATTACCATTTCATTTTTAAAAACATACCATAAAAGGATTTAGTATTTTGAAATCATGTCATAAAAGAATAAAACATTTTGAAATCGTGTCAGAAAATGATTAAACACTCAAAATAAAATTCGGGTTTAAACACTCAAAAAGTAAAATTAGTATTTATATCGTATATTTTCAGGGTCAAAAATGTCACGTATTAACTGAATATTTGAGATTTAAGGCCCACATCAGCTAAAATCGATCAGAAATTGAAAGAGAAAAGTTGAAATAGTAATTACACATTTAATTGAATTTTTTTGACAACTTAAATTCTTTTATGCCACCATTTTCTAATATAGGTCCTTTTTAGGCATCAGTCTAAGTAATATTTTCTATATTATCAAATTTTGACACGTTGGTTAACTTTCCGGGCCATTTGCCCAATTGTAAATTGCATTTTTAAATTAATTTTAAAGGTTGTAATAAAATAATAATTAAAAAATATATATTAACAACATCGCATGCCGGATGCTACTCTAGAATGTTGTCCAGAACACCGTTGGAGAGTGGGGGAACATTGCCCTATAGCATTCTCGACCAGGAACAACGACGATTTTGTATACACTCTGAATGCTCTATTGTGTCACCAAAGTAGTAAAAATGGATTATTTAAGGAATATATACGTAACAAACTATTTCATTTTCAACGTAATTATTAAATGTAATGCGGAGCGATAATAATGGCCAAACAATTATTGAAAACTAACAAGAACTAAACTAAAATTCTCAAGGCGAAAATTCTCTTACTAACTAAATATAAAAGTCAGAAAAACTTTAAATCTGTAATGAATGAAACCCTAGAAAGTTTATTAGAATAGTCTAATTCGTTCCTTGGATAGGAAGGAAAGATCACCCAACAAATTTAACCACAAAATAAAAGGAAACAAAATCCGAAAGTTTAAATTAAACCCCGAAAAACAATATACTGTTGTTTACGTCACTAGAATGACCCTGAAAGGCCGAAAACTGTCGAGGATCATTCCGAAGCAAGAGCCTTATTTGTCGGGCCATTTTTGAGTGGTTATATTAAATTTCAGTCCAATCGAATACCGAAATCAAATTCAACAATAATAGGCACCTAGTGTATTTACGTGTCGACGGAATTACCATATCCCATAAATGTCGACTAGTGCTTTAGGAAGTTCAAAATGTGCTCCTTTGTCTCTCATTTTTTGTATGAGTGAAACTCTTGAAATCCTATTCTTTCATAATTTGATTTTTCAATTTTGTGGTCCCTAATGCTCACTTATACGGTACTTTAATCCTTCTCTTTTACATTCCTATCTAATTTATCAAACTAGATCATTGAGGGGCATTGTTTTAACTATATATTACATTTTATTATTCTGTAAGTGTGTTTGACAGATGAGGGGTTGTAGGAACTTTAATTTTTCTTTTTTCTTATAAGATTAACCTTCTAACATTGTTTAGTAGGCAAAATCTTAGAAGTTTACCGAAATAATAAGTTTTAAAAACAAATCTACTTAAAATAGATTCTAAAAATATGCTTCATGCTTATAAAAGAAAAAATTACCTAAATACCCTCTTTATTATTATTATTTATTATTATTTATCATGTATTTTTTGTTATTTTAAATCAATTTACATCAATAATCTCTAAGTGGTTTTGTTAAACACTTATTAATAGAAGCTACAACTTTTAGCTTGAAATATAAAATATAGTTATATTATAAGTGTGACACCCGTCAAATTAGGACTTGTAATTAGTACCTAATCATCTGTAATACATATAATTAGTTCTATGTTAGGCTAATTAATGTATCAAAATATATATTGTTGAATATATACAATTACGCGATTTGATTAAATCGTACAAGTTTCAAATCGAATGTAATTCGGTTCAATTAAATACGGACGTTGGTAAATAATTTATTAAATAATATAACATTATTTAATAACGCTATTATATCCAAAATATTATTTTTATAATATTTCGTAATTATTTCGTATCGTACAAACAAAGACTACGCGATTAAAGCATTAAACGCGCAAACAAAACGAAACAAGTTAAGTTATAAGTTATAACTCCCCTATAAAGTATTTTATGGAAATCAATAAATATATTGAACAAATGTTTGTATTGTAAAACTTATAATTAAACGTACGAAAATCTATTTAAACGTTTAAATAATCGGGAAAACGAACACCGTACGGAACGCAAACACGGGAGTTAAAAGTGGTGACCCACACCTCGGTGGGCCCCCACCGTGATCAGCCCAAAGGGGGGGGGGACCCCACCCCTTTCCTCATTTCAACATCATCACCATCTCTCTCTTCTCTTTCTCTCTTTCTTTTCTCTCAAAAATCCATCAAACCACCACCACCTTAATTTACAAAATAACACCATCAAACGAATATAAATCATCTCGGCCATTTGGAGAAAAAGATTCATCGCGTCACGATTTACCTTTCCATCTTTTCGGATTTATCCGGCGTTAAGTCGTAAGTTTTCCGACAAATCCCGCAACTCTTCTATTTTAAGTATTTTAGACTTGTGGTTGTTCATATAAGCTTAAAATGTCCATATATGGGTTGGGTAAAAGATTTGGACCAAACGGTGACCTGAAAACTGGTTTTCGACTCAAAATCCGGCCATCAGATTCAAGTGTCGCACGCGTCGCAGCAGTTTTGCGACACTTCCTTAAGTGTCGCACTAAGTGTCGCGTAAAAGCCCTAATTCTGCGTCACTTGCCTAAGTGCCGCGTGAAAACTGTAACATCCATTCCTCGGGTCTGGTAGTATTTTAATATTTTCTGACGGTGAGTTATTATTTAATGTGTCAGAAAATGGTTTCCTTTGTTATTTGAAAATAAATGAGGAAAAGAGTCGAATAATTTATCGTGACTAATAAATTATTGATTGTTTTAAATTAACTCAGTTGACGGTAAAATAAAATAATGTTTCCCCGCAAATGGTTTTTAAGTTCCAGACAATGATAAGTACGGGGGACAAAACTAGTACACATATTGTATAATATATGTGTGTAATACGTATGAAACTTCACAAAAAAATTCTAGTATCTACAATTTAGAGCTAGAGAAAGATGGAAACCCTAAATTTAAACCCTAATCATCAATTATTGTTGAGAAATCAAATTGTGCTTCTTGTGTTCTTCTCTGGCCGAACCCAGCACACCCCAGGGACGATCTTAAAGTTTCAAAACAAGGTTTGAGGTGAAATTGAAGCTTGAAAGCTATGAATTAAGCTTCAAAAACGTGATTTGATCATTCCATCATCATCATAAACACTTTGTAAGTGTTAATTCTTGATTTTCATATAAACCTAGAAATAGGTTTTTGGGTATTTGATTGAATTAGCTTGATTAACTTGAAATTGAAGGTTATAATGCTCGTATAATTGTTAGTTGATGCTTAAATGAGGATCATAACCTAAACCCTAGTTTAAAAATGAAGAATATGAGGTATGATCATATAGATAGTCAAGGGTTTAGTTGAGTATTTATAAATCAAAGCTTGTAATCATATTAGAATGGTTAGTTGATAATTAAATTATGATTATAAGCTAAGCTCTAACTTAGAATTAATGAATTGTTGATGTTAGAGGCTAATAATCTTGTTAATGGTTGCATTATATTAATTAACAATGATTAAGATGAATGAAGGTGATAAAGTGATCATAATTTGATAAGTGATTGTGAATTGTGATGATTAAAGTGGTTATTCCTAATCTTGGAATGAATTATGTGAAATTACTATAAGTAATAACTTGGTTTATGTGTAGTTGAGAGGTGGTTATCATGATATCTAATCATGATTAGGTGATAATTCAAGAAGTATGAATTTGGTATTGATAATGGGAATTGTTTGATGTAAATACAATTGTATGATGTTATATCAATATTGAAACAAGTTATTAACTTGTGTGGTTCTGTTGTGTTTTCAGATAAACAGAAGGCTCAGTGACATTAGACTATTGAGTGGACGACTGAGGTAGTCGGTGAGTGTATCTGTAACCTCAGTGTGATTTAGTTGTAATGATTTGGTTACAACAAGTAATTATAGTATTACTTTGATATAATGTTTTCGTTTGAGATAACTTGACATGTTAGTTGGGTTGGTTGCTTAATTGGCTGTTTGAGCTAGTAGGTAAGATTCTGAGGTCAACTTGAAATGATGGTTGGACTTGGTTGTTATTATAGACGACAGGAGATCTTGAAACTTGAAATGTTGGTTTAGAGATCTAGGTCGTATGTGATGGACAACAGGTTATCGGTAATTCTGTATAGGCCAATACAGATGATTGATAAGTGTTCCTTGAGTACCACACCGGTATAAAGGTATCTCAAGAACCACCGATCCTTATGATGAATTGATTGTTTATTGTTATTTGATGTAAACAGATTGTTGTGCTAAGTTGGACTGCTGATTATAGTTTCACTCACTTAGCGTTATGCTAACCCCACTACAGTCCTTCCTGCAGGTTATAATAGATGGGACACATTGGGTTGGGCAGGAAGTTCTTGGAAATGATGGAATGTTTGACAGACGGATTACTCTGATGTTGGTTTAATAACCGAAGACATGTTTTAAATTATATAACACCTAATTGTTGAAATGTCATGTATTTAGTTTGAAAAAGTTTTTCTACATTAAAGGGTAATGTAAAGCATGGTTACATGTTTGAAATATACGCTTCCGAATCACAATTATTATTATAATTGTTTAAAATAAATGAGGGGTGTTATAACTTGGTATCAGAGCAATAGTTTGGGCGAATTGGACATGATAGGATGTTCAATCCTAAACTTTGATTATGTTGCGTCAAACATTCCAGAGTGTGGGAGTAGTGGTTGTATGAGAAATTGGTTATTGAATATGTACTAACCTATAACAAGTTGCAAGATTGTTGTTTTGGTTGCAGAGACGGAGGAAATTGAGGAACTTAAGAGTATTCTCAATGATTCCTCAATACTCGTGGGCCTAAGTGTATCAGGTATTTTTCGATAAACTTGGTGAATTTCAATAAGCTTATATTGTTTACTTTGCTATGAAAGAATTAATAGTAAAGTAAATTGAGTCAGACTGATATGAATCCCCAGTTGTGAGTCGTTGATGATTATTACTTGTTAATATAATGATAGGAATATTAACGGGTAATTTTGAGTGAACTTGAAGTAATTGAATTGTGTAGACACATTGTTGAATAAGGTGTAATAGTTGAATTATGTGGAATTAAGTGTGTCTACAATATAAAATTTAAAGTATGTAATTGGTTGTATAAATTGTGTATTTGGAATTACTTGCTCTTGTGAAATAATGATTTTCGGAGCAATGTGATTAAGTGTAGTAGTAAATCTTGATAACCAAAGTTGATATAACTTCAAGTAGTGAATTTAAGGAGATGTTGGTGCATCTCAATGGATGTGATTTGGAGTCATGTTGTTGTTTAATTAAAAAGTGTCCATTGATTTGAATGTGTGCATTTGACTTGGAAAAGTCAAAGTCGAAATTGGTAGAGTCAAATTGTGTGATGACTATGTTATAAAGTGATAAATGTGGCTAGATGTTTAAGTGTTTGGCCTTGATCATGATTGTGGTTGAATTATGATTTAGGTATTAAAAGTGGTAAAGTAGAAAGTCAAAGTGGTCAACGAGTCTTGATATGCGTTGACAAGTTTGTAAAAGAAGTAAAAGTTGAAAACTTGTTGTAATTGGTTGAAACATAATGAATTTTATGTGAAATTGGTGTTTTGAGGGTATAATGGGACACCAATAGTGAAAGTGTGTTAGTTTGACTTATAATAGTCAACGTAATGTGAAATGGGTGATGGAATGGTAGTTATATGGGTTGAAACCCAAATGGGTTGTTAAAGTGCCCAAATGGGTCACTTAGTGATTAAATGGTTGAAACGAGTGGTGGTTCGAGTGTAATGAATGTTAAAGTGACTTTAAGTCATAAATATAGTAGCAAAGTGTGTTGAAAGTGTTAATGTAGTCACAATGGTTGAAATTGGTGAAAGTGTCAACTTGGACCCTTAAACGGGTCAACGAGTTAAAACATGATAGAATAAGTGTATGAAGGTGATGAATATGTCCACACGTCACAAATGTAGGTAGAAACATGTTGGCAAAGGTTGGAAGTCAGAAACCTAGCCATTTGAAATTTGACGTGTCACCAAAATGGTTGAAAATGGTCAAAAATGAGTCATACGTCCGTTTTCTCGATAAACATGAATTTTGAAAAAGTGTGAATCTGGAAAGTTGCCTTTTGATTATATGAAGGTGCCTGCAAAATTTCAGACCCTAATTCTTTACGGATTGTGAGATATGCGCGTTTAAATTTTGAAAAATTGCACTAAGTTGTGCAGGAAATGGAGATCTGCTGTGCAGACATGGGACCCGGCGGCTAGGAGTGGTAACCCGGCGGCTCCTAGAGCCCAAATACGGCAAAATTTTTCTGTTTGTGTAAAATTTAATTCACCCGGCGGCTGGTACCTGAATCCGGCGGCTGGTGGTATGAACCCGGCGGCTCATTGGTGGAACCCGGCGGGTTCTGTTGCGTATTTGTGTGTGCAAAATTTGAAAATGCATAAGTGCATGTCTAGAACTCGGCGGGTTCTGTTGGTGTATTTGAAAATGCATTGGTGGAACCCGGCGGGTTCTGTTGCGTATTTGTCTAGAAGCATAAGCGATCACTTTGCCACGTTGCATCAGGACACAACCTAAACCATTGTGTGAAGCATCACAATATACCACCATATCTTCAGTACCGTCAGGAGGTACCAAAATAGGGGCTTGACTAAGTTGTAGTTTTAAAGTTCGGAAAGCTTGTTCAGCTTGATCATTCCATTCAAACTTTATATTCTTTCGAGTGAGCTTTGTGAGAGGTGTGGCAATTTTTTGAGAAATCTTGGATGAACCGTCGATAATAACCGGCTAATCCTAGAAAACTCCGAACTTCAGTGGGATTTGTTGGAGGTTCCCAGTTTAAAACAGCTTCAACTTTAACTGGATCAACTTTAATTCCTTGATTATTAACAACATGCCCTAAGAATTGAACTTCACGAAGCCAGAACTCACATTTTGAGAATTTAGCATAAAGCTTTTCGTTTCTCAATGTCTGTAATACATGCCTCAAATGAACTTCGTGATCACCAACAGATTTAGAGTAAATGAGAATATCATCTATAAACATAATCACGAACTTATCGAGCATAGGACGGCATACCCGATTCATAAGGTCCATGAAAGCTGCAGGTGCATTTGTCAGACCGAAAGTGTAACACCCCCAAATTTAATGCTTTGCGGAAGCGAGTTTTTGGGTGTTACTAATCAATAATCACAAGCACAAAGGATACAGTGAACGACTCTATATGAGACGTTCGAAAAGTTATTACATTAATACATAAGTTGTTCAAAATACAAGCTCGAGTTCGAGTAAATTCCTAGAGATTCTAATACATAACAACTAGTACAAAAGTAATGTATAAAAATCTCCAAGCTTGTAAATGCATGCGACTCGAGCTAATTAGCATATCCTGCTGGGCATCCCTACTGATGCTGTGTACCTGAGAAGCATTACTAAAACGGTCAACCAAAAGGTTGGTGAATCTCACAGGTTTGTAAGTAAATAGTTTGAACACACAAGTAACAGTTGTATTTGTAAATCATTAGCCAGCCAGTAAGTAAGTGGTGGTTGCAGGTCATGCTAACCGTTTGATACCCTTGCCATGAGCCACCATAGTTGAAGCTTAACAGTAAGTAAGTAATTGTACCCCCAGTGAATGCTAATCCAAAAGCATTCATATGAAACGAGTAAGAAACGCCCGTTTCTACAGTAACGGTTCATGGTAGTACGTGCTACCCCGGGCGGGGATTGTCAGTCCCATATGGATCCATATACTAAAACTCGCGCTAACTAACAACTATGATTCGGAGGCTTTCATTGGATTAAACGAAACTCATGCAATTGGCGTATCCGTAAATCCGTAAGTAAGTAATGGCTAGTAAGCAAGTAAATCGGTGTGTTCATGTAAAACAAGTAATGCATCTCACCCCTGAGTGTAAAACAGTAAAATAGGGGCTGTGAGACTCACCTGAGTCTAGCAGACAATGCAGTAAGCAAGCCAAGTATTTTCCGAACTAGCAACCCTTAGCGTCCTAATACGCATAAGGTTTAGTAAGTAAATGGAATACTTGTAAAGCATCCATGCTAGTTGTTCCCAAACTAGTTAATGTCCATAAGTTGTTTGTACGTTTGTAATTGTTTGTAAGTTGTAGTTTGTAGAAAAGTTGTACGGCCCGTTGGTGACGGCGTATAATAATAATCTCATATTATTATTATGTATTCGTAGTAATTATGCAGTTGTAAAGTATACTCGTATAACTGTTGGTTTGGATCATAACATGTATCGTTCACGTAAGTTCCAGTGGGTGTAATCCCCAAAGGGTACGAGTGAAATCTCGTATGTGTTCGAGTGTAAGCTCGTATTAGTTTGTGTGTAATCCCACACGTGAGTATTGAGTGTAAACTTGTAAGTCCGTATCGGGTGCAATCCCGTGTAATTGTACAAGTGTATGTTCGTTGGAGTGTAATCTCCTAAGTGTTTCCGAGTGTAATCTCGTGCGTGTGTGTGAGTGAAATCTCACGTTCAATTAAGTATAATCTTGTACGTATTCGAGTATTGGTGTATACTTCCAAAAGTATAGTATTTTCATGTATAAGTCGCATCGTATTTGATTTGGTTGTTGAAAAGTAATTTCTAGACACTTAGAATGTTTTTAGCCTCTGTTTTTAGGTTTTTGCGACACTAAATGCGACACAGTGCTTGTGTCTTATGGTTGTCATGTAACACCCGGTCAAAAAGTCAAAATCCTCATCCAATTGGAACTTTTTATAATCGTATTTTTATATATACAATTATAACTCAGCGAACGAAAACTTTACATTTTATATAACGAATAATAATAATGAGTATTTAATAATCGCAAATAAATCCATTTGAAGTCACGTTATATTTTTAATCGAGTAAAACAAATTTTGATTTAATTAATTATTAACCGGAAGAACGGAAATAGAAATTTAAAAATATTAAATTTATATATATCATTCGGGTACAAAATACGGGTATTTTACACTGCGAAATAGGAACGAAGTGGGGGAAAACTCCTCCCCACCTCTTTGGATCAGCCCCCCCAACCCCCCAAACCCCCCTCATTCTTTCATTTTCATTTTATCAAACACACACACACCAACTTAAACTCTCTCCACCCATTTATCACAAATTTTCGGATCTATAAATCGACACACGAAATTTACATTTTCGGAATCATCAACAAGAGAGGAACAACATTTACAAAGGCAACATCATCATCTTCTTCCTCGTTTGACCTCGATTCGCATTTGTAAGAAATTCTCAAATTCTTAGATTTAATCATTTTGGGGTAATGTTTTAGTGTAAAAATGTTTACATAAGTTACTTATAACCTAAACAACCAAGAAACCACGATTTTACAGCTTGAAAATACGTTTGATTTGCGATTTTGGCCGGAAAAAACGCGATTTCCGAAACTTTCTGGGCTGGTGTTCTTGAGTGCGACACAAGACTTGTGTCGCATACTGTGTCGCATAAACTATCCATGCGACACAACCCTTATGTCGTATCCTTGTGTCGTACCTTGTGTCGCAGATACCACGCGACACAACCCTTATGTCGCTATTGATTTAGCATCTCACGCATTATGCGACACAACCACTATGTCGCAGAACTCTCGTGTCGCATTATGCGACACAACCCTTGTGTCGCATAACACATTTTAGTGTCGCATGTTATGTCGCAGAAAACAGAAAGTTTAAAAACTCACATTTCCACTAAGTGTCGAGACCAAAACTTTTATCACTTGATTTCACCCAATTTCAAGTCCAGATGCGTTTTTCCTTAAAGCAATATAGTAGAAATAAAAATTTTCCAAGCTCGACCCCAGCCAGGGGCTCTGCCCCTTGGACCCCGCCAGGGGCTGCCGCCCCTTGGACCCCGCTAACCAGGGGCGCTGCCCCCGGACCCCCGTACTTAGGTTCCGTAAGCACATTTTTCACCAAGTGTCAAACTTGTACAACTTCAAAACACTTATATGATACAACTTTTCAAACATACAAGTCAATCAACCAAATCGGGGTAATTTGGACAAACAGCTACAAAGGTAGTCTTTCGAGATGCCTAAACAATTAATAACCATCGCGTGTCATGGACACCTTCAGGTTACAAGTCTTCGGACCACACTTCAAGGCAAATCAATCCAAGTTATTAATTCAAACTTTCAAGACTCAGGTGAGTTTCATAGCCCCACTCTTTCGACTGTTTTACTATTTTCGGGGTGAAACACATGCTCAATTGCTGTTTTCAAATCATATTAACAATCGTTTATAATTTACAACTATTTATATTACTGTATGTAATATTACATGTGTAATACTTAGGAATTTAGACCCGAAATATTGTTGTAGAACAATATCAATACTTAACCTAGATAGGTTAAAATCGTATCATGTAGATTTCGTTGGAAAACGATTACCAATACACAACTTGATTTAGTTATCAAAATCCTTTGACCATATTGTCACGGGACAATATCATTGAACGCATTAGAACTAGTTAGTTCTACCTACACTGGATAACATCTATACGGTTACAAGTTTAGTTATTCTGTAAGAACTAAAACTGTCGACACACTTCATTATCACTAGAATGGGAACTGAACTTAAGTGAACATTTTCCCAAGACTCCGTTATATACTTGCTAGGCTTTAGACTAGGAGTATACAATATCATCGCACGTTAGTACAGACTTCTTATATCAATACAACTCAACTGGTGACGACTCTGGCTCAGGATGTAATCCAACCAGGGATGGTCCCCCGGCTCAGGATGTAATCCAACCGTGGGGGTGTCACCTGATGAATATCTACATACAATTTTACGATCTACTTAGTTGGGCAGTCGTGGTACTGCTGACTCAAACATTATTTGCAAGAACAATGCCAGAATGGCACTCTCATATTTTCACTCATGACTAGCTATCATGATGATGCCACGGTAAAGTGTGCACAAAACGATGCCACGGTATTGCAGTGGGCACACGTACGATATCGCGGTAAAGCGATACAATCGAGGTGGCACGGGCTTATGCGCCGTGATCCACACACACGTACAATCAATGGATCAGATTGCTATACTCGGGGTTCACAAGAAGAACGGGTCGGTGGAGATTCCACGCGAGGCCGTTAGCTCGATTTAATATGTTCGGGTTAGCTTATACTAACTGGGTAAACGGACACTCAAAAACAATTTCATTCAGAGATCTCCAGATCTACAATCAGATGGTTGCTGTATGCACCATATTTCACGAAATCCAACATAATTCTGCGGAACTACAATTATTTGTTATATGACTACACAGACATACAAGTACTCAATAGTTATAAGACATGTATTGCCTCAAGTTATAAATACAACTACTACCTGTTAGGTATCAAGGCATGGATTGCCATATATATATATATATATATATATATATATATATATATATGTACTTAGGTACATGACTCGAACACTTAGGTATGAGATACCTCGATTAGACGTGAACACATTTGGTGTTACAAAACTTCAATACAATACTTATCAAAATGGCTGAATTTGAAATGACTCTTCAAAACTTACAGGGTTTTATGACATCATGATTTCAACTAACAAACCTATGAACTCACCAGCTTTATAGCTGACCTGTTTTAGCATGTGTTCTCAGGTGCCCAGCAGGATTAGGATTACTACAAGATTATGGCTAGCACGAGTCGCATATTTTCAAACAATTGGGACTACTCTGCATTTACTTTAGCATTTTCAAATTATGTATTTGGGAATTACTGTCAAACTTATAACGTTGTAAACGTTCTATTTTGGAAATGTATAATTATTTTCAAACGTCTCATCTAGAGTCGTTCATTATGTATCTTATGCTGTGATATTTGATTTAGTAACACTCGACCCGACAGCTTCCGCAAACCGAAATTTGAGGGTGTTACATGTCATGCGACACAAGCCTTGTGTCTCATGGATGCAACTTAATGCGACACAATATGCGACACAATCCTTGTGTCTTATGTTTTATGCGACACAATCCTTGTGTCTTATGTTTTATGCGACACAACGCTTGTGTCTTATGTTTTATGCGACACAACGCTTGTGTCTTATGGATTATGCGACACAACGCTTGTGTCTTATGGATTATGCGACACAACGCTTGTGTCTTATGGATTATGCGACACAAGCCTTGTGTCACATAGTTTACATGCGACACAAGCCTTGTGTCTCATAGACTTTTGGCCTGATGCAACACAAGCGGCTGTTACGTTTTTAGGCTCGGTTTTTGGGTCAAACGACCTCGGTTTGACCCGAAACTTTTACACTAGCTTTATTATGTTACAATGAGTTTATAAAAATTATTGGTTGACGTTTTTAGTGTTCGAGGTGTCGTTTTCTTAAAAGTGACCAAAACCGACATTTCCGTTAACGTGTTCAAAAACGAGTTTAAATTATATATTTGGACATTACTAAGCTAGGGGAACAATAATCTAGCAAAATAATTGAAATCGGAAAAATTCGAGAGTCGCCGGAAAACTTACAAAGTCGTCGGATCGAGAAACCGAAAAGATAGGTTGGTAGCTCTCGTTGCGGTGAATACTTTTCTCCAAACAAGCTATGTGATTTAGGGAGTTTTTGTGGTGTTTTTCTAGAGAGAGAGAGTGCCGATTTAGAGAGAGAGGGAGTGAGATTAGAGAGAAAATGGAGGTGATGGGGGTGTGGGTTTGGTTTGTGTGTGTAAGTGATCAAAAGGAGGTGGGGGGTTTGTCCCCTTGCCTTGGCCGGTTTGGTGGGGTCCACCATGTGTGGATCTCACCAAGTTTCGTATCCTCGTGTACGCGCTCCGTGTGGTGTTCGTTTCCCCGGTCGTTTAAACGTTAAAATATTTTTATACGCGTTTAATTATACGTTTTAAAATACGAAATATTATTCGATAATTTAGTCGGAGTATCTTCATCAAAGTGCTTGTTTTGAAGTTACAAAATATAACTTTGTTTTACTTTGTCGGTTGGTCGAGTTTCCGTAGAATTCGGTAATGTTTTAATTAAAGCGTACGTGTCCGTTATATTATAAATATAATATAAAGTAGTATTTGAAGTAATTAAATAATTCCACATTATTTAATAATTGTTTTACCAACATCCGTATGTTTGTATAATTTGTAGTTTTATACGATTTGAACGAATCGTATACGTGTATATATATATCACCTATATATATATAATGAGTAAGTAACGTATTTAATCCTATTTCATATTAAATACAAGTAGTAAACACGTAATTAGGGAAATTTTAAATTGGCCCTAATTTTGGGGTTGTTACAGAAAGGCATAACCACAAATTCATAATGGCCATACCATGTTCTAAAAGCTGTTTTGGAAACATCTTCTTCTCGAACTTTCAATTGATGATATCCAGAACGTAGATCGATTTTTGAAAAGAAACTTGCACCTTGAAGTTGATCGAATAGATCATCAATTCTAGGCAATGGGTACCTATTCTTGATGGTCACTTTATTTAATTCCCTGTAATCAATGCACATCCTCATTGTGCCATCCTTCTTTTTAACAAAAAGTACCGGAGCTCCCCATGGTGAACTACTCGGGCGTATGAAACCCTTATCGAGTAATTCCTGCAATTGTTTCATCATTTCTTGCATTTCCGATAGGGCAAGCCTATAAGGAGTTTTGGCTATAGGTATAGCTCCAGGCACCAATTCAATACGAAATTCAACTTGTCGATCGGGTGGAACACCCGGTAACTCATCAGGGAACACATCCGGGAATTCCTTAACCACTGGGAGTTCTTCAATCTTAGGAACAGACTTTTGAACATCCACTACATGTGCCAGAAAAGCTTGACAACCATGCAGTAAATGTCGTTTAGCACGAGCAAAAGTACAGACAGATAATGGAACTTTTCGCTTCTCCCCATAAATATCAATAACTCCCCCACTTGGCGAAGTGAGCCGAATTATTTTCATTTCACACTGGATAAGAGCGTTATATTTGCCTAACCAATCCATGCCTACTACGGCATCAAATTCACCCACTTTCATCGGGATAAGGTTTATAAGGAATATTTCATTATCTACCTCTAACTGACACACCCGATATACATTAGTTACAAAAACAATCCTATCGTCAGCAACTTCAACATCTAATGGGGTATCTAAGGCAGACAAAGGAATTGAAAAATCATAACAAAACTTTTCAGACACAAAGGATCTCGAGGCACCCGAATCGAATAACACATATGCAGGTTTTTGATTTATAAAGAAGGTACCTGTCAGTACATCCGGGGCCCTTTTATCTTCTTCAGCGGTAATTTGAAAAGATCGACCTTTTGTCTTTGAGGGTTCTTCAACTTTTCTTTCAGTATTACGACGAGGTGGAAGAGGAGCAGATTGAGCCCTTAAATCAGGACATTCAGATTTGATATGTCCCGGTTTATAACAGTTATAACATACCTTAATTGGGTTAGGGCAGTCACGAGCTATATGGCCCACTCTCCCACATTGATTACAAGCGTTGGTTCCTACTCGGCATTCCCCATAATGTCTTTTATGATAAGTTTTACACTCCGGAACTTCTATCCTATCTCCTCGATTTTCTTCCTTCTTGGAATCTTCAGCAGGCTTAAATTTCTTAGCTGAATGAGAAGATTGTTCAGCTTTTTTTTTTGCAACTCGTCGACCCCATTCAAGCTCTTGATATCGAGCTTCATCTATCATTTCTTCAAGAGTCCGACACCGCTTTGGATTAACAAACTGGAGAATTTCTGGCTTCAAAATATGATGAAATGTTCCATGAGTCTTTTGGGATTCTCCATATATTCTGGACAGAAATGAGCCCTGTCTGGAAATACTCCAACAATTTCATTTATTGACTCATTTGTTTGCTCCATAGCTATAAACTTACGACGGATTTCCATCAAATCAGCTTCTTGCGAATAAGCCTGGTGAAACATCTCTTTAAATTCATCCCAGGTTAGATTTTTAATTGCTTCAGCTCCTTTAGTACGACATTGAACTTCCCACCATCCTTTAGCTCGAGCTTTAAATAGATTAGCTGCGTATCTTACCTGTAATCTGTCAGGACATTCAGTAGTGGAAAACGCTCCTTCAACTTCAGAAATCCACCTTTGAGCTTTGATAGGATCCATGTCCCCATCATACGAGGGTGGATTACAAGCAGAGAAATCCCGATAGCTAAACTTTTTCTCTTCTGGAGCTTGTACTACAGGAGGTTCAACACGTGGTACATTACCAAAGATATTTGCTTCTTCTTCTCGTCTATAGAATTCATCTGTGATAGTTTCTGAAATTAGGCTAAGTAATAGAGGTAGAGACGCCTCTTGAGCGTGAGCCACCTCTTGAGAAATCAAGGTTCTTAATTCAGGTAAAGACAATCTAGCTTCATTCGTGGGGGATCTCGGTCTTTCACCTCCACCTCCCGCTTCTCTATGTTGGGCTCCACCATGAGGGTTTAGCCCGAGATTTAGATCTATCTCTCTTTCATCCATTCTTTTTACTGAAATAAACACATAATACTTAATACACCTTTACTTTAACAATTAATAAATTCATTTTATCTTAACTTATTGCCACATAAAAACAAACCACCACTAAGACTTCATCCTCTTGACATCTCGTGCTTTTCGTGACACCATACAAAGTCATATGATAATTACTGTGTTGGCCAGGCACACCAATTATCACATTACTACATACGTCATCATGATCCACCCGTGACACCTCAATTCAGAAATCCTAGTATTTCATCAATTAATCACATAATATAACAACATAATTAAATATCATGCTCAAACAATAATAACAGTGGTTTAAGATCAAGTACCCACTAATGGTGAATACCCGAATCCCTTAAACCAAGCTCTGATACCAACTTGAAACACCCCGAAATTTAGAGTCATTTTTTTTAAACCATTTATTTTATATCATAAAACACTCTCTATTGGTCCCAGTCATGATTTAAATCAATACCATACTCCAAAACTTCATATTTCATTGTACCTACACACTTCAACCTAATTTATTATTTTACTCAATCAAAATTTCATCATGAGGATATAACCATTGGAAAGTAGACTCTCTTAGCTTTTCAACGATATAAAGAACGTCAAAAACGGAGTTACGGTTCATCTTTTATGACCGTTTTAAGTTTCGAGTTTCTAGGACAAAGGGGAATCCTCCCGGATTCAGGGGAATCCGCCCGGATTCAGGGGAATCCACCCGGATTCAGTGGAATCCGTCCGGATTCCCTTGCATTTTCAGCACAACTCATGAGCAGAAGCGATTTTTGGGAATCCGTCCTCGGGAATCCGCCCGGATTCGTCAGAATCCGCCCGAATTCATGTGATTACAACAGATTTCAACCTGCAAAGTTTTATGACCAAAAACCGAACTTTAAACGCGCATATCTCTCAAACGACAACACCTGGAGACCTGAAAATTTGCAGACACGCATATCTTGACCAAATAAACGTTTCCTCATTTTCACTTTTTGAAATTTCACATTTTATCGGGAATTGAACCTTTGGTTCAAAAACGACCATTTCACATCCATTTTCTTGACATACCAAATCACAAACCATTCAAAAACAAGCTTTCAAACTTTAACACTTATTTTAACTATAAAAATGGGACTTCAAGCAAAAATGACAAGTTACTTACTTGCATCCTCACTTACTTTAACTTTTTAACCCAATTGATGCCCATTTAGACACCTTTGACCCGTTTGGATCTTTACCCATATAACCACATAACCAACATTTAAGTTTCATCACATTGACTATTTTAAGTCTAACCAAAGCACTATTTTCATTCAAACTTCACTTGAACAATTTACATACTTTTCAACATATCACCTTCAAAACAAGTTTTAACTTTAATTACACAAGACTTTAACTTTCAAAATAGTAAAACAAAATCATTTCTTCTTAACCAAAAAGGGGTGATCTTATACATATCATGAGCATGATTCAAAAGGATTTAAAACTTGTTACGAACTAGCAACAAGCCACCATTAGTCTTTAAGCCGGTCCCTTGCCCAAATCTTCACGCTTACCACTTGAATCACCTAAAAATGATAAACTTAACACAATAAGCACATTGCTTAGTAAGTAAGGGATACTTCAACAATAACTTTAACACTTTAACAAATTAAGGATCCTTAATCACTTCCACAAAGTTAATCACAAGGATTAACTACTTCCACAAGTGACCCTAATGTCATTCCTTGGCTAACATCAAGCAAATGACATAGAAATCACTACTTTAACAAAATCCCAATACTTACCTTGCTTTTGAATTAAAGAACCACTTGATCCAAGTTGAACACTTTGATCACCTAAACATATAAGCACATAATTCACATGAATTGCTTAATCATATAATCAATTCTTAACTTATAACATAGGTGTTAATTCAATAACACCACTTTACTCAATTAATTTGGTTTTCACTTTCTTTATAACCTACTAGTTATCCATATCAATTCAAGAATCACTTTATTAACATGTAGAAACTCTTCTTTAACTATCTCTTTACTCAATTTAAATTTTAATTCAAAACCCCATAAGTAGGGTTTATGTATCTCACTTAAACTAATTAAATTAAACAAGAAAGGAGGTTAGTAATACCTTAATACTTGAAGAGAAAAGATTAAAACCCAACTAGTAATCAAACCCTAGTTATAATTGATGATATCTCCTTCTTCTCCTTCACAAATCGACACACACACACACACTGGAGTTTTCTGTGATACGTATACATTTTTCCAGATTTCTCCATGTTTTAAAAATTCTGATTTTACCTAATGATTACACTTATAACCCCCTCCTATCATAACTTAACACCTTTAGCCCCTCTAACTGAAATAACTTAGGATAGTAAGTCCTATTGATTCAATTATTCTTACATTGTTAGTCCTTTCTAACTATTTCTTAACTTCTAATAATATGTAAACACATAACACATTATGTATATATATATTTACAACTTAGCAACTAAACACATAGAATATTATTAAAAACTTACAAATTTAGGGGTGTTACAACGCTAAAATCAATCGAACATGTTATGCGACACTTACCTCCTGTGCCGCAACCAAGTGTCGCCACCTTCTGCGACACTTCACTAAGTGTTGCCATTAATACAGAATTCACATTTTTATGCGACACTGATTGAGTGTCACCGAAAACTATTAAATGTCGCTTCAAGTGTCGCAGAAAACAGAATGTTTGTAACTCATTTTTATACTAAGTGTCGAACTGGTATAACCTCAAACACCTATACGATACGACTTCTAAAACACTTTGGGATACACTTTTAAGTATAACACTTCAAAAACATAATGATAATGTTGAGATTATTATTACAAACAATCACCAACGGGCCGTACATGTTTTCTAAACTCAAACCAATCAACCAAGTCGTAGTAACTTGGACAAGTTAATCGACCAAATCGTAGTAATTTGGACATTCTAGTTGAACGAACAACGACAAAGGTAGTCTTTGTAACTACCTACTCATATTAATAACCATCGCGTGTCGTGGACACCCTCAGGTTACAAGTCTTCGGATGACAATACTCGGCAAATCAATCATGTTTATTAAGCTAAACACTTCAAGACTCAGGTGAGTCTCATGACCCCTATTTTACTGTTTTACTCAAGGGTGTGATATCAATGCTCGTTTTATTTACAATTGAACGCAAGTACAAATCAAAATCAAATACTGCATGAGTTGTTTTCACTAATCAATTTAAAGCCCTCCACAACATAGTTTGGTAATACGTAGTAGCGTGAATGTTAGTGTATGGTACCATATAGGATTGACAATCCTCGTCCGGGTTAGCAAGCACTAACTGGTCAAACGGACTCATTAGCATTTGTGTAGACGAGTGTGGATTAGGCACTCGTAGGAGGCACCTCGATCGGAATTCTTTCATTGGACCCGACCCCCAAGTTAAGCTCAGACTATGTGCTCATGACTGTATAGTTACTTTTATTTTGCTTTATTGCAATTTAAATTCAATTAAATCATGCGGTTCATTCAATATGTTTTGACATACAAACCTGTGAGCTCACCAACGTTTCGCTGACCCATTTTAGCTTGTATCACAGGTACTCAGCAGTAGTTTGGACTGCCCAACAGGATACTTAGCTCGTGTGATCATGCAAACCATCAGAGATTTAGCTGCATTATTATATTTTGTATAAATTAATTATGTATTTAAATCTCTCACTTTTAAATCGAGCTACTGTAAACTATATTTTGATGTAAACTTTTATCTAATCTATACAAATGTAAAACGACGCATATAGTGGTCGTTCAATATATATCTTTATGCTGTGAATATTGATTAGTCGCGCCCCAACCCGAATCGCTTCCGCATCTTAAATTTGGGGGTGCGACAGATTGGTATCAGAGCTTGATGACACGCAAAAAGTCAAGTTTTAACGTGCCATTATCTCACCTTTTTAGCCCAATTATGGATGAAAACATTTGAAATATACATTTTTATACTAAATTTCATAATGAAGGCTAAAATATAGACAATGCTTCAAGAATCAACTAAAAAGGCCTAAAAACGAATAAAATAGAGCATAAACGATCTTAAGCATTCCGGTTCACGTATTCTAGCACTTTTTTGAGCTCCGCTTGGAATTATGACCTCTAACCTATGTCATTTTGTTCCTTAGGAGATTACGATCGCGTGGATATAAAGAACGCTCAAAACGGACATCGGATGAGGAAGTTACGCCCAATCGAAGATTCAAGACAACCGACGGACCACGATACGGGAGGCACCAAGCCGTATACGGGCAATCCCAGCCGTATACGGCCAAGACCCAACCGTATACGGCCTGGCTAGGGCGTATACGGCCGGATGCCAGCCGTATACGGCCATTCCCCCTCGTATCCGGCCTTGTCCCTCCCCCGATACGGCCAATCTCTCCCGTATACGGCCAAACTCAACCGTATCGTGTGTTTTGGTCATCCAAGGTGTGATTTTGATACGGTTGAGGAATACGGTTGAGATTTTGATGATGGAAATACGGCTGAGGAATACGGTTGAGCTTCTAGTATAAATATGGGATGATTTCACCACATTCTTACACACACACATTCTTACATTCTTAGATTCATATTCTCTTAAAAGTTAGATTTATATTTTATTTTTCATAGTTAGCGGCTAGTTAGTCACGGCTTTGACCGGACGAATAGGGGGGTAATATTGTAATATTGCTTGGAGGATACTCGAAGTTCTGCTTGTATTTCTTCACATTATATTCAGCTACGCTGTTACTCTGGTTAATTCTATCATTTATCTATTTTATTATGATGATTGTTATGACTGTTATCATGCTAGATTTAGGATCATTTGCCATGATTAGCGAGTAGTTTTACTGCGTGTTTGCTATGACGTAATTAGTCATATTAATTGGGATGATGTCATTATGAAAACAACGGAGGTAACGTTATACGGCTTTCATTTGTATAGCGCCGGAAACATCACGAATGTGTGTAGTACGGGACGTGGAAGCTATGAAAGTCGTGGGCACAATCCGTTGTCGATTAATGATTAATTAATTGTTGATCCACTTTCTATCTATGATTTTAAACCTCAATCAAACTTAACGCCTTTCGACCAGTAAACGTGGCTACGGCCTTAATGATAGGACGTCGCGAACCCTATCCAGAGGTGATTAGTTATCTGTGTCTAAAACATGGTCTGATTTGTGAAGAATGTAAACATTGTTTTCTAAATGGAACACCAAGTACATCGTCATCATGGAAATAATGCTTTCACTCGCGAACGCAAACTACATGGTGATTATGGAAAAACGTTTTCTAACTTGAATGCAAAGTACACCGGTATTGTGGAATTATCGCTTTCCTCTCAGAATGTATAATTTACATTGTACCTGTGGAAACACTGTCTTCTCTCGAACGCAAATATTACGCTATTTACAAATTAGGGATTTATTGGGATTTTAAAGTAAGGGCTGGTTTATATCATAGATGGAGAATTTCTGTGCTTAAATACAAACTTAGTTAAACAAGTCTAGGGTTTAAGGCAAAGTAGGTACCGTAATTCGGCTAAGAACTTGGTATTTCCACGGGAAGAGTCGTAGTTCCCTATTGTGTACAAACGTTATACTTAGACTTTACAAACCCATCGATAGAAAGTGATCAACATATATAAAACATGATCTTGAACTTAAATGTTTCGTTTAATCTAAAGTATTCCTGTGGGGTTAAGAAAGGTCAGACATCGAGATTGGTTTGTCGTCATATTCATGCACCCAGGATTTATATCCATATAAGGGTCGCTCTTCCGTTATCGGTTGGCGTTGTATGGCCGGATAAACTACTCTGATCAGAATCACGATAGCTTAGTTTCTCAGTGACATACTGATTTATCAGTAGGGGGCTAGTGCTTACTCCTCAATACTCGGAATAAATGAAATACAAATCTTTTGAAATCATTTTACAAATCAAACATCATCCCAGTTAAGAAAACTAATGAAGTCATAGCAAACACCTCCCCTAGATTATCTGCTAACTACATAAATTTTATCTGCTTTATTTTAATTTCATGCCTAAGTATAAAAACCAAAACAAAACCACCAAAAATCACTTAAAACCATTACTAGTTTGATAAATCGTCTCCAACGTAAACGTTTCACAATACAACTGGTTTATAGAACGGCCCTAGGTCATACTTACTACTGTACCCATAGTTTTAAGTATACTTAGGCCCCGCACTTACAAATTTAAAAACACCCGTTGGTGGACGCGCCCGGAGGAAGGCACCGCAACGACGCGAGTCAAATCCCAACCGACCTCCCGGACCCCATCAAGTTTTTGGCGCCGCTGCCGGGGAATCAGTTGTAAGATCCGTAGACGTTATAGACGAATTTTTCTTTCTAGTAAATATCCGTAGTTTAGTTTAGTTTAGTTTTACTTTCTTAGTTTAATTGTTCCAGACGAAAATTCCTTCCCACAACACACAACGATATTCGACCAGATCATCCGGATCTAAACCTATCATCTTCGTTTCCGATCCTGAGTCGATTATCCGAACCACTCATAAAGGAAAGCGCACTCGACAACCGATGGCTGCTCGTGTCACTCTCGCCGATAGCACCAAACCATCAATCGAAGGACGAGGAGGACCTATCAACTATCCAGTTATCAAAGGCGCATCTTTCGAACTGAGACACCATATCATTCAGCTAATCAAGGAATTCTGCCAGTTCCATGGTCTGCCAAATGAAGACCCCAACGCCCACATAAACCGATTTATTCAAACCACCAACTCTTACAAGCAGAATGGGGTTGAGCAGGACATAGTCCGCCTATACCTATTCCCCTATTCGCTTACTCACCATGCCTTAACCTGGTTTGAGGGATTGGAGACCGGCACTATCTCTTCTTGGACGGAGATGGGTAATAAATTCCTAACTAAATACTTTCCTCCGGCCAAACAAACCAAATGCAAGAATGACATCATGAACTTCCACCAAGCTCATGATGAATCTATCTATACGGCATGGGAGAGATTCAAGAGTCTCCTAAACAAATGCCCTAACCACCTAATTGAGAAAACCAGCCAGCTGTGCACGTTTTACAACGGTCTTGTTCCAAACCACCGAATCACCCTCGACGCTGCCGCTCAAGGAAGTATTATGCTACTCTCCGCAGATGAGGCTTGGAATCTGATCGAAAATATGACGATGCACCATCACGATTGGAACTCTGGTGAGCGTTCCTCATCATCGGCACCGCTTACCGCATCCAACCCGCTCCAGGCTGAAGCTATCAAGTCCCTAACGGAGAAGATCGAGACTTTGACGAAACAGATCGGCGAATTGAAGAAACCATCCCAGCATGTCCACCAAGTTCAGGAATGCCAGAACTGTGCCAACCTCCCAACTGCTGCTTATTAGGTTGAGTACGAGGATCCCGCTGACGGAACGGTTTACTATGCTCAATTTCCAGCTCGCCCTCAAAATCAATCGCGTTTCAATCAAACCTCTCCCCCTAGGACTAGAGGCACTCAATACCCACCTAGAAACCAACCACCATACCCACAACAAAACCAACTCACCTATAACCAACCACTATCATTGACTGCACCCGACGCAGCTCAATCGACTGAACCCACTAAAACCCTTGTGCCCATTACTAGTACAGATGACACCCTAAACAAGTTCATCCAAGGCCAACATCAAATCAACCAAAAGACTAGTGCTAGGCAAGACCAAACTGACCTATACCTTAGGAACCAATTGGCTGTTCTCAAAAATCTTGAGGCCCAAATTGGACAACTAGCCCAACGTCTTGACTCTAGGCCTCAGGGTAATCTTCCTAGTAACACAGTACAAAATCCCCACGTAGAAGAGGCTAAACAGACGAGTACTACAGACACAAAGGAAGCACCGGGCCAACCTTCCCCTACTTCTCCTGTCCCACCGACAGTCGAGACTCCGTCTATCCCTACACCACCAAGGGAAGTACAGATTCCGTTTCCTAACCGACTTAGGAAAGCCTACAAAGCCAACACCTTCCGACTCGATGGAAAGTTCGTGGACACGGTGTCCAGAACCCCTTCCAGTTCAAAATACATCCTTAAACTCCTGTCGACTAAGGACAAGGTACCCGAAGTACCCAATGTCCCACTGAACGCGGAATGTTCAGCAATCGTTAAGAATGACCTGCCGGAGAAATTAGGAGATACAGGACGATTCACCCTTCCTTGTTCGATCTGTCACTCGGGCATGATACACTCTCTAGCTGACCTAGGAGCCAGTATCAATCTTATGCCTTATTCACTTTATAGAAGATTGGAATTAGGACCCCTTAAGCCTACCAAAATGAGTGTCCAGCTAGCTGACCAATCCATTAGATACCCTAAGGGAATAGCTGAGAATATCATGGTTAAGGTAGATAAGTTCCTATATCCCACAGACTTTGTAGTGATGGACATTCAGGAGGATGTTCATATCCCTATCATCTTAGGAAGGCCATTCTTGAACACCGCACGTACTATCATCGATGTTTACTCACAGACTCTCAGTCTTAGATCTCATGGAGAGACTGTTACCTTCAAGATTGATCAGACTGAGCAGGCTTTGACAGAGCATGCGGAGATATGTATGATTTCTACAGGCAGAGTTACTTCGGATGATTATTCTGAACCAGATACTCGGATGTCTGTTGAGCCTACTATGATTGCTTCCGACACTGAGGAAGAAGAAATGGAAGAAGAGGAAGAGACTGAAGAAGAAATAGAAGAAGAAGAGGAGGACGAGACAGAGGAAGATCAGACCACACCAACCTACCTTCCTGAGTCATACCTTCCGACAGCAGAAATAATGCAGATAGACTACACTCGAAGTTTTATTCCGCTGCCAGATAATGATTCAGAGGAAGAAGAACCAATGGAAGATCATTCTAGTAAGCTCGTCACATCAGACCTCGATCCCCTCACCTTTCCTAGACTTCGAACTCAACTTGAGCTAGGAGGTACTTCTGGTTCCAGTCATGAGTCCGACTCTCAGGATGAAAGGGAAATCGAGATGATCTCTTCTCAGCCGATATCTCAGATCACCGACGAGTCTCAGTCACCACCTACCGTTATGGAGTTCCCTGATTCACTAGAGGTTGATCCCACAACGACAGAAAGTGACGAGGACGACGTCGTATTCATTGATGTTCCGATAGATATCCGCTCTATTCATCTTCGTCTACCTTCCACCATTCCAGACTCTTGTCTCGAAACAATCCAAGTAAAGATCATCGCTAATCACGAAGAAATGATCAGTACTATTGAGCAATACGAAGATGACTTTCGTACCCTCATGGTGATTATCAGAGATTCTATTATTGAGTACACGCCACATCAGAGAGACTTGATCGAGAGGATCGAAGCAGAATATGATGTTTATCGTGCCACCAACTCCCGAAGTCCTCAGCATCTACAGAACAACATTCATACCTTCGCTGAAAACCTGGCTGCTCAACTTCTGCAAGAACCTCAGATTTCTGACGAGCCATCTACTGACGATCGGTTGTTCTTTGAAAACCAAGAAATCATCTATGGCAAGGTATATGAAGCACTGATCAGGTCTGCATTTCCATATTCGCCCAGACAGATGGAGTTTTTACACTCTTACAGATACAATATGGACTATGCTACTGGGAACCCTGATGACGAAATCAACAAACAAATGATGAGTGATCTTCAGGGATTGATGGATTCTATGGCTAATAACGATCATATCGACGATTCTTCACCACACAGGTTCTACATCGACTGCACTCTAGAGTTTCATGCCCACAAGATTATTGAAAGGCTGGAGCGTGTGAGCCAGGATGAGAGGATTCGCAGTATCCCTTCATCTATTACTGATAGTTCGATGGTTAACCCCGCGAACTTTATCACCGAGAAGCTTAGAGATATCTTCGGTACTGTCTTCACAGGGGAGCCCAGACAGTTATTTCATGATGGATTGCGTGAGGTTTACAATAGAATGATTAACATCTTTCGTAAACCCAACCTCACGTATTCCAGTCATCAAAAACAGCTCATCCAAGGCATCCTCGAGTCCATTGAAGAAGTAGGAAGGAGCACCACCGTGAGCACTCATGAAGACATTCATCTACGCTTCTTCGGATTCATGGATTCATTAAGACAGGATCGACCAGAGCGTGAGAGACTCGAGTACAACGGGACCTACTTCATAGATTCCGATGGACCCATCTCCAAAGCAGTTTATGATATCACCTGGGACCTCTTATACTTGCAGAGGGTGGCAGAGGAAAACTTCGATAGCTTCCCTCTCTTTGTTTCAAGAATCCCGAATATCACCCAAGTCATCACTCGGTATTTCCTCAAGTTCTATCCCCAAAATTCCAGGGCATCACCGAACATCTCTAGCCCTGGAGGTTCCTCTTCCGGCTGATCCAGGAGGAACAAAAGTCGAGCCCTCGACTTTAAATAGAAGCGCTTCTCGGGAGGCAACCCGTGGAATAAATATCCTTTAGTAGTAGTAGTATTTTAATTTCCAAGAAGTGAAATATCTCTGACTATCTTTCACACTTGGATATACAAAAGCTTTCAAAACACCACTTCATTTTCAAACTAACAAACTTTTACCACATCACTAATTCCAGAATTCAAGAAACATTTTCAAAATGATAAGTCATGTGTTTCGAGCATTTGAGGTACTTGTGTGCTACTTTCACACATTATGCTCAAACTCGTTTAAATACACATGTCTTACAAATGATTTGTAGTAGAAAACATTTTTTCACATTCTGGAATAGTGACACTTTTTCGGTAAAAGCTATAAAAAATGAGAAGTTGGTCAAAAAAGTATATCCAACGTGTTCACACTTACGAGATATGTTCACATGAGAGAACGGTGGAGAGAATGAAGAACTGAGCCATATTGTACCAAGAGCTCTTTCCACAGCCGAATGCACTTCATGGAACTGCCTCAAGAAGGATATCTGGCAAGTACTCTTCTTCAAGGCGACATATCTTCAGACTCTCAGCCTCCTTCAACCACTTTGTTAGGGGAGTTCTCTCGTTCTTATCCTTGTTTTGATATAGATTATTTTGCTTTATTTTTCAAGTAATTTATGCCATATCCTTAACTTATCACTAAGTGTGGGATTCCAGCCCAAAATAAACACTTGAGAAACATTTTTCGATATGTTCAAACTCTAAGTGTGGGATTTTACTTGCAATAAAATCTCAACTCAAGAGAACATTAGGGACAATGTTCCTATAAAGTGTGGGATAGCGGTATAGAATACCTTAGGTCTGATTCTTATTTCCAAAAGCAAACTAGGAAAATGTTCCTCAATTTTAAAAACTCACTTTTGCTTAAAAATTTTTCAAAATTTTTGAATTTAAATGTCCTGAGGGGATGCATTTTCATATATGAGTAGTGTATTTTGGAAGTTAAGAGTAAATAAGTTAGGAATTTCTTGAGCTTGAAATAATAAAAGGGAAGCGCATGGCTAGGCACATATAACCCAATCTTGTAGTGAGGTATCTTGAGCCCATGAAAAGCATTCATTTTTAATGCTTCACTATTCGTTTGATGAGTGTGTGCCGATGCTTGCATCTGGAATTAGAACTTGCTCCTGTTATGCATGTCGAGACCATATTGGTAGAGTACCGTACGCGGTATAGGTGCAATCAGATGACCTTGACATTCCTTAGGATTTAAACCCCTTTTCACATATCTCTTCAAGCCCAAAACCCTTCCAACACTCATTTTTAGTGTTGATGATCCGCCTAGAAAACCCTGTTGAGCCTTAGCCTTTTCGTTTCTTTAAAACCCAAACTTTCAACCCATTCACTTTCACACCCACCAAAACCTTATCTTAGAAATTTTTAAAATTTTTGAAAAATGATATTTAGGTATTCTTTTTGCTTTCACTCCAAATTCACAAATTCGTTTTTACTCATAACTTCTCGCGTGCGTTTCCATATAAATACTCAAAAATCGAGAGTCTTATGGTGTGTAAAATTGGCACCAAGTAAATTCGAAATTGTCAAAAGTGTGAAAAATGAAAGTCTGAAAGGTCTCAAAAGGGCAATAAAATAAAAAAGTGAAAAATGCCTTAGAAATTCCTTGGCAAAGAAATTCTAAAGCCCAAAAATACATAGAAAAAGAAAAGAAATAAAAAAATATGTAATAAATCTAAGTGCTTCGATTCTTCCGAAAAAACTCCGAGTCTTAAAAGAATATAAATCCTCCGTGTGTTTTTAAGAGATAGAAGTCAAAATAGCTATCTCATTCCCTTCTCGCTATCCGTTTCCGTTTTCATTAAAAAGTTTATCTAAATAAAGTTTTTCATAAGTTTGAAAAGGCCTAAGATAAGTAAAACCCTTTTATTTAAAACCAATTTCCCGCTTATCCATTCCCTTTAACCCTCACCAAACATTACAACCCATCTGAATGTCCTGGGATGATTAGCACCGTCCTCACCTAAGTGGTGGAGATGTGATTCTCGAGCAAGCCTATGACGAAGGATGCCGCATGACTGGCTATTGAGCGATTTCGTTTGATTAGAATGATAGGTAACCCGAAACACTTATGAGTGAATTGAGTAGCCACCTGGTGAGATCGCCTAGTCATGTATATCCCAAATAGCTTGCCCTAGAAAATTATTTCATGCTTCTGGAACGAATACCTTATTTCTTCTTGGCTTCTAGGATATATTACTTGTATATGGAATTGTTTGCTCTTAAACATTTTGATTCACCCAAAATGCATTGACACTTTCAAATATTTTCATTAGGAAAACAAGTGAGAAATTTAAGTTTTGCTTGAGGACAAGCAAAGTCTAAGTGTGGGATATTTGATGACACGCAAAAAGTCAAGTTTTAACGTGCCATTATCTCACCTTTTTAGCCCAATTATGGATGAAAACATTTGAAATATACATTTTTATACTAAATTTCATAATGAAGGCTAAAATATAGACAATGCTTCAAGAATCAACTAAAAAGGCCTAAAAACGAATAAAATAGAGCATAAACGATCTTAAGCATTCCGGTTCACGTATTCTAGCACTTTTTTGAGCTCCGCTTGGAATTATGACCTCTAGCCTATGTCATTTTGTTCCTTAGGAGATTACGATCGCGTGAATATAAAGAACGCTCAAAACGGACATCGGATGAGGAAGTTACGCCCAATCGAAGATTCAAGACAACCGACGGACCACGATACGGGAGGCACCAAGCCGTATACGGGCAATCCCAGCCGTATACGGCCAAGACCCAACCGTATACGGCCTGGCTAGGGCGTATACGGCCTGATGCCAGCCTTATACGGCCATTCCCCCTCGTATCCGGCCTTGTCCCTCCCCCGATACGGCCAATCTCTCCCGTATACGGCCAAACTCAACCGTATCGTGTGTTTTGGTCATCCAAGGTGTGATTTTGATACGGTTGAGGAATACGGTTGAGATTTTGAAGATGGAAATGCGGCTGAGGAATACGGTTGAGCTTCTAGTATAAATATGGGATGATTTCACCACATTCTTACACACACACACTCTTACATTCTTAGATTCATATTCTCTTATAGGTTAGATTTATATTTTATTTTTCGTAGTTAGCGGCTAGTTAGTCACGGCTTTGACCGGACGAATAGGGGGGTAATATTGTAATATTGCTTGGAGGATACTCGAAGTTCTGCTTGTATTTCTTCACGTTATATTTAGCTACGCTGTTACTCTGGTTAATTCTATCCTTTATCTATTTTATTATGATGATTGTTATCACTGTTATCATGCTAGATTTAGGATCATTTGCCATGATTAGCGAGTAGTTTTACTACGTGTTTGCTATGACGTAATTAGTCGTATTAATTGGGATGATGTCATTATGAAAACAACGGAGGTAACGTTATACGGCTTTCATTTGTATAGCGCCGGAAACATCACGAATGTGTGTAGTACGGGACGTGGAAGCTATGAAAGTCGTGGGCACAATCCGTTGTCGATTAATGATTAATTAATTGTTGATCCACTTTCTATCTATGATTTTAAACCTCAATCAAACTTAACGCCTTTCGACCAGTAAACGTGGCTACGGCCTTAATGATAGGACGTCGCGAACCCTATCCAGAGGTGATTAGTTATCTGTGTCTAAAACATGGTCTGATTTGTGAAGAATGTAAACATTGTTTTCTAAATGGAACACCAAGTACATCGTCATCATGGAAATAATGCTTTCACTCGCGAACGCAAACTACATGGTGATTATGGAAAAACGTTTTCTAACTTGAATGCAAAGTACACCGGTATTGTGGAATTATCGCTTTCCTCTCAGAATGTATAATTTACATTGTACCTGTGGAAACACTGTCTTCTCTCGAACGCAAATATTACGCTATTTACAAATTAGGGATTTATTGGGATTTTAAAGTAAGGGCTGGTTTATATCATAGATGGAGAATTTCTGTGCTTAAATACAAACTTAGTTAAACAAGTCTAGGGTTTAAGGCAAAGTAGGTACCGTAATTCGGCTAAGAACTTGGTATTTCCACGGGAAGAGTCGTAGTTCCCTATTGTGTACAAACGTTATACTTAGACTTTACAAACCCATCGATAGAAAGTGATCAACATATATAAAACATGATCTTGAACTTAAATGTTTCTTTTAATCTAAAGTATTCCTGTGGGGTTAAGAAAGGTCAGACATCAAGATTGGTTTGTCGTCATATTCATGCACCCAGGATTTATATCCAGATAAGGGTGGCTCTTCCGTTATCGGTTGGCGTTGTATGGCCGGATAAACTACTCTGATCAGAATCACGATAGCTTAGTTTCTCAGTGACATACTGATTTATCAGTAGGGGGCTAGTGCTTACTCCTCAATACTCGGAATAAATGAAATACAAATCTTTTGAAATCATTTTACAAATCAAACATCATCCCAGTTAAGAAAACTAATGAAGTCATAGCAAACACCTCCCCTAGATTATCTGCTAACTACATAAATTTTATCTGCTTTATTTTAATTTCCTGCCTAAGTATAAAAACCAAAACAAAACCACCAAAAATCATTTAAAACCATTACTAGTTTGATAAATCGTCTCCAACGTAAACGTTTCACAATACAACTGGTTTAAAGAATGACCCTAGGTCATACTTACTACTGTACCCATAGTTTTAAGTATACTTAGGCCCCGCACTTACAAATTTAAAAACACCCGTTGGTGGACGCGCCCGGAGGAAGGCACCGCAACGACGCGAGTCAAATCCCGACCGACCTCCCGGACCCCATCAGAGCTTAAGGTTATAGTGAACTAGGTTGCATTTAGTGGGCCTAGACTATGACCGTTAGGCAGTATTTCCTTATTAGGCATGACTGGTTCAGGAATTACAGCATACGACTTTAATTTAACATAACCTGATCAACTATGTACAATTAAGGAAAGATGATGTAAGATCTGAAATGGTTATGTTGAACGGAAGTACACTAGTTGACTCTGACCTCGAGAGAACCGAGACTCAAACATGTCTGTGCTAGACACCCAATAGGCTATTATGTGATACTAAGTATACATAGATAGGCCTCTCTATAATCTTAGGCTATATTATATATGTATTATATGAATATAGGCCTCACTATCTCTTTAACGCTTTGTATTAGAAATGGCAAACACACCACCCAATTCGTCACGCTCGCATCCTTATGGATCACGAAACTCAAGGGTAGCTAGAAGGGACACTGGGTCGCCTCGAGCTAGCCCATACCCCACACAAAACTAACTCAATAACCGGTCCCAGAGGCAAGCACAACTAGGCAATGGAGATGGTTATCAAATCAACTCAATACCTGGAGGGACGAGGAAGGAATCCAACCCCCTACCTCAAACGAAGGATTTTCCAACATGGAAGTCTCTCCCTATACTCAAGAACCTGCTTATTTCACTGTACCTATCCTGGCTGCCAGGGTACATCGTCACGAGCAACTACTTCGCGATATGGATATCGAACTCCAAGAAACTAATGAGAATTAGAGACTCACATCACTCGAACGCATCAATCAAGTCTCCGAGGATCACAAAATTACCGTTAACAACATGGACACCCTCCGTAACCAAATGGGTGAAACCATCGAAACCATGGAGGTCATCCACAACCAAGTGATTGGTAATCGAAACAAAATTTCCGTCCTACAATCAAGGCTAAACCAGTGCGAGACACGTCTAAGGGAAACCGAAGACACCCTCCGAATGGTTAGCAGACTTGCAGAATCTGTGGACCATCTCACCGCACTACTACCACAACTCAACTTACGCCAGAATTAGCTTAGGCTGAATCTGTACTTTACTATGCTTTCGTAGGACCTATGTAATTCAACCGGATGTAACAGTTCCCGGTGCTTTTGTAAAACATCTAAGTCTGTAACTTTTAGATCTCATAACTCGAAATTGTCTATCACCTTTTAGACTCGTAATATCAGTTGACAATTTCCCTCGATAAGTCTACATCATTGATTTTTACATTGAGATGTTGTGTATTACCGCCTTTATATAGATACATCTGTTGTAATTATCACTCTGGTACGATTTCTCATGTACCCTTTGTTTCTTTCTTGAAGAATCATGCCGCCAAAGAAGAAAAGTTACAGTGATGCTGAACTCAGCGCCATCATCTCCCGAGCCGTAGCCGATGCCTTGGCTGCCCGGGGCTTACAACGAAACAGTGATCAAACTGTTGATACCACTCCCGTCATCAAGCCTTGTTCCTACAAGGATTTTCTCAGCTGCAAACCACTAAACTTCAAAGGCACGGAAGGTGCCATTGGTCTAATCAAGTGGATTAAAAGGATCGAATCAGTTTTCAGCTTGTGCAACTGCACAGAAGGCAGTAAAGTCAAATTCGCTGCCTACACTTTCCAATATATTGCACTCACTTGGTGGAATACTCATGCCAGCTCTTTGGGCATTGATGTGGCTAACCAACTCCTATGGGCGGAGTTAAAGAAAATGCTGAGGGACGAATATTGTCCCAACGAAGAACTCCACAGGTTGGAGGAAGAGTTCTGGCACCTGACTGTTCAGGGCAATGATATCGCTAGTTATATCACCAAATTCCAGCAGCTCGCCCTTCTATGTCCGGGTTTGGTAGACACGGACGAAAAATGTATCAAGAAATACATCCGCGGTCTCCCGGAAAGTATCCAGGGGAACGTCGCCTCATCTAAGCCAACCACAATCCAAAGTGCTATCCGGCTTGCACATGAACTCATGGCGATGATCGTCAGCCGTGAGACATCCACCACACCCTCCAACAACAAACGCAAACCTACTGAACACCACGACCAACCAAACAAGAAACCCAATGCCATCCAAATGTACACCTCAAACTCTGCGCCCAAACGTGGCTACACGGGGAGCAAACCATACTATTCCAAGTGTAACCACCACCATGATGGTCCGTGCAGTACCCCTTGCAACAACTGTAGGAGGTACGGGCATTCGACCAAGGATTGTCGAGCCCCTAAAACCAACGACAACACCTCCAACAACAACTCCAGACAGCCCAGATCCTGTTATGAGTGTGGAAACACTGGACATTTCAGAAGTGAATGTACTAAGCTGAAGAACAAGGGCAACAACAACAACAACAACGCCAGAGGTAAAGCCTTCGTACTCAACTCTGGGGACGCCCGTCAAGACCCGAACGTGGTCTCAGGTATGTTCCTCCTTAACAATTTATCTGCTTCTGTACTATTTGATACTGGTGCCGATAGAAGTTTTATCTCTGATGAATTTTATCCACAGCTTGACATCACCCCGGTTACCCTAGGTGTTAAGTACACTGTAGAACTAGCGAACGGTAAACTCATAGAAACCGATAGTGTGATACCTAATTGCACTTTTATAACACCCCTCATTTAACTTATTTAGATATAGTCAATCGGAAGCGTAAGTCCAAATAGATAGTGATAATTTACATCGTTTTATCAACATATAAAATTCCACCTTTTCAAAACATAATTTATCAACAGAGGTGTTATATAAAAACAAGATAGAACAATGATTTAAACAAATCAATATCAGAGTCACGCCACGTCAAATATTCCATCCAGTCCAACTTCTTGCCCACCCGATAATAATACTTAACCTGCAAGAAGTGTTAATGTGGGGGATTAGCATAACGCTAAGTGAGCAGATAACTAATCAACAACCTAACTTAGCACAACAACCTTGTGTACAACATTTAGCACTAAAACAATCACGTACACAATACAACACCTCAACAATACAACAAATCAACAACACCATAATGAGGATCGGCGGCTCTGGGGATAACCATAAACCCGGGTGGCTCCCCAAGAACACTTATCCAACCTATCCGTATGGCCATACGGACGAGACCGATAGCTAGTGATTATCTTCAACTAACACAGGAGGTGTGTTAAACTTTGGATAACCAACTAGCCCAACCAACAGTTCAACAACTCGTTGCCTCATTAACAACTGATGCCCGAAGGCCAACAACTGATGCCCGAAGGCCAATTAATTCAAGTGATCACGTAATCAACAAGTCACATATTCAACTAGGCAACATATCAACAGTATTATTACTATCAACATAATCATCAATGCAACTAATAAAGTAATAATACATTACTTGTTGTAACCAAACTTGTTACAACCAAGTTAAGCTGAGGATTAGAGATCCACTCACCGACCACCTCAGGCATCCACTCAGTAGTCTAATATCACTGAGTCTTCTGCACATCTGAGAATACAGTAGAATAATACAAGTTAGTCACTTATCTCAAGATTTATACAACATTATTCCAATATTAACAACATAACTCAAACTCACTTAACAAGTTATAATCATAACATCACTCTTAATCTACTTCAATTATTACTAATCAACATGGTTAAACCATCACCAAGGTTATTAACCTTAAATATCACTAATTCATCAAAACTACAATTCTAATGAATACTTAACAATTAAATTCACACAATCATCTTTAATCATCAATTATGTGTTCTTAGCTATAACCAATGCTAATTTGATCATATAATCCATGATCATCATCAAATTCATCATTAACCTCAAGAACACATAATCATTTTCTTCAATCAAATGTTAGGCTTAGATTATAATCATGTATTAAACATAAATCAACAAGCCTCACATAACCACAAACTTTACTTCATGAATAATTAACTAAACCCAAACTTTCTTCATGATCATCATTTAATTATATCGTATCTAACATAGGGTTTAACTTATAATCATGAAATAATCATCAACTAACAACTCTATCATGATTACAAGTCTTGATTTCACCTTAATCAAACAACTTTTACCCTAATCATCATTAGCATCAAGAACCCTCAATCAATTCCTAAACTCTAGCTCAAATCATGTTACTCACCATCATTAATAAACTTAGGTAACATTAATTTCACCATTTCAAAGTTTAATTTCGTATTAAAATCAATAATACTAAAAACCCCAAATTCTAGGGTTCATATAATTCAAGAATTGATAACTTACAAGATGATTAGGAGGGTTGGGAAATGATAATCCATGTTCTTGAACCTTGAATTCGAATTTGATGGCTTCCATTTGATGATTCCTCAAGGATTTAGGGTTTAGTTTTCATGTATGTATGTATATAGGATCGTATGTATGTATATGTGTATATAGATATGTTTAAAAATAAACACCGACTCAAATATGGAGTGTACCATATAATTGGTAAATTTTCATTCCCCGTACTTATCATAGTCTGGAACTTAAAAACCATTTGCGGGGAAACATTATTTTATTTTACCGTCAACTAAATAAAATTAAAACACTCAATAATTTATTAGTCACAATAAATTATTCGACTCTTTTACTCATTTATTTTCAAATAATACAACACGCCTATTTTCTGACACACTTAATAATAATTCACAGTCAGAAAATATTAAATACTACTAGACCCGAGAACTGGGTGTTACAAATCTCTCCCCCTTAAAGAGATTTCGTCCTCGAAATCTGATCACACTTAATCAACCTAGTGAAATAGAATCACACATTACATTTCACTAATACTATACTTTTCATACAACTTATACATCACATGAACACAAAATGTATCTATATATCAACATATACTTATATAGGTATATATATTATTTCATCAACCAACACACTACTAGTGTGTATTTCAACTGAATTTCTATAAACACACAAGTTGTGTTTTATACACCACTTAATTCAACTATCATCTAATACATATATCATACCACATTCACATATCCAATTGTAAATGTTTCTATTAATTTAATTGACCACTTACATGACCATTCATACTTAGTCATGCAAACAATTAAAACACATAATTACTGTTTACAAATGTAACACATATCCATGTGAACATTTTAACTTTACAACTATAACATCCCCACTAACGACAACAACAACAACAACATCATCAATAAGTGGTACTGACTACTACAACATACACATTAACAACTAGCAACTTAGCTAACAACTATATATTTCTTTAGCTATCAACTTGCTGTGAATTTTCACTTTTGCAACCCGTTAATTACAACCTTACAACTTGTAATTATAAACACGACTAGGTTATATGAAATCCTTTACTTGACAGAAATCTACAATCATCTAACCATCAACAAGTAAGAAAATCAGTAAGCAATAGGTAGAGGTCAATTATTTTATTGTTACAACCAGTTTCATATAATCAACTAGCACCCTTTCACAACAACTTGGATGCTAACTCAACACCTGTTAATACCAAACATCATCATTGGTATCTCAACAACACAGGGTGCTGACATTAGTCATCTATTCAACAATATTATTCATATTCAACTTACCTCTACTTTGCTTAAATCAACTTTTAACTCTTACTATCGACAAGGCATCACACATACACATCAAATGTGCCATAGATATCACATTAGCAACAACAGCTTAGTGGTTTATTACTCTTTTATATTAGTCCATCATTGACTATATTTCAACTACAGGTCAACATATCTTACCTGATATTTTAAAACCACTTAACTTTATCTGGTATTTAGTAACCTCAACAACTCCATGTGAAATGGCATAATATAAATACGTTGGCCAGACGTCGTCATATTATGTCAGTCACACTTTATTCTCAGGTCACTTCATACCATTCAATTTCAAAGTTATTACTTTACTCTCTCATAGTTTACAACAATGATATCAACATTTTACACATATATAGCCACATCGTGCAACAGGTATACAACTATGTAATAACTCGCTACTATTCTCAACTTATCACTTTAAAGGTAAACTACTCATATCATCATGTAGATATTAACAATATAAGCATACTACACCAATGTCTGACACAAATACATCCATTAACTTCTTTATTACCCGATTCAATATCAAGGATTATTTATATAACTTAATACTTATAGTACATTTAGTACTAAACAATTCATCAATACCATATATAACACTCAACACATGCTCATCAATCCATGTACTTTTAGTCAAATTATAGGTAAACACTTCATTTCATGTTCAACTATCACATATATATAAGTTCATGCACTTATATCATAATTTTCTTAAAATGTTTATTTCAGCACTTTATAGCACTCTAAGTAATCCAATTACTTCATCACTTTTCAATTAGTCCACATAATATAGTTCATATGATTATCTAATCAATGTTTACTAATTCTTGCTAGTAGCAATCAACAATACCATTTACTGGTATATTTTGCAGTTAAATAAACTGCCTACAACCGACGCATACTCTATAAAATAGGTGGACCTCTTAAATCGACTTTTAATATTGCATATAGTCACAGGAATGATCTCTGGGCTCAATGAAACAAAAGCCCAGTACAAAACGTAAGCTAAAAGTTCGAAATAAGGTTCGAAAAACAATAAAACGCGATTTTCGGGCCCCAAACGACCCCGAAGTGCCGAAAACTGACAGGGCTATAAAATATAGCATTGATCATTGGGCCGTTTTTTAGTGACCAAGTGAATTTCAACCCAATCCAAGTTAAAAATTTTGTCACCTATCCGCGACCCTGTTAAACTTGTCAAATTTCACACCATTTCGTCCCAAAAATTTTCTGTTCTCGATTTGCTCTATGTTAGCCGTTCGGCTTTATATAGCCGTTCGGCTGGGATCACATAGCCGATCGGCTCCCTACCTACAGCCGATCTGCTGAGTTTCTGAGCCGAAATTACGTGCAGTTTTCCGAATTTCCAACGAGCATATCTCCTAAACCGTAAAGAGTTAGGGTCTGAAATTTTGCAGGCATGTTCATATGATCAAAATGAAACTTTTTCAGTTTTACACTTTTTCAAAATTCACGTTTTACGAGAAACGGACGTATGACTCATTTTGGACCATTTTAACCATTTTCGTTGACACGCCATATTCCAAATGGCTAGGTTTCTGACTTCAACCCTTTGCCAACATGTTCCTATATACATTTGTGACGTGTGGGCATATTCATCACTTTCATATACTCATTCTACTATGGTTTGGACTCTTTGACCCATTTGAGTGTCCAATTGGACACTTTCACCAATTTTAACCATTTTGAATACCATAACACTTTCTATACACTTTACTACTATATTTATGACTTAAAGTCACATTGGCATTCATTATACTTGAACCAACACTCATTTTAACCATATTACCATCAAGTGACCCATTTAGACACTTTAACGACCCGTTTGGGTTTCCGCCCATGTAATCACTATTCTAACAACTAATTCACGCTTCTTTAACTTTACCAAGTCAAACAACTTCATTTTCATTATTGGTGTCACATTTTAACTTTCAAAACACCAATTCACATTAAAATCATCATGTTTATAAAAATTACAACAAGGTTTCAACTTTAACTTTTTCCAAACTTGTCAACGCATACTAAACCTTGTTGACCACTTTGACTTTCTACTACACCACTTTTAGTACTTAGATCATAATTTAATCACACTCATGATCAATGTTAAACACATAAACATTTAGTCACATTTATTACTTTATAACACAACTATTATCAAGTTTGACACAACCATATTCACTTTGACCTTTCCAAATCAAATGCATACCTTTCAATCAATAGACACTTTCTACTTCACACAACCAAACGACTCCAACCCTATTAATGGAGAATACCAACATCCCATTAATTTCACTATAGCGAGTCACACCAATTCAATTAATGGACACCTTCTAATTTGAACATCAATACAACTCCATATTACTTCAATTGAGATATTCCAACATCTCATTTCACTACATGGAGTCATATCAACTTTGCTAATCATATTACTTCCAAAAATTATTATTTCACATAACAATTCATACAACCGATTTCATATTTCAATTTCATATTGTAGACACAATTAATTCCACATAATACAACTATTACACCTTATTCAACAATGTATCTACACAATTCAATTACTTCAAGTTCATTCAAAATTACTCATTAATATTTCTATCATCTTATTAACAAGTAATAATCATCAACGACTCACAACTTGGGATTCATATTAGTCTAACTCGATTAATTTTACTACTACTCATACCGTAGCAAATAAACAATTCAAGCTTAAATAAATACATTAAGCTTATCGAAAAGTACCTGATACATTTAGGCCCACGAGTATTGAGGAATCATTGAGAATACCATTCGGTTCCTCATATTCCTCCTTCTCTGCAACCAAAACAACAATCTTGCAACTGATTATAGGTTAGTACACATTCAATAACAACTTTCTCATACAACCTCTAATCCCCACCCCTGGAATGTTTGACTTGACACTACCATAGATTTGGGATTGAACACATTGCAATGTTCAATTCACCCAAACCTATGCTCTGATACCAACTTATAACACCCCTCATTTAACTTATTTAGATATAGTCAATCGGAAGCGTAAGTCCAAATAGATAGTGATAATTTACATCGTTTTATCAACATATAAAATTCCACCTTTTCAAAACATAATTTATCAACAGAGGTGTTATATAAAAACAAGATAGAACAATGATTTAAACAAATCAATATCAGAGTCACGCCACGTCAAATATTCCATCCAGTCCAACTTCTTGCCCACCCGATAATAATACTTAACCTGCAAGAAGTGTTAATGTGGGGGATTAGCATAACGCTAAGTGAGCAGATAACTAATCAACAACCTAACTTAGCACAACAACCTTGTGTACAACATTTAGCACTAAAACAATCACGTACACAATACAACACCTCAACAATACAACAAATCAACAACACCATAATGAGGATCGGCGGCTCTGGGGATAACCATAAACCCGGGTGGCTTCCCAAGAACACTTATCCAACCTATCCGTATGGCCATACGGACGAGACCGATAGCTAGTGATTATCTTCAACTAACACAGGAGGTGTGTTAAACTTTGGATAACCAACTAGCCCAACCAACAGTTCAACAACTCGTTGCCTCATTAACAACTGATGCCCGAAGGCCAACAACTGATGCCCGAAGGCCAATTAATTCAAGTGATCACGTAATCAACAAGTCACATATTCAACTAGGCAACATATCAACAGTATTATTACTATCAACATAATCATCAATGCAACTAATAAAGTAATAATACATTACTTGTTGTAACCAAACTTGTTACAACCAAGTTAAGCTGAGGATTAGAGATCCACTCACCGACCACCTCAGGCATCCACTCAGTAGTCTAATATCACTGAGTCTTCTGCACATCTGAGAATACAGTAGAATAATACAAGTTAGTCACTTATCTCAAGATTTATACAACATTATTCCAATATTAACAACATAACTCAAACTCACTTAACAAGTTATAATCATAACATCACTCTTAATCTACTTCAATTATTACTAATCAACATGGTTAAACCATCACCAAGGTTATTAACCTCAAATATCACTAATTCATCAAAACTACAATTCTAATGAATACTTAACAATTAAATTCACACAATCATCTTTAATCATCAATTATGTGTTCTTAGCTATAACCAATGCTAATTTGATCATATAATCCATGATCATCATCAAATTCATCATTAACCTCAAGAACACATAATCATTTTCTTCAATCAAATGTTAGGCTTAGATTATAATCATGTATTAAACATAAATCAACAAGCCTCACATAACCACAAACTTTACTTCATGAATAATTAACTAAACCCAAACTTTCTTCATGATCATCATTTAATTATATCGTATCTAACATAGGGTTTAACTTATAATCATGAAATAATCATCAACTAACAACTCTATCATGATTACAAGTCTTGATTTCACCTTAATCAAACAACTTTTACCCTAATCATCATTAGCATCAAGAACCCTCAATCAATTCCTAAACTCTAGCTCAAATCATGTTACTCACCATCATTAATAAACTTAGGTAACATTAATTTCACCATTTCAAAGTTTAATTTCGTATTAAAATCAATAATACTAAAAACCCCAAATTCTAGGGTTCATATAATTCAAGAATTGATAACTTACAAGATGATTAGGAGGGTTGGGAAATGATAATCCATGTTCTTGAACCTTGAATTCGAATTTGATGGCTTCCATTTGATGATTCCTCAAGGATTTAGGGTTTAGTTTTCATGTATGTATGTATATAGGATCGTATGTATGTATATGTGTATATAGATATGTTTAAAAATAAACACCGACTCAAATATGGAGTGTACCATATAATTGGTAAATTTTCATTCCCCGTACTTATCATAGTCTGGAACTTAAAAACCATTTGCGGGGAAACATTATTTTATTTTACCGTCAACTAAATAAAATTAAAACACTCAATAATTTATTAGTCACAATAAATTATTCGACTCTTTTACTCATTTATTTTCAAATAATACAACACGCCTATTTTCTGACACACTTAATAATAATTCACAGTCAGAAAATATTAAATACTACTAGACCCGAGAACTGGGTGTTACAACTTTAAACCTAGCCAACGAATCCTTCACAATCGATCTTATACCTGTTGAAATTGGAAGTTTCGACATCATTATTGGTATGGACTGGTTGTCCAAACACCGCGCTGAAATCATTTGTTATGACAAAGTCGTTCGCATTCCTCTCGCCGCCAGTAGAACTTTGGTCATACAGGGGGAGACCGGTGGGACGAGACTAAACATCATCTCTTTCTTGAAAACCCAAAAATTTCTGAGAAAGGGTTATCCGGCAATCCTCGCGCACATCATGGAGAAAAAGTCGGAGGAGAAGCGACTTGAGGATGTGCCCATCGCTCGAGACTTTCCAGAAGTCTTTCCCGAAGAAATGCCTGGTCTACCACCGTCATGACAGGTTGAGTTCTCAATCGATCTCGTGCCAGGTGTTGCACTCGTGGCCCGAGCACCATACCGCTTAGCCCCATCCGAACTTCAGGAGTTGTCCACCCAATTACAGGAACTCCTGGACAGAGGATTCATTAGACCGAGTTCTTCACCTTGGGGAGCTCCGGTCTTGTTCGTGAAAAAGAAAGACGGTTCTTTCAGAATGTGCATCGACTACCGAGAGTTGAACAAGTTAACCGTCAAGAACCGATATCCACTTCCGCGCATCGATGACCTGTTTGACCAACTTCAAGGGTCGAGTTTTTATTCAAAGATCGATCTTAAGTCAGGTTATCATCAACTACGAGTTCGCGACACTGATATCCCGAAAACTACCTTCAGAACCCGTTATGGACATTACGAATTCCAAGTGATGCCATTCGGGCTAACCAACGCACCGGCTGTATTCATGGACCTTATGAATCTGGTGTGTAAACCTTATCTCGATAAGTTTGTCATTGTCTTCATTGACGACATTCTCATCTACTCGCGCAACGAACAAGAACACGCGCAACATCTGAAAACCATTCTAGAACTTCTCAAGCACGAAGAGTTATACGCCAAATTCTCTAAGTGTGAGTTCTGGATGCAAACCGTTCAATTCCTTGGTTACGTTATCGATAATCAAGGAATCCATGTCGATCCATAAAAAATTGAGGCTATCAAAGACTCGCAATCGCCAACCACTCCAACCTAGGTACGCCAATTCATGGGATTGGTGGGGTATTATCGGCGATTCATTGAAAACTTCTCGAAAATAGCTCAACCACTCACGACCCTGACTCAGAATGACAAAAAGTTCGATTGGACTAATAAGCAAGAGTCTGCATTTCAAATCCTGAAACAGAAGCTTTGCAGTGCTCCTATTCTATCATTACCCGAAGGCACCGATGACTTCGTGGTATACTGCGATGCTTCTCACCAAGGTCTCGGTTGCGTGCTGATGCAACGAGACAAGGTCATGGCCTACGCTTACCGACAACTGAAAATCCATGAAAAGAACTACACCACTCATGACCTCGAAGTTGGAGCTGTCATTTTTGCTCTCAAAATCTGGAGACATTATCTCTACGGCACTAAGGGCACAATCTTTACCGACCACAAAAGTCTCCAACACATATTCGATCAGAAGGATCTCAACATGAGGCAACGTCGATGGGTCGAGTTGCTTACCGATTACGATTGCAAAATCAAATACCATCCAGGGAAGGCAAATGTTGTTGCCGATGCCCTCATTCTAAAAGAACGATCAAAACTACTTCGAGTCCGAGCTCTCAGTATAACTATCCACAATGATCTAAACATTCCGATCGTAGCTGCTCAACTCGAAGCTTTGAAATCCGATAACATCAAAGACGAAGCCTTGCGAGGCATGGATAAACAATTCGAAACCAAACCCAATGGGGTCAAATATTTCTCTAATCGAATCTGGTTGCCTAGTTATAGGAACTTGCGAGACTTGGTGATGGATGAAGCTCACAAGTCCAAATATTCTATTCACCCAGGATCCAATAAAATGTATCATAGCATCAAGGAATTTTATTGGTGGCCAAACATGAAAGCCGAAATCGCCACCTACGTCAGTAAGTGTCTTACTTGCTCGATGGTTAAAGCCGAATATCTAAAACCTTCTGGTTTACTCCAACAACCCGAAATTCCTCAATGAAAATAGGAACAAATCGCAATGGATTTCATAACCAAACTACCAAAGTCATCGAGCGGTTGCGATACCATTTGGGTGATTGTCGATCGTCTCACGAAATCAGCTCATTTGCTTGCGGTCAAGGAAACTGATAAAATGTAACGCCTCACTCGAATCTATCTGAAAGAAATCGTAACCCGTCACGGTGTTCCAATCTCAATTATCTCCGATAGGGATAGCCGCTTCACATCTCACTTTTGGCAATCACTTCAGAAATCGTTGGGTACCCGTCTTGTTATGAGTACCGCATACCACCCTCAAACTGACGGCCAAAGTGAACGAACTATTCAAACACTGGAAGACATGCTACGGCTTGCGTAGTTGACTTCGGTGTAAACTGGGAAAAACATCTACCATTGTGTGAATTTTCGTACAACAACAGCTACCACACCAGCATTAAAGCTGCACCTTTCGAGGCACTGTACGGTCGTAAGTGCCGATCACCTATCTGTTGGACAGAAGTGGGAGATAGCCAACTCAGTGGTCCGGAAATCATTCATGAAACTACTAAGAAAATCGTTGGTATCCAAAACAAACTCAAAGCCGCACGTGATCATCAGAAAAGTTATGCTGACGTGAGACGCAAACCACTCGAGTTCCAGGTTGGGGATCGAGTACTACTCAAAGTTTCACCTTGGAAAGGTGTCATTTGTTTCGGTAAACGCGGAAAACTGAACCCTAGATACATTGGACCTTTTGAGATCCTCGAAAGAATTGGTCCAGTGGCATATCGATTGCAGCTGCCACCCGAGCTCAGCAGCGTGCATCCCACTTTCCACATTTCTAACTTGAAGAAATGTTTGTCTGATGAGACACAAATTATCCCACTCGATGAAATTCGTATTGACGACAAGCTTCACTTTGTTGAAGAACCCGCCGAAATCATGGACAGTGAGGTCAAACAACTCAAACAAAGTCGTATTCCCATCGTAAAGGTCAGGTGGAATTCTCGGTGTGGTCCGGAATTCACTTGGGAACGGGAAGACCAAATGCGACTCAAGTATCCTCAGTTATTCACTGACTCTACATCAAATCCGACATCGAACTAAATTTCGGGACGAAATTCTTCTAACAGGGGGTGAATGTGACACCCGTTAAATTAGGACTTGTAATTAGTACCTAATCATCTGTAATACATGTAATTAGTTCTATGTTAGGCTAATTAATGTATCAAAATATATATTGTTGAATATATACAATTACGCGATTTGATTAAATCGTACAAGTTTCAAATCGAATGTAATTCGGTTCAATTAAATACGGACGTCGGTGAACAATTTATTAAATAATATAACATTATTTAATAACGCTATTATATCCAAAATATTATTTTTATAATATTTCATAATTATTTCGTATCATACAAACAAAGACTACGCGATTAAAGCATTAAACGCGCAAACAAAACGAAACAAGTTAAATTATAAGTTATAACTCCCCTATAAAGTATTTTATGGAAATCAATAAATATATTGAACAAATGTTTGTATTGTAAAACTTATAATTAAACGTACGAAAATCTATTTAAACGTTTAAATAATCGGGAAAACGAACACCGCACGGAACGCAAACACGGGAGTTAAAAGTGGTGACCCACACCTCGGTGGGGCCCCACCGTGATCAGCCCAAAAGGGGGGGGACCCCACCCCTTTCCTCATTTCAACATCATCACCACCTCTCTCTTCTCTTTCTCTCTTTCTTTTCTCTCAAAAATCCATCAAACCACCACCACCTTAATTTACAAAATAACACCATCAAACGAACATAAATCATCTCGGCCATTTGGAGAAAAAGATTCACCGTGTCACGATCTACCTTTCCATCTTTTCGGATTTCTCCGGCGTTAAGTCGTAAGTTTTCCGACAAATCCCGCAACTCTTCGATTTTAAGTATTTTAGACTTGTGGTTCTTCATATAAGCTTAAAATGTCCATATATGGGTTGGGTAAAAGATTTGGACCAAACGGTGACCGGAAAACTCGTTTTCGACTCAAAATCCGGCCATCAGATTCAAGTGTCGCACGCGTCGCAGCAGTTTTGCGGCACTTCCTTAAGTGTCGCACTAAGTGTCGCGTAAAAGCCCAAATTCTGCGTCACTTGCCTAAGTGCCGTTTGAAAACCCTCTTTTCGCGACACTTGCCTAAGTGTCGCAAATTCAATACCCGACACTTCCCGGCGACACTTCATCGAAGTGCCGCGTGAAAACCCTCTTTTCGCGACACTTGCCTAAGTGTCGCAAATTCAATACCCGACACTTCCCGGCGACACCTCATCGAAGTGACGCCTATCTTTGTAACAGTACACTAGCGACACTTGTCTAAGTGTCGCCTATAATGAATTTACAATCCATACGACACTTACCCTTAGTGACGCTAAAATCACTCGAACATGTTATGCGACACTTACCTCCTGTGTCGCAACCAAGTGTCGCCACCTTCTGCGACACTTCACTAAGTGTCGCCATTAATACAGAATTCACATTTTTATGCGACACTGATTGAATGTCGCCGAAAACTATTAAATGTCGCTTCAAGTGTCGCAGAAAACAGAATGTTTGTAACTCATTTTTATACTAAGTGTCGAACTGGTATAACCTCAAACACCTATACGATACGACTTCTAAAACACTTTGGGATACACTTTTAAGTATAACACTTCAAAAACATAATGATAATGTTGAGATTATTATTAAAAACAATCACCAACGGTCCGTACATGTTTTCTAAACTCAAACCAATCAACCAAGTCGTAGTAACTTGGACAAGTTAATCGACCAAATCGTAGTAATTTGGACATTCTAGTTGAACGAACAACGACAAAGGTAGTCTTTGTAACTACCTACTCATATTAATAACCATCGCGTGTCGTGGACACCCTCAGGTTACAAGTCTTCGGACGACAATACTCGGCAAATCAATCACGTTTATTAAGCTAAACACTTCAAGACTCGGGTGAGTCTCATGGCCCCTATTTTACTGTTTTACTCAAGGGTGTGATATCAATGCTCGTTTTATTTACAATTGAACGCAAGTACAAATCAAAATCAAATACTGCATGAGTTGTTTTCACTAATCAATTTAAAGCCCTCCACAACATAGTTTGGTAATACGTAGTAGCGTGAATGTTAGTGTATGGTACCATATAGGATTGACAATCCTCGTCCGTGTTAGCAAGCACTAACTGGTCAAACGGACGCATTAGCATTTGTGTAGACGAGGGTGGATTAGGCACTCGTAGGAGGCACCTCGATCGGAATTCTTTCATTGGACCCGACCCCCAAGTTAAGCTCAGACTATGTGCTCATGACTGTATAGTTACTTTTATTTTGTTTTATTGCAATTTAAATTCAATTAAATCTTGCGGTTCATTCAATATGTTTTGACATACAAACCTGTGAGCTCACCAGCGTTTCGCTGACCCATTTTAGCTTGTATCATAGGTACTCAGCAGTAGTTTGGACTACCCAACAGGATACTTAGCTCATGTGATCATGGAAACAATCAGAGATTTAGCTGCATTATTATGTTTTGTATAAATTAATTATGTATTTAAATCTCTCACTTTCAAATCGAGCTACTGTAAACTATATTTTGATGTAAACTTTTATCTAATCTATACAAATGTAAAACGACGCATATAGTGGTCGCTCATTATATATCTTTGTGCTGTGAATATTGATTAGTCGCGCCCCGACCCGAATCGCTTCCGCATCTTAAATTTGGGGGTGCGACAGATCAGTATCAGAGCCTAAGGTTATAGTGAACTAGGTTGCATTTAGTGGGCCTAGACTATGACCGTTAGGCAGAATTTCCTTATTAGGCATGACTGGTTCAGGAATTACAGCATACGACTTTAATTTAACATAACCTGATCAACTATGTACAATTAAGGAAAGATGATGTAAGATCTGAAATGGTTATGTTGAACGGGAGTACACTAGTTGACTCTGACCTCGAGAGAACCGAGACTCAAACATGTCTGTGCTAGACACCCAATAGGCTATTATGTGATACTAAGTATACATAGATAGGCCTCTCTATAATCTTAGGCTATATTATATATGTATTATATGAATATAGGCCTCACTCTCTCTCTAACGCTTTGTATTAGAAATGGCATACACACCACCCAATTCGTCACGCTCGCATCCTTATGGATCACGAAACTCAAGGGTAGCTAGGAGGGACACTGGGTCGCCTCGAGCTAGCCCATACCCCACACAAAACTAACTCAATAACCGGTCCCAGAGGCAAGCACAACTAGCCAATGGAGATGGTTATCAAATCAACTCAATACCTGGAGGGACGAGGAAGGAATCCAACCCCCTACCTCAAACGGAGGATTTTCCAACATGGAAGTCTCTCCCTATACTCAAGAACCTGCTTATTTCACTGTACCTATCCTGGCTGCCAGGGTACATCGTCACGAGCAACTACTTCGCGATATGGATATCGAACTCCAAGAAACTAACGAGAATTAGAGACTCACATCACTCGAACGCATCAATCAAGTCTCCGAGGATCACAAAATTACCGTTAACAACATGGACACCCTCCGTAACCAAATGGGTGAAACCATCGAAACCATGGAGGTCATCCACAACCAAGTGATTGGTAATCGAAACAAAATTTCCGTCCTACAATCAAGGCTAAACCAGTGCGAGACACGTCTAAGGGAAACCGAAGACACCCTCCGAATGGTTAGCAGACTTGCAGAATCTGTGGACCATCTCACCGCACTACTACCACAACTCAACTTACGCCAGAATTAGCTTAGGCTGAATCTGTACTTTACTATGCTTTCGTAGGACCTATGTAATTCAACCGGATGTAACAGTTCCTGGTGCTTTTGTAAAACATCTAAGTCTGTAACTTTTAGAACTCATAACTCGAAATTGTCTATCACCTTTTAGACTCGTAATATCAGTTGACAATTTCCCTCGATAAGTCTACATCATTGATTTTTACATTGAGATGTTGTGTATTACCGCCTTTATATAGATACATCTGTTGTAATTATCACTCTGGTACGATTTCTCATGTACCCTTTGTTTCTTTCTTGAAGAATCATGCCGCCAAAGAAGAAAAGTTACAGTGATGCTGAACTCAGCGCCATCATCTCCCGAGCCGTAGCCGATGCCTTGGCTGCCCGGGGCTTACAACGAAACAGTGATCAAACTGTTGATACCACTCCCGTCATCAAGCCTTGTTCCTACAAGGATTTTCTCAGCTGCAAACCACTAAACTTCAAAGGCACGGAAGGTGCCATTGGTCTAATCAAGTGGATTAAAAGGATCGAATCAGTTTTCAGCTTGTGCAACTGCACAGAAGGCAGTAAAGTCAAATTCGCTGCCTACACTTTCCAATATATTGCACTCACTTGGTGGAATACTCATGCCAGCTCTTTGGGCATTGATGTGGCTAACCAACTCCTATGGGCGGACTTAAAGAAAATGTTGAGGGACGAATATTGTCCCAACGAAGAACTCCACAGGTTGGAGGAAGAGTTCTGGCACCTGACTGTTCAGGGCAATGATATCGCTAGTTATATCACCAAATTCCAGCAGCTCGCCCTTCTATGTCCGGGTTTGGTAGACACGGACGAAAAATGTATCAAGAAATACATCCGCGGTCTCCCGGAAAGTATCCAGGGGAACGTCGCCTCATCTAAGCCAACCACAATCCAAAGTGCTATCCGGCTTGCACATGAACTCATGGCGATGATCGTCAGCCGTGAGACATCCACCACACCCTCCAACAACAAACGCAAACCTACTGAACACCACGACCAACCAAACAAGAAACCCAATGCCATCCAAATGTACACCTCAAACTCTGCGCCCAAACGTGGCTACACGGGGAGCAAACCATACTATTCCAAGTGTAACCACCACCATGATGGTCCGTGCAGTACCCCTTGCAACAACTGTAGGAGGTACGGGCATTCGACCAAGGATTGTCGAGCCCCTAAAACCAACGACAACACCTCCAACAACAACTCCAGACAGCCCAGATCCTGTTATGAGTGTGGAAACACTGGACATTTCAGAAGTGAATGTACTAAGCTGAAGAACAAGGGCAACAACAACAACAACAACGCCAGAGGTAAAGCCTTCGTACTCAACTCTGGGGACGCCCGTCAAGACCCGAACGTGGTCTCAGGTATGTTCCTCCTTAACAATTTATCTGCTTCTATACTATTTGATACTGGTGCCGATAGAAGTTTTATCTCTGATGAATTTTATCCACAGCTTGACATCACCCCGGTTACCCTAGGTGTTAAGTACACTGTAGAACTAGCGAACGGTAAACTCATAGAAACCGATAGTGTGATACCTAATTGCACTTTAAACCTAGCCAACGAATCCTTCACAATCGATCTTATACCTGTTGAAATTGGAAGTTTCGACATCATTATTGGTATGGACTGGTTGTCCAAACACCGCGCTGAAATCATTTGTTATGACAAAGTCGTTCGCATTCCTCTCGCCGCCAGTAGAACTTTGGTCATACAGGGGGAGACCGGTGGGACGAGACTAAACATCATCTCTTTCTTGAAAACCCAAAAATTTCTGAGAAAGGGTTATCCGGCAATCCTCGCGCACATCATGGAGAAAAAGTCAGAGGAGAAGCGACTTGAGGATGTGCCCATCGCTCGAGACTTTCCAGAAGTCTTTCCCGAAGAAATGCCTGGTCTACCACCGTCATGACAGGTTGAGTTCTCAATCGATCTCGTGCCAGGTGTTGCACTCGTGGCCCGAGCACCATACCGCTTAGCCCCATCCGAACTTCAGGAGTTGTCCACCCAATTACAGGAACTCCTGGACAGAGGATTCATTAGACCGAGTTCTTCACCTTGGGGAGCTCCGGTCTTGTTCGTGAAAAAGAAAGACGGTTCTTTCAGAATGTGCATCGACTACCGAGAGTTGAACAAGTTAACCGTCAAGAACCGATATCCACTTCCGCGCATCGATGACCTGTTTGACCAACTTCAAGGGTCGAGTTTTTATTCAAAGATCGATCTTAAGTCAGGTTATCATCAACTACGAGTTCGCGACACTGATATCCCGAAAACTACCTTCAGAACCCGTTATGGACATTACGAATTCCAAGTGATGCCATTCGGACTAACCAACGCACCGGCTGTATTCATGGACCTTATGAATCTGGTGTGTAAACCTTATCTCGATAAGTTTGTCATTGTCTTCATTGACGACATTCTCATCTACTCGCGCAACGAACAAGAACACGCGCAACATCTGAAAACCATTCTAGAACTTCTCAAGCACGAAGAGTTATACGCCAAATTCTCTAAGTGTGAGTTCTGGATGCAAACCGTTCAATTCCTTGGTTACGTTATCGATAATCAAGGAATCCATGTCGATCCATAAAAAATTAAGGCTATCAAAGACTCGCAATCGCCAACCACTCCAACCGAGGTACGCCAATTCATGGGATTGGCGGGGTATTATCGGCGATTCATTGAAAACTTCTCGAAAATAGCTCAACCACTCACGACCCTAACTCAGAATGACAAAAAGTTCGATTGGACTAATAATCAAGAGTCTGCATTTCAACTCCTGAAACAGAAGCTTTGCAGTGCTCCTATTCTATCATTACCCGAAGGCACCGATGACTTCGTGGTATACTGCGATGCTTCTCACCAAGGTCTCGGTTGCGTGCTGATGCAACGAGACAAGGTCATTGCCTACGCTTACCGACAACTGAAAATCCATGAAAAGAACTACACCACTCATGACTTCGAACTAGGAGCTGTCATTTTTGCTCTCAAAATCTGGAGACATTATCTCTACGACACTAAGCGCACAATCTTTACCGACCACAAAAGTCTCCAACACATATTCGATCAGAAGGATCTCAACATGAGGCAACGTCGATGGGTCGAGTTGCTTACCGATTATGATTGCAAAATCAAATACCATCCAGGGAAGGCAAATGTTGTTGCCGATGCCCTCATTCGAAAAGAACGATCAAAACTACTTCGAGTCCGAGCTCTCAGTATAACTATCCACAATGATCTAGACATTCAGATCCTAGCTGCTCAACTCAAAGCTTTGAAATCCTATAACATCAAAGACGAAGCCTTGCGAGGCATGGATAAACAATTCGAAACCAAACTCAATGGGGTCAAATATTTCTCTAATCGAATCTGGTTGCCTAGTTATGGGAACCTGCGAGACTTAGTGATGGATGAAGCTCACAAGTCCAAATATTCTATTCACCCAGGATCCAATAAAATGTATCATAGCATCAAGGAATTTTATTGGTGGCCAAACATGAAAGCCGAAATCGCCACCTACGTCAGCAAGTGTCTTACTTGATCGATTGTTAAAGCCGAATATCAAAAACCTTCTGGTTTACTCCAACAACCCGAAATTCCTCAATGGAAATAGGAACAAATTGCAATGGATTTGATAACCAAACTACCAAAGTCATCGAGCGGTTGCGATACCATTTGGGTGATTGTCGATCGTCTCACGAAATCAGCTCATTTCCTTGCGGTCAAGGAAACCGATAAAATGTAACGCCTCACTCGAATCTATCTGAAAGAAATCGTAACCCGTCACGGTGTTCCAATCTCAATTATCTCCGATAGGGATAGCCACTTCACATCTCACTTTTGGCAATCACTTCAGAAATCGTTGGGTACCCGTCTTGATATGAGTACCGCATACCACCCTCAAACTGACGGCCAAAGTGAACGAACTATTCAAACACTGGAAGACATGCTACGAGCTTGCGTAGTTGACTTCGGTGTAAACTGGGAAAAACATCTACCATTGTGCGAATTTTCGTACAACAACAGCTACCACACCAGCATTAAAGCTGCACCTTTCGAGGCACTGTACGGTCGTAAGTGCCGATCACCTATCTGTTGGACAGAAGTGGGAGATAGCCAACTCAGTGGTCCGGAAATCATTCATGAAACTACCAAGAAAATCGTTGGCATCCAAAACAAACTCAAAGCCGCACGTGATCGTCAGAAAAGTTATGCTGACGTGAGACGCAAACCACTCGAGTTCCAGGTTGGGGATCGAGTACTACTCAAAGTTTCACCTTGGAAAGGTGTCATTTGTTTCGGTAAACGCGGAAAACTGAACCCTAGATACATTGGACCTTTTGAGATCCTCGAAAGGATTGGTCCAGTGGCATATCGATTGCAGCTGCCACCCGAGCTCAGCAGCGTGCATCCCACTTTCCACATTTCTAACTTGAAGAAATGTTTGTCTGATGAGACACAAATTATCCCACTCGATGAAATTCGTATTGACGACAAGCTTCACTTTGTTGAAGAACCCGCCGAAATCATGGACAGTGAGGTCAAACAACTCAAACAAAGTCGTATTCCCATCGTAAAGGTCAGGTGGAATTCATGGCGTGGTCCGGAATTCACTTGGGAACGGGAAGACCAAATGCGACTCAAGTATCCTCAGTTATTCACTGACTCTACATCAAATCCGACATCGAACTAAATTTCGGGACGAAATTCTTCTAACAGGGGGTGAATGTGACACCCGTTAAATTAGGACTTGTAATTAGTACCTAATCATCTGTAATACATGTAATTAGTTCTATGTTAGGCTAATTAATGTATCAAAATATATATTGTTGAATATATACAATTACGCGATTTGATTAAATCGTACAAGTTTCAAATCGAATGTAATTCGGTTCAATTAAATACGGACGTCGGTGAACAATTTATTAAATAATATAACATTATTTAATAACGCTATTATATCCAAAATATTATTTTTATAATATTTCATAATTATTTCGTATCATACAAACAAAGACTACGCGATTAAAGCATTAAACGCGCAAACAAAACGAAACAAGTTAAGTTATAAGTTATAACTCCGCTATAAAGTATTTTATGGAAATCAATAAATATATTGAACAAATGTTTGTATCGTAAAACTTATAATTAAACGTACGAAAATCTATTTAAACGTTTAAATAATCGGGAAAACGAACACCGCACGGAACGCAAACACGGGAGTTAAAAGTGGTGACCCACACCTCGGTGGGCCCCCACCGTGATCAGCCCAAAAGGGGGGGGGGGACCCCACCCCTTTCCTCATTTCAACATCATCACCACCTCTCTCTTCTCTTTCTCTCTTTCTTTTCTCTCAAAAATCCATCAAACCACCACCACCTTAATTTACAAAATAACACCATCAAACGAACATAAATCATCTCGGCCATTTGGAGAAAAAGATTCACCGTGTCACGATCTACCTTTCCATCTTTTCGGATTTCTCCGGCGTTAAGTCGTAAGTTTTCCGACAAATCCCGCAACTCTTCGATTTTAAGTATTTTAGACTTGTGGTTCTTCATATAAGCTTAAAATGTCCATATATGGGTTGGGTAAAAGATTTGGACCAAACGGTGACCGGAAAACTCGTTTTCGACTCAAAATCCGGCCATCAGATTCAAGTGTCGCACGCGTCGCAGCAGTTTTGCGGCACTTCCTTAAGTGTCGCACTAAGTGTCGCGTAAAAGCCCTAATTCTGCGTCACTTGCCTAAGTGCCGTTTGAAAACCCTCTTTTCGCGACACTTGCCTAAGTGTCGCAAATTCAATACCCGACACTTCCCGGCGACACTTCATCGAAGTGACGCCTATCTTTGTAACAGTACACTAGCGACAGTTGTCTAAGTGTCGCCTATAATCAATTTACAATCCATACGACACTTACCCTTAGTGACGCTAAAATCACTCGAACATGTTATGCGACACTTACCTCCTGTGCCGCAACCAAGTGTCGCCACCTTCTGCGACACTTCACTAAGTGTCGCCATTAAGACAGAATTTACATTTTTATGCGACACTGATTGAGTGTCGCCGAAAACTATTAAATGTCGCTTCAAGTGTCGCAGATAACAGAATGTTTGTAACTCATTTTTATACTAAGTGTCGAACTGGTATAACCTCAAACGCCTATACGATACGACTTCTAAAACACTTTGGGATACACTTTTAAGTAAAACACTTCAAAAACATAATGATAATGTTGAGATTATTATTACAAACAATCACCAACGTGCCGTACATGTTTTCTAAACTCAAACCAATCAACCAAGTCGTAGTAACTTGGACAAGTTAATCGACCAAATCGTAGTAATTTGGACATTCTAGTTGAACGAACAACGACAAAGGTAGTCTTTGTAACTACCTACTCATATTAATAACCATCGCGTGTCGTGGACACCCTCAGGTTACAAGTCTTCGGACGACAATACTCGGCAAATCAATCACGTTTATTAAGCTAAACACTTCAAGACTCAGGTGAGTCTCATGGCCCCTATTTTACTGTTTTACTCAAGGGTGTGATATCAATGCTCGTTTTATTTACAATTGAACGCAAGTACAAATCAAAATCAAATACTGCATGAGTTGTTTTCACTAATCAATTTAAAGCCCTCCACAACATAGTTTGGTAATACGTAGTAGCGTGAATGTTAGTGTATGGTACCATATAGGATGGACAATCCTTGTCCGGGTTAGCAAGCACTAACTGGTCAAACGGACGCATTAGCATTTGTGTAGACGAGTGTGGATTAGGCACTCGTAGGAGGCACCTCGATTGGAATTCTTTCATTGGACCCGACCCCCAAGTTAAGCTCAGACTATGTGCTCATGACTGTATAGTTACTTTTATTTTGCTTTATTGCAATTTAAATTCAATTAAATCTTGCGGTTCATTCAATATGTTTTGACATACAAACCTGTGAGCTCACCAGCATTTCGCTGACCCATTTTAGCTTATATCACAGGTACTCAGCAGTAGTTTGGACTGCCCAACAGGATACTTAGCTCGTGTGATCATGCAAACCGTCAGAGATTTAGCTGCATTATTATGTTTTGTATAAATTAATTATGTATTTAAATCTCTCACTTTCAAATCGAGTTACTGTAAACTATATTTTGATGTAAACTTTTATATAATCAATACAAATGTAAAACGACGCATATAGTGGTCATTCATTATATATCTTTGTGCTGTGAATATTGATTAGTCGCGCCCCGACCCGAATCGCTTCCGCATCTTAAATTTAGGGGTGCGACAATAAGCCTACATGTTTAGCTACCAGGTACTTTTACCAAAAATACCTATACAAAAAAGGCACAAGTCTTCATATAGCGACACCTCATGCTTTGTTTACTTGACACCTCATCATTTATTTATTTTTTATTTTTGTTTTATACTAAAGCCAAGTTAATTGTAAATAAAAAAGTTTCATATTTACAAGATAATGAATTTAGAATTTATCTTCTAATGTGATATATTAATTATTTATCATATGTCGCACCCCCTAATTTATGATGCGGAAGCGATTTGGGTTAGGGCGCGACTAATCAGGTGATCAACAGCACAAAGATATAATGAACGACTCTATATGCGTCGTTTACAATACATTGAGATTATAAAAGTATTACACTGTTTATAATAGTTACAAAAGCTCGCAAGCCAATTGATTGATATTCTAGGGCATATCTAATTTATACAAAATATAGAAATGCAGGGGAATCTCCTGATGTCTGTATGCGACTCGAGCTAATAGTATCCTGATGGGCAGTCTAACCTACTGCTGAGTACCTGTGATACATGCTAAAAATGGTCAGCTAAAAGCTGGTGAGCTCACAGGTTTGTATGTCAAAACATATCGTATGAACCAAAAGATTTAATGTAATGATTTGCAACCAAGCAAATAAATGATGTTTATACAGCCATGAGCACATAGTCTGAGCTTAACTGAGGTGTCAGGATCCACATTCAAGGACCTGATCGAGGGTGCCTCCCCACGAGTGCCTAAGTTACACTCGCCTGAACAAATGCTAATGCGTCCGTTTGACCAGTTAGTGCTTGCTAACCCGGACGAGGATTGTCAATCCTATATGATACTAATACACGAACTATATATATATATATACACTTTTATTAGTATACAATACAACCCAATAACACATGGAACGTGCTTGTAAGCACAACGTTATAACATCACAATAATAATGCTTTGAGATTCTTATTACAATCATCACCAACGGGCCGTACACATTTTTCAACACGCAAACAAACAAAATCAAATGTATTTGGACATTACTAGTTGTGTGATCAACTAGCATATGTGATCATTTGAGATATCTACTCTTATTAACCAACGCGCGTCTTGGACGCCCTCAGGTTACAGTCTTTGGACATCATTGCTTGGCTAAGCAACGCACATTTATTGAGATAAACGCATCAGACTCAGGTGAGTCTCATAGCCTCTATTTTACTGTTTTTCACTCAGGGGTGTGATTCATTGCTCGTTTTATTTACATGTGAATGCAAGTACAAAACAACGCTTTATACTACATGAGTTTCTCATAACTAATCATTTTAAAGTCCTCCACAACATAGTTTGGTAATACTTTTGTAGCGTGAATGTTAGTGTATGGTACCCTATAGGATTGACAATCCTCGTCCGGGTTAGCAAGCACTAACTGGTCAAACGGACGCATTAGCATTTGTTCAGGAGAGTGTAGATTAGGCACTCGTGGGGCGGCACCCTCGATCAGTCCTTGAATGTGGATCCTGACACCTCAATTAAGCTCAGACTATGTGCTCATGGCTGTATATACATCATTTATTTGCTTGATTGCAAATCATTATATCAAATCTTACGGTTCATACGATATGTTTTGAGATACAAACCTGTGATCTCACCCGCTTTTAGCTGACCATTTTTAGCATGTATCACAGGTACTCAGCAGTAGGTTGGACTGCCTATCAGGATACTTTTAGCTCGAGTCATCATGCAAACATCAGAGATTTTCTTGCATTATTATATTTTATAAAATTAATTATGTATTGAAATCTCTCATATTCAGAACACGGGCTATTGTAATAGCTTCATCTGATGTAAACATTTAACGTATCAATGTATTTTTTTAAACGACGCATATATCTTTGTGATGTGGTTACCTTGATTAGTCGCGCCCCGACCCGAATCGCTTCCGCATCATAATTTGGGGGTGCGACAGATTGGTATCAGAGCCTAAGGTGCGTTTATTATGAGACTCACCTGAGTCTGACGCGTTTATCTCAATAAACGTGCGTTGCTTAGCCAAGCAACGATGTCCGAAGACTATAACCTGAGGTCGTCCAAGACGTGCGTTGGTTAATACGATGAGTAGATGTCTCAATAGAACATCTATGTTAGTTGTTCATACAACTAATTATGTCCAAATGATTAATTGTTTGTTTGAATTTTTAAAAATATGTACGGCCTGTTGGTGGCGGTTTGTAATAATAATTTCAAAGTATTATTAATATATGTTTCGTTGTATTGTGTACTCTATCGAAGTATATGTGTATCATGTACGAGTGTCATTGCAAAAGGTGTGAATATTGTAAGTGTTCGGCACTTAGTGTGTAAAGTATTTTCGAGTTCTGATTGACGGGGGTCCTGGGGCAGCGCCCCTGGTAGCGGGGTTCCAGGGGTGGCAACCCCTGGCGGGGTCCAAGGGGCAGAGCCCCTGGCTGGGGTCGAGGTGCCAGGTCAGTTCGAAAATTTTTTATTTCTACTATATTGCTTTAGTAAAAATGCATCTAAAGTTTGAATTCGGGTATTGTTAAGTGATAAAATTTTAAGTCTTGACACTTAGTAGAAATCTATGTTTTCAAGGTTCTGATTTGTGCGACACTAGATGCGACACTGGGTATTTGTGTCGCAATATTGCGAGTTGAATTAATTGTGCGACATAAGTTGTTGTGTCGCAGGTCATGATTGCAACATAAGTATTTGTGTCGCATTAAGCGACATCCGCAATTTAATGCAACGTAAGGTGTTGTGTCGCAGTATGCGACATTCGATATAGTGCGAAATAAGGTTTTGTGTCGCTATGCGCGACATAATCAATTTTTGGCGACATAATGGCTTGTGTCGCAAAGGCTTCAGGCCCAATGCGACACAAAGGGTCTGATCGGATTCCAAGTGTCGGGTTTGTGGTCAAACAACTTCGGTTTGACTCGAAACTTTTACACAAGCTTTAAACTAGTTAGTAGAGTCTAGGAAAATTATTAGTTCGTGTCGGGGGTAACCCGAGGTGCCGGTTTTATAAGAATAACCAAAACCGCAACTTTCGACATATGTTTCAAAAACGAGTTTTAACATGTTATTTGGACATATCTTTGCTATATGAACAGCAAAATATAAAATAAGTAAAAACTAAGTATTTTCGAAAGTGTCGGGATTCTTACAAATCGTCGCGAAAGAAACCGAAAAGATTGATGTGTAGCTCTCGTCGTGGTGATCACTTTTGCCTCAAGTCCTTTAGTGATCCAAGGTGTTTTGATGGTGCTTTTTTGTAACACCCCCGAAATTCACTGTTTTGCGGAAGCATAGTTTGGGGTGTTACTAATTAAATATCACAGCACAAAGATAAAGCAAACGACCTCTAAATGAGACGTTTTGTAAATTAGTTACATTCCATAGATATAATGTTTGAAAACTTAGTGTTTTCGTATACAAAATGTAGTTTCCCCTAGAGTCCACGCGTATAGCGGGAGATTCTATTACATAATCAAAATATACAAAAGATAATGCTAAGAATCTCCGTTAATGCAGTTGTGTTGAAATCATGCGACTCTAGCTAAAATCCTGGAGTAATCCTACTCCATCCGGGTACCTGAGAAAACATGCTAAAAAGTGTCAACCAAAAGGTTGGTGAATCTCACAGGTTTGTAATTAATATCGGCTTTGAACACGAGATTTCATTAGTAGTGCCCGTAGGCGTAAAATCAGCCATTGCAATCCAGCAATCGTAAAATCAGTATTTGCAATCCAGCAAATGTAAATAAATAAGTTTATACCGTTGCCATGAGGCTCATAATCGAAGCTTAACCCGTAAATAATATGTTTGCTCCCGTGACATGCTCGTAAGTGAGCAAGCATCCGTAACGAATAAGTTGTCACCCGTTTATACGTGTAAATCGGTACGTGGCAGCGCTACTGCCCCGGGTGGGGAGGGTCATTTCCCTAATGGATCCATTAACTACTGTTCGCGCTTAAGTCCATAACTAACGATATATGATGGAGAGACTTCTGTAAATAGTAACAACTCATGCAATTCCGTTTGGTATAGTAAACAGTTTAGTACTTGTGTTCAAGAAAAGCGGTAGCATGTATCTCCCCCAATAAGATAAAACAGTAAAAGTGGGGCCGTAAGACTCACCTGAGTCTTTGCAAGTACGTTTATATCAATAAACGAGTAAATAATATCAACCGTAGGTTCTCCGAACCCGTAACCTTCAAATGCCTAAACATATAAAGTTAAGTAAGTAGATGTCTCGCAAGATCATCTAGGCTAGTTGTTTACACAACTCATTATGTCCAAGTGTTTGTTTAGTAATCCGTTTGTAGTTTGAAAACAAATATGGCCCGTTGGTGACGGTTTGAAATAATGATTCAAAGTGTTATCATTTATAACTCAATTTAGTGCAATTGTAATAGAAAGTACGTTCTATGACGTTTGTTAAGTCGTATGACATAAGTATTTGAAGTTGTGTAAGTTCGACACTTAGTAAAATCTGACTTTTCAAGGTTCTGGTTTGTGCGACGTAGCATGCGACGTAGCATGCGACGTAGGGTGCGACGTAGGCATGTACGTCGCATGATGCGACCTTCGCAAATCAATGCGACGTAGGGGCTGGCGTCGCTAGGCGCGACGTAGCAACTTAATGCGACGTTAGGGCTGACGTCGCTATATGCGACGTTGCGAGGGGTATTGCGACGTAGTGGCCTACGTCGCAGGTAGCCCGTCGTCTCTGCGACGTAGCGGTCTGATCGGACAATGGTGGCCGGAAAATCGGTCGAAAAACTTCCGTTTGGTCCAAATCTTTTACCCAACCCATTTTTGGACATTTTAAGCATATATAAACCATAAAAACGTAAAAATGAGCAAAAACGGAGAGTTTCGGGTTTTGTCGGAAACTTACGCGGTGTCGGATTGAAAATCCGAAAAGGTAGGATGATAGATCGTGAAGTGGTGGTGCTTTCCTTCCAAATGACCGAGTAAAACCGAGTGCGTTTTGAGGTAGTATTTTGTGAATTTGATGAGTTGTTGGTGGTGGTGATTATTGAGAGAAAAAGGGAGGAGGAAAGAGAGTGAGGGAGAAAGAATGAGAAAGAGAATGGGGATGGTGGGGTGTTGGTGAAAGCCTCACCTCACCCAGTCCCCGTTCCGTGCCCCGTGTGGTGTTCGTTTTCTCCGTAGTTTAATCCTTCGTTCTTAATATTAAATCAAGCAGTTATATTTTTGAAACGTGCCGGAAATATTTTGATGAATTACCTTGAGGTTAATTATAAAAACATTTGTCCAAATATTAAATTCCTTAACTCGCGTTTAGTACGTATTTGTTAATTTATTTAAAATGTCATCGCGATAATATAAATAATGTTCGTTCACTGTGTATTTTAAATAGTAAAATACGTTCCCATTATTTAGGTAAATTTCTGTCACCAACGTCAAAATAATTGTGTCGGACTCCGTCCGGTTAAGTCGTACGATTTATCCAAATCGCGTAAATACACATATATATATATATATAAATCAACTTATATATATACAAATAGAGCCTGTAATTAGTCCTATTACATACTAATTACAACTAGTTATAAACAATTAAGCATAATCAATTATCCTAATTATGCAGGTGTTACATTCTCCCCTTGTTAAAGAAATTTCGTCCCGAAATTAGCCTGAGTGCACGGACGGTGCGTTGTCTGGGAAGAGATGTGGGTATTTCTGTCGCATTTGGTCTTCCCGTTCCCAGGTGAACTCAGGGCCGCGCCTAGAATTCCACCTGACTTTTACGATGGGAATACGACTCTGTTTCAATTGCTTGACCTCACGGTCCATGATTTCCATAGGTTCCTCGACAAAATGAAGTTTATCATCGATTTGAATTTCGTCGAGTGGTATAATCAGTGTCTCGTCAGACAGACATTTCTTCAAGTTAGAAATGTGGAATGTGTTGTGTACACTGCTGAGTTCAGCAGGAAGTTGCAGGCGGTATGCCACTGGACCAATCCTTTCCAGGATTTCGAATGGTCCGATGTATCTAGGATTTAGTTTGCCTCGTTTTCCGAATCGAATGACACCCTTCCACGGTGCCACTTTGAGGAGTACCTTGTCCCCTACCTGGAACTCAAGGTGTTTGCGTCTCACGTCAGCATAGCTTTTCTGACGATCACGTGCGGCTTTCAGCCGGTTTTGAATACCAATGATTTTCTCAGTAGTTTCTTGAATGATATCTGGACCCGTGAGTTGGGAATCTCCTAACTCAGTCCAACAGATAGGTGATCGGCACTTACGTCCGTAAAGTGCCTCGAAGGGTGCAGCCTTTATGCTGGTATGATAACTGTTGTTGTACGAGAACTCGCACAACGGTAAGTGATTTTCCCAAGAAGTACCGAAGTCAACTACGCAGGCTCGTAGCATATCCTCCAGTGTTTGAATAGTTCGCTCGCTTTGGCCATCGGTTTGCGGGTGATAAGCAGTACTCATATCCAGACGAGTACCAAGAGATTTCTGTAGCGATTGCCAAAAGTTAGAAGTAAAACGGCTGTCCCTATCCGAGATGATCGAGATAGGCACACCGTGTCGCGAGATGATTTCTTTGACATAGATGCGAGTCAGACGCTCCATCTTGTCGGTTTCCTTGATGGCCAGAAAATGAGCAGATTTCGTGAGACGGTCCACGATCACCCAAATGGTATCGCAACCACTCGAAGTTTTTGGTAGTTTGGTAATGAAGTCCATGGAAATCTGTTCCCATTTCCATTGAGGAATTTCAGGTTGTTGAAGCAACCCAGAGGGTCTTTGATGTTCGGTCTTTACTTTGGAACAGGTTAGGCATTTACTGACGTACAAGGCGATGTCAGCTGTGAAAACGTATGATCGTAGAAGCTCAGACTTTTTAGGTCTTGATCTAGGATAATAAACAATGATAATAATGATAACAAAGATGATAATTGCAGCAGAATAATAATAAGAACAATGTTATCAACCAAATCCCTAATCATATTATTAATAATAATAATGACGGATACCCTTTAGTATCGGGGTTACAAGAACCTTAGGGATAACAAATCACAAGCCCTAATTCTATTTGATCAGAATAGAACAGTTATCTAATCTAACAGGATCAATGAAGCATTGACCTTAGGGCTAAAACTCTAGACGTCTACATATTTTTGTGCACACCAAAAACCTACCTCCCTACATCTCTTTATATACTAGAGATATTAGGGTTACAAAGAAATCATTAAGGTACAAGGAAACTAATTTAAACAATCTTCACTTTTAGTCCCTCGTCTTTAATTATTTTGTATCATCAAATTAAAATATCCTAACATCAGCTTTCATGTTAGGCCACCAATACAACCCTTTGACGTCATGATACATCTTGTCAGATCCGGGATGTATAGAGTATCGAGATTTGTGAGCTTCAGCCATCACCAAATCTCGCAAGTTTCCGAATTTGGGTAACCACACCCGGTTAGAGAAGTATCGAGTTCCATCGGGTTTGATTTCGAATTGTTTATCCAAGCCTCGCAAGGCTTCATTTTTCAAGTTTTCATCGTTGAGTGCTTCAAGTTGAGCGGTAAGGATTTGAGCAGGAAGCTCGTTACGAATTGTCATAGAAAGTGCTCGGACTCGAAGGGGTTTCACTCGTTCTTTTCGGCTTAAGGCGTCAGCAACTACGTTAGCCTTGCCCGGATGATATTTGATCTCGCAGTCGTAGTCACTAAGTAACTCAACCCAGCGACGTTGTCTCATGTTTAGATCTTTCTGATCGAATATGTGTTGGAGACTTTTGTGATCGGTAAAGATAGTGCTTTTCGTACCGTAGAGATAATGACTCCAGATTTTCAATGCGAAGATCACAGCACCCAACTCGAGGTCGTGGGTCGTATAGTTTTTCTCGTGGATTTTCAGTTGTCGTGAGGCATAGGCAATGACTTTTTCCCGTTGCATCAACACACAACCGAGTCCCTGGTGTGAGGCGTCGCAGTAAACTACGAAATCGTCGGTGCCCTCGGGTAAGGACAGGATTGGTGCACTGCAAAGTTTGTTTTTCAATAGCTGGAAGGCTGACTCTTGTTTATCAGTCCAATCGAACTTCTTATCTTTCTGAGTCAGTGTGGTTAGTGGAACAGCTATTCTTGAAAAGTTTTCGATGAATCGGCGGTAATAACCAGCAAGACCTAAGAATTGTCTCACTTCGGTTGGAGTGGTCGGTGACTCCCAGCCCTTGATTGCTTCAATCTTGGCGGGATCAACATGAATTCCTTGGCTGTCAATCACGTGCCCGAGGAATTGAACGGTTCGAATCCAGAACTCACACTTAGAGAATTTGGCATATAACTCTTCGTGTTTCAGAAGTCCTAGAATGGTTTTCAGATGTTGAGCATGTTCCTGTTCGTTGCGAGAGTAAATCAGGATATCATCGATGAACACAATGACGAATTTGTCAAGATATGGTTTGCACACCCGATTCATAAGGTCCATGAATACTGCCGGTGCGTTGGTTAAACCGAATGGCATCACTTGGAACTCGTAATGCCCATAACGAGTTCGGAAGGCTGTCTTTGGGATATCATTGTCACGGACTCGGAGTTGATGATAACCCGACCGTAGATCAATCTTTGAGTAAACACTCGATCCCTGGAGTTGGTCAAATAGGTCATCGATTCTAGGAAGTGGGTACCGATTCTTTATGGTTAGCTTATTCAGCTCTCGGTAGTCAATACACATGCGGAAAGATCCATCTTTCTTTTTCACGAATAAGACCGGAGCTCCCCAAGGCGAGGAACTTGGTCGAATGAATCCTCTGTCCAGGAGTTCCTGTAGTTGGTTAGACAACTCCTGCATTTCGGATGGTGCTAAACGGTAAGGGGCTCGTGCCACGGGTGCAGCTCCAGGCACAAGTTCGATTTGAAATTCAACTTGTCTAGGTGGCGGCAGTCCGGGCAAGTCTTCAGGAAAGACTTCCGGGAAATCCCGCACGATCGGAACATCCTCAAGTCGCTTCTCCTCCGACTTCTTCTCCGTTACATGTGCGAGGATGGCTTGATACCCTTTTCGTAGATATTTTCTCGTTTTCAGACAGGATACAATATTCAGATTCCGTCTACCGGTCTCCCCTTGTAGGACTAAGGTTCCACCGGAGACAAGAGGTATGCGAACGAGTTTGTCATGACAGATGATTTCAGCTCGGTGCCTGGATAACCAATCCATACCGACAATAATATCGAAGCTGCCGATCTCGACAGGGATTAAATCAATGAAAAACGTTTCGTTCGTGAGGTTAAGTGTACAGTTGTGTATGATGCTATCAGTCTCAATCAGTTTGCCGTTAGCTAATTCTACAATGTATTTAGCATCCAAGGCAGTGGGAGTAATATCAAGTAAAGGGCTAAATTTCTCAGATATGAAGCTTCTATCGGCACCGGTATCAAATAACACAGAAGCAGTAAGGTCGTTGAGAAGGAACGTACCCGTCACGACGTTCGGGTCTTGTCTGGCTTCCCCAGCCTTGATAACGAATGATCTGCCGCGAGCAGGGTTGTTGTTGTTGTTTTTCAGCTTTGGGCAATCTTTCTTGAAATGCCCTGTATTTCCGCACCCAAAGCAGGCCTTTGGTGCATTAGTGTTGGGGGTAGAAATGTTGATTCGGCAATCCTTGGCTAGATGCCCGAACCGTTTGCAGTTGGAGCAAGGGCAAGAACCGTCGTGGTGGCGGTTGCATTTGGGACAGTAGGGTCTGCTCCCGCTGTACCCTTTCTTCTCCGAAGTTCCAGATGTATAAGCCTTAATGTACTCAGGCTTTTTGTTGAAGGTTTGGTTGGATGAGTTGGGGTTTCCTTCCCACTTGCGTTTGTTGTTTGCAGATGGGGTTGAAGTTGTGCCGCGGCGGACAGAATTTGCCGTTAACTCATGGGCCATACGGATGGCGCTCTGAATAGTACCCGGTTTGGAAGAAGTAACCAGGTCTTGGAGTCTCTCAGGAAGACCATCAACGAATTTCTCGATCCTCTTGTACTCAGGATCGACCATGGTTGGGCACAGAAGTGCCAGTTGGTGGAAACGGTTGGTGTAGCCGGTGATATCATTACCTTGCATCTTATGGTTCCAAAATTCCACTTCTAGTTGTTTCAATTCATCCCTGGGGCAATACTCACCCCTCAACATCTTCTTCAACTCCTCCCACGGGAGTTGGTAAGCAGTAGCAACACTCACAGTCTGGGCATAAGTGTTCCACCAGGTGAGTGCGGTGTCAGTAAAAGTACTAACGGAGAACTTAACCTTATCTCCCTCCGCACAGTTGCAGATAAGAAATACAGACTCAACTTTCTCGATCCAGCGTACTAGACCGATAGCTCCCTCGGTACCTGCAAAGTTTAGAGGTTTGCAGTTCTGAAAGTCTTTGTATGAACAGGGTTTAGCAGTAGTGGTTTCAGCGGCATCGCTGTTCCTCGAGGAATTTGGTGGAGTATTCCGAGCCAAGGCTTCAGTAACAGCCTGGGTTATAAGGGAGGTAATCTGGGCATCGGTGTATGGTCGTGTCTTTGGCGGCATGATTCTTCAATAAAAGAAATGAAGATACATGAGATTTTGTATGAGCTGGTAATTGTCACAGATGTACATGTATAAAAGCAGTAATACATAACATCAACATGGAAAATGACAATTAATGTGAGTTGAGATAACAAAGGATATCTGATAGATAAAGTGAGTTTAAAAGTTACATCTTACAGAGATATTACAAAAGGTGTCGGGAATGGTTACATCCGACTAGTTTATAAAGTAGTGCTAGATAGTCCCTAGATTACGAGGTAGATTACAAGACAAAAACTACACTATTCTTAATGTAGATTAATTTGTTCCATAGTGTGCCAAGGCGGTCCACAGTTTCTGCTAGTCGGTTGGTTCATTCTTAGTTACGGTTCCTGGCTTTCGGATTCGTCTTCCGACTCCAGGTTCAGGTCGTGTGGGTGGTAGCGTGCTTCAAGCATGTCCCTGTATCTTTGAGTCGTGGAGCGGTACCTAGTCTCCTCCGTTGATTTCTTGCCCAAACGTTTGATCCATGTTTTGGTCCTACGGGTTAGGTTGGTGGCCACTTTCTTCCAGTAACGGATCTTATCTTTGATTCGTGTAGGAACAGATCGGTTTGAGATTCTCAATCTTTGTTCATAGTCTATGCACTTACGCTTAAGTGCCCAATTTCGGCCGTCAAGTCCCACGGCCTGATCTCGCACTCTTTCATATTCTTCTATGTCGATGCCAGTCATTCCGAAATTCTGATTTTCGTTTCCCTCCAGCATGATTTCTTCTTCTGGTACGATGTTCTCATCGAGATACGTGTACTGGATTTGTTCCCCGTGGACTTGGTCACTATCAGACATGTAGTCGTCCATTTGGGAGTTCGCGGCTTTGAGTTCTATAGAAATGACAGAGAGAGGATTTTAGTCCTTGGAAGTACGTTGCTTCCGGGTGTTAGATGTGATTTTCATAAAATCATTAGAGTGCGCCACAAGGTGGTGTGACGGAAACCAAGTCTGTTATGGTCGGTGCAAACCGCTGAGAGGAATTCGTAAGTGTCACCAGAGAAACGTCGGCTATCGCTATAGCGAGTGTGTTTATGTGCGTGGCCTATTCATATATATATTCAATATATAATAGCCTAGTGTATGTCTAGCACATAACAAGTAAGAGTCTCGGTTCCCTCGTGGTCAGAGTCAACTAACGCATTCCTGTTCGACATAGCCATTTCAGACCTCACATCATCTTCCCTTAATTGTACATAGTTGATCAAGCTATGTTAAATTAAAGTCGTATGATGAAATTCCTGAACCAATCATGCCTAATAAGGAAATACTGCCTAATGGTCATAGTCTAGGCCCACTAATGCAACCTAGTTCACTATAACCTTAGGCTCTGATACCAATCTGTAACACCCCCGAAATTCACTGTTTTGCGGAAGCATAGTTTGGGGTGTTACTAATTAAATATCACAGCACAAAGATAAAGCAAACGACCTCTAAATGAGACGTTTTGTAAATTAGTTACATTCCATAGATATAATGTTTGAAAACTTAGTGTTTTCGTATACAAAATGTAGTTTCCCCTAGAGTCCACGCGTATAGCGGGAGATTCTATTACATAATCAAAATATACAAAAGATAATGCTAAGAATCTCCGTTAATGCAGTTGTGTTGAAATCATGCGACTCTAGCTAAAATCCTGGAGTAATCCTACTCCATCCGGGTACCTGAGAAAACATGCTAAAAAGTGTCAACCAAAAGGTTGGTGAATCTCATAGGTTTGTAATTAATATCGGCTTTGAACACGAGATTTCATTAGTAGTGCCCGTAGGCGTAAAATCAGCCATTGCAATCCAGCAATCGTAAAATCAGTATTTGCAATCCAGCAAATGTAAATAAATAAGTTTATACCGTTGCCATGAGGCTCATAATCGAAGCTTAACCCGTAAATAATATGTTTGCTCCCGTGACATGCTCGTAAGTGAGCAAGCATCCGTAACGAATAAGTTGTCACCCGTTTATACGTGTAAATCGGTACGTGGCAGCGCTACTGCCCCGGGTGGGGAGGGTCATTTCCCTAATGGATCCATTAACTACTGTTCGCGCTTAAGTCCATAACTAACGATATATGATGGAGAGACTTCTGTAAATAGTAACAACTCATGCAATTCCGTTTGGTATAGTAAACAGTTTAGTACTTGTGTTCAAGAAAAGCGGTAGCATGTATCTCCCCCAATAAGATAAAACAGTAAAAGTGGGGCCGTAAGACTCACCTGAGTCTTTGCAAGTACGTTTATATCAATAAACGAGTAAATAATATCAACCGTAGGTTCTCCGAACCCGTAACCTTCAAATGCCTAAACATATAAAGTTAAGTAAGTAGATGTCTCGCAAGATCATCTAGGCTAGTTGTTTACACAACTCATTATGTCCAAGTGTTTGTTTAGTAATCCGTTTGTAGTTTGAAAACAAATATGGCCCGTTGGTGACGGTTTGAAATAATGATTCAAAGTGTTATCATTTATAACTCAATTTAGTGCAATTGTAATAGAAAGTACGTTCTATGACGTTTGTTAAGTCGTATGACATAAGTATTTGAAGTTGTGTAAGTTCGACACTTAGTAAAATCTGACTTTTCAAGGTTCTGGTTTGTGCGACGTAGCATGCGACGTAGCATGCGACGTAGGGTGCGACGTAGGCATGTACGTCGCATGATGCGACCTTCGCAAATCAATGCGACGTAGGGGCTGGCGTCGCTAGGCGCGACGTAGCAACTTAATGCGACGTTAGGGCTGACGTCGCTATATGCGACGTTGCGAGGGGTATTGCGACGTAGTGGCCTACGTCGCAGGTAGCCCGTCGTCTCTGCGACGTAGCGGTCTGATCGGACAATGGTGGCCGGAAAATCGGTCGAAAAACTTCCGTTTGGTCCAAATCTTTTACCCAACCCATTTTTGGACATTTTAAGCATATATAAACCATAAAAACGTAAAAATGAGCAAAAACGGAGAGTTTCGGGTTTTGTCGGAAACTTACGCGGTGTCGGATTGAAAATCCGAAAAGGTAGGATGATAGATCGTGAAGTGGTGGTGCTTTCCTTCCAAATGACCGAGTAAAACCGAGTGCGTTTTGAGGTAGTATTTTGTGAATTTGATGAGTTGTTGGTGGTGGTGATTATTGAGAGAAAAAGGGAGGAGGAAAGAGAGTGAGGGAGAAAGAATGAGAAAGAGAATGGGGATGGTGGGGTGTTGGTGAAAGCCTCACCTCACCCAGTCCCCGTTCCGTGCCCCGTGTGGTGTTCGTTTTCTCCGTAGTTTAATCCTTCGTTCTTAATATTAAATCAAGCAGTTATATTTTTGAAACGTGCCGGAAATATTTTGATGAATTACCTTGAGGTTAATTATAAAAACATTTGTCCAAATATTAAATTCCTTAACTCGCGTTTAGTACGTATTTGTTAATTTATTTAAAATGTCATCGCGATAATATAAATAATGTTCGTTCACTGTGTATTTTAAATAGTAAAATACGTTCCCATTATTTAGGTAAATTTCTGTCACCAACGTCAAAATAATTGTGTCGGACTCCGTCCGGTTAAGTCGTACGATTTATCCAAATCGCGTAAATACACACATATATATATATATAAATCAACTTATATATTTACAAATAGAGCCTGTAATTAGTCCTATTACATACTAATTACAACTAGTTATAAACAATTAAGCATAATCAATTATCCTAATTATGCAGGTGTTACATTTTTGTAGAGAGAGACAGGACCGAGAAGGAGAGAGAGGGAGAGAGAGAATTGAGAGAAAAGTGAGATGGTGATAATGATGGAAGTGTTTTGGAGTGTGGATGGGGCAAAGGGGTGAGGGCTTGACTTCCCCTCACCTTGGCCGGTTTGGTGGGGCCCACCCCAAGTGGGTGTGTCCCAAACTTTGTTCCCTACGTTTGCGCTCCGTGTGGTGTTCGTTTACCCGTTCGTTTTGTCGTTCGTTTGTCGTTAAATGCTTATTATACGCGTTTTGTGAGCGATATATATATTTTTGTAACTTTTTCGAGTGAAGTATTATTTAAAATACTTAGTAAACGTTTTATAAAATGTTTCGTTAAGTTATCGGTCTCGATTTGCGCGTTCGTTTTACGGATGTTTAATCGCGTAACGTTTTCAAACGTTATAATAGTTATCGTATAATTGCGAGATTTTAACCAAAGTATTTTATCAAAATACCTTAATTTGAGTTATAAAAATATAACTTATGTTTATTTCGTTTGTCGGGCGCGTCTCGCGCGTTTTTGTCGCGTTTGTATTACATTTTAATAAACGTAATATGTTTTTACGATATAATTAACGTGTTAAATATTATCAACATAATATTTATGAGCTTACGAGTTTAAATAATAATTTCTTATTATTTAATAAATAAAGTTCACCAACGTCCCTATAAAGCGTATCGAAATCCATTCGATATGAAACGTGCACGATTTAACCAAATCGTGTATGTGTATATATATTCAACAATATATATCAGGATACATAAATTAGCCTAATCAAAGAACTAATTACATGTATTAACAGATGATTAGATACTAATTAATAGTCCTAATTTGGCGGGTGTCACATCATATATAATACGGAGTAGTATATATGTAATGTAAGTAATTGAATTACATACTACTATAATATAATCAAACATCAATATGAGACTTCAATTTCTGTAACAATTCAAATATCCTTTTAGTAAGTTAAATGCCTTAACATGTCTAAAAGTTAACTATAATCAAGTGCACCAATAAGTTTCGTGTGCTTATTTTTACGTGCTAAAATGAGTGCGTTAAAGTGTAAGAAAAAAATAAGAGACAATTTTTATAGAATATAAGATTAACGCGTTGATGTTTTTGGATATGCTATTTGTAGACAAATATAAATAAATAGAACCCTGTCGTCTTTTAAAGCTTAAAAATAATGGTTAACGTCCATATGTTATATCTCATTATAAGTTTTGCATAATTTAATGAAATAAAATACATAGTAATATCGTAAGAAAAACACTACCAATGTCACTAGACGTGAGTTGTAAATCACGAAACCTTATTACTCACTATCATATTTATAAATAAGATGGTTAAAAAATTTCGTTACGGAGTTTTTTTTTTTTTTTTTTTGAAATAGGTTACGAAGTTGATTCTAATAATAAATTGAAAGCTATATAGTAATAGGAATTCAAATTTTAATTTTTCAAGTTTGTTTCTTAACATGTAGAGATTATACTTCCAAATGACTAGATAATAACTTAGGTTTTTGAATGAGAGGTTGTGCCAACGAAATTGTTCGTATAAAATTTGGAGACTCAGTTCCAATTGTGATTTCAAAATTTTCTTTCGTATAGAGTGAGATATACGAATCAATCGGCGTTTTCTATACCAAACCGTGTTTGTTATATATGTACAATAATACACGTATACTTGGTCATTTAACAAGTCACAAGGCTTTTTTGTTAGTTCATTAGTTCTAATTTGTGTCGAATAACCTTTTAACAAAATAAAATAATTATTTAATTTATTTTACTCTTTGTTTATACGAATTATATAAATTTAGTTATAAGTTTAATTAAATCTGTAAGGAACGGGGTATTTAGTAGTCCGTATTATTGAGAAGGTGGGCACACCTGTCTTGAAAAGAAACTGCCAAATGATATGTCCTTTCTTTTCCTCCTTCCAACTGTTTAGCAGCTTTTCTGTTATCATCTGACATTTTTATTTAATTTTTATATTTTCGTAAAATTAAATTAAAATAAAATATAAAAAATAAATAATTTGTAAGTGGTACTTCAAATCAGAAGCAGGCTTTTCCTGGTTGGATTTTTTTGGCCATTTTCGATAAATCCATTTCATCTATATTAGACGTTTTTGCCCTTTTCTTTTTAACAAATTTTCCTTTATATTTTTACTCCTACTCATAAAATACTTTTTTTTTTTTTTTTTTTTTTGTAAAATACAAAGGCGTGGGAGATGTTTATAGTATATATATATTTTTATGTGATCAGAAGATGTGAATATATAACTTATAAAATCAATATATTTCATGTTTGGATTATGTACGTGTACGTTTAACAATCGGGTGATTCACCGTTAAACCTGCTTTTAGTATTGTACAATAAAATATTTAGAAACACTAATGATTGCGAATAAATAAAAAATATGGTTTGCAAATCGCTCGTTTTACATTCTAGTTTTAACAATGCAAGCCCCTAAACAAGCTCCAGCTCTGAAATCTACTTCTCATATTTTTTAACAAACATACTTTAATTATGCATAATATTGACAACAAAAATGTGTACTCAATCATTGTTATAATATTGGCACATGTCGAATAACATTTGGCAAAAGTTGCCATTGTATTTTGGGAAATGATGGGTGTAAATTTAACGTCTGTCCCAACAAAAAGTAATCTAATGGTATTTTTCTGCCTTTTCCACACAAAAAAAAAAAAAAGAAAGGGGGAATTATGCTCCTTGAAAATGTGAAAGGTGTAAAGTGTAGCTTTAAAAAGGTTCATGTGTGTCTCTTGAGATCTTGGTGTAACCTTGAGGACGAAAGTGTAACTTTTGGAAGTCCAGCGTCTACGCGTGATCAGGAACATACTCCTATAGAAAATACAAACATACAAAAGAATTTAGCTTGAACAAAAAAATACTATTAAAATTCCACAATACTTTTATTTAAGACTATAGAGTGATGTTCAAATGAGAATAAGATTTTCAGTGAGAATGGATGAACCAAACAGAACGCGTCACGTGTCATAAAACCCACTTTTTCCCACGCTTTTTAAACTTAAATATCTCCCAAACGGTAAGTCGAAAAATCATAAAAATTGCACCATAAAAATCAGCATTTTTCTCTCTTTGATTTGCCATCTCACAAGGTATACTTTCGACGATTTTTTTTGGTTTTACAAATTGTACAAAATTAGTAACACATGTGTTATTAGGCCTCTCCCAACCGTGACACGAACTGACGCGTCAGTTGCCTGCCAGCTCAGCGCCACGTCAGACTGACACAACTGACACACAACTGACACACCCCTGCCAACAGCAACATCACTTCCCTTATTTTCAGGGCCCCACACACTATTTAATCTATTTATTTAATACAAAAACTTAAATAACACATTAAATTAAAACTAAAAACATTACATTAATTAAAAATTAAATATTACAAATCCTAAAAAAATAAAATGTTACAATTCCTAAAAAAAGAAAAAATTACAATTCCTAAAAAAAGAAAAAATTACAATTCCTAAAAAGGAAAAAAAAATACATTTATTAATAATAAATTAAAACTAGCTAACGCGTTCGGAAATTTGGTGGGAGGCTCGAGATGTGTTCGATGAGGGCATCGCGAAGACGATGATGGACGACACGGTCACGCAATTCTTTATCCATACGTAGTTGCACCGCTACCCTTTCTTCCCACGTTCGTTGAGGTAGATTTTCCGGGTTTGTCCAATACTCTTCCTCGTGTGTACACATATTGCGTCCATTGTCTTCGATTATCATGTTGTGTAAAACTACACAACAATACATGATTCGCCGTATTTTGTTGACGCTATATGGTCTAGCGGGGTTTTTCAAGATTTGCCAACGGCCTTGAAGTACCCCGAATGCCCGTTCCACATCTTTCCTTGCCGATTCTTGGTACCTCTTGAACCTTGACTCGGCTTCTGTCAACGGATACTTGAACGACTTCACAATCGTCGACCATTCCGGATATATTCCATCGCCGAGATAATACCCTTTGGTGAATTGTTGACCGGCAATAGTGAAGTTGACTTGAGGAGCTTGATCTTGTAGTAAGTCTTGGAATAAATCAGATTCATTGAGAACGTTGATGTCGTTGTTCGATCCGGCAGGACCAAAGAAAGCGTGCCAAATCCACAAATCGTAGGAGGCAACGGCTTCAAGCATGATTGTTGGATACCCGTGATCACCTCGAGTGTATTGACCTTGCCATGCAATTGGGCAATTTCTCCAAGCCCAGTGCATACAATCTATACTTCCAAGCATACCCGGAAAACCGTGTAGTTCCGCATGGCGTTGATGCAATCGTTGCACATCATGGAGTGTTGGTTTTCTTAAATACTCACGTGAATACATATGAAAAATACATTTACAAAAGTTGTCCAAACAATCGTATGATGTTTGTTGACCCATATGTAGGTATTCATCGAACAAGTCGGCGGCACAACCGTATGCCATTTGCCGTAAGGCCGACGTGACTTTTTGGAAAACATTAAATCCGGGTTTTCCGGTTGCGTCTAGACCTTGATGGAAATAAAGAAAGTAAGGGGGTATCGGATGGTGGGAGTACGATAAGATACCTTGGCATAAATGTATAAACATTGGCCGACTCATCCGAAAGCGACGACGAAAGAAATCAAGCGGGAATGTCGGGTTCTCGGCAAAGTAGTCTTGATATAAACGTTGGCCGGCGGCATAACGATCTCTTGGAAAATAACGTCTCGGACGTGGAACGCGTACTTCAATCTCCTCGTCCGAATCGGATGACGTATCTTGTTGTACACGGGTAGCGACCGGATTATATGCGGCTAGGACGGCATTTAAATCGTCTCGATCGGAATCGGATCCAGACATGTTAAGAAAATGGTGTTTTAATTTGTAGATGAATTGGTATAAAAATGGTGAAAAAATGGGTAAAAGAAATGAAATGGAAATAATATTGAAGTTGTAGAAGTTGTGAAATATTTTGTTGGATTGGGTGTGAATGTTGTGAAAATGGGTGGAAAGTGGTAAATTGAAAAGTAAAATTGTATAAAGTTGTGGAATATTTGAAAGTTAGAGTGTGAATGTTGTGAAAAATTGGTTGGGTTTGGTTTGAATTTATAGTGGTAAATTGATTTTTAAATTTTTTTTTTTTTTTTTTAAGCTTGCAACGGATCCCGACCGGTGGCCCCCACTATTTCCCTCTCTCTCTCCCGTCGGATTCCCGACGCACACCCACCGACGCGGCGTACCGACGCCCCGTGCCAACGGCGTCGGTGCGTCGGTACAACCGACGCCCCCCACCGACGTCCCGTTAGTAGCAGTCTTAGCTGATATCACATGTATTACTCACTGGTATCACATGTGTTACTAGCCTGTATTACATGTGTTACTAGCTTGTAACACATGTGTTACGCCAGTAACACATGTGTTACCAGCTTCTAACACATGTGTTACTCGTTTTCATAACCCACCAAAAAACGAAAAAAAAAATCGTCGAAAGTATACCTTGTCACATCTCTAATCGAAGAGAATAAAACGCTGATTTTTATGGTGCAATTTTGTGATGTTTCGACTTACCATTTGGGAGATATTTAATTTTTAAAAACGTGGAGGCAAGTGGGTTTAGTGACACGTGGCGCATTCCTATTGGTTCCTTCATTCTCACAGAAAGTTGATGTACTTATTTAAATATTACTCTAAGATTATATATTATATGACTTACAATTTTTATTTAATTATATTTTTTCCCATTCAGGAAATGTTCTCTTAAAGAAAACTTTATCAAAATAAGTAAGTTATTTATAATTTAAATTTTATTTAGTGATTTTATTTAAGACTACCATTTCAATGTTCGGATAAAAATTATATGGCTGACATTTTAATTAGAGCTCTTAAGGACGTCGTTATCAATTTTTATTAATTTATCAAGAGGCGATAAATTAAGCATTTAGCAAAGTACAAAAGTGTTGATCACATTATTACTATGAAAGTTTGTCATTTAGATAAATGATCATAATGATCAAATTATTTGTTAACATCTGTCAATCAATTAAATTTGTCTGCAAACTTGAAGCAAATGTTATCTTTATCGTTTCCTGCAAGGTAACTACAACTTAGAAAAACATCAATGTTTGGTTTTGTACAAAATATGACATGAGTGAATAGGCTAGGTCTTTAAATGTGGTGAATGAAAAGAGGATAGAGGTCATTCATATTGGTCATTATGTTTCTCCAATCTTGTCATATGGATACAAGTTGGCTAGCCACCTTAACTTAAATAGAGACAAGTACTAACCCCACCTACACCATCAAATTCAGATTTTAATTTAAATTTTTAGTTATAAACACACTACTATTATATTATAAAAAGGGAGTTGAAAAATACAACATATAATTGATTCAACCACCAAAGTCATCATACATCATACCTGTACTGTCAGCTTTAACTCTTATACAGTTTATTGAAACAATTTTAGTGTTGTATTTATCACCTCCCTATAAAAAGTATAAATAAAACACAGTGTACTTTAAGAGAATGATTGATTCAAACAAAAAGATACAAGTATACTTTGGTCCAAAATCTCTAAGATTATAATGTTGATATAAAAACAGTGGTTAGGTAAGTAACAAAAAGAAAATTTAAATTTAAAAAGTGAGTCATAGAGGTTAAGACTTAAGATGTGGTGAGGTTTTGGGTTAGAAAAATTTGGTAGGACCAAAGAAGGGGCACATGGCCCAAACATGTCTTGGAGTATTAAGACAAGATTAGGGGGGGAGTTGGCCTTGTGTGGGGTAGTCATTGTTTGGGTGAACCAAAGCATATTTCCCCACCAAAGGCACAAGAAGGAGCCCTCAAATAGACAGCCTTGTTCCCATGTGCATAAATTTAAGAGCAACATTCCAAAATAACAACCCTCTTTGTACCACCCTCTTCCTAAACCCATCTTTTTGGGAACAAACTTATAACCATTTTACTTTGATATCACTGTTATACAAACTACTTTTATTTATATTCTTTTGTTTCGATTTACAAATAACTTTTTATATAAAAAAAAACCCAATATATATAATGAAAAGGGAAATAAATACATTGTAATGTGTAAAAATTTATATGATGAATAATTTAGGACGTCTCACACGTTTGTGTATTCAGAGCTTGTAATGTTTCGGTCTTCGACTTTGTTGAAGATGGTTTTCGAGATTTTCGTCAATATATAAAACTATAGGATGAATAAATTAGCAATAGAAAAGCCAAGGAACTTTGACCCTACTATCTATTTCCCATTTGATCTTTAAAGTTTTTCACCATATGACCAACATTTTTCATTTACTATGATAACATGGTGGGAACAAGGATGATGACAACAATTATAAATAGATGGATGATATGTTTTTGCTCTTGATTTCACATGAAGATCCACATTTCAATCTAAGAATATTTTACCGACTTGAAGATGGATGCTTTGTACTCATAAAATATGATTTTTGAACTTTTGTTATGGTTCCGTATATTGAAATCAACATACAACATATGAACAAAGGGTCATTGACCTACAGAGTATCGATGTGACCCTTCAACCATGAGATTATGAGTTCAAGTCGGACATATGTATATGGACATACATATATATTCGTGGTGGTGGGTGTGAGTTCATTTCATTTTTAAAAGAAAGAATTAATCAGCATATGTCAACTTTAATAGTTATAATCAAGTATCTAATTTACACTAGTAAATAAAACACCAATTATAACATAAATGAATGAAACAATCAACTCATCAAACATAAATGAATGAATGCTATTAATGTCTTTTGTAGACCGATGTTTGATGTTTCAAACTTTAAGTTGCAAAATTGGATTATAACTTTATGCATATCTTCATCTCAATAGGCGTTAAAAGCAGGGGTGGAACCATGTATAAAGTAGGGGTAGCATTTTATATGGGTCCATTTTCAATACGAAGTGTAGTTTTCTTAAGAACAATAGCATTTTTAGTTGTATTCTTTGTTTGTGCTACGGGTTTCGAAATTTGAAATACTATTGTTACGGGTCACACTAAATCCTAGATCGAACACTGGTTTAAAGGTCAAGGGATTATATGTTGATGAATAACAATTCTCAAATGTCATTATCCATAAATATTTGACAAAGATTGTTAGAAAAGCAAAAAATGTGGTGGTTAAATGTAACTTTCCAAACATTTTCTTTCACTCTTTATTAGATGTTTTCTTTTGTTTCTTTTTGTTTTAGAAGTGGAGTAATGGAGGGAAATCAACACCACGGATTTAAATGCTTTCATTTTAATGAATTGGCTGCAATTTTTCTTCATTAGCACCATGTAATAATCATTTACGCAAATACCCTCGAAACATAAGATTTTAAGTTCTCGATCACCATCAACCTTACTTATCATGAATTAAAGTACAACTAATTTGATTGTCTAATAAAAAGCTGATATAGACAAATCATATAATAAAGTAACAATAATAAAAGTAAAACTGATAATTTTTCATTATATTAGGGTTTTGCTAATGTGCGCCCCGTGGCACACGTTAAGGTGCATTTAATGAACTTATAATTTCCTTAAATAACAAAATTTGTAATTAATATATGTATAAAAAGGAAAATATTATATTGAATTAACGAGTATTACATGTAAATGTTAATATTTAGGAAAATTTCGACTTCATTAAATGCACCTTAACGTGTGCCACGGGGGCACACTGAAACGCCCCAATTTTTTATTTTTTTTTACACATTTACATAATTCCTTGACTGATGCGGAAGTGAATCAGGTCCATATAATATTGTACCATTTATTATCTAATTACTAAAAGCTGCTAGACTAAACCATTACACGCTGGGCAAGGGGCCGGGTAAACCCTTTACCCGCTGGCTAAGTGGTTACCCGTCGGGTACCACATGTTCCTCAAACTCAGCTTCTGACCAGAGATCAATCTTAGTTACCCGCTGGTGTTACCCACCGGATATCGTATTACCCGCTAGGTAGGGGTTTACCCGCCGGGTACCCCCTAATTCCAGCAGACCTGCACTTTTACCACTGTCCTGCACTTCTAATTACCATAATACGAAACTAAAAACTATATAACTTTTTACTCGAACACATTTAGAACTTGAAAATTTACCCACACCTTTCATATATCAAAATGTAAGTTTTACTTTTAACACTTTTTCCATTTTCGCAAAAACACGGAATCTAAGCTTATGACCATTTTTCGGCTATTTTAACACTTTTAGAGCACAAGTCAAAACACAAAGTACTTGCATTCCAGCTTGCACATTTTGGCCACACTTTCAACATGTATTTTGACATCTAATGGGACTATTAACACTTTAGTACCTTTATTCTAACTCATTCTAGACTAGGAGTATTTTAGGGACCCATTTCGACCCTTACGACCCGTTTAACCAAATTGACATCCAACCAACTTGAAATATCAATTTATTACCATTTCAAAGTATTACCAAAAGAGTTGAGTTCCACACTTTACTACTAATTACTACTTACACATATATCATTCTTTACACGACACTATTCGATTTCTACATACTAGCCACATCAAACTTCAAAATTTAACATCATAACTCTGAAAATACTTTGAAGGGCGGTTTATACAAGTGGAAATCATTACGATAATTCAAAGAGAAAGCTTGCACTTTAATTACAACAAGCTAATCCACTCTACCCTTTAGCTATGTCTTTCCCTTTGCCACTTCCACTTGTACCTACACATGAGTTCACTTGGTAAGCATATAGCTTAGTGAGAATATGAATAGCTAATCAAATTAATACAATGCATCATTACAAAATAACAAATAATAAGCAACGCATTAAGACTACTTCCCTTTTCTTGAAACCACTTTCACTTTCATATGTACACATATCTAATCATTATTCTAGCTAATATCAATTAGCCAGTCTAATCACAATTTAGCCAACATAAGTTAGCTACTACTCATGGCATAGCTAATCTTGATTAGCTACTCTAATCACATAATGGTTAACATAAGTTAACCAAACTAATCACTTGTATCTAATCATGTTCATTTCATAACAAATAAACAATTCATCAAACTTTACATAACTAAGTGAGTCTCTTGCTCGGAAGCAATCCGAATCACTTAATTATTGTCTAATCACTTTCATATAACTCACCTTAATATGTTAGGCCAATTGGTGGTAATTGTTCAAGAGATGATTCCACCTTTTTAATACCCAACACATAAACATAACAACACAATTAAGAACACTAATCATACTTTCACTAATTCATCTAATTTCCCTCCCCCACTATAGATTAACTACTTACACTTTCACTAACTTAACTAGTTACACTTTTACCATCATAGTTAGGGCTTTAACATACAATTTACTACTTTCTTGTTACTACTAACATCTACTAACATGTTATAATCATAATTTAAGCTAAATCACATGATTCATGAGAAACCCCATGAACCCTAATCACTATCTTTCACTTTTAAGATGAATTTAAGCTATCAATCTTCATTACTAAGCTAGACTAACATAACTTTAATCATTTCAAGCCCTAATTTCGGATTAATTCATACTACTTAATCAAAACCCTTGAAAACGCATTTTCTAGGGTTCATAGAGAATAAAAACTACTTACAAAGATTAGGGATGACGAAATTGAAGATGAATCTGAGTTCTAGAACTTGAATTGAAAATTAATCACTGATTCTGATGTGACGCAAAAAGTTATGTTTTTAAGTACAATATTCCACACTTTTTGGGCACATCTTTAGTGAAAACATTCCAAAACAATCATTATTTACTAAAATTCACTAAAGTACTCAAAATATAGACGTTGCTACAAAAATCACTAAAAACATCCAAATAAGGAGCAAAACAGAGCGAATAAACAACAACCAATTCTCACACTCTCATTTACCTTATGATAAGCACATCCTAACCTTAGGGTATGATGTGACAGGTAAAAACGAGACGGGAGAATCAAGAATCATGCAAATCAGATAAAGAACGGAGAAGACATGATGATTACAGACACCTATAAAGTCATTCCGGCTATGCCTGAGCTCTACACATCCAATTTCCATAAATATGGTACCATTAGAAGCATAACGGAATTACGAGAACATAGGCGAAAGAATCAGGTCAAACGGACATATAACGAAGGAGATACGGACATTTTAAGCAACGAACGAAATCAGACGGGGACCGAATACGGCCCTGGAGACCGTATACGGCCCTACCAAGACCGTATACGGCCCTAGGCATACCGTATATGGCCCTAGGTAGGCCATATACGGCCCCTTCTCCCCCAAATCTGCTTCGTTTGCTTGTATGTGCTGCTTCGCGACTTGTACGTGTGGTTTGAGGCTTTCACTATAAATAGGGGTCATCACCTCCCCATTTGAAAACACACCTCTTCATTCCACTCATTTCCTCATTCTCACTTTCTCTCTCACACACACTCTCTCTCTACTCTCTCTCTCTCTCTCTTATTTTTCTCTCTCAAGAATTAGGGTTAGCATCAGTTAGTTCTCAGTTAATATTTAACTGAAACTAACGGAGGGGCTAATTTTGTAATAGCATAGGGAATAGTTCAGGGACTTTTCTTGTAATATTGTCGAAGATATTGTGGAGGTTCTGCTTGTACTCTCTCTCTCTAAACGCTTATTCGATCTACGCTTTATTAACGGTTACTTCTTTCCTTATCTGTTATAATGATGATTGCTATTGTTATTATGCTAGATTTAGGACCTGTTATTATGCGTAGTGGGTAGTTACCCTGTGTGTTTGTTATGATGTAGTTAGTTTATATATGTGTGGGGTGATGCTGCTTTAATATACGATTGAAAACCAGGTATAGTGTTACTTTGCATTTATGATTTTTAAACTTAAACTATATCGCCTTTCCTCCAAATAAACGTGGTTAGAACCTTTATGACAAGAAGTCGCGAACCTTGATCAAACGGTCACTACCTATCTATGTTTTCTGAAACTGTAAACATGGTCTGAATTGTGTAACTGTGGAAATACTGTTTAAACCTTTCGTATAGTACACCGTGAATCAATCAGGGATTTATTGGGAATAGTGAGGGCTGGTTTATATCATAGATGGTTGAACTTTAATACAAACTTAGTTTTAACTAGTCTAGAGTAACCGCAAAGTATGTGATACCGGAAAGACCACAGCAAACGGCATTGTACTTCGTATAGCGTTGGAAACACCACTGGTGGAGTACAAATACGGGGAAGCTAAGGAAATGCCGGTGGTCGAAGACTGTATCACATCCTGGTTAGAAATCAAAGCTGTGGAAATGTTTAATCGCACTGTACACCGTTAGTACACCTAGGATCTGGAAAGCTGTGGAAATGCTTAAGTGCACTATACACCGTTAGTACCTCTCGGGTTTGGAAAACTGTGGAAATGCATAAACTGCCCTGTACACCGTGATGAAAGCTCTGGACTAAACCATAACCATTAATGTAAAGTTAACAGTCACCAAACCAAGTCTTAATCTTAAACGCCTTGCTTGACTTCGTTGTCCCCGTAGTGTTAAGAAAGGTCGGAACGCTAGTGGGTATGCTACTCTATCTCATGCACCCAGGAATTAACATTCCAAGAAGGGTCGTTATTCCGTCACTGGATAACGTTGAAGAGTTGAGCATCCTCCTCCGATCAGACTCAATCTGGCCTAGTACTCAGTGACATAGTGGTTGGTCTCCCCAATCAGTAGGGTGCTAGTGTTTACACTACGATCAACTAAGCTCATGTAGGACACAAACCTTTAAAAGACGTTTTCATATCAAAATCCTAGCATCACCCCCACATCAGCTAACGAAGTCATAACAAACACATCTCCTCCATACTGATTACATCCCTATTTCTATTTTCTGTTTATTTACTTTTTATTTAATTATTTTAATTTACGGGCCTAAGTAACAAAACCCCTACTTAAATCATTCTAAAAACCCATCACTAAACAGAACAATTTGTCCCGATACTTCCGTTTCACAATACGATTAGCTTGAAGAATGACCCTAGGTCATACTGCTGCTAAACAGCCATAGTAAACTTACGTCACCAAACCGAAAATCACATTTATATCGTCTCAACTCGTAGCCTGTGGGCTCGCGAGTTGACTTCAGCTTGCAGTCCAGGCCCAAGCCCAACTCGACTCGATTCGCTGTGATTATTGCGAGTCCAGATTTCATCTCGCAAGACCAAGTCTTGCGACTTGAGAACTTGATTTGCATAGCCTTTGACTTTAGTTCGTATTCGATATTTGTCTAACACGTTAACATTATAATATATTTAACAAATATTAATAACAAATTAATATCAATTATTTACAAATCTAAACCAATATACAAACTTCATAATAATTACACCAGTCCTATTACAAGCTAGATCTGTTGTCACAATCTATGTCTCAACAGACTCCCCTTTGACAATAGCTCTAGCGTCATTATCTTCACGCTTGTCTTTGGTCTTCACTTGTAAATCTTGCTTCCAGCGTATATCTTCATACGTACACAAGTCTTCACCATCAGCTGATAATCTTGTGCTAAGTCACCCCATGCAACAGTTATTAAGATTCTGTTATCGTGTAACTTTAACAGATCTTTCCTCGACATATTCATCAGGTGTCGATGGTCATAGACTCTAAAAATCTCACGCTCTCCTCCTTCAACATCATCATCTGCTTCAACCATGACAGCTTCTCCAGTCTCTAAATCCACATGCCAACTCTTCAAATTTTCAAGAATATCTTGTGGCATTGTCTTCAGTGGTATTTGCTGAACACACTTGATAGCTGGATATACTTTCTTCCTCAGGCGTCTTCCAGTTCTCTGACTTCTTTCTTTCAGTTTGATCGTCCTTCCAACCCTTGGTTTTATTCTATCAAACTTCATCGACTAACCCTCAGTCTTGATAATTTTCTCAACATATTTTGCAAAATCATCATTACTTGGGTTCTTCAATGATAATCGTGCCAAGTCTCGAATCTCAAATCTCGGCAAAGAACTAAAGACAGCAAGCTTCTTCTCAAAATATTGAACTCTTTCAAACCTTTTGATTGCAAAGAGCTTCAAGTCTGAATCAAAGTACCATCCGATGATGCCTCTACGTGGTACACATTTTCCTGTAACATCAACCTCAGATATTTCAATCTTTTTCTTTTCTTTCTTCAGAGGTTTAAACATAGGATTGTCCTTAAATCTTTCAGGAAGTGGAATTTCTTCTTCCGAATTAGTTGTATCATCAATATCTTCATCTACATTGATAACTGTTTCTCCTTGATCATCCTGAATCACAAATTCTATCCTAGAAGGGCTCACGATATGTTCAACAACATCCACATCAGGATCTACACCTTCATCTACCCTAACCTCAGGAACAGAAGTCCAATCCTCGGGTGGTACAAACTCACCTTCTTCTAAATAATAATTGATTTCTTCATCTATCTCATCAAGTATATCACTTTCTGAATCAGATAGATCTAGCATTTCCATACCTATAAAAACACAAACACAAATAATATATTAATAACATAAATTCTTTCATTGATTTCCCTGAATCAATCTAAAAAATCTCCTTATTAATTCTTTTGTGTATATAATTCATAATATAAACGCAATATATATGACTTATAAATCTTTTATTGATTACCCTGAATCAATCTAAGATTTCAAAAGTTTTATATCAAAAATACTTAGCAAATATTAATTAAATTTAAACTCTAATGTATTGTGAATAATCACTATCACCAAACATTCAAGTTTACAATTAATTAACTTATATAATTTCTAAGTCTTAATTGAACTGTTATTTTACCAAAAACTTAACTTTCAATTATATCTTTAAATTACATATCATTTGCCTTGTTATAAAATATTACATAATTAACTTGTTAGTTATAGAAAACTCTCAAGTCTAAAATGTATATGTTATCATAGAATTTTTGACCGCCGATATTAATTGGAACACGCCGCACGACTACTCATTGAGTCGGAAGTCTTTCGATCACTATTCTACTTAACATTTAATGATTATAACTTAAACTGTTTAAAACATATTTAACTTGTAAACTTTAAAATTTCAAGTCGAATATATTACAAAATACTTTTAAGTTACAATTATAATTTACACAGTACTAAATACAAACACCTACACAAGTCAAAGCTATCTTACCAGCTTTACTTGTACCCGCAACACTTGTATCAGTACAGCACCCAAACCACTAGCTTCAACACCCGCAGACTCCCCCTGAAGTGTAGTCTGCTCACTAGTCTTTGAAGGACCAGCCAGCTCACTATCTCTTGGTGCACTGGGATCATCATCTGTATCCTATCTTCTCTTCTTCGCCAGCTCATCTCCTCTGCATGACTCATCTAGTATAACCACTCCCCCTTGAGATGGTCTGTCCTTTCGCAGATCAGCAACTAGACGATCAAGTCTCTGAAGCACTCTCTTATTTTCAGCATCAGCAACAATCAAAGTTGTGTTAGATTTCAACAACAACTGTTGATCTTCACCTTGTGTAATCAGTTGCTGTGAGAGAATCAGGACCTTAGAAGATAACTCTATAACTCGTGACTCTAAGGATATAATCCTTTCAGCATCAGTCATCTGAGTATCAGCTGCAGTAGTGGTCGGTGGCTGAGGCGGAGGTGTAGCAATATGAGCTGCTGCAGTAGCTAAGTCTTTGACAACCTTCGCTGCAGCTCTGCTAAGCTTTGTAGTCGGATATGTCTCCGGATGTACAATAGCAGCTACCACTAACTCCTGTTAAGTTAAACAAAAATTATATTTGTAATTGTTACAGACGTATCTGTCTCAATCTCTAATCCATTTTAGAACATTAGTATTTACTAAGCTTATATCTCTTACCTCAGAAGGTACAAATATCGGTTCAGTCTCAACCGATGTTACCATCTCTACCTGCACGTGTATCTCGAGCAACTGTTACAGAATTAACTGTCTCAGTTTAACTCCTGATAAACAACAGATTAAAATTATCTAACTTTACATTATAAACCTATCATCACCAATAGTAAGCTGAGGTGTAGACCTCCTAACACCTTTCCTACGCTGCGAAATAAGTGGAGTATCAGCCTCCTTAGCATCCAAATCGTGAATAGTAAAATCAGGATCAGGATCATTAGCTTTACGCTTCAGCTTCAAGGCATGATCAAACACAAGCCTCGATCCTTTCTTGATCATACCAACCAAAAGTCGAAAAGGATCAGGAGTATCATCATCATCTGAATCAGAAGCAGTATCTCCGTCTGCTCCCCCTTCAGGACCATTTTCAAAACCACCAGATGTCCTAGCATCCGGTCCAACGTCCTGTCTCTGCTCACCCTCAGGTCTCGCAACCTCTGGGTTTGCAGCCTCAGGTTCCTGTGTATAATTATATTTATATTTTAAGATTAGTTAATAACTTAATCAACGAAATATCTATATCATTATAATTATAATAATACTTATACTTTTTTATTAGACTATAATCTAACTACTAAGTATCTATATTAGTATAATATAATAATATAATATAATACCTGTGTAGGTGCATCAACAACATATTGCTCAATCTCTTGCAGAAGCGGATTATGAGCATCATCATTTTGCCCTAGCACCTCTTCCACCAGCTGTGCAGCAACCTCTGGGTTCACTTGTTCCCCCAGCCTGACCAGTCTGTTCCAAAACATCCTCAAGGAGCTCTTGTGGATCTTCAGGTGGAACCACATCAGCTATAGGCTCAGGCACGGCACCAGCAGCAGCAGGAACATCCAGCCAACCATTGTTTGGTGGCGTCACATACAAGGGATCAATAATGAAGCCAAAAAGATCATGAATCTCCGGCTTGACAAACTCTTCCCTTCGGATGGTCTGCTGAAACATCGCATTGTATCCTCTGAGCACTATAGTATCGACACGTAAATGCGGCTAAGGTATAACAAGATCCAGAAGATGATGACGAATACTCATCATGCAGAACCTTGGATAGATCAAGAAACGTGATCTAATAGTACCCAAAATCTGCCTCACTAACTCACCAAAAATATAATCACAAAAACTGTATGGTTTATTATAAACAAGTGACAGTACATCCGATATAAGAGCAGGGCTCAACTCATCAAAACCGCCTTCTTCGGTCCAAAAACTGTGACTATAACATGCCACAGAAACCTCCACTCTCCGATAACAAGAGCCTTGAGGAATTGGCGTCCTTGTTTCTCTCCAGTATAACCCATACGCCCTAAGTCACCCTCGATAAAATCAATCAGGTACTCAGTCGGATCATCTTCTTGGTCTACAGTACCTAAATGTATAATCTGGCGTAAATCAGAAGCCGAAAAGACAACCGGCCTCTGATTGACCGATGCGCGTATCACCGATGGGTTGACCGTCTCGTCATACTGAATATCCTGCCAAAAGTCATTCAGTATCGTCTGAGAGATAGGTGGTGATTCTGTAACGGCATATCGAATACGTGAACGTGCCAAAAACGTAAGCACTTGAGCCACTTTATTGGCTCCACGTGCTGTAAGATCTAAATCAACGAGCACGTTGTGACCCTTGTCAAATTGTCGAGCCATATCTGTATACAAACACAAATAAAGACAAAGAGAATTAGGACATGTTATATAAAAAATTTTAAACTATAATGTTTTGTGAAACATAACGTTCACCTAACATCGTAGCTCTAAATTGAGTAAAATAGATAACTTTAATGTATGTTATTACATATAAACTTAAAAGTTCTCATGTCAAAACATATATTAGAGTAACTTTTGAAATCGTAAATTGAGCTTATATAACTGTTAGTGCAACTTATTACGTCAAAAGTTCTGTTTTGAAAATTGCCTAAGTGTTGAAATCGCAGCCTATTTTCAACTCGCAACTCAATTCGCATACTAGTTCAATTCGCTAACCAAGTCAATCCGCAGGTCATCGCGCAAGTCAATCCATAAACCTACTCGATCCGCAAGTGAATAAGTCAGCAAATTTCAACTCGCAAGGTCAGTTGCTACGAATCGAGTTGAAACTCAACTCGCAGGACGAACTGCCGTCGCGAGTTTAAACTAGAAATCGATTAATTTGTCAATTCTAACACAGTCGATCGATGTATTTCTGTTATCTATTCCTCGACTAACATAAACCCTAAGATTTCTTGTTAAAATAACCACTAAATCTTATATAATCGATCGTTTTTGAAACCGAAACCCTCGAATAAGTATTTAGTCGATATCTCGATAATTAGACGGTGAAATCCATTGATTTATTCCTCAAAATGTTCGCAATACAAAGATTTATAAAATCCACGGAGTAAAAATCCGTTCCTCGTTCTCAAAATCTCGAAAATAAGCCAAAACGTATACTCGGTTCGAATTGCACAGTATCGTCGATCCGCAAGAGAATAGTCAACTCGCAAGAAAGTGTGAGTTTGACTTGTCGATCCGCAGCCTTTTATACCTTTGACTCGATTCGCAATTTTGACTGGTCAACTCACAAGTTTGACCAAAAACGCGAATTTAGCACTAAGTATAAATTAAAATTCATTTATTTGTACAAGTCTAAAATAAAATTATTTTTCACTTGTATTTGTTACGAATGTTCAACACGGATAAAATAAATAGCAGTATAATTTAATTCAAAGGGTAAAAACTTATTAAACACATAAACTTTATTTAAACATAAAGTTAAAAATAAAATAAAGTAAAAACACATTCATATACGAACAGTGGTATCATTTACCATTTTATTAATCACTTGAACAACATAGAAAAAAAATACATAAATCAACTGAATAAGAATTTATCTGCGTAGAGATCATATTAGAAAGAACAAGCTATTTAGAAAATTTATTAAAAAGTTTAAGTAGATTGTTAGTATACATACCTCATGAAATCCAAATAAATTACAATAAAATAACAACTTATTTTATCATTTACTCATTTATATTCATAAAATTATATCTTAGGTACCCTTATCCACAAAGTATAATTTAAAATACATAATTGACAAAAGTGAATATTTGTCATAATAGACAGTTTAAGACGATTACATATATTATGATCCACATAAACAAATTATACTCGAATTTCTAAGCAAACTTATTATTGTTAGTATGAATATTATCAAGTGCTTCCTATAATATGACATACCGAAGAATTTCAAGTAAAACACATAACACTTATTTTAAGACAAGGTAGTGGTTACTTTTGTAACATACACTTGAATTTAAATTTAGACAAATATCAAACATACCTTGAAGATACTAGTGGTCGCAGATCTGCACTTAGTACAACAAAGAAACTCTTAGTATGAACAAAATATACTTGAGAATATTAACCTAACTAGTGGCTTCAGGTCTGTACTAAGTACAGCAAAGTTACCCTTAGTTAAGTTAATACCCATATTTACTACTATTTGTCCTTTTCAGTTATACAGTGTCAGTGTATGGCAATACCGTTATTCAACAATTAAGACTTATGTCATACATCATAAAATAGTAACACGGGACAATAAACATGTAATTATTAAAACTTCTTAAGGCTTAGAAATTGTTATATAATTTGCCTACCAGTACATCATATGATGAAGCCATCTAGACTTTAAATAAAATAGACAAATTATAACCTGTGGAAAAAGGTGTATAATAAAATAAATATAAATTAATACCTGATAAAACAGTAGCAGTCTTTAATGTAGCTTTAATTGAACCTACTAACATATCAGACTTAGATGTCGAAGCAGGGCCATTATCCCCATCTTCAAACAATATATGTTCAGGTATCTCTGAGTCACTGACATAGTCACTAATGGGAACTTTAAATGATGCAAAGATATCAGAATAATCAAATTGCCAATCAACTCCCTTATGTACATCAGGTGAGTAGCTCGTAATTTCAATGTTATAAACTACCTCCAAACGTCCCGTGATTTTATTAAAGACTCTTTTGTTTGGCGAATTTGGCATATAACCTAGGAAAAATCCTTCGTCAGCCTTAACACCAAATTTTGCTTGATTTCCAGTCTTCAATATTGTGCATGAAACTCCAAATGGCTCAAAACCCTTCAAGTTAGGTTTCCTATTGTTTAAAAGCTCATAACAAGTCTTGTTATGTCTTTTAACCATAAGAACTCTTTTAAGTACATGACATGCTGTATTCACCGCTTCTGCCCAAAAGATGACCGGAAGCCTTGAATCGGCAAGCATTGTTCTAGCAGCTTCAATCAACGTTCTATTTTTCCTTTCAGCTACACCATTCTGTTGAGGTTCATAAGGTGCACTGAATTGATGTTGTATCCCTTTGCTTAAGCAATAGATATTTAACGTCGAATTCTTGAACTCTGTTCCATTATCACTACGAATACGCTTAACTCTCATTTTATAGACATTCTCTATTAGATCTAAGAACTCCATTAAAATTCCAGGATTTTCATTCTTAGTTCCCAAAAAGAATACCCATGAGAATCTAGAATAGTCATCTGTGACAATTAACAGTACCATTTGCCACCTAGACTTCTCTTGCTTATAGGGCAAAAGCGGTCCATGTGTAGCAAATCAAATGGCGAGGAGATTGTGTTTTCAGTCTTAGACCTGTGCGGTTTCTTATGCTGCTTTCCTTTCATGCAAGGAACACACTTATCTTCAAACTCGAAACGTTTCTGAGGTACTCCCAGAACTAACCCATTTTTGGTTATGTAGTTCATCTTTCTAAAGTTCAGGTGTGCCATTCTCCTATGCCATAATAAAGCGTCTGCTTCAGAAGCCTTGGATAATAAGCATGTAGATACCATTGAAGAGTTAGAAACACCCATGTTTATAGCATAGATGTCCTTCTTCCTTGGTGCCCTCATCAATATCCATTTCTCAGGAATTACAAAACCCGGCTTCAGAACTAAAGCCTCCTTTTCATTAAAATGAACTGGATGACCTTTATCACAGACTTGAGAAACACTCACTAGGTTGTGAGTTAGTTCTTCAACATAATTCACATCCTCTAGAGTCAAAGTTCCATTTGAAACTTTTCCTTTCCCTGTTATAACTCCTCCTTTCTCACCAGCAAAGTTTACTCTCTGCTTCATTCCTCCAGTGAAGTCCTTCAGTAAACTTCTTTCTCCTATCATGTGTCTTGAGCATCCACTGTCTACATACCACCAACTATCCTTGCTCACAGTCTGCTCCTGCACATAACAAGTTGTAGACAATTAGTTTTTAAGAGGGACCCAAGCCATTACGGTCTTGGTATGTCCCTTATCATCTACAATCTGAACTTCTTTAAAGTAACCATAACTATTCCCATCGGGAGTCTTGGTAACTTTCAAAGGAGTTTGAAGTTGTTGATGATCTATAGTCTTATGCCTATGAGGAGAGTGAGTAGAAAATCTCCTAGGCACATAACTAGTTCCTTGTGAACGTGAAGTTAACCACTTTCAAATTGAATGGGATTTCTACTGGGGTCCTAAACCTCGAAGGTGTCTTATCTCTAGGCTTATTGAAAGTATTATCATTTTGAGTATAAGGCCTTTTAGGTTTAGGTGGGGAGACACTATGAATACCATCTCTCTTCAGAATGTTTACAGGTTTGCTACCTAATCCCAGTTTGGTACCTAACCTGTCTATAATTGAACTAGAGTTGATCGGTGTCTTCTCATTATTCACTAACTTATGTGATGCTTCCAACTTCTTGTTAGGATAACAAGAAGCCACATGCCCCTTTTTGTGACATTTGAAGCAAGACATCTGTTTTCGTGACTTACCAACTTTTGCATTCTCAGTCGGAGTCTTAGACACTAAAGGATCACTAGGTTCTTTATTAATCTCAACATCTATCTTAGTAGCGTTCATCATTCCACTCGATACAAACTGTACTTTAGTGAAAGGAATCTTCTTACCATTATCAGATGAAGTATTCATAATAACACTCTTCTGTGCCTCTGAATGTTCATACTTATTAGTTACTTTAGTCTCAGGATTTGCTTCAGTCATCTCAATGTCTACAGGAGTTTTAGTGTAATTTGAATTGAATGGAGGGGGTACATCAGTGTAACCTAATCCAGACCTATCCTTTACACTACATTGAGTATCAAGCATTTTATCCATTTCGGATGTTCTGTAATTTTCTATCTTACGATTTTGCTCAACTAGCTTTAACTTATATTCAGCTAACTCCTTATCCTTATTAGCAATTGTTTGATTTAAGTCTTTTAAGTTCAAATAGAGACCATCTATGATAATAGCTTTTTCATTAATGGTATCTCTAAGTGCAATCCTATCAGAAGCATCGGACTTAATCTTATCTTTTAAGGATTGTTTATCCTCACTTAACCTACGCACATCAACCTTAGCTAGTTCAAGTTCAGATAACATAGTCTTATTAGATTCATTAAACACATTAATTTGAGATGACAGGTTCTTATTTGATTCAGTTAAAACACTAACATGTGACTGTAAATCAGTAACTAAATAACAGACATCAGCAAGAGTAAGAATATCAATACATACCCTTTTCTTGTCTGTTTTCACTTCAGCCATGCGTGCTACAAAATCATCTGGATTCATATCTTCAGTTGAATCCATACACAGCACGTCTTCATCACTTGCTTTCACTTGAAATATAGGCACCTTTACTTGAAAATCTGCATCAGTAGGCATATAGGATGTGGACTCAGCAGTTTTCTCTTAATCATCAATCTCAGCCATGAGTGCTTCCTCAGACCGAGCTTTCCAATCATAAGACCCATCCAACTGTTGTACCACTAAGGCTTTGGAAGCTAGAGTACTTCCCGAACCTTGTTTCCCATTGCCAGTTTCAACCTTAGGTCTTTGACACTCACGAGCAAAGTGTCAATAACCTTGACAGTTAAAACACTTGATCTTGGTCTTATCAAACCCTGATCGATTTCCCACTACTTTTCTACCAATTCTCTTTAAGAAATTCTTAACTCTACTAGATAACATTGCTAGTTGATCCTGCAGATCTATTTCTTCAAGATAATCAGGATCTATCTGATCATAGTCTTCATCAAACAAGATGGGATCATTGATTTTACCCTGAATGTAGTTTTCATAAGAAGCAACAAAGTAAGCAAGAACAGACAGTTGCTGTTCAGCAGATTTCACACTCATAGGCATCTTTTGATGCTCTTGAGGTGACTTCTCAGATGGTTTTCCTTTTGCTTCACCTCCAGATGATGTAAGGAAACACATGTCCTCAGTTATCATTTCACCATTCTCAACAGTATCACCAACTAACAAAGCAGTGGTCGAACTAGATGAAACAGTCGAGAGATTTGATTTACCATGGTATAGTCCAGGATTCTGAACCTGCTCAGAATCTGTATCTCTCGATTTCTTAGTGAAATCATAACCTCTAAGCTTGTCAATCGCCTGCTCTAAGGTCATCGTTGCATACCTCTCATCATTGTCCTTGAGCATCACACCATACATTTCCCACTTAGATGGAAAGCCCTCAATGAACTTGTCGGTCTTTTCCGTGTCAGTGTAGACAATCTCATGGACGTCTAGCTCACTCAATAAATGGTAGTATCTGGTGGTGTAGGCATCAAGATCTTCTCCCTTCAAAGCTTTAAACACTGTAAACTGCTTTTTGAGGAGATTCTCTTTGCCTGCTTTAACTTGTGGACTTCCCTCACACCTTTTCTCAAGAGCTTCCCAGAGCGCTCTAGCAATATGAAAAGATTTCAGCTGATGATTGATCTCCTTCGGTAGACTCGTTTTGATTGAAAAAAGAGCTTTATTCTCAACCTCAAAGTCTTTCTTTCGCTGATCATTAATATGCTGATAGGTTACAACCACAGTAGCATTTTGAACAGTAGCGGTAGGTGCAGTGTATCCATTTTTGATACAAATCCAGATAGACAGATCATAGAATCTACACTAAGATTCAAACCTATCCCTCCAGCTATAATAGTCTTCAAGTCTTAACAATTTAGGTGGAACATTAGATTTCCCAACCTCATGTTCTATCTCGATCATTCTACTTAAATCAGACATTGTGAAAGATAAAAAATCAGACTGTTTTACGAGTTCAATTCTCAATTCACAACTCAGTTCAATTCGCAGATCTCAGCTCGATTCGCAAAGCTCGGTTTGCCAATCTCAGTTCGGATTGCAGTACTCTCGGTTCGCAAGTAATCTCGATTCGTAAGAGATCTTGGTTCGCAACTTGGTTCAACTCGCAGAATCTTTGCTCGATTCGCAAGTTCAAATCGGTTCGCAGATGTAGCTGAAACCCTAATCTCAATTCGTGAAACGGCTGAAAAACCCGAAAACGAAAATTTTAGGTATTTTTACGATTTAAACTGAAAGTTTTGACCGTAAACTAACCTAATAGCGTCCAGAGAATGATTTTAATCGTTTTTAACACACTAATGCACATTAAAACAATCATAAATCAATCGTTATTATCACAATAACCTCGACTTACTCGTATTTAGCCCGAAAGCTCTGATACCAATTGTAAGTCCCTAATTCTTGGATCGATAACAAGGTTATTTATAGTATTAAGGTGCGGAATCCCTCAATACGTGTTATATGATTATATAACGATTAATATCACGTTTATAATACGATTATCAACTAATATGCTTTGCTTTAATTGTTACGAGTATGAAATAATCAAAACCTAGTCTTTAGATATTCTGGACCGAATTCAATTCGCACGGAAATCAGAAAATACCAAAGTTATGATTTTCCAAACCGAAAATCACATTTATATTGTCTCAACTCGCAGCCTGTGGGCTCGCGAGTTGATTTCAGCTTGCAGTCCTGGCCCAAGCCCAACTCGACTCGATTCACTGTGATTATTGCGAGTCCAGATTTCATCTCGCAAGACTAAGTCTTGCGACTTGAGAACTCGATTCGCATAGCCTTTGAATTTAGTTCGTATTCGATATTTGTCTAATACTTTAACATAATAATATATTTAACAAATATTAATATCATTTATTTACAAATCTAAACCAATATACAAACTTGATAATAATTACACCAGTCCTATTACAAGCTAGATTTGTTGTCACAATCTATGTCTCAATATATTGTATATATACATGTACGTAATTAATTATAATTACGCGAACCGCTCGGATGGACTTCCGACACACGGCCGTTGGTGAACTCATTTAAATATATAATGTAAATCTATTGGTAATTTAATAGTCGTTATTTACTTTGTATCATTATTGTAACGTACGCGAGAAAATGCGCGAATCGAACCCGACACCCGAATGAAATCCGACAAACATAATGAAAATATTAAATGAAGTATTTCAAAATATTATTTCAACCAAAAATAACGCGAATGTCATTAACTAAAACGAAACAATTAAAAGTTCGACGATTTAACGATTAAACGCGCGATTAGCGATTAACCGACCGCGGAACAAAATACGAACTTGGGGAACGAAACTTAAAAGACCGAGAGCCCGTTGGGCCAGCCCCAAACTGACCCAAAATCGGGCCCTTTCCCCCTCCGGCCCTCCCTTTATATTTCTAATTACCTTTATTTCTCTTCTCATTTCCATACAACCTCTCTCTCTTTATCCTATCTATTCTCTCCCCCTCTCTCTAAAAGTCAGCCAAAAACTCACCAACACCATCACCTACAACCACCACAACACCACTGTTCGTCATCATCATCATCTACCATCATCCACCGCCGTTTCGTGCAAGGAAGAACAAGATCTAACACAGCAGCACCATCTCGCTTCTTTCTCGCTCTAGATCGAGTTTTCCACTGTAAGAACCTCTTCTTTCTTGATAGATCTACTTGAAACATGCTAGCGCTTCACTCATGTTGATTATTGTCCAAAACCATACCCGAAAACACTTTCGTAATGCTAAAAACCGTTGGATAAAGCTATTGACCACCGGACAAAAACTAAACTCGATTTGGATCTGTAATATCTAACTCATTTCTCCACTAAATCAAATGATTCTTGTGCCTAAAATCAAGTTCAAGATGCTAACTTTCGAACCCAACTGGCCTCGTAATTTTCTGAGCTTGTTTACTATTTTAAAACGAAATTATAAAAGTACATACGTAGACTGTCACTTTGGTCAGGAAATTTAGTCAAACTTTGGGACCATGTATCCTGATGTACACACACTAAAATTAGTTGAAACCACTTGAAAAAGTTTACAAAATGTGTTAGCTTTCAAAGTTTTACTCGCACATTTTCTGAGGTTTTTTAAAACTCGATTTACGAATTTTTCTTCAAACATATATACTAAAAAATGTGATGCTGGACATAGTTATGAACTCTAATTATTTGAATGACTTAACTCTTACTAAAAATCATGGAAAAAATATGTTAAGTAGTTAAGACATAGGGTAACGTCGTAGAATTTTCTTGAATCTTATCTCGAACGTTTACTTAGTTAAAACGAGCCACGAAAAACGTATAATTTAGTAAAAACTCATCCAAGGGACTGATTTTGATACGAAGTTAAAACGACACTTTCGGGTTAACCACAAAACGTAAAACTCACTTTTTCTAATATATAAAACATATTTAGGACTCGTGTAAAAGTTTCGCGTCAAACCGAGTACGTTTAACCAAATTTCCAAAAACGAAAACTTAGAAAATCCTATCAGACCCGTAGTGTCGCATAAAGCCCTTCCCGACTGCAACACTCGACGAGTGTCGCCACCTTCAAAATTTTGCTACCTATGGCACTAATCCGAGTGCCACAACATTTTCGATTTATCTTACTTAGCGGCACTTGCTCGAGTGCCGCAACATCTGGATGTCGCCTCATGCGACACTGACTGCGAATGTCGCCAAACATTACATAATCACAACTAGCGGCACTTGCCCGAGTGCCGCTATATATATTCGAGTGTCGCCGATAGCGACACTAACTTGAGTGTCGCCACCTATCAGAATTTCATACCTTGCGACACTGACCCCAGTGTCGCAATCTATACCGAGTGTCGGTTCGAGTGTCGCCATAAACTGTCTGTTTGAAAACTCTCGTTCTCACCAAGTGACGACTTCGCGTATCAACGACTAAACTATATACGATACTATTCGGATACACTCACTACATACCTTTATAAGTATACAATGAAATGAAACATAATAATAATGTCTTTGAGAATTATTATTACAAACTGTCACCAATGGGCCGCATAGGTTTTTCTAAAACAAACGATAACACTTGGACATAACTAGTTGAGTGGAGAACTAGTATGGATGGTCTTTTGAAACATCCACTTACATACAATCTTACTCGTGTAGGGCGCTAGGAGGCTACGGATTCGGAGAACCTACGTGTTGATTACGGCTTTCGGATATACGTTTATTGATATAAACACACTCTTTCAAAGACTCAGGTGAGTCTCATAGCCCATTTTTACTGTTTTTACCTAGGGGTGAGATACATTGTTTACTTTTCGTGAACACAAGTACTGATTTAACTATTATACAGATTGCATGAGTAATTTACAAAATCCACTTAAGTCCTCCCATCATAGTTTCGTTAGTTTGGATTAAGTGTGAATATTAGTAAATGGATCCATTTGGGAATGACCCTCCCCGCCCGGGGTAGTAGCGCTACCACGAACCGTTCTTTAGAAACGGACGACTTATATTTGTTTCGTATGAGTGTTTGGATTAGGCACTCGCGGGGGCACTACACTGTATTATACAGTGCTTTACTTATTTACGGGTTAAGCTTCGACTATGAGCACATGTCAATGGTATATTTACTTATATTTTTGCATGCGTGCAAAACTTGGATTGTGTTCAAACTTGCTATTTTAACTGATAAACTTGTGAGCTCACCAACATTCGTGTTGACCCATTTTAGCATGTATTCTCAGGTACACAAACGGAGTAGGATTACTCCAGGATATCTTAACTAGAGTCGCATGATTTTACAACTGCATTAACGGAGATTCTCTCCCATTACTTTTTGTAAACTGTTATGCAATAGAATCTCCCATCTTTGATGCGGACTCTAGGAAACTGTATTTTTGTACTATAAACGCAATGTTTTCAAACATTTTATGTATGGAAATGTAAATTACTTTTCAAACGACTCATATAGAGGTCGTTCGTTGTATCTTGGTGTAATGATACTTGATTAGTCGCGTCCCGACCCGATTCGTTTCCGCTGCATATTTTTGAGGGTGCGACGGTATCTATATACGCCTTTAAAGACCTCATGGGTATATGTGAAAGCTTATTTTAAGTAACTTATTAGCTTGTTGTGTTAGAAATGCACAATAAGCTATTTTTAATGTGTTTGGATGGAGGGATTATGAAACGTCCAAAAAAAAAAAAATTATTGATAAATCAATTCATATTATTATATCCTTTAAAATAAACTCATTGGCATTTGGTCCCATTTAAATTCCGCATTTAATTTTGACAGAATCAACTTAATACAATGATGACACACTTCACTAAATCATAATCCTTTGGGCGATTTATTCAATGGCAATTCAAAACGACAATTCAAAAGAACAAGAAGCTTGTCTAACCACATTGCAAGCTCTAATCCACGCTACCTCCTTGTAATGACATTTCAACCAATTGGTTCAACCGAACCAAGCACCTACAACTTAAAACCACTAAAACGGGTAAGCATAAAGCTTAGTGAGCATACAAGCAATTAATTGAATAATTCACCAAAATCACCAACATGAAACAATTATCAGTTAACCACTTATCTCCTTAAGTAGATACTATTGAGCAACTGTAGAGATTTCTCCATATTTCGTACGGATCCGCGGTCCAATAGATACAAGTAAGCATGACACCAATCATTTAGAAATAAATACCAAGCTTAATAGATACCGAGTAGTGCCAAGCACTTATTTCGTAACAATCAATCTCTACAATATTCAATCCACATAATCCATATAATTCCACATTAATTCCAAATAACTCAACAACAAGAAACAATTAACAACAATGGTCAACAACGAATATTAACTTAAGATTCGAGATACGATACAACATGCGAGCAATTATAAGAAACAAGTATAAGAACCAAACATAATCCACTTGATTGTATGAACCTCTCGCTCGTAAGCAATCCGGTACATACAACCATTACTCATTTAATCTTCGTATCACTCACCTTTGCTTTTTAGGCAAATACATGATATCACATTCGATTAGTAAGGCCACCATTCTTGATCACCTAGCATATAGGATATCGATATAATTACACATTTAACAACTAATAATCATCATAATCAATTAATCAACATTATCAATCCATCACCCTTTTGGATTAATCTTGTTACACATGATCTCTCTTTTCATAATCCTCTTTATTTCACTATTTCATTACTTGTATAATCACTTTAATAATCACTTCTTAGATTCATTATTCCATTACTTAAACCATAACCATATACATGATTTAATCACTTGTATTCTATTTCAATCATCATTAATGATCACCATAATCATTTTATCCACTTAATCATAATCACTCTCATAATTATAATTAATCTAATTGCTTAATCTCTTGATTCCATATTTCAATTTTCATTATTCAAACTCTGATAACATTTATAATCACCAATTAAGGTGTATTAACACCAATTCATCACCCTTTATACTAAACCCACTTTGATTAATAATCATACACTTTAATTAAACCACTTTTAGGTTGAATCTATATTACTAATCATCATATACAAACTTATACACTACTAATTCATCATAATACACTCTATTTTCAACCTAAAAACCATTAATCACTCAAATCATTTAAAACCCCCCATGAAACCCTAAGTTTCAGATCAAATTCAAAGAAGAATCATAGTTACCTCGAGCTTAGAACGATTAATCATTGATGAATTCAAGTTCTCTAACTTCAATTTCGTGTTTTGAATCGATTTTGATTTAGGGTTTGATGTTCCTGCGTATGTTCTTCCTTCGTGGAGCTTCTGAGCTTTTAAAGTGATATATGATATGCACATACATATGTAACTGGATATATATGTGTTTTAATTTTATTCCCCGTGATTATCATTGTCTGAAACTTTAAAATCGACATACAATTATTATTATTTTATTTCACCTATAGTAATAATAATTTAAAATAATTACTATTACTTTATTCACAATAATACTTTTGGATTTTGGGGTGTTAAAGATTATTATAAGTTATTGGTATGTTTGGTAAATTTAAATATTTGCTAAAAGGTGATAATTTGTAGCTGAAAATTGAAGCTTATAGTTTTATAGTTTTTTCAATAAATATTTGACAAACTATATAAAGTTAAAGCAGGATATGAAACTACTTGTGATTTAAAATTACTAAAAACTGTAACTATTTATAATTAAACAAGAGGTACTTAAGTAATTTTACTTTCCATTTCCATTGCAAACTCCTTGTACAAGCTAATTCTTGTAGTTTATTTTTCCTAGAGCTTATTACATCAACAAGCTCTCGAATTATCTGGATAACAAATAATGCCACTAGCTAAACTATTAAAATTTATAAGCCTTAAACTCATATAAGCTTCACTAAGTGTGATGTTGGACATACTTATCTAGTAAGTTGGTTAGAAGTTGTGCGTGAAGTGTGATGCAGAGTCGTCTATGAGGGTGGACGAGGTGGTTAACCGTTCAGGACCTCTAATTTAGAGGGGCCTAATAAAATATATACTAGTCGGTAACCCGCGCAATGCGACGGTAGTGATAGAAAATATAATGGTGGTCGGCAATAATAGTCGACGTAACAATAATAATTATATTAGCATAGGTTACTATTCCATTTTTCTTTCTTTTAGCCTATATTTCAATTTAATTTATACCTTGTAGAATCATAAGATTTATTATATGAATATTATTACTTTAATAGTGATAGAAAATAATTTTGATTATTTAAATTTAAGTTTTTACTAAATGTACAAACAATTCAAAATTATATTATACATCGAAATCTGATTGGACAAATTTAATCAAATGGCTAACTTTATTTTATTAAGTAAAGAAAGTAGGTGTAAATTGATTTGATTATGTTAGCTTCTATATTTATCAAATTAGTTAGAGGGTATAGATGTAATTTCAGATATCCCCATTTTAAACATTAAGCCAAAATGACTAAATGCATAATAAGGGTTAGATAGATATATATATATATATATATATATATATATATATATATATATATATATATATATATATGTACATAAATATACATAGTCAACGGATTAAAAAAGAAGAAAATTTAGGTGGAGAAGAGGGAGAACCAATATGATTCAGTATTTTTATTACTATGATTCATTTTTTTATTATTATAATTCAAGTAATAAAAAGTTGAATCATAGTAATAAAAATACTGAATCATATTGCTTCTCTCTCTTCTCCACCTAAATTTCCTTCTCCATGGATCCCAATCCAATATACATATACAATTAGATAAGCAATTTCATTGTTAATTTTAAAAATAAAAGAAAATATGCTTAAGTTTTTCAAAGTTGATAAGGTCGTAGAGAAAAATTGAGTTACTTTATAAACAATTAACTAACTATGTACTATATATTTTCTTTTAATCGGAGGTTTTATTTTTTCATAATCAAAAACAACTATGATAATCAATAAATCTTATAACTCGATCCAACTATAAATACGTCATTATATAAGCGGAGTAGGAATCGTTCACTGTTATTGACAACTAGTACATTTCCCACACTTTGCGGCGGTGCGGCAGCACTAAAGCCATATGAAACGATGATGGTGGCCAGTAGCCAACATTACTGAGAAAGTAAAGATGATAACCGAGATGTACATAGGAGACAATGGTGTCTAACAATGGTGCTAAATTACAATGAAATATGTATATCCAATACTTGTATATTTTTTTGCTTGTATATAAAAAGATTGTATGATAAAACGCTACATTAATTTAATTGGGAAAAAAATTAAAGTGACATGGCTCATTAGTGGCAAATGCCACGAAATGTTTGTTTTGTAATATAAGAAGAAATGATAATAATCAGAAACTAACATTTTAAATGGCAGTAATTCCAGAGTTCTTAAAATATCCTTCAAAGTAATTTCAACATATAGCAATCTCTCCAAATGAAAAGATTAATGAAAAGGGCACGAAATAAAATATGGTTAAGGTAGAACAAAAAAATTAACTTATAAACCTTTGTATATGTTGTATAGAAAAGATCACCGACATATTTAATTGGTATTTGATTTAGGGACACCATAACTAATTAAAATAGATCAAAACAAATATACACAAAAAATAAGCAAAATTACATCTGTAAATCGTAAATGAATCATTACCAAATATAAATTTGACTACAATTATTAAGTGAGAAAAGGGAAAAATAGTAAATTCCGATATCTCTATTGTAAGCTATTAAGGAAAAAGCCAACACCCTTTATAAGGGATTAAGATTAAGATATAAATTTGACTACAATTATTAAGTGAGAAAAGGGTAAAATAGTAAATTCCGATATCTCTATTGTAAGCTATTAAGGAAAAAGCCAAAACCCTTTATAAGAGATTAAGATAATGTTATGAATACTATCGGGTGTTATATTTAATGGCCGGGGGTGTTTAACATTGAATTAGTGTGAAATGAACTCATTACATAATTTGTTCGTCCAGTCGACAAATCAAAATTGAAGGCTGGTAAACACCGATAAGAAAAGTCGACTCTGTGTGCACTAAGTGATAAGAAACACGCACTCAATTTCATATAGTTCATTTATTGTATTTATTTAGAGTGTCACTGATATTGATTATGAAATTGTTTCAAGTAGAATGTGACATTTTCTAATTTTAAAGAAAATACTTAAATAGATCATTATTAGATAGGGCAGTGCATTTTATGGCAAGAACCGAAAATACCCGAAGATCAAGGAGGAACCGGACCGTAACCGAAATACCCGAGGATATATGGTACGATCCATGGTCCGTAGTTTTTTAGATATTTGGGACTCGGTCCGGTCCTGGATCAAACCCGAGAAAAACGGGAAATGGACCAAACCGAATATCCGTATACATTCTTTAGATATAGCATATAATTTCATATAACTTCCTTATGTATCGTCAAAAAATAACTGCTCATCCAAATTCATTGTTACCTATGTGAGATACGATTGTCTATTTAAATCATGTGTATATATGATTATACACCTTCATGGTTTCATATTCTATTCCCTTATAAATTTTATATCTAAATTATATAATGGTCAACATAACCATCATCAAGGTAATACCCGATTATAAGAGGTCTCGGGTTCAAACTTATATAGCAGTTCATCTTGGAGTGACTATTTAAAGCGTTGGATTGTTTATTTAACCATGGTGGTCTATTGTTTATTTTCTTTAAACCTTTATACTTGGATTTGTATGTGCACTTACTCCAAAATATATAGCTCCTTTATTTCATCATTATTTTTCAAGCTTCAACCCTTAGAGTGCAATTAATTTGGACCGTCTCACAACTAAAAAAATGAGATATGAAAATGTTTCTGTAGCTTATTTCCTCTTAAACCTCATTTACAAATTACAATCATACACATAATATATAGCTTTGAAAGTAGGCCCCCAAAAGGACCCAAATACATGAAGCTAACAAATAATTCCCATGTAAACTGGTGATTAAATATTTCCCACGTCAACGGTTATTAAACATGGCTAGATACAAAATGACAATGAAATCACGCATAACCAATCGGGTCGGTCTTTTAGACTGAACCGAGCAAGACCATTTTAAAACCGAACCGAACCAAACCGATGACATATGATCCGGTCCTCGGTCCAAGAATATGCTACAAATCGGGTCTCAGGACCGGACCGAGAAAGTTTGGTCCGATTCCGGACCATGGACACCCCTATTAATATTAGATGAAATTCGTGTAGCTCACAAGGGTTTATTCTATTAAAGCCTATATAATTGAGCAACAAAAGATATTTATGTGTTATTTTATTTTGATAAAATCTAATCATATTGTTCACAATCAAACCCTTGCAACTTTTGTAATATAGTACGGAGTAAATGATATTGGAAAGTGGAAAGAAAAGGGCCTTCCAAAGATTCAATTTCAAGATCCATTTAAAAAAAAAAATCCTGCTAAGGAAAGACTAGGGTAATATTGTCTTTAACAAATTACTACTCCGTACATTTTATAACAATAAAGCTTATAGAGTATATTTTATATAAAAATTATCATTCGTTGACCCTTATAATTCCAAATTTCCAATGGCGGCCCCTACGGCGTTGAGTTTGCCAAACAACACCCCCCACCCTCTAAACACTCTCTCTCTCTCTAAACTTGTCTTGTTGGTGGCATTTAAAAGGAGAACAACAAACCACTGTCAAGTACTAACAAACATAACCAAAGAAGATAAGAAACATAGCCACCTTCTTTCTTCAATTCTCTTAAGCCCAAAAAATTTGATTTAGCAGCTATATTATTTATATATATCTGCTTCATTAAAATACAAAACTATATCTATATATCTATATATATATATATATATATATATATATATATATATAAATGGAAGAAGATATGATGATGTTGTTGAAATGGTGGTTAAAAGTGGTGGTGATATTATTGATAGTGATAGTGTTTGGTGTGAAGATTTTTGTGTTGTTATGGTGGAAACCAAGGAAGATTGAACAGCATTTTGCCAAACAAGGCATAAGGGGACCTCCTTATTGCTTCTTTATTGGTAATGCTAAAGAGCTTGTGAGTTTAATGGTGAAAGCTTCTTCTAAACCCATGCCTTTTTCTCACAATATTCTTCCTAGAGTCCTCTCTTTTTACCATCATTGGAAGAAAATTTATGGTATGCTTCTTTCTTTCTTTCTCATATTCAAATCCTCTTCCAATTCTTGAAAAAATTGCATCTTTTTTGGGTTCCTAATTAAAAGTTGTCCATATCTTTAATGGGGTCAGGAAAAAGATAAACAGTAAATGGATTTGAACCCATGAAAGTTAATCATCTTATGGACTCAAATCTCAGACATGATATGTGATTTGAACCCATGAAGTACATGATCTTGTGCATTAGGAACATGGGTTGTTGCTAATTTCCTATTTCATTGAATATTTGGGATCATTTTTAGGCTCTCTATTTTACTTAAAATGACATGGGATTTTCTTAACACACTTTTTCTTCTTCTTCTTTTAATTCCATGAGAGCATCTATCTATGTGTATGGGAATTTGCAAATGTTCTCATGTGACACTGTCTTTTTTTTTTTTTTTTAAAAAGATTAAATTTGTTCACTTTATAGCATTCATGACAACATATGGAGAGGTAACTTTTTAGACCACCTCTTTGGCTTGTAGATATGCATATATTCTTCTTCATCTCCATCTTCATAGTAGTCTCACTCTATCACTTTATATATATATATATATATATATATATATATATATATATATGAAAATATAAAAATATTATTAGAAAAGTGTCAATGGGGATGGAGAATTATGTAATTAATGAAGATAAAAATAATGAATTTTTGAATTCTTTATATGTAAAGTCATGGAGTTATCATTTCCTTTTGTGTTCCACTTTGTGTCCTTGTAATTCTTTTAGATTTTTGTGGGAAGCCTTGGCTTTTTGATAATGAACTTGTTTCTGTTTGATAGTGGCATATATAGTCATTGAGTTGTCTTCTCTCTCTAGGTGTACAACTTCATGAAATTAGTGGCTCATGTGTTGTTTCCTTCTCACCACCCTTTTTTTGTTTAACTTGATGCTTACCACTTCTAGCTCTATGACATTTACTTTGATGGTGTAAAAAAACGATTAATTAATAGTAATGGGAAATTTTAATAAATTCCCTTACTTAATTTTATATTAGTTAATGATTAATGATGTATTTGAATTACAGGTCCAACATTTTTGGTATGGTTTGGGCCCACAGTCCGACTAACCGTAGCCGAGCCGGACCTTATTCGAGAAATATTTAGCTCGAAATCGGAATTCTATGAGAAAAATGAAGCTCACCCTCTTATCAAACAGCTTGAAGGTGATGGTCTTCTGAGTCTCAAGGGTGAAAAATGGGCTCTCCATAGAAAAATCATTACTCCCACCTTTCACATGGAGAATCTCAAAGTAAGCCCACTTTTACTTTTTAACCATTTTCAATCATTTAATTATTTGTTTTGAATAAAGTTAAAAAATAATAACTTTAATTTAAAGGGTTAATGTACAAATACGTTACTGTACTTTGCCAAAATGTTCATTTGGATTATTGTACTTTTAAAATATGCAATTGGATTACTGTACTTTGTAAAAATGTTCAATTAGGTTACCAAATTTTCGTCATAGTTCAATTAAGTTACTGTACTTTTAAAAATGTACATAACAATGTGCAATTGGGTCACTAAACTTTTAACCAAAATTAAGCAAAAATAGGCGTGGTGACAGTTTTTGAAAGTACAGTAATCCAATTGCATATTTTAAAAGTACAGTAACCCATATGAACATTTTGGCAAAGTACAGTAACGAATTTGTACATTAACCCTAATTTAAAATATTGTATTTTTCGGTTTTTGTAGTTGCTAATACCTATGGCCACGAGTAGCGTGGTAAGAATGTTGGGAGAATGGTTGGACATGTCGAATTCCGATGAAGTCGAGATTGAAGTGTCCCAATGGTACCAAAAGTTGACCGAAGAGACCGTGACTAGGACCGCATTTGGTAGTAGTTACGAAGACGGAAAACACATTTTTCAACTACAAGCACAACAAATGGTCTTAGCTTCCGAAGCGTTTCAAAAGGTCACCATCCCCGGTTTTAGGTACATGTCACATTCCCTTATCCTAATAATCATAATTAACTTTCTCGAAAAAGTATTATTTCGATCGGGGTGTCACTCATTTTAGTACTGCTAATGATATTTTTTTCCTAAACTAACTAATTGTTTATATAGATTTTTACCGACGAAAAGAAATAGAGAATCATGGAGATTAGAGAGGGAAATCAAGAAATCATTAATGAGAGTAATTGAAAAGAGAAGAGAAAATTGGGATAAAGAAGGAATCGAAAATGGGCCTAAAGATTTGCTCGGTCTCATGATTCATGCGAGTACAAAAGAATCGATAAGTTCTACGCCGGCAACGGCACCCGCCATCACGGCACGTGACATTGCGGAAGAATGTAAGAGTTTTTTCTTTGCCGGAGAACAAACAACCTCCAATTTGCTGACGTGGACGACGGTATTGCTAGCAATGCACCCACAGTGGCAGGTGATAGCACGTGATGAAGTCTTGAAGGTGTGCGGACCACGTGACATCCCCACCAAGGATGATGTTTCCAAGCTTAAGACGGTACATTCTCTTTCATGCTAAAATCATGTTTTGTCTTTTACCTGTTGAAATGACTATCTTGTCCCTGTTATGAAAATAACTTTCTTTTAACTTTTAAAAGTTAAAGTTATGTACTCCGTATTTCATATAAAAATATCTTTTATTTTTACTCATTTGTTGATGTGATCCCATGTGCAGCTGACCATGATTCTCAATGAGTCCTTGAGGTTGTACCCTCCCATTGTTGCATCAATTCGAAGAGCTAAAGCGGATGTTCAATTAGGAGGATGTGCGGTCCCACGTGGGACCGAGCTTCTTATTCCAATCTTAGCCGTTCATCATGATCAAGCCATTTGGGGCAACGATGCTAATGAATTTAACCCCGCCCGATTCTCAGAGGGTGTGGCCCGTGCGGCTAAACATCCAGTGTCATTCATTCCTTTTGGTATTGGGGTTCGGACATGCATTGGTCAAAATCTAGCCATGTTACAAGCAAAATTGACACTTGCGATCATATTACAAAGATTCTCATTTCGATTGTCTCCTAAGTATCAACACGCACCCACGGTTTTGATGCTACTTTATCCCCAATATGGTGCACCCATCATCTTCAAATCTTTGTCGTCCAATTCTAGCACGAAAGAAGATCAAGGGTCGTAAATTGTCCGTACACCATACTATACTAATCATGTGTGTGAGTGAATCTTATGCTTTCTAGTGACCAATCCCAATTATTTTAAAAACCAAAAAAAGAAGAAGAATTTATCGAATCCAATCATAAATCATGTCACTTCGGTGACACGACGAGGGGTTGCATTCTATATATTCTTAAGAGGGTGTGAGAAAAAAAAAAGATTTTTAAAAAGCCTGTTTTTGCAATTAATTAATAATTTGCAATGTAGGATATCGGGCAAGTAAAATTACGTTTTGTTTTCATTTCAACCCCATTTGTTCACTAAAATAGCAATACTAACCCCTCAAGTTTAAGATATGCCGTGTATTTGCCAAAAAGATTTGGATTTTGGGCATGTAACTTTTATCTTTGGCTAGTTAGAAGAAATCTCTCTTCCCATGTGTATGTAGTGTATATTTGGCTCAATTCTAACAACAATTTTGTAAATACAAAGCTGTGCCTTCTTGATTTTATGTCCTTCTTGGTTTGATGTGTGATATGATATTGAGTAAGAAATCTTGCTATTGTTTAAAAATCATATACTCCCTCCATCCCAAAATAAGTGTTCAGAATCAGATTTTGAAGTCTTTCTCTTTCAACTTTGACTTTAAATAATTTTGTTTGTGTTATATATTACTTTATGAAAATTATACCAATGAAAATACATTTAAAACGCAATCCATTCATATATTTTGCATCAAGTATTATATAACACAAACAAAAATATTTAAGGTTAAAGTTGAAAAAGAAAGACTTAAAAAGTTGAAAAAGAAAGACTTAAAAAGTCAAAATATGACACTTAATTTGGGACGGATGGAGTATATTTGAATATTTGATGTTACATTTTTATAATATAATTCTCCCTGCATGCCACATTTTCACTTTAAATAATGTCACTTTTATGCACAAATAACATGATGTTACATTTTCTTTTTAAATAATGTCACTCACATAAATCAAATTTACTTTTAGGTCTATATTTTTAGTATATTTATCGTTACTCTTTATTAAAGGAGGCCACATTTTTTTTTAGCAAAGACTACTAAGTTCCACAGTTCAAAATCAATTAAAACCCGCCTCATTTTAACTTATTTCATCCGAATAGACTACAGTTAGTCAATTTTCACTCAAACAAGTGCGATATATGCATATCGAGTATTGTTGAGTATTCTCCAGAAGTCCTAATTGTAGTCGCTAGTCGCTGTCAGAATATTCAAATTCTAAGTTGTTGAAGTACTAGTATACTTGCAGACTACAATATTACAAATGAATCTTGAAAACAATTTACCGTGAAAAATGCTCGAAGAACAACACTGTTTAGTTAATTACTCATAAAGTTACTAATTGTCATTTGCAAAAAATTAAGACACCGTTAGTCTTGTATGATTTCAACAATTTTGTTAACATTATTGAATTTTATATGAACCAGCATCATTTGTGATATTGCGGATCTCAAATTCCTATTCTACTAATTAATATCGTTTACCAATTTGCGTATAGAAGTGACAATTATGTCGTTCGTTTTTTTTCCATCCGTAAGAAATGTACTTAATGTTAGTTGATTCAAAAGTCGAAAAAACTGAGGACCTTGGGCAAGAGAGCAACGAAACATAATGCACTTATCGATATTCTTCACGTACTAAATATTATCTGATTCGAACGTAGCCGTTCCATAGACCTAACAGATATATCTAGCTTTTCTATTGTCAAAATTTTACACAACTCAAATGAAATCATTTACATGTAAGCGACCGAAATTGTGAAATTTTACACTTCTCCGTATATATATATTCAAAATGTTAAAATTCTTTATATTGACGTATTTAATTCTTAAAATGTTTGTGTCGTCACACATGACATACTATGAGGTAAAATTAGATTCTAATTGCTATCAATTTTAAATTAAAACTTGATTGGGGATCATAAGGGAATGGATCATATGAGGAGAAGGAGGAGAAGTTTTATTTGTGGCCATTAGATGATCTTTTGGGTTGGATCAATGGTTAAAAAGGGTGGCAATTTTGTAATTACTTTAAAAAAATAAGGGTATTCGTTAACAAAAAAAAAAACATAACATTAATTTTCACTCCACACCGCTTCCACTATTTAGACTTTTACATTTTAACTCTTCCACTTTATTTTCTTCCCCCTCCTACCTTCTTCTTCCTCCAACCCCACCTACCACCACCCCACCACTTGCTGCCACCACCAGACTGCCGCTAGCCGCCACCGGCCGCCGCCAACCATCGCCGGATTCCGGCCGCTGGAAAAAAAAATTTCAAATTTTTTTTTTTTCAAAAATTTTTTTTTTCAAAATTTTTTTCTCAAAAAAATTTTTTTTCAATTTTTTTTCACGTAAATATTTTATTAGATATAGTATTCCTTTTCCTACTGCATTTTTAATAAAACTATACGTTTTTTTTACCGCATTTTGTATATTATTGTTAATTAACTAAAACTTTTATATATTTTACCACATCTTCTATACCCGACGTCAACAAAATACCGTACAAATGGATTATATATATAATCTAAAATGCGATAAAAAGAGAACAATATGTCCTAAATTATGTATATGCAAAATGCAATAAAAACAACAATATGTATTATACTTTAATACAAAATGCAATACAAATAGATAATATGTAAAATACAAAATGCAGTACAAATCGATAATATGTAAAATACAAAATGCAGTGAATAACAAACAATATATAATGAATGAAATATATGAAAAATGTAGCAAAAATAACAAAATGCAGTGAAAATAACAAAATGTAGTACAAATAGATTATGTATAATATAAAATGCAGTGAAAATAACAAAATGCAGTACAAATAGATTATGTATAATATAAAATGCAGTGAAAATAACAAAATGCAGTAAAAAAAATAAAATGCGGTACAAATAGATTATATATAATATAAAATGCAGTAAAACGAACAATGTGTACTAAATAAATATATGCAAAATGCAGTAAAAACAGTAGTATGTATTATACTTTCATACAAAATGCAGTAAAAATGGATCATATGTATAATATAAAATGCAGTAAAAAATAAACAATATGTAATGTATGAAATATATGCAAAATGCAGTGAATAATAATAAATTGCAGTGTAGTTTTAACAAAATGCAGTAAAAAATATATTATGTATAACTTAAAATGCAGTAAAAAACAAACAATATATATAAGATTGAGGTGTATAAATAAAATGCAGTAAACAAATCAAAAGAATTATGTGTAAAATACAAAAATACAGTAAAAACGAATAATATCTACTAAACATATATACAAAATGCAATAAAAATAATAAAATGCAGTACAAAGTGATAATATGTAAAAAAATTGGAAAAAAAAATTATGAAAAAAAAATTAAAATTTTTTTTTTAAAAAAATTTAAAAAAAAATTGAATTTTTTTTTCCGACAACCGGTGGCGGCGGCGACGGGTGGTGGTGGGTGGTGGAGGGGAGGGGTGGGTAGTAATAAAGTAGGAGGGAGTAGTGTACACTATTAAAAAGGTGGAGGGGGTAAAAATGAAAATTTGAAAATTCTTCTCCTCCCTCTCCTCAAATAATACCTTCTCCTCTGAACCTCACCCTTAAAACTTTGATTTTACTTTTTCGTGGCGGTGATCTTGTAATTTAAAATTAATTAAAAAAAAATAACATACATAATATACTTCTTGAACTACGTTATCTTCAGTATTACATAAGATTTAGGTGTTCGTTGGAGATGGCCTAAAGGCATGCAATCGGTTTACATAAGTTTGCCATCAAGTCAAATTAATAAATATAATATATAAATATAATATATAAATATAAATAAATTAATAAAAAGTAAATAAAATAAAAATAAAAAGACAGCTGCTTGTAACGTAAAAAGGCTGTCTTCATTGAATGAAGGGGGAGGGGGTGTTTCTTGGATTAAGGATGATGGATAACAGTTGAGATTGCAAGAAATCCAATTTAATGAAATACAATTCTCTTTCCTAAAAATATACGGAGTATATTACTACCATGTTATCATTTTTTTATATAAATTTGGGGATCCGTGAACATTTTCATGCAAAATGCATCTACACCAAATTTAAAATCATGACGCCATTCAGGGCGGAGTAATTTAAAAGATAGTGATAACAGTTGCTACGAGTGTATTCGCTATTTGTAATGTAAATTCCTTTAAAAAAATTGCATGTTTAGTTGTATTATTCTGATATACCAATGCTTTGGTTATAGTAGTAACCGGATGAAAAACTAGTAACAAAGCGTTGTTTCTGAATATATAATAATATAAATATAAGTGCCGAATACTAATTTTGTACAATGTTGATAACCGATGACGCTGAATTAAAAGTTTTTAATTATTGCAAAAACCTATTATGAAAATGCCAATATGTAACAATATGATTAGGCCTGTAAACGAACCGAACGAACACGAACGGAGTCTGTTCGTGTTCGTTCATTAAGGTTTTGACGAACAAACGAACGAACACGAACGGATAAGCGAACGGATTTTGTTGTTCATGTTCGTTCACTAAAACAATTTGTTTGTTCACGAACACAAACGAACGTACACGTACAAACACATAATTTAATGCATTTATTCGTTAATACTTTAAACGAACCTCAACAAACATAAACGAACGTATATATACACATCTACACATATATACTATAGATCTTGAAACTTTGCAATGCATATTTAACATTACAAAACGATCACAATATGAAGATAAACTCCTTTGCTTGGTCCGATCATAGGTAAGAGCAGCAGATCTGGAACTAGTGGAGGTACGTGTGTTTGGAGTGGAGGGAAATACGAGAGAGAAATGTGAGAGGGAAATGTGAGAGGGAAATGTGAGGTAAAAATATCTAGATGTTTAATATTATTAAATGAAAATATCTAAATTTATAAACTTAAGATATATTTAGAATTTAGCTTAAATAATATTATATTTAGAATTTAGCTTAAATCAAACTTAAGATATACAAATATGTATTAATTTAATTAAACTATTAGCTAATCAACGAACATTTAACCGAACGTTCACGAACATGTTATCGAACGTTCACGAACGTAAATGAACGAACGAGACATGCGTTCATGTTCGTTCATATAATTAAACGAACGTAAAAATTTGTTCATGTTCGTTCATATAACGAAACGAACGAACATAAACGAACTTACCGTCGAACGGTTCGCGAATAGTTCCCCGAATGTTCAGTTCGCTTACAGGCCTAAATATGATGAAAGTGGTTGAAGAGTATTTAGATTAAGAATGAAAACTGGAAATCACTGTATTGTATTGTGTTTATTTATAATGATAAACTTGTAAGGACGCACGAAACATCCAATTTTATTATTATCATTTTCATTATTTTTAAACAGATTCGTAAATATACAATCGAGTTTTTGACTTTTTTCTGTTGTTAAAGTGTTTAAAGGTTCGGCCCATGTCGTTTAATGGGTCTATTTCTTTGGTTCTCGAGTATATTTTACTATTTGTTGCGTAGTTAGGTGCTGTTTGTTTTTTTAAGAGGCTTTTGTCTGAAATCTAAAAACCACATCTGAATATTCACTGGTGGTTCATAAGTCTGAAACTGAATATAAAATTGGATCTGAATGTAAATAATTATTTATGTTACCATTTAATTTATTAAAATGTATGTGTGAAAAATAAATTTTGCTGAATACAAATCTATATATTATGTAACATCCGTAAATCGGAGCTAGTTGTTTTATATTATTTTTTATTTTAAAATAATATTAAATGTGTTTGAAAATAATATTGTTTGAATTATTTAAAAGTAACTAGGAAATAAGTTTCAGGACTTATTGTGGTTAGTAAAATATTAAGTGATTTAAATTAATAAAGTTGTCGGTAAAATAAAAGTTTGGACTCGCAAATGGTTTTCGGGTTCCAGACAATAGGTTGAGAAGGGTATTAAATTATACCCGTATAATTGAAGGTCAGTTTTAGGAGCCGACCTATTCTCTTTATATTTGATTCCTCCTTTCATTTTAAAACTAAAAACTCATTTGAATTCCTATAAAATCAAGAAATAACCTAAATCAAATTTGAAATCATGTTGGGCTGTGATTTGGATTCAATAATCATCATAATCATCATGTTCTTCCTTCAAAGTGTAAGTTGAATTAATCTTCTTGGATTCTCATGAACTTGGAATTTGTGGAATTGGTTGATTAGTGATTTCTATAGCTTGATTGAAGTTAGAAAAGATGGTATATGATGTTATATGTTAATAATTCGTTGTTATAAGTGATTGGAAACTTAAGTTGGTGATTTTTGAAATTAGATTCGTGGGTTAGGGTTTGAACAGGAAGAACAGGTATGGGAACGAAGAGGATCGCGACGCGATTCTGTATATTTCTCGACGCGAAATAGGATAAATCGCGACGCGATTTTTAGTTTATAACACGACGCGATTTGGGTATAATAGCGACGCGATTTCAAGCTGATCAGATTTTGTTTTCCGTTTTTGAGTTTTGCAAATTCCAAAAGTGCACAAGTGTTTAGGTGTGTTTTTAGCGACGAAAAATTTGATAGAATTTTATTAAACTTGGATTGGGCTGATATTCGCATGGTCACTCGAAAACAGCCCAATGATCAAAGCTCTATTCTAAGAACTTATGATGTTTTAGGCCATTCGAGGTCGTTTAAGGGTCGAAAATGGCATTTTTTAGTTTTTGGACCTTGTTTCGGGACTTTCTGGTTACATTTCTGATTGGACTTTTGTTTCCTTAGACCTCAGAGATTACCTGCTCAGGTAAGTATGTTATAATAATGATTTAGAACTAAGTAATGAAGTTATTGACTTATATAACTTGACTCAGTGAGAATGGACAATTATAAACTGGTATGATTGATATTACAACTTGGTTACTATTGTGAGTTGATACCATACTTTTGAGATATGTTATTTAATTATGAAATGAGCTATATGTTATGGGACGAGTTTTCTAACTCATTATTTAATTGTATTCTCAGATACGGAGAAGGCTCAGTAATATTAGATTTCTGAGCTTGCGGCTGAGGTAACGGTGAGTGGACTCGTACTCTCAGTGTGATTTAGTTGTAACATAATTGGTTACAACAGGTGAACATAGTGTTATTGTGATTGTTGATTGTGATTGTTGACTGTTGAAATACACGTGTAATAAGTGATGTGTTGCCTTTGAGCATTTGGTGATTCGGAGGTCAACGATTGTTGGACTGGGTTGCTACATGTTAGTCAATGTGAGATTTGTGAACATGTGTTGTGAATGGAACACATATTGACTAGAGGTAGCAAACAGTTATCGGTAAAACCACTGTATTGGCCTGCAGTTGGTTGTAAGTGTTGCTTGGTGCGTCTCCCGGGTCTGTGCGACGTCACAAGGACCACCGATCCTCTTGGTGATGTTGTGTCAGTGTCTATGTAATATTTGTGATAATCAGTATTGTTATGCTGAGTTATACTGATAGTGACATGTTGACTCACTTAGCTTTGTGCTAATCCCACTATTTATCCTTTACAGGTCTTGAGATGATTTGGGCTGGGCAAGGGATGGACTGAAGAATGTTTGACTACCAAGTGTTACTCTGATATCTTATGTTTATAAATCAGTGTTATTCTTGTTTTATATAACACCCGGATTGATAAATTATGTTTTAAATAAGTTGGATTTTTGTGTTCATTAAATCATGTGAATTATTAATGTTTAAACTGGACTTGCGCTTCCGACATATTATATTTAATTAACTGTAAAACGAGGGGTGTTATATATTATACTAATTGAGTAGCCTTTTATCCCATGTGGCAAACTTCTTCTTTAGCCAAATATGATATGATTTTGTCCTACGTGTCATCTTTTTATTAACTTGCTATAATTATGTGTCACCTCATATTAATCATACATTTAGAAGGTAATTTATTATTAATTAAAGTCAAACATTTAATTTTAGCATGTTCCGCTCATTCAAAATTAAGAGATTTTCACTCAAATCATCTCTTCCCATCTTCATTTACATTGGTGTGCAATTGTACGTAATGATGATGTGAAAGCAGAGGCAACAACCATCAAAAAAGTCGATGCCGGATACGAAAATAGCGGTTTCCGGCGACGACGAGAAGCTATATCCTATGATGGTGTTTAACAAGAACGATTGAAATGATGTGGGAACAAATTGAGATATAAAGGATGTTGGGGAAGAAGAAATAAACTTGTGTGAGAGAAAAAGTGTAACACCCTCAAATTTTGGTTTGCGGAAGCGGTCAGGTCGGGTGTTACCAAATTAAATATCACAGCATAAGTTACATAATGAACGACTCTAAATGAGACGTTTGAAAATAGTTATACATTTCTGAAATTAAAGTGTTTACAAGTTGCGAGTTCGCATAAAAGTAATATTACATTCTACTAGTACTGAAGTAAATGCAATAAATATCCTGAGTGTTGAAAACATGCGACTCGAGCTAGAATCATGTAGGCCAATCCTACTACAGCGGTGTACCTGAGAATGCACACTAAAAGGGTCAGCTGGAAAGCTGGTGAGTTCACAAGTAATTTGTAAAAACAAGTAGTTCGAGTAATAAGTATTTCATTCAGAAATATCAATCAAGTTTAGCAGTTTAAATAACAACAGTTACCCCTCGAGGCAGTTATAAGTAATTTATGGTAAGCAGGTGAACCTAATCAATAGGTTTCTAGTCAAGTAAAGGGGACCAACCCCCAGTATGTGTGTTATCAGGTAAGATATTGCCACCTGGCAATATGTATACGAGAGTAGCGTAAAGTGACTATCTGTCGTGCTACTGGCCGAAAGCAAACAAACAAGAAAGTCCTTAGACGGTCGGTATTGCTCCCCGGCCATACGGTACGGATAGTTTGTACGATTTTAAGTATTAGTACTATGGTTACTAATAGGTCACGATGCCACCTGGCATGAAAGGTTGCACCCCGGCAACGTGATCAAGTTATCTGTTTTGTGATCGTGTCATAGCGGTACGGTTTGTAATTACAGTCAAGTGAGCAAAAGCTCGTTGTTTCCCTGAGTCTCCGACTCGTAAGTGTTTCTCATCACCTACAGTGATAGTAATAGGTATCCCCCGGAGGAAATGTTAAGTTATGTCCCGCAGGACCACGTTTAAGTAAATTAGTCAGTTATCGAGCCAACGACCCCTACTGTAATAGTTCGCAGGTCCGTTGCAGAAAGTAAGTAAAGCATAATCCATATGCTGAGTATGAGTAACCGTGCAGTTCCGTAGAACTACGATAGAGCATAAATTCATATGCTGAGCCAACGACCCCGACTGTAATAGTTCGTCGGTCCGTTGCTGAGTGTGAGCATTCAGCTCGTAAGTAAGTTGTACCACCCACCGTGGTATCGTGAGCAATCCAGCTCGTAAATAAGTTGTACCACCCACTGTGGTATCGTGAGCTCGTTTGTAAATCCGTAATACCAATCACATTGGTATCGTGTTTGTACCACCCACCGTGGCATCGTTTTGCTTCACATATAGTGACAGCGTCCGTTATTCTCCCGCAGGAGATGCAAGTAATCATTTTGGCAGTACACGACATGCCGTAAGTAAGTTTAGCCCAAGGCTAGTAAAGTGTTACAGGCACTCAACAGTACCTCAAGTTGTTACGTAATTCACAGTAGTAAATCTTACTACGAAAAGTAGGAATGTCACCTAGGTATAGGGGCAAAATCATAATCACCTGTTAGGTACGTATCTACGTCACCTAGTTTGTATGTAGTAATGGTAAAGTCAAGTATGTTAACACGTCACTTAACTGTAAGGAAGTACTTACAGTACTTAGTCAAAGTCATCCGCTAGTTCGTAAAAGTAGTCAATGCTAACTAGCAAGTCGGTGCCTATAATTGGTGTTCATAAGTTCACTAATAATTATTAGTACTTAGCAAGTCACTGATGTAGTGAGGCGTTTATTCCCTAGATATCATATGTAATATAATTCTAGGTGTTACTGTCACAGTCATACTTAATATCCCTAAGTATGGTCAAATGGTTCGTAGCTATCGCGGTCTAGCACCGTTACCATAAACTATAGTAAAACGTTTGTAAAGGTTTGAACAGTTGAAAGTAGTAAAACAGGAGTATGCATTCCCACCCCGAAATCAGTTGGAAAACAGTAAAAGAGTGGGGTGATGAACTCAACTGTGAGTTGTTAGCGATACGATGATACGCGCGTCGTCCGAATGGTAACCTTCTAGTGTCCTAAACACGTGAGGTTATATAAGTATGAGACAAATCAGTTTGTCTAAGCGAGTTGTTCATGTATGCATTTGTTGTTGAAGTCTGGGAATGGTGTACGGGGGTCCGGGGGCAGCGCCCCTGGTAGCGGGGTCCAAGGGGTGGCAACCCCTGGCGGGGTCCAAGGGGCAGAGCCCCTGGCTGGGGTCGAGCTGCCAGGTCAGCTTGGAAAAATTTTATTTCTACTACTTTGCTTTAAAGAAAATGTATTCGAAATCCAAATTCGGGTAAAATCGAGTGGTAAAATTTGGTTGTCAATACTTAGTGAAAAACATAGGTTTTTAAGGTTCTGCGACGTCAGATGCGACGTCCGCTGCGACGTCAGAGGCGACGTAGAGTCTTGCGTCGCTGTGTGCGACATTCGCAATCTAATGCGACGTTGTGTCCTGCGTCGCAATGTGCGACGTAGGATTTGATGGCGACGTAGGGGCTTACGTCGCATTATGCGACGTTGGGATGTTTTGCGACGTTGGCTGCGACGTCGCAGCACTGTTTTTGGTCCCTGCGACGTAACGGACTGATCGCCGGAGTTTGAGCCGAAAACGAGTTTTCCGGCCTCCGTTGTGTTCGATTCTTTTACCCAACCCATAATTAAGTATTTTAAGCTTATCTAAACCGCAAACAAGCAAAATAACAAAGTTTTGAGAGATTTCGAGAATTGTCGGAAACTTACAAATCCGCGCGAGGAGAATCTGAAAAGATAGGGTTGTAGATCGTTGCGTGGTGATCGTTTTTCCCTAAAGGAGCTTCGAGATTGGAGGTCGTTTAGTGGTAGTTTTTATGTGATTAGTGGGTATTTTAGAGAGAAGATTGAGAGAGAAATGGAAGTAGAGAGAGAGAGAGGGTGGAGTTGAAAATGAGGTGAAAATGGGGAGGGAGTTGGGTTTTGTCCAACACAGATTCCCAGTGCGTGGACTGTGGTCTCCAACCACAGTACAAAATACCCGTGTTTTATTTGTCCGGACATAAGATAAAATAAAATATTATTTATATTATTTTAAAATATTTTCTAATGAAAGTATTTTATAAAAATACTAATTGGAAATAAAAGTTAAATCATTTATAAAAGTTTAAATTCGGCGCGAAAAATTAACTTTTTTGACGAGGTGTTACATTTTCCCCTTGTTAAGGAAATTTTGTCCCGAAATTTAAAGTGATGTCGTGGTCATGTGAGGTCTGGGGAGTAATGTACGTGCGTGTTGCTTGTCGAGTAGATTGTAGACGTATGATGTCCACAACGTAGTTGAATAGCAGACAGTTCATGTCCGCGTCACGTTTTACCGTTGTAGTCACATTCTGACTATATTGTTTGTTCAAGTTATCGTTGAGTCGTAGTTACTAGGAGGTCGTTTACATTGTAGTCCATTCGGGACTAGATAGTTGTCACCACGTGACCGCTCGATGAGTAGTCCTATCAAGACTGAGTATTTGGTGTACGTTCAGTCGATTAGTCTGCTGAAAGCAAACTCTAGCTTTTAAGTTTGGCTTAATTCGTGTAGTCGGTATTAATTTATGTAATCGGTATCATTTTGAAATTGACATTCCCGCCGATCGAAACGTTGTGTTTAATTTGAAAGTTTAGTATTGGATAGGGACATACCCGTGATATTGTCGCGGTTTCGTCCGGTCCCTCCGGAGTTGATCATGAGGATTTTCCGCTTCTGATTTGGGCAGTCTTTCTTGAAATGTCCGGGAGTGTTACATTTGAAACACGTTTGTTGTTTGTCGGGGTTGGCAGGAACTCTACAGTCCCAGATTTGGTGTCCGAATCGTTGGCATCTCTCGCAAGGTGAGCCACAAGGGCCAGAGTGGTGACGTTTACAGTTGTGACAGAAGGGTTTATCCCCCGCATAGCCCCGCTTTTCTTTGTATTCAGAAGGGTAAGATTTCAAGGGTTCGGGTTGATTTGTTGGATCATGACTAGTGCTGGAATCGCCATTCCATTTTTGTGTGTGGTTTTCAGTTGTGGGGGTTCCGCGTTGAACCACCCGCGCCATGAGGTTGTGGGCCATGCGAACGGCGTCGCGAATAGTGTTGGGTTTAGAGGAGGTAACCATGTCCGCGACTTGTGCTGGAAGTCCTTCGATGTATTGTTCGATTCGTTTGCTTTCTGGGTTTACTAGAGATGGGCAAAGGAGTGCCAGTCGGTGAAAACGATTGGTATAGGTCATGATGTCGTTGTTTTTCACGGTAAGATGCCAGAGTTCATTCTCAAGTTGGTGTAGTTCCTCGCTAGGACAATATTCGTCCTTCATCAGTTGTTTCAGTTCCTCCCAAGAAAGTTCATAGGCGGTGTCAACCCCTACGGTTTAGGCGTGAGCATTCTACCAGGTTAGAGCATTATCTCGAAGGGTGTAGGTGGAGTATTTGACTTTGTACCCATCGGGGCAGTTGCAAATGCGGAATACAGCTTCCATCCTTTCGATCCATTGGATTAGTCCGACAGCTCCTTCAGTACCAACAAAGATTGGCGGTTCGCAGTTCAGAAATTCTTTATAGGTGCAGGGACGCGTTAGGCTTTGTGCAGCTAGAGCTTCAGCTACTCTTTGCTCCGCGTATTGGTCGCGTTCTGTTTGAGTGTACGTTTGTCGTCTACGCGGCATGATTCTTTAAACAAGAATGAAACGTTAATGGTAAGTTCTTTATTTGAGGATTACATTTATTTCATTAGTATGTAAAAAGTACGTGTTCGAAAGTTCTCAGACTTTTAGTTTCGTTATATGTTTATTAGTTGTTCACGTATGCCTTAAAGTAATCTACCAAGACTACGGTATGGTATCTAGTCTAACGGACTATTGTGCTATACAAGTGTACGGTAGTTGTAGGTCTATCAGTTGGTGCGTAGTACCCTAAGTACTAAAACACAGTAACCCTTTACTGTAAGCCATCAGCACAGCAGCGAAATTTTCTATTGTATCGTAAAAGTAGTGCCCAATTATCGTAAGTTACAGCACCACGTACTGGAGTAGTATTGTGCCCAAAGCACGATGCAGCACTACGTGCCACATGTTATCCAAGTATAGCCCTCAGGCCGATAGTAAGTTTCGATAGTAATTCGTGGATTTCAGTCATTACGAGCATCTCTCGCAATACCAGTCAGTCGTGACCAACCTGGTCAAAATTTTGAGATCAAGTCATAAAGGTTGGGAAGTTGGCGATATGCCACTTCGAAAGTGTGTATCAGTTGTACAGCGGAATCATGTCAGGTATAATCATACATACATGTGTATAGATATGCAGAAATAGTATACACGTAAGGCCTATTCATATATACCTACAGTACATATAATAGCCTAGGGTGTCTAGCAATTAACAATTGACAATCAGAGTCAACTACCGCATTCCATTTCAATATAACCCCTTTCAGATCTTACATCATCTTTGCTTAATTGTACATAGTTAGCTACGCTATGTTAAATTAAGTTCGTATGATGTAATCCCTGAACTAGTTATACCTAATAAGGAATACTGCCTAATGGTCATAGTCTAGGCCCACTAAATGCAACCTAGTTCACTACAACCTTAGGCTCTGATACCAATCTGTAACACCCTCAAATTTTGGTTTGCGGAAGCGGTCAGGTCGGGTGTTACCAAATTAAATATCACAGCATAAGTTACATAATGAACGACTCTAAATGAGACGTTTGAAAATAGTTATACATTTCTGAAATTAAAGTGTTTACAAGTTGCGAGTTCGCATAAAAGTAATATTACATTCTACTAGTACTGAAGTAAATGCAATAAATATCCTGAGTGTTGAAAACATGCGACTCGAGCTAGAATCATGTAGGCCAATCCTACTACAGCGGTGTACCTGAGAATGCACACTAAAAGGGTCAGCTGGAAAGCTGGTGAGTTCACAAGTAATTTGTAAAAACAAGTAGTTCGAGTAATAAGTATTTCATTCAGAAATATCAATCAAGTTTAGCAGTTCAAATAACAACAGTTACCCCTCGAGGCAGTTATAAGTAATTTATGGTAAGCAGGTGAACCTAATCAATAGGTTTCTAGTCAAGTAAAGGGGACCAACCCCCAGTATGTGTGTTATCAGGTAAGATATTGCCACCTGGCAATATGTATACGAGAGTAGCGTAAAGTGACTATCTGTCGTGCTACTGGCCGAAAGAAAACAAACAAGAAAGTCCTTAGACGGTCGGTATTGCTCCCCGGCCATACGGTACGGATAGTTTGTACGATTTTAAGTATTAGTACTATGGTTACTAATAGGTCACGATGCCACCTGGCATGAAAGGTTGCACCCCGGCAACGTGATCAAGTTATCTGTTTTGTGATCGTGTCATAGCGGTACGGTTTGTAATTACAGTCAAGTGAGCAAAAGCTCGTTGTTTCCCTGAGTCTCCGACTCGTAAGTGTTTCTCATCACCTACAGTGATAGTAATAGGTATCCCCCGGAGGAAATGTTAAGTTATGTCCCGCAGGACCACGTTTAAGTAAATTAGTCAGTTATCGAGCCAACAACCCCTACTGTAATAGTTCGCAGGTCCGTTGCTGAAAGTAAGTAAAGCATAATCCATATGCTGAGTATGAGTAACCGTGCAGTTCCGCAGAACTACGATAGAGCATAAATTCATATGCTGAGCCAACGACCCCGACTGTAATAGTTCGTCGGTCCGTTGCTGAGTGTGAGCATTCAGCTCGTAAGTAAGTTGTACCACCCACCGTGGTATCGTGAGCAATCCAGCTCGCAAATAAGTTGTACCACCCACTGTGGTATCGTGAGCTCGTTTGTAAATCCGTAATACCAATCACATTGGTATCCTATTTGTACCACCCACCGTGGCATCGTTTTGCTTCACATATAGTGACAGCGTCCGTTATTCTCCCGCAGGAGATGCAAGTAATCGTTTTGGCAGTACACGACATGCCGTAAGTAAGTTTAGCCCAAGGCTAGTAAAGTGTTACAGGCACTCAACAGTACCTCAAGTTGTTACGTAATTCACAGTAGTAAATCTTACTACGAAAAGTAGGAATGTCACCTAGGTATAGGGGCAAAATCATAATCACCTGTTAGGTACGTATCTACGTCACCTAGTTTGTATGTAGTAATGGTAAAGTCAAGTATGTTAACACGTCACTTAACTGTAAGGAAGTACTTACAGTACTTAGTCAAAGTCATCCGCTAGTTCGTAAAAGTAGTCAATGCTAACTAGCAAGTCGGTGCCTATAGTTGGTGTTCATAAGTTCACTAATCATTATTAGTACTTAGCAAGTCACTGATGTAGTGAGGCGTTTATTCCCTAGATATCATATGTAATATAATTCTAGGTGTTACTGTCACAGTCATACTTAATATCCCTAAGTATGGTCAAATGGTTCGTAGCTATCGCGGTCTAGCACCGTTACCATAAACTATAGTAAAACGTTTGTAAAGGTTTGAACAGTTGAAAGTAGTAAAACAGGAGTATGCATTCCCACCCCGAAATCAGTTGGAAAACAGTAAAAGAGTGGGGTGATGAACTCACCTGTGAGTTGTTAGCGATACGATGATACGCGCGTCGTCCGAATGGTAACCTTCTAGTGTCCTAAACACGTGAGGTTATATAAGTATGAGACAAATCAGTTTGTCTAAGCGAGTTGTTCATGTATGCATTTGTTGTTGAAGTCTGGGAATGGTGTACGGGGGTCCGGGGGCAGCGCCCCTGGTAGCGGGGTCCAAGGGGTGGCAACCCCTGGCGGGGTCCAAGGGGCAGAGCCCCTGGCTGGGGTCGAGCTGCCAGGTCAGCTTGGAAAAATTTTATTTCTACTACTTTGCTTTAAAGAAAATGTATTCGAAATCCAAATTCGGGTAAAATCGAGTGGTAAAATTTGGTTGTCAATACTTAGTGAAAAACATAGGTTTTTAAGGTTCTGCGACGTCAGATGCGACGTCCGCTGCGACGTCAGAGGCGACGTAGAGTCTTGCGTCGCTGTGTGCGACATTCGCAATCTAATGCGACGTTGTGTCCTGCGTCGCAATGTGCGACGTAGGATTTGATGGCGACGTAGGGGCTTACGTCGCATTATGCGACGTTGGGATGTTTTGCGACGTTGGCTGCGACGTTGGATGCGACGTCGCAGCACTGTTTTTGGTCCCTGCGACGTAACGGACTGATCGCCGGAGTTTGAGCCGAAAACGAGTTTTCCGGCCTCCGTTGTGTTCGATTCTTTTACCCAACCCATAATTAAGTATTTTAAGCTTATCTAAACCGCAAACAAGCAAAATAACAAAGTTTTGAGAGATTTCGAGAATTGTCGGAAACTTACAAATCCGCGCGAGGAGAATCCGAAAAGATAGGGTTGTAGATCGTTGCGTGGTGATCGTTTTTCCCTAAAGGAGCTTCGAGATTGGAGGTCGTTTAGTGGTAGTTTTTATGTGATTAGTGGGTATTTTAGAGAGAAGATTGAGAGAGAAATGGAAGTAGAGAGAGAGAGGGTGGAGTTGAAAATGAGGTGAAAATGGGGAGGGAGTTGGGTTTTGTCCAACACAGATTCCCAGTGCGCGGACTGTGGTCTCCAACCACAGTACAAAATACCCGTGTTTTATTTGTCCGGTCATAAGATAAAATAAAATCTTATTTATATTATTTTAAAATGTTTTCTAATGAAAGTATTTTATAAAAATACTAATTGGAAATAAAAGTTAAATCATTTATAAAAGTTTAAATTCGGCGCCAAAAATTAACTTTTTTGACGAGGTGTTACAAAAAGTGTGATATTGTTTCTTTCAGAGGTTTTCAGACTGTGCTTAGAGTCTGAACAAAATTGAGGTTTTTCATATGTTGAAGCTCTGAAACAAGAAGAAAAAAAACGCACTGAATCTAAAAAACCTCTGCCCGAATCAGAGGTAGGAGGTTTTTCAGAGCTTTTTCTCAAAAACAAACAACACCTTAGTCTATATTTTCCCTGAAACAATTTGTTTTTCATCTTCTTGTTTTTCTGCATTAAATTTTATTTCCTTTCGAAAGGAGCAATAAAAAGGTAAGAAAATTGAGGATCCACTCATTTGTGTGAGTTGCTTATGAGAAGAGACGAATCTTGAAGAGGGCAGCTGTCCCTTCAAAAAATATTAATCATGTAAAAATAAAAATAAAAATTTTAGGGTAGTAGTGACATCTTAAGAATTTTGCAATCTCAAAATTATGGAAAAGTTATGATTAAAATACTTCTCCTCAATAAAAAATGTATAACTCCACAGTCTCCACTCCACTTCAAAGTTACTACCTCCGTCTCAAAAATATAGTCCATGTTTCCTTTTTCGGACGTCCCAAATTAATTGTCCACTTCCAAATATAGAAAGGAAATTTTGGTCGTGATTACCATATTACCCCCAATTGAAATTGTTATTACAAACTTTAAAGAAAGTAGTAATTAATTGCTTAAGGGTAAAACTGTCATTCTGTAAAAAGTAAGAAAGAGAAAGCAGTAATGATTGTACTTTTATTAAACTGCGTGTTTTTTGTCGGTGGACGATTATTTTGGGATGGAGGGAGTATAATATAAGCGCATCTCCAACGTATGCGCTAAACATTACACTAAATTTGGTGTAATAAAGGAATCTTTCAGGAATATGTTTGAACCAAATGTGTTTCATCTCCAACGTATGCATTAAATTTCCGCACTAATACGACTATTAACATTTACACATTTTCCCCAAAACTGTTTTTACATTATATTGTACTTCAATTCATTAATTTTATGACCAATTAACCTTCCAAATTAATAATATAAATGTAAATTTTATTTATTTACTTTTGTAAAGTTTCGATTACATAAGTTCTATGCATAAATAAATGTTTAATTATTATAATTTATTTTGAAAATTATATTTCATTGTGTCAATGATCATATTATTTAATCTAAAGTATAAGGTACTTGGAATAATCATACAAATAAATAAGTTTTTTTCAAATTTTGTACTTGAATAATAAAAATATTTCAAACATAGGGGCTAAAATGAAACATTATATATCTGGTGCAAAGTTTGGTGCAAAATCATAAGAAATTTAATGTACACTCTAATTTGCACCAAATTTGGTGAGTTGGTTGGAGATGAATTTCTACACCAAAATACCAAATTTGGTGTTATAGTGCACACATTGAAGATGGCCTAAGGATTGTGAGTTTTAAACCAAGTTTAGGTTGTGACTTGTGAGCAAAGCGAACAATCTCACTAGCTCCAACGATTTTATTTTATGTAAATGGCAATAACTTATCACACCAGCCATAAATATTTACATTTTTCCATGAATATATACTGTTGAGTCACTGGTCGCTGACCAACTCAATTCACTGATGAACTAAGTCCTTGGAAATGATGAATTCAAAACTCCTGTTACTGAAGTCTGTACTCGCTCTTCTCATCCATGTCTCAAATGGATGATCTGATGTAGTGAATGAACTCTCAACTTTGTGTGTTGTTGTTCATGTACCTAACAGCGAGAGTTTTTCATTCACAACTGAATAAAGGCAAAAGTCAATGCTCTAATAAAAGAAAGTTACTAAAGATGATCAAATCAAGTCACTCTACAAGTGCATGTTAGCTCGCAGCGAGTGAGGAGGTATATTGCTTCTTCAGTGACTTATAATAAATAAAGTTTCTGCACAAGTACAAGTCGCTCAACATATATACGTCAGCAAGTGTTCCTCGTGCTACAAATATCTTTCAAATGACGTGTCAGCAAGCTATTTGAGAAGTTAAAAGAGATATTCGCGGTAACAGAATCAGGGCCCACAGAATGTCTGTTAGCCGAAATTCAGGGAGTTCAGAGCCAATCAAGCAGCGACACGTGTCATTCCAATATCCTATTTTATAGGAGATATTTACGGACCATTTAGGCTATATATAGAGCATCGTATTGTACTTAGAAACTTGCCGTGTTTGTGTTAATCACTAGTATACAAGTGAGTAGTTTGTCTAAGCACATCAGCGAGCAGCGAGTGTAATAGTGTACGTTGTCTGTCAACTACTATGCATTCTGTTTGTAATAGTTTTAGCATAAGTGTTTGATTTGATTTAGCTTTGGCTAAATCATTCCGCAATCAACACTTGGTGTAATTTGTCTTAATAAATTTCACCTTCGGCTACTATTACCTCAATTACTTATTGTTCATCTCTTATTGCTATACTCTGTTTACTTAATCATTACTACAATTGAAAACTTATCTAAATTAAAATAGGTTAAATAACTTTAAAAAATTATAATTGTATTCAACCCCGTTCTACAATTAAACTTTACATATTGTGATTTCAATCCACTAATAAATAGTGGATTAGGGACTAACATATACAATTGTCAACCCTTGAATTTGAATCCTCAACTTTTTAGTTGGAATGTCACCTCGATAACGTTATGCACATTTTGTTACTAGCTTCAATGATTATGTGATCTTACAAAAAGTTACCAAAAATATATAAAGTTTATCACTTGCTGATTTATGTTATAAGAAAATAATTTTATTTGATACGTCATTAACAGCTAATTTTCCCCTAATCTCTATTTATACTTGTATAAAATAAAACTACTCCCTACATCTTATCTTATATGTATGCTAGTATCTCCCCCTTTTTTTTTTTTTCTTTTTCTTTCCCCTAGCACACTTCTTTTGTTGTGGAAAACATTTAATCTTGTCATTAATTTTTATACTACTATTATTTCAAAATAAATACATGTTTATTAATAGACATATTATTTTATTAATTAATGTTTTTGAAATACAAACATCCATGTTTATCAATACATAACATATATATTTGAGTGTATATATACACACACTCACCCCAAGATTAATAGTATCCTTAGTGTTACAACAAAGATTAAAGTGAGGAACAATTGTGGTGCCCAAAAGAAAGTAACTAATCTACTGTAAACCACCATGCACACTCACTTATTTTATTTATGGGGTTTCTAAGCACTTTTAATCTAATTATTTAATTATTTAATTTATTTAACCAAGTGATTATAACTAAGATTTTAATTATAGTTTAATCCCTCCCAGTTTCTATTACTTTTTGGGATCTCCTCATGCTCTCTTGATGGTCCCCCATAGAACATGTGGTTAGGGCATGCAACTCCCTCTCTGTTTTACAAAAACTAAAATGTATAAAACAACTCACAAGGTTACTATTAATTATTAATTATTAAGTTATATAAACTCACTGTTTTTCATACAATGAATACTTCGCATTAATTATTAGGTCGGCCTTAAATTTGAGACGCGTCCTTAGCATCCGGTTAAGAATTATAGATATATCAATCATTCAATCGTATTTTGAATTTAGTGTCTTTTTTGTATGAATATTTAAGATGACATTTCATCTTTATACTATTATTACCATATAACATTAACATTATCTTTCTTTTTTGAAATGAAGTAAATTTGTTAGATCGTTTAATTTAACTAACAAGATTAGTCTCATGGTTAATTTAAACTTATGTTTTAAGTAGGAATTCATTCCCAGAAAGGTCGTTCGTCTAGCGGTATCAAGGTGCCATTTACAAATATGAGGTTATCAGTTCAAGTTACATGATTGACACACATGTAAATATTCATGGACATATGTACCTATTCGTGATAATTGGGTGTGTTTGAGTCTTTGCCCTTCAGAAAATTTATAAGATAATTAACAGGGCCGTCTCTGAGTTTCGAGAGGCTCTGGGCGAAAACTAATAAATTGTCGATACGGGCCTATATCTAACTATAAAGTACTTTTTCATTCTTTTTTGTTGCTGGTCAATCAACTTTGAAATATCCCGAACTTATATTTTTTACATGCTTTTGCGATTAACAATCAAATTATAAGTGTATATATATATACACGTGTAGACACATATGCACAACATATACATATTGAGGCCCTATAATTTGGAGGTCCTGGGTGGTCGACCATCTCGCTCACCCTCGAAGACGGCCATAATAATCAATAATAATGCGAATTCGTTACACCTTTGATGGTGTTTATAATGTGTTTTTAGGGAAAAAAAAATAATTAGAAAAAATCTACTAAGAGGGATGCATTATATTCATTAATTTTTTAGTTTAAGAATTTATTTGATATCTAAAAGAATAAAACTAAAAGTAGAGAAAATTTTCTGGGGGTCGTTTTTAGCTTTTGTTATTAAAGGAATCAAAGCATGCCATGGTGCATGTGATCACATCTATAATTACCTTGTAATCCCATTTTTTTAATTCACTTATTACTTATTACTCTTGTAATCCCAATTTTTTAATTCACTTATTACTTATTACCCTCCCTTTTAAGGTTTTATTTTATTTAATCAGAAAAAGGTGTTTTACATGCCTCTATATACCATTCTTATTAGAACTCCTTATTTGGCTTCAAGTTTTATACATTTTTATTTTGATAAATAGTAGTTGACATTTGCAAAATACATAACACACACTTTCACTAGATAGAGGGATTAATGTTTTGCAACAACAATGCTTTATAACACTTTATTTTTAATTAAGGTGTGAAATTAAATAGGTAGCTGCGTTTTGAGGGGAACGAGGGTGAATAATCTCAGTCGATGATTTCTGTGATTAACGACTCAAGTACGTAACACTGTATTTTACGTAAAATACATTGTTGTTAATATGCAGCGAATCTGACCTGTTAATCACATAAATCAACGCATAAGATCGTCTGCCCCTCATTCTCCTCAAAATGCAACCGCTCTTCGGAACCCCAATCATTAATCATATACCATCATTTTTTTGTCTTTACCATTGATTAACTAATACAACTAACTAAATACTAGTTCTATTAACCGTACCTTCTTTGAGTATGAATACGTTTAAGTTAAATAATTATTTGCTAATTAAACTAGCATGCATGACTCGTAGTTGTCAGATTATTATAAACACATTACGATCGCATGAACGAACGTACAGCTACAATATTTATAACGCGGTTCCGTTGATTTGAAACAATCGAGACCTTAATCTCTTATGATCATCATCTTAGTGAATACTTTATTTGAATATAAAAAAAAAAATATTTATTTTATTTATCAAGCAAAGTTGTGCTTTTTGTGGTAGCACGCTTTTTCCTTAATATAAAGCGTTGTCCCTCCGCATAGTGGTAAATGACAAAATTAACATTCCAATTTCAATACTCCATTCAGAAACATCTTCATCGATTTATTAAAATATTATTACTATTATTAATTTATACAGAATCTCATCGTACGCCTACATCTGAGTTGGCTTCTAATTAAAAAACAGGGACAGATTGCATAGAATGATATCACACTGCACCTTCATTAAACATAAGTTTATATATTTTGTATAATGAGATTTCAAAAATGACATGTTAGAGATATATCGAATGAATACAAAGAAAGAAACGGATACGAATACGAAGCGGAAGCTTTCAAATTCAAATTGTAAATCAAATTCAAATAAACTAACGAATCGAACATATCAATTTCGAAAGGTACCAAACAAACCAACACATTCAAATTCAAAGGAACAAAATTTCTAAACTAATGATCTCTATTTATAGAGAAAACTAATTAAACCTAATTCTAAACAAACTTCAAATACTAATCCTAATAGAAATCAAATACCAATTTCACCAAACAAACCCTTAAAGTTTAAATCATATTCCAACATGACAAATTTTCATTATTGTATTTCTTCTAATCTAAATTACAAACGAGTTACTACCGAGTATTGAGTGCAAAACCAATCTCACATTTGATAACAACAGGAGATGCTACCGCTATTAATAACTGATTTCAAAGTGTAACCCTGTTTGAGGCTATATTTTCTTGAATTTTAAATATACATAAACTGTCCCTACCATTGTCTTAAAAATTAAACTCAATAATGTCTAAAGCCTAGATTACTCTTACAACACTAATTATAGCAGTCCATTAATACTAATAGTTTGACATTTCCGTAACCCCGTCGCAATACTAATAGTTTGACCATTAACTAAAACTACTTGAAGATTTTAAAACGTAAATCTAAAATCTATATTACCTAATCTTTATCTTCAATCACTATATAAATATTTTTTAATATAATCTCTAAAATTTCACTTGAATGTTACCTTTTTTTATCAACCGCTAGAAAGTGAAAGACTAATGAAATATCTTAAATAACAATAATTACTAGCTTCTTTGTGCGGGTATGTTGCTAGTAGTCATAATGCGGGAATGCTTAAATTAAGTGAACGAATAACACAAAACAGGGGATTCTTTAATCAAGTGAACAAATAACACAAAACATATACTCCCTCCGTCTCAATTTTATTGTCCCCAGACAAAAAATACGCAGTTTAAGAAAATATCACCTCATCTCTTACTTTTTGATAAGAAGACAGTTTTACCCTTTACTTTTTACCTACATTTTTGTCTTACATATATAAATTAGGGGCATAAATGAACTTTATCTCATTATTCTTATCTATTTATAAAAGTGGACAATAAAATTGGGACATCCCAAAAAGGAATACTGGACAATAGAATCGGGACGGAGGGAGTATATCAGAACAAATGATTATATTGCATTATTAGAATGAGAAAGGAATGATAATTGCATACTAAAGATTATAAATCCCATGTTTCATCATTTTTACTAAGGACACCTTTTTCTTCTAATCTGAATTTCTCTTGTCCATATCCCCTAGTAATGCTCTTCAAATTAAGATCCATGGTTGATTGCAAACTTTTATATTCCTTTTATTTTTATCATAATTTTTTATTTTATTTGATAGGTGTATATATTAACGGGAATCTTGTAATTTAAATTAATATATAGGTTAAATGTGTCCTATGGATATATAAAAAGCATAAGAGTTGAGGTGGCTGGTTGTCATGGCCTTTGGCCTTGATTCATGGAAGTTTGTCTAGGGAGGATTAGACCAAAGAGGGATTTGTTAGTTGAAGACTCTTCTATTTATGATTGGTAACTAGCTTCATGATGTGCCCATTATGCCCACTTGTTTTCATTCCTAAAGTATTTTTAAATTTTAGATTAATTAACTTGTTTTATTGATGTATAAATTTTATTAATAAGTCAGTTTTGAATTATAAATAGTTTGCAGATCACCTAATACATTATTAGAACATTCACTGTGGGGAGTAGTCGACCTCGACATTGGTCGACCTCTCACAATGAATCAAAAGTGGTCAGCGTTGTCTTGGAGGAAAAGTGGTCTCAAGAAGATCGATCGGTGTTTTTTTTATTTTTCAATGTGTTACAATGCTTTCTGTATAACCCCTACAACATGTAAAATAATCCGGTGGGGAAAGTTAAAAGTGGTGAAAGTGATTGCGAAACTAAAGTGGTAAAAAAAAACAATTGATGATGTGCTAAACAGGGTCGTTTCTGAGTTTTCAGAGGTCATGAGCAAAATAATGTTAGTCGCTAATTGAGACTCTATGCAAAAGAACGTTAATCGCCAAAATAAGGTCGTATAATAAAAAGCTAAATATATAGTTTACCGAATGTTGTATAAAAATTACCTCAATTTTTTTATGACCCAATTATCTTATACATAAGAATGTTCGTTATTTTCTTTTCTTATTAATTGTTTAACAATCAAACTATTTATCAAATAATATACATACTATATAAAGATACATACATATTTTTGAGGGCCTTAAAAATTGGAGGCCCTAAACGGTCGACCACCCCATCCACTCTCGAATATTGCCGTGGTGCTAAAGTGCATATGTTTAATTAAGAGTGATTCTTTTTCACGACAATGGAATAATGGATACGTACTCTCACTAAAACTTGGGACAAAAAGTTAATCCTTTTGGCTCGCATATATAGTCTTATCACAACACACTTGTTCTGCTCGAGGAAGTAATTATCCATCGTGACTATCTTTGTAATTGTTCAAAAGTAGATAAAAAAGTTACGTACTATTAGTTAGGCCATAATAATAGCTATGGAGGTAGATTATAGATTTGTTTCACTTTTATATAGATTTAAGATTAAGAATATCTGTAACTAATACATGTACAGTTATACTTACTATATATGTATTAAATCAAATTTTGCTTACGTTCTACCAGGATTAAATTATTCCTAGATGACGTAATTACTATCGACCATTCTACTATATTCTTTCTAACTTGTTAGCGAGATAGGACATGGTATAATCGAATGACACGTAAGAAACATGCATTTTGATGCACATCGATCATCGATGAACTACATGATGCAGGAAGCAAACTACTACCAACTATCTAATATCTATACTTATTATCCTTCTTTATCTTCTTCTATCTTAACAATTGTGGATTTGTGTGCAAAAATAAGTGTGATCCGCCACAGTAAAACTCAACGTTGGTCTTATTAATATCGTAGATAAATTTTAAGAGGAGTCGTTCAGTGTAGAAATTAGGCCTACAAATTAACTTCTACTCCGTAACATATTAGATTGACAAAATGGAGTAACTTTCACCCTCTACCCAACGTTGATGGATCTACTTTGTTCGTTCCACATCGAAAACTATATCAGTGGGAAGTGTTCCACCTGACGTGAACGAAAATTAATCCGACGCTATAAAAAAACTCATACCATAACGTATGCTCCAGCAAAGAAATAAAAATGACAAATTTTGGCCATTACTATTCATGAAGAGAAATCAATGAATGTCATCCACAAAACAAGGAGTGAAAAATGAAGGAAAAGGGACCCATTTCTGTTGACAAAATTCCCATTTTTGGATGCTCAAATTCACATAAGTTTCATGTGGTAAACCTAAATTTTAGTACATTTTGCCAATCGTTTTAGATAGTATTGTTCATTTAATTTTGCGCCACTAATTTACATGATTTATGCAAATCACCACCTATATAAGTAAAAATTATTAGACTTTTTTTTTTTTTAAATGCAAATCACCCCATATAATTCTATGTCAAAGTTAGCTTCTTCTTCTTTTCCCTTTCGAAGACCATAGTATCGACGCGTTGGTTAGTTATCGGATATGATAGTGTTAATAACGTACTCCGTTGAAACATGCATGCACTTATATCATACAAAATCATCACCGACTGAATGACTAAGAATGTGGAAGTGTCCATCACGATAACTGTTTAGTTTAGATGACGCTATTAGGATTTAAGAGTGACAAATGATCGAAGAATTCAATGTTTTGCCAGCTTGCTTGAAATAAAAAGGGTGGACCTACGTAATAATATGCATGAATAATCCAAATTAAATTTCTTTGTTCCAATGTTATTGTTATGCATATATGCATATATATAACATATAACATTATTAAAAAAACATGACGTTGAGTCATTCCTACGTGGAATTTGATCAATTATATGGGTCTATTAATGAGTTATCATGGGCTTCATAATCATCATTAATTTTGATAATTGTAATATTTGTCTCTACATATAATTTAATTAACACAAGTGACACCTAACTGTTAATTGGGCCTACGTAGAATGTTCAAACTTGAGGTACAATATCACGTTGAGCCATATCTTAAATTGTAGATGAGAGGAAATTATATCAGTTGATACCGTCACGATCATGTCGTCGTGAATGCTACTTCCGCTATCGCTGATTGGTTTTAGAGTATAATTGTAATTGGGCTTATGCTTTGGACATTACAGTGGGCTAAGTAATAACATTGCTAACACCCATTAGCACTTGTAGCTCATAACTCATAAGACCTCTTTGCAACTAGAGATGCACATCGAAACCGGGTTCGACAACCCGACCCGATTTGAAACCGGTTTGAAACCGGTCAAAACCGGGTTTGACCAAAACCGGTTCGGTTTGGGTTCAAACCGCCGGTTTGAAACCGGTTTGGGGTTATATCCGTTGAAACCGGGTTGGAACCGGTTTTACCCGACCCGATTTGAAAAACCGGTTTTCAAACCGGTTTGAAACCGGTTTTTATTTTTTGAACTTTAATATATCCGTTGGTACTCCATATAGCCGTTTTTTTTGCCATTTAATTACGTTTTTGCCATTATGATTCAAGTATATATATATCATATCATTTAGGAACCAAAACACACATTTACACACTCATATTTATATACAAATACTCAAAAACGCATATATATTTTCGTTTCGAAAATGGCAACTCAATCTTCTTCGGCTTCCCATGGTGTTGGTTCTTCAAATGCACCAACGATTGTGAAACAATTGCCCAACAAAAGAAATCCGGAGATTTGGAGTGCTTACGACAAAGTGTTGTTGTCGGATGGTTCGATTAAAGCGCATTGTAAACGTTGTAAGTTGTTCTTCAAACCCGACTCCAACACCACCTTGAAAAATCATACCGAGAAGCATTGTGCGGGACTCAAAGGTAATCCGGAAGAAAGTGGGCAATCATCGATGGCACGAGATGGTTCTATATTTACATACGATGTGGAACGGTGTCGACAAGCTTTTGCGGGTTATGTAATTCAAGAAGCTTTGCCTTTCAACCACTTCGACAACCCTCGGCTTACTAGGGTGATTCAAACCACTCTTCAACCGCGATATAACAATGTAAGTCGTACTACTCTTAAACGCGATGCCCTTAAATTGTGGAAAGATGCTAAAAAACAACTAAAAATCGGTTTTGAAAATTTAAATACATGTGTATCATTAACAACCGATGTTTGGTCGGCTCCTCATGGTTTGCCCGGTTCGTACCTTTGTGTAACCGCACATTGGGTTGATCCCGCAACTTGGCAAATGATGAAACGTACCATTGCTTTTGAAGACTTTGAGTATCCTCACACGGGTCAAAACTTATTTTACATGTTACGAAGTGTGATTAAAATGTTTAAATTGGAAGAAAAGGTTTTTTCAATATCTTTTGACAACGCTAGTAATAATACACTTGCCGTTTCAAAATTAATACTAAAATACGCACCACCATTGAAGGGCATTTTTTATCATAGTCGATGTGTTGCACACATCATTAACTTGGTTGTACAAGCCGGACTAGCGGTTGAAGATGTAGACGAAGTAAAAACGAGGTTTAAATCTATGTTGCAAGACGTTTTTCAAAAGGGTAAAGCTAGATACAAATCTTATATGAAATTGTGCAAGGATACGAATTCTATTTTTTTAACCCCTAATTGGGACATGCCCGTTAGATGGAATTCGACCTACCATATGTTTGTATGTGGTTTACGCCAACGCGATACTTTACAAGTTTTCCATGATCATCTTGTTACAAAAGGTCTTGTAACACCATTTCCAATCATATATTGGGAGTATATTAAAAAGATGGTCGAATTGCTCAAACTTTTCAAAACCGCGACTACTTTATTATCGGGTGTTTATTATCCAACTAGCCATTTGGTGCTTAATCAAATTTGGTTAATGACTACAAAATTAAACGACTACTTGTATGAAGGTCCTATATTTGAAGAAATGGTGGCTCCCATGAAAGAAAAACTAAAAAAATATTTTCAAGAAATGCCACCGGTAATTACTTGTTCCGCCGCAATGAACCCTTGTTTAAACGTTACCGGGGTGGAAATGCTTATCGATAACATTTGTCACAATTTGGATTTGAATGAGGCCGACCCATTGTTTTCACATAATGCAAAAACGGATTTTAACAAATATTTGGGAGATTTATTTGGCGTATATTTTCAAAAATATAGTTCAACCACACATGTGTCCGGTAGTACGGCTAACCCAATGTTTTCTTCATCTTCTTCTAGCAATCCAATGCTAAACTTTTATAATAGTTTAAGACAAGAAAACAATAAACGGGCAAGAGGTGATGGTAACCAAAATACCACTAACGAATATGGGAGATATACGACCACGGATTTTTTGGCCACTATTCTACCCAATGAGTTCGAACAATTTGATATTTTGGCTTGGTGGAAAGAGAGGGAATCTCAATTTCCCATTCTAGCCATCATGGCCCGAGATTTACTAACCGTCCAAGCTTCTACGGTAGCTTCGGAATCCGCTTTTTCTCTTAGTGGCAGGGTATTATCTATACGAAGAACAAGACTCACACCGGCCTCCTTAGAGATGTGCATTTGCTTGAAGGATCACTTGGACGCCGCGGAACGCATACAAAATGTATCAAGTCTTGAAGGTGAAATGGAATACGAAGAAGACATACACAATATCGAGGTGGAAGAAGGTGTAACAATATCACTTTCCGACGAAGAAATTGCTCTTGATCAAGCTTCGCGCGAGGCTACCTCCGAAGAAGATTTCGACTTTTGAAGATTAATACAAGTTGAAGATTACTACTCGATTACATTTTCGGGTGATGGCCATGCCGAAGCTCGAAATGTATTCGTTGGTATATTTTATATTTTTAGTTGTAATTGTATTATGAAGACTTAGAAGACTTTTGTTTAAGTTATTGTTCAATTACGTTTGTATTACTAATGTTCTACCAATTCAATAAAAAAAAATTTGCTCCAAACATTGTTTATCCTTAAAAAGCCTAACGCTAAAACGTGTTTGATAAATGCAAGGAAGTTTTTACTAAACACACGGAAATGTACAACTCTTTATGCATACAGTATCACTTTTTATGCACATGTTTCCTTGCATTTAGTAAAACATTCCTTGAAAGTATCAACTCACTTTGAATTATATAGAATTTTCGGATTCAATAATATTTTTAAGGAGATTTAGAAGCCTTTTGGTTATGTTATTGATCAATTATGTTTCCATTACTAATGTTCTATAAAGTTAATGAAAAAAATTTGGCCCAAACGTTGCTTTTCATTAAAACGCTTAACGCCCTAACGTTTATGAATTATATAGAATTTTCGGATTCAATAATATTTTTAAGGAGATTTAGAAGCCTTTTGGTTATGTTATTGATCAATTATGTTTCCATTACTAATGTTCTACAAAGTTAATGAAAAAAATTTGGCCCAAACGTTGTTTTTCATTAAAACGCTTAACGCCCTAACGTTTATGAATTATATAGAATTTTCGGATTCAATAATATTTTTAAAGAGATTTAGAAGCCTTTTGGTTATGTTATTGATCAATTATGTTTCCATTACTAATGTTCTATAAAGTTAATGAAAAAAATTTGGCCCAAACGTTGCTTTTCCTTAAAACGAAGACGTGCGAGCGAAAATACGATTTTTATAAAAAAAAACCGGTTTGAAACCGGTTTTGAACCCGAACCGGTTTGGACCCTACCCAAACCGGTTTGGGTCGGGTTGGGGTTTTGGGGTGCCCAAATCGGGTTGAACCCGAACCGGTTTTGGGCCAAACCGGTTTTGACCAAGTTTGACCTAAACCGGTTTCGGGTCGGGTCGGGTCGGGTTTGATCAAAACCGGTTTTTGCGCAGCATTATTTGCAACACCCCCTATGATCCTTTAAAATGTTTTTGAATCTTCAATATGTCTCAAAAAAATAAAAACTCATCCTAAAATCTTTTCATTTACATGCATTAAAAAGTAAAGTTTTGAGGAATTAGTGATATTTTTATAAATTTCTAGCTAATATTCAATTATTTTTAAGAAAATCAGTATGAGTTGTCTTTAAATAAAAGGACATGGAATTGCAATCCCATGCTGCCACTTTTAATGTATTTTCATCATCGTGTTCTGATGTCCGTTTGCTATATATAGCATCGAGCATTAATTGAATAGAGACTATTTTCATTTTAGGTCCTTGTTCTTTCAATAGTTCTCATTTCAACTCCATATACTTTTATGATATGGACTTATTATAGATTTATAACTTGTGATATTATATTTAGTTGAACAAATTTGGAAGATAGGTCACTGGACACTTTCTATTTATTAGTCATATGATACTCATCTTTCATTTGTTTAAAGACTCTTAAGTTTCATAGATTGACACCTCACATGAAAGGTTCATTATCGATCTTCAACCTCTAATCGATTCTTAAAAAGATCAAGACGGATGGAATGGTTGTCGTGTATCGCATTCATTATTATACAAGTCAGTTGTGGAGGACCACCTAAACAATAGACCAAGAAGATATATAATCAATGTTGTGTGACATTATGAAGTTGTAAAGCTAGTCTGTCTAAATAATAATAACTTTCATGTCTACGCGAATACTTGTTTCAACACGTTATATTCGTCCCATACAAGATGATATATGATACAATCGATTCAAAAATCTATATCTCTATCATTCCTACAAACTTTTAGAAAGTATGAACCATGCAAATATAATGATAAGTATAAAATCTTTATGGCCAAAACATCTTAATATACATTATGAAGATACTTGCAAGTTTTGGATGGTCAATCAATATAATCATACGAGTGACGAGTCTTTTAATTAACACACTTGATATCAAGTTATGATCATATAGTACATAGTTTTTACTTTTGAATCGTCAATTTCCCCTGGAGTAAGCAATAGTTACGACCCCGACAACGTAATTACTTACTACTTATGCATCAATACAGTGGGTGGTCCTAAGGTGGTGACGTTCTCTTATAGAATATGACATTCGTCATGAAATGGACGTATAACGATTCCTTGTGATTAAAACTATGTGTCTTCTTTATTTTTTCATCTGATTTTTGATATATATATATATATATATATGAAATTTTACCCAAATAAGACATGTGAACAATGGGTTGTGGCATGAAGAGGGCACATGATATTGTCACTGAAGATGCATATATGTGTATTTATTACATCTTTTTAACCATGACAACACAGCAAGAAAATGATGGCCCAAAACTTGAAAGGTATGTTTTGTAAGGATTGTTTTGGGTCTCAAACAATTGCTTTTTCAGAGCATGTCACATGTTGGCTATTAATCATAAGTTTGGGGTCCATCTTATTTATTAAGCTATGATGTCTAATGCAATGTTGAATACTCCCTCAGTTTTACTTAAATATGTCTTCCCACATATTTATTTAAGATAGGTTAAAATATCAGTTTTGCCCCTATATTTAAAGTAGCCATTACAAGAAAAAAGCAAAAGACACGGAACCCTTTAGAGACGACCCCTGGTCGTCGCTTAAGCCCACTAATAAGTAATAACAAAATTATTTGCTTTTTAACCAAGACCGATTCAACTTTTTGACTGAACTCTTTATCGATGACGTGGTCGTCGCTAAAACTATTTTAATTTAGTTTTCATTTTTTAATTTTTGGCTCCAAAATGTTTCGTTTTTGGTTCCAAAATGTCTCGATTCTAGTACCTAGGTTTAACTGAAATATATTTTAAAATAACCGATTGAAGTAATAATCGGGAGTAAAATGAAAGTTTTAATGATTTCTAATAGTTATTTTTTTACAAATAGATTATTTATTTGAGAACAAACAAAAATAGTAATATGAACGATCGAATGGGACGAACACAATATAATAGTGAAGTTGTTATTTCATCATTGAATTCCTAAAGTCTTAGATAATATGTAGTAATATTGCATGATTAATACTGCTATCAACAAAATATTATTGTCACATTAAATATGTAGAATTTCTTCAATAAGTTTACATGGGGCCGGATTTTTGCATATAGATTCATGTTCCTATAAATGCATGTAATGTCACATGTAATAATATGATGTAAAATATTTTGATGCTAGTGAATAGTGATCAATGTCGAATGGAGTAATTGAGTAAACCAAGACAACAAACGTCGTATAAATTTTTTCATGTGACGAGGGTGGGTCTAATCGGTTCCTGAGATAGAGGTGTTTGAAAAGTATTCAACGTTCAATACATATTTGTTACAATGATAAATTAACCTAATTTATTTTAAAAATAAGCCTCTTTATTGTTGAAATAGTTGGTTGGGCACCATTCGAATGAACTAGTTGATGAACATGATAAATTAGAGCACAAATAGTGATGACACTGTTTTTACAGTATTTTTGAAGAACATTGTACGCTTAAAGAGTGAAGGAATTGAGTTAAGAGTGTATTTCAAAATTTATTTTAAATTTTTTAAATAATGGTGCGTGGTCAAAAAACGAAAATTAACGGCGTTCGGCGTTAGACACTGTCCAGAACGCCATCACATGGTAGGAGAAGGCTATCGGACATTGTTCGCAATCGGAAACGACGGCAAAAAACCCCCGATCTGTATGCTCTTATAACCTACGTGATGGGAATGAGTGACGTGGATCGAAAGAAGTTGCCAGTATTTAATGGTTGTTCATGTCTAGTAGCTCATAGTTCTCTTTTAAGTTCTTTGGCGACCCAAACTTTCGATTTGTTCAATGTTGTTTCTCTAAAAACTTCCATTTTTCTTAATTTACTAAATATGATCTAAAATTGGAGCCAAGTTGGTTAATTTAGTATGGACTCAAATTCAATAAAAGTAAGAATTAAAAACGAATTCGATTAGGGGTGTATAGGGCTATAACCAAGTCATTTAGGGTAAGCTCGAGCTCGATGAGCTTTTTTTGGTGCAGACACGAGCTCAGCTCGAAAAGCTCGAAATTTTATGTAAATTTTTTTATAATATTCAAACGTAGTTTATATTTATTTAGAAAAAAAATCAATAATAAAATCATTTCAAATATATATAAAATTCAAATAAATCGTGAAAACAAGACAAAACTTTGTTAAATGGTTCAAAAATTTTAAAATATGATAATAATACCATTTAGATAAAAAAAAATTACACACACACGTATATGCATAATTGTATATACACATATAGATATTAATTAAGGCTCGAAAATCTCGATAACAGTTTAAGTCGAGTTCTTAAAAGCTCGACCTCGGCTCGATACATATTCCGAGCTTGATTTTTAAGCTCGAGCTCGGGATCGAACTTGATAAAAGCTCGAATCGATCAAGCTGAAGCTCGAGCCGAGCTCGAGTTGCTCGATAAAATTCGACTCATTTGCAGCCCTAGAGGTGTATTTGGCACAAGGATTCTAAACGATTATAGTATATTGAGCTTCTAATTTCTAACAATTTCAATTTTGCATCCTTGTTTGGCAACAAATATATAGAAAATATTATTGATACCCGAGAATCCTTTAGAATATTTTTTAGATAAGTTTTTATTAAGTAGCAATCCTCAACTCTAACTCTGCCACAATCTCTAACTCCAACTTCATCCGCAACCTTCCTATATAGCTAGTTATTACCAAGCACACTCTAAGTATCCTAATCAAATCCCCGAGAAAATTCTCTAAGCGAACAACTCGACTCGAAAAAACTCGAAACAAATCAAAACCCTACTCAATTAAAAAAACTTTCGGATATTAAATTTGAGCATCATATATGTTTTAGGGAAGCATGGTCACATGGGAGCTTCCAATCATGAATGATACGAATAAGACAACGAGAGAGGATTTGGTGGAACCACATAAATGTTACCACCTATTTTAATTTTTAAGACCCCTTTTTCTTGCATGATGGTTTTTTGTTACTCCGTGTTATTTTATTATTTTCATTTCTCTCTTATTATATAACTAGTTTTTAAACCCGTACATACGATTTATTTGAGATGAAAATAATATATCATACGATCAAACATATTTCATTTTGAGTGCAATTAAAAGTGAGTTTACGAGAGATTAAGTTATATCACACTCCGATTAACATGCAAACCCAATTCGAGATTAGACTCAATCGATGGTGGATTGGTGGATATAGACTTAATCTTGATGGAGAATTTTATGAGGTGCTTGAGAATAAATGAGGATGAACACTAGTTTATATAATGAAACCATACCTTCTAAAAGGTTATAGAATAATATGAGGATGCAAATTAGGACGCAAATGGTGATATGACAACACTAGGAAAACTAATAATATGTGATATGATACCTCAAATTTTTTGTTTTATCCTAATAGAGAGAGGATAATAGTGAATAATACGATTTAATTGATAGCATATAAAATATCTAGAAAATTAACTAGTATGACAAAACGTTATAATTTTTTGATAAGATGGAACAAAGTCTGGATCCTGAAATATTTTGTAGATAGACGAATACTTGAAATAATTATTATTATTATCATGTGATATGTTTTAATGATTTGAATTGACTTGTGATTACTTTTATAAATAATATAGTTTAATGAAACAAAAATAATATAATAATGATAATAATAATGCTGATAACAAAAATAATATAACAATAAATTTTATTTTATAATAATTTATAGTATATAGTAATAATAATAATTATAACTTACTCTGATAAATTGTTATATTGTGTTAGTTCATTGCATTTTAAGCATATAAATCGTTATAAAACGTCCAAATGCAGATCAAAAGTATAGTCCTAGATCAAAGGGCCTTTGACCAAGCGGTATGAGAAGAATCCGTCAACTAAGAGGATGTCAGTTCAAATTTCACTTAAGATAGTTAGTTTATATATTTATGGTTGTACATAATATGTGAGTTAGGCATAAAATTGTTGTAAAAAAGGATAATCATTGTCAGTTCTTGTATCAAATTGGGTCCTAAAATATCAAGTCAAGGTACGATTATACATCCAAAGTATTTTACTATTACCCATTTCACGATAATGTCATTTTATAATGTTAAGACAAACCTATTTGTAGCGAAAAAATTACTAACATTAAAGTGTTGATTTTACGCATTGCTAAGTGTTAACCGTATTATTAGCTTAAAATTTGACCAAATGGGTCATTGGTCTAGCGGTATTGAGGTAACCTATCAATGTAGAGGTTGTGGGTTCAAGTCTTGAAGTGGAACTATTTGTAATTTTTCGTGGAGGAATGTATATATGTGAGTGACTAAGTGGTTTGGGTGTGTGAATGTTGTCTTTCTATAAAATAAAAATTAGCTTAAAATATCATCAAACAAGAAACTTTGTATTAGCTATCATCCCATTAAGTGATGATGATAATAGGGGTGTTCACAATTTGGATATAACCGGATTATCCAAATGGTCTAATTGGATTGGACAATTTGGTTTTTTGAATCGGATCGGGCAAAAACCAAATTAGTAGTAATTTGGTTTTTGGATTGGTTTTGTTTACCATTATTAGAACCGGATTATCCAAATAAACCAAATAGTAATAATTGTATATGTAATGTTCATATGTAATACTCTTGGTTATCTATCAAAGTGAATTTAAAATATATGTTTGGTTGTTTTTTATACATGAAACCTTATTACGGAGTATATTATTGGTATCGATAATATATATATCATTGAATATAACATAAAATCTTAAGTTTGGATATAAAACAGTAACTCCAATTTTATATAAACCCTCAACGCAATATGACAATAGGTAACCGTTGATATCCATGACATTACCTTTTCATGAGTCAAAACGATACACTCATGCAGTCCACGAAAAAACCAAACGGTTCCATCCAAACGAACACCCCCAGATGATAATGAGTTGCATCGTCTATCAAACCATAGGATATGAAAGCCCAACAAAAAATTAACTCTTGGGTCGATATCCTATTGGGCCGATCCAAGGGATTCTTAATTCATATCTACAACAATTGTATCACTTAATCAGTTTTTATATATATCCATGAGTCCATGACAATTTTTGATAAGAGGTCAATCACAGTTACCATTACTAATTAAAAAAGGTTATTGGAGGGAACCTTTAACCCCGGATCCGTAGATCCACGGAGCCCCACCCGCAAGAGGCAACCCGTCCGGCTAAACACCTGGCCCCAGTGACCCCACACACGGAGCATAGGATTTTTTGTACTCCCAGAGGCTTGAACCCGGGTGGGGCGTGGGGATTTGCGACGGCGGTACCACTGAGGCAAAGCCCCATTGGTACCATTACTAATTAATTTAGCAAATTGTAACTAAATTTCAGTAACTTTATTCACAAATGTCTTTCATGAGTCTAAAATTAAGATAAAAACAAAAACAAAGTTACACATGGCAGGTTGAATTGATCGTGCCGTGTAAAAGATTAAAACCGTCCATCGATCTTTTAATTAAAATGATTTAGAAGCTTATATGCAGTATAAATAGGAGGGAAAATTACATGCAAGAACTTTTATACGGCTTTCACAGATCACAACTACATCAAAATTCACATAAAAGTATCACTATGTCATGTAGATACAAAGAGAGTGAAAGACTTGCAACATGTACATATGCAATTTATTAGCCATGTAAGCATTTTATTTTGGGTTTATTGTTTCGTTATGCGGTAAACTTTAGACTTGTTACTATCGTATGCGCTCAACTATTAAACCATCTATTGTATGATATAAACTTTCAAAAACCTCTTATTGTATGCTTTTAACTTCTATTGCATGTATAAAACTTGCAGAAAATGAGTCAATTTATGTAGCCAAAAACACTAAAAAAAACATACAATAGAGGTTTTAGAAAGTTAACGTTATACAATAGACGGTTCAAAAGTTGAGAGCATAAAATAGGAATAAGTCTAAAGTTAAGCGCATAATGAAACAATAAACCCTTTTATTTTTGCTACTCATCCATTTCAAAATAGGGCTCAAACGGCCCAAAAAATAGTTATAGGTGATCTATACCAAGTTACCAACTATGGACTTATTCTTTTATCTTTGTTTAATTTATTGACTCAAATTAACCGGCCATTCAAGTTAAATAACTTTGTTTTAAAGAAATAAAAAAGTAATGTGAACGATACCATTTGTAAACGTATAAGCAGGTGTTTGGTAATTAATTAAGTCTCTATTAAATGAGGTTTTTTATTTACTTTTGTGTGACCAATTGAGCATATGAATCTCCCTGTTGGTTTTTTTAGTTGTGCCAACGTCAAATGCATCTATCTATATTTATATAGAGTAAATTCCAAAAATCATACCTGTGGTTTATATACATTTTCACAAATCATACCCGAACTTTTGTTTTCAGGTTTTTGATACAATAAGTTTCAAGTTTGCTCATAGATGGTACCTCCGTCACAATCCGTTAATTTTCACCGTTATGTGTGTAAACCACATGTATCATTTACGAGAAATTTTGAAACTTATGGGTACCATTTACGAGCAAACTTGAAACTTATTGTATTGAAAATATACGGAATTGGTAAAACTTAACGACAAAAATAGACGGAGTTGGAAGGAGGTACCATATACGAGCAAACTGGAAACTTATGGTACTGAAAACCTGGAAAAAAAAAGTTCGGGTATGATATGTGAAAATGTGTGTAAACCACAGGTATGGTTTATGGAATTTTCTCATTTATATATTAGACAAACTAATATGAAACATCAGCAAATTGATGTTGACATGAAATGAGTTATGATATTTTTAATGTTTTTTTTAATATTTTTATAAACACGTATTGAATTTCATTGGATTAATTATTAGTACCTTACTTAACATGCGATGTCATTTCCCCGTCATGTGAATAGTTTCAAATTGTGTGCATATAATATAATATAGAGCAAGAAAATGATATATGTTGTGACGATGATAGATAATAATTGTCAAACAAAAATGAAGAACAATTAAGAACTAAATCAAAATTCTCAAGACGAGACGGTTTCTAATCCAGTCAATATTAAAAGTCTCAAAACGTAATGAATAATAAAACTCAAAAAATGTATTTAAAGGATACAAGTGTGATGCAACCATAAGGAAACATAATCTAAAAGTTGAAAATAAACCCAAAAAACGTAAAATGCGTTTTGGGGCCCTAAACATCCCCTAAAGGTCCAAAACTGGTGGGGCTCATGGCAACGCGATGAGTCTTGATCGTTGGGACATTTTCAAGAGATCGTGCGAATTTCAGCTCAATCTATTTTGGCAAAATATATATGTTTAAAGTTTATTTGCCGCATTGATTTTTCTGTTGACTGCGCTTTTTATAAATTATTGACCATATATGCATGATGGTGTTTACTCCGTACGCATCATGAGTGCAAAGTATACGACATCTTAAATTTGTACATTTACAGTTATGTGAAATTTTGATTCAAATACAGTTGTATGATCTATTATGCGTGAGCAAGTGTTTTAGAAATCATACATATCTTGTTAGTGGCTTATAGGTTATACGACAAGTGAATTTCTGGTAACCTATAACAATGTAGGTTCAAGGTATTAGTAGTTTTATTTTTTATTGGGCAAATAGCTCAAAAGGTAATGTAAAGTTCAAAATTTTTCAATAAAGGGAATATCACTTTCTCCATTGCTCAAAAAGGATCTATGTTTTTAATTCTTGCCCAAAAAGGATTGCTTTTGTCAAAAAATTTAAATTAAGGAGAATATTGCTAGATCAATTTTTTTAATTTACAAAATTAAGGCCAATTAAAGTTGAGACTTGTCATTTATAAATACTTCATACTACAAATTATGGTTTAAAATATTTGGAGTCATGAACACGGTTACTTAAGGCTCCAAAATTGAACTGATAAATTTGTATTTAAAAGATGGCGAATCGTGAGATTGAAGATTGTTTGTGTATTCATGATGCAAGAATGTGAACTTTTTGGATATATAGGAACCCTAGCAAGTCATTTCAAAAGTTAATTTCGTTTAAAAACAACTTTGATCGGGTGATATTCCCCTTAATTTAAGTTTTTTGACGAAATGAATCCTTTTCTGGCAAAAATTAAATATAAGGGTCCTTTTTGGGCAATGGGGAAAGTGATATTCCCCCTATTGAGAAATTTAGGACTATACGTTACCTTTTTGGGCTATTTGCCCTTTTTTATTTTCAAAACAAAAAGAAGTGAATTGCTATTAAAAAAAAATGAAAATAATAATGTCAGTTCTAAGGGCCGTCAATAAGACACTTTTGAAAATATTTATTAAATTTAAAGTTTTCTTTATAAACAAAAATGTCAATTTACACATTACAAATAAAAGGAAGGTTATAGTAAATTTAATGCAAACTTCAAGTGCTTAATTAAAATTTCAATTAAACAAGAAAACCTTTAGCTTAAAATTTCCCGTAAATTACCTGCCCAACAAATCAAAGTTGTCAAGATCGCGATCCTTATCGTACGCTCCTACGATCTTACCAAGGGAAAACGTGCAGGATCGGTCAGGAGGTAGGATCGGAGTAGGATCGTAGGATCAAACGTAAGATCGTAGGATCGTTGAACGATCTGATCCTACAAATGGGCTAATTTTTTTATTTCTTTTTAACTATTGGGCTTGTAAGGGCCGTAAGTAGTTCAAATCCTATCTCAAAACGTACCGTACATTTGTTTCCAAATTCAATTTCCTCATTGATTATCAAATTAACCTAAGAAAAAGTCTAGAACCTCTAAACGACGATTAGTAATTTTCATTTGTAATATGCTCTCAAACTTTGGTGCACTTGTACTATGCCACTATCTTTTGTTTTTGTACGTGTATCGTCCTAGAAATATATGTTTACAAATTGCCTCACTTTTGTAATATAAAAGTTTGAATGTTAGATTAATTTCTCTAATAGTAGTTTTCTACAAGAATTTAGATATCGTTGTATAAAAAATGATAATTTGGTAGGATCTACGATCCCAATGCCGATCCCGATCTTGCAAAGGCAAAAACGATCCTACGTAGGATTCCGATCTTGACAACCTTGTAACAAATTATTATAGTACTGTAGTAATTAATAACTAAGAAAAGAATTCAGTATTAGAATTATTTATTATTAAAACATATATATGTAAAAATTTACTTATAAAACATAAAACGTTTTCTTTCGTAAAACTTAACATAATAAAATAGAAACTTAATATAATGTTTACTCTCATAATCCTTACTTTTTTATGTACTTTTTTTACAACGAATGTACTCAACCTTCTACCTCCAATTAGGGGTATTTTTCCGACGGATTATTCGGATTGCTCGGATTTTGAACAATCATAAGTTAACCTCCTAACCTAATATGAAATGGATTAATCGGATATCGGTTAAATGGATTCGGATGAGTGTTCGGACTAAATGCATTAATCCTAATTAACCCAAGTTGAATGTATGATATCAATTGAGACCAAATTTAACAAACAAAAGGTACATGTTTAAGTTTTTATAGATAAAGTATATATAAGTTCCAACTTTTTTGGGATACAAGGTATAAATATATTAACAAAAAGGAAAATGATAACGACAGCCCTAAACACATATTAATACTTGTATCCATACCATAATAAATTCTTTGACCCCCTGAATTTAATTTGACCCCCATAAATATCAATCAAAGTACAACCAGTTTATACACGTTATTGACAGCACTTAAGGCTATTATTAACAATACCCTAATAAAAATACTCACATCCTTCAAATATAAAGAGTTTCTAATAAATATAAAAATATCTTTCGAAAAAAAAACTCATTACATGAAACGCCCCGAAAACTTGAACCAAAATTTTTTTTTTATTTACATTGAAAACATATTACAATTGGTCCCATTATCCGTATTTACGTAGTTTATATACTATTCTCTGTATTTAATAACTTAAATTGAAATTTCCTGAAAAATGGATGAATCCGCCGGATTCTGGGGAATCCGCCGGATTCCCGGGCTTTTTCAGCACAATACGTGAACAGACCAATAATCTAGCAATCCGGTCCCTTGAATCCGCCAGATTCACGACAATCCGCCGGATTCCCAATGAATCCGCCAGATTCCACGGTCTGAAACAGACCTGCAACCTGTTTTACTTAATACTATTATACAAACTTTGGACGCACATATTTCACAAACGACAAAGAGTTAGACTATAAAATTTTGCAGACACGTTCCTATAACCAAAACGAAGACTTCCCTTTTTACACTTTTCCAAATTTCACAATGATGCGGGATTTTGACGTATGACTCTTTTTGAACCAAAAACGACCATTTTGTGAACATACCAAATCTCAAACCATGAAGGCTGAGACATGGAGCTTTTAACCACACCTCATATACATCAAAACAAAGTTGTACGACACTTCACCACACCCTTTACCCTTCTCTAACCTGGTTTAGACTGTAAATGCATTTAATGACCCATATTGACCCTTTTTAACCCGCTGACCCACAAAGACTATTTTGACCCATTGACTAGCCAATCACAACCCATAATTGACCAATGGAATGTTTGACTACATATCAACACTCCATATACAATAAAAATACAATTTGACTATTTTCAACTATGAACTCATTCCAAACACACTAGTTATATTCAACACTAACTTTAAAATGCAAAACCATAATATACATCATTTACATGAGTTGTTGACTTTCAAAGTCAACCTACTCCAAAAATGCTTAAGTCATGGTTCACCATGACTCACTTTTAAAAACATGTCTTAAAAGACGAATTACACAAGTATATCCAAACGACATAAAGAGAATACTTGTCATACACTAACTTCATGCAATCCACGCTATCCCCTTAATCCGCCTTCCCCTTTCCTTGTCCACTTCCACCTAAAACATTGAAACACTTAAACAATAAGCAATCTTGCTTAGTGAGCATATAAGCAACTTAACCAAATAATACATAACATGGCTACATAAACACTATGCTAGTAAAACTAGCAACTCTATATCATAAACTTCATAAGCTTCATATCACTAACTTATGATTGTACCCACCTCTAGCTCGGAAGCTATCCGGTAACATGTACAATCACAATTCATATCACTATAGTCATATGCAAATAATACAAATAACCTTCACTTGATTGTACCCACCTCTAGCTCGGAAGCTATCCGGTAACATGTACAATCAATTCATGTCATAACACTTCACAAGTAACAATTTCAAACAAATAATCACAATTAACTTCACATGGTCGTATGATCCTCTTACTCGGAAGTAATCCGGAAACACATACAACCATTTACTTGATTAAATCCTTATATAACTCACCTTAGTCTTGAAATGATGATTCACAATACACAACCAAAGGTAACACTTCCAACTTCTTATCACCTATACACATATCACATAACAACATGTTTAAATTCAAGGAATTCATAACTCTAAACCATTAATCATTCTTAAACTGTAACACCCCCAAATTTGATGATTTGCGGAAGCTTGATTTGGGTGTTACTAATCAATAACAAAGCACAAAGATAAATAGCAAACGACTCTATATGCGTCGTTTTTACAAAATATATTGATAACTGAAATGTTTACAACATTTAAAGCTTTACATAGCTCGAGTTAAATAAAATGAGATTTCAGTACATAAGTACTTGTACAAAATATACTAATGCAAGAAAATCTCAATCGTCTGTATGCTGACTCGAGCTAACTCCTGAAGCAGAAACATCCTACTGCTGGGTACCTGCGATATATGCTAAAAGGTCAGCTATAAAGCTGGTGAGCTCACAGGTTTGAAATCAAGTAATATCGTATGAACCGCAAGATTTAAATAATGAATTGCATCCAGCAATTAAATAGTGAATTGCATCCAGCAATTAAATAATGAATTGCATCAAGCAATTAAATGATAATCATCGTGTATACAGCCATGAGCACATAGTTGAGCTTAACTCGAGGGCCGGGTCCCCTATAGAGAATTCCGGGCGAGGTGCCTCCACGAATGCCTAATCAACATTCGTCTTCCCAAATATTAGTACGTCCGTTTACCCGGTTAGTGCTTGCTAACCCGAACGAGGAGGGTCAATCCTATATGGTACCATATACTAATATTCACGCTACAACGTATTAACAACTATGCTGACGGAGGACTTTAAATGATTAGTTTCGAAAAACTCATGTAGTATATGAAAAGTTTGTACTTGCGTTCACATGTTAAAAGTTTGAGCAGTATATCACACCCCTGAGTAAAACAGTAAAAAGAGGGGCTATGAGACTCACCTGAGTCTGAATGCGTTTAAACAAACGTAAGTTGATTAGCCGAAATGAAGTCCAAAGACTTGTAACCTGAGGGTGTCCACGACACGCGATGGTTATAATATGCGAAGGTATCTAATAAGACTACCTTGTAGTTGTTCGTCCAACTATAATGTCCAAATCTCCACTATTTGGTTGATACGTTTAAGTGTTTGAAAAGTGTACGGCCCGTTGGTGACGGATTTGTAATAATAATCTCAATTATTATTATTTTGATTACGTGTCGTTTTACTTGAAAAATGTGTTTTGATTGTGTTTTAGAAGCCGTTACAAAATCTAAGTACGGGGGTCCGGGGGCAGCGCCCCTGGTAGCGGGGTCCAAGGGGCGGCAGCCCCTGGCGGGGTCCAAGGGGCAGAGCCCCTGGCTGGGGTCGAGCTGCCAGGTCAGCTTGGAAATTTTTTATTTCTACTATATTGCTTTGACGAAAAACGCATCTGGATTTGAATTTGGGTAAAATCGAGTGATAAATTTCGAGTCTCGACACTTAGTAAAAATCTGTGTTTTTGAGGTTCTGGTTTGTGCGACGTTGGGTGCGACGTCGCAGGTAAGATTGCGACGTTGAGCATGACGTCGCTAAAGGCGACGTTTCGCAATTTAATGCGACGTAGGGTGCTGCGTCGCTAATGCGACGTAGGTGATTTCTGCGACGTAGGGGCTTGCGTCGCTAAGTGCGACGTGGTGAGGTATTTGCGACGTTAAGGCTGACGTCGCTATATGCGACGTCGCAATTTAATGCGACGTTGTGACTGACGTCGCACTATGCGACGTCACGAGGGGTTTTGCGACGTAGAAGCTGACGTCGCATAAATTCTGGGCCAAATGCGACGTAGCGGTCTGTTGGCCGGAAAATGTGACAACCGTCAATTTAGGACTATAGTTTAGTGCCTAATCAAGTTTTAATACATGTAATTAGTTCTGTGTTAGGCTAATTAATGTATCAATTATTATATATATTGTTGAATATATATCTACAATTATGCGGTTTGTTTAAATCGTACGAGCTTCAAATCGAATAGAATTCGATTACAATAAATACGGACGTTGGTGAACAATTTTATTAAGTAATACAAACATTATTCAATAACTCAATTTTATTAGGAATATTATTTATTGTAATATTTCGTAGTCAATTCGTATTGCACAAATAACATATATATAATTAAAATACAAACGCGCAAACAAATATAACGAATTTCATTTTAAATATCATAAATAGATAATTGGTAAAATTTTACAATAAAACATTTTATTATAATTTATAATTTAAAATGTATCTTTAAATAACTAAAATAAATATTTAACGCTAAATGACGGAGAAAACGAACACCACGCGGAGCACGGGACGGAGACTGCGAGGTGAGGCTTTCACCTACACCCCACCTCTCCTTCATTCTTCTTTCATTTTCATTCTCCAAAAAACACACACACACCAAAAACACTCTCACCAAATTCATACAAAATTTCGGAATCATCAAATCCGACAACAAAACTTACATTTTCGGAACCACCATCAAGTGAAGAATAAGATTAACAAAAGCTCTACCATCATTTTCGGCCTCCATCTTTTTCGATTTGCATTTGTAAGGAAATTTCTAAAAACTTAGATTTATTTAGTTTTATGTAATATTTTGATGTTTTGATGTTTACACAACTTATATATGTCCATTACAAAGATTAGAACACAGTTTTATAGCTTAAAAACGAGTTTAAATTGAGTTTTGGCCGGAAAAATCGCGAACAGCCGGACTTTCTGGGCTGGTGTTCATCCATGCGACATAAGCCTTGTGTCGCATGTTGTGTCGTATTTTGCCCTTTATGTCGCACCTTGTGTCGTATAAATCCTTTAGTGTCGTAACTCATGCGACACAATATTGTGTCGCACTCTATGTCGCAAATTATGTCGTATTTCTATACGACACAACCACTATGTCGCTATTAAATTAGCATTTCGTATTCGATGCGACACAGTCCCTGTGTCGTATCCTTGTGTCGCATGACGTCTGCGACACAACCATTGTGTCGCATGTCAAATCTTTGTGTCGCATGTTGTGTCGCAAAACACAGAAAAACCAGAATTTTGAAGTCAAAGTTACTGTTCAAAAAAGTCAAATTTACTGTAGCAGTACTGTAGCAGTACTGTAGCAAAGTCAACATTTTAGAATTATTATTATTTCAACTAAATCACCAACGGGCCGTACACGTTTTCAAAACATACTTCAGAATCAAGCAAGTCGTTGTAACTTGTATAAATTCACTCAAACAAGTCGTTGTAACTTGTATCAATTAAATCAAACAAGTCGTTGTAACTTGTATCAATTCAATCAACCAAATCGTAGTAATTTGGACATATATATATATAGTTGTATAACAACTACAAAGGTAGTCTTTCGGGATACCGGTACAATTAATAACAATCAAGTGTCGTGAACACATTCAGGTTTCAAGTCTTTGGACATCAATTCACCGCTAATTATTTCGAGTTTATTAAATTAAACACTTCAAGACTCAGGTGAGTTTCATAGCCCCATTTTCACTGCTTTACAACTAGGGGTGTGATATTACTACTCAATTTTGTTTTACAAGTAGAACGCAAGTGCCAAACTTCAAATACTACATGAGTTTCAAGCTAATCAATTTAAAGTCCTCCATAAGCATAGTCTCTAGTATTTTATAGCGTGAATGTTAGTATATGATATCATATGGGATTGACAATCCTCATCCGGGTTAGCACGCACTAACCGGTCAAACGGATGTATTAGCATTTGGGAAGACGAGTGTTGATTAGGCACTCGTAGGAGGCACTCCAAGTTAGGTTTCCTTAATTGGGCCTGACAAATCAAGTTAAGCTCAGACTATGTGCTCATGGACAGTATAACTTTTATTTTGCTTAATTGCATTTTAAATTCAATATAAATCTTGCGGTTCTGACAACTATATATTGACATGCAAACCTGTGAGCTCACCAGCGTTTTCGCTGACCCATTTTAGTATTTATCACAGGTACCCAGCAGTAGTTTGGCTGCACAAGCAGGAATTATTAGCTCGAGTCAGCATACATACAACTAGAGATTGGACTGCATTATTATATTTTGTAAAAGTAATTATGCTATGTAATCTCTCAATTTCAGGAACCGAGCTAATGTAACTATATTTTGATGTAAACATTTACTTTATCTATACAAGTTTAAAACGACGCATATAGTGGTCGTTCATTATATCTTATGTGCTTTGTATATTGATTAGTGACACCCAAATCAAGCTTCCGCAAATCATTAAATTTGGGGGTGTCACAGATTGGTATCAGAGCCTAAGGTTATAGTGAACTAGGTTGCATTTAGTGGGCCTAGACTATGACCGTTAGGCAGTATTCCCTATTAGGTATAACCTGTTCAGGGATTACAGCATACGAACTTAATTTAACATAGCTTGATCAACTATGTACAATTAAATAAAGATGATGTAAGATCTGAAGGAAGTTATGGCTGAACAGGATACATTAGTTGACTCTGACCTCGAGAGAAACGGGACTCAAAACACGTCTGTGCTAGACACTCAATAGGTTATTATGTGATATACATATATTTACATGAATAGACCTCATTACAACTTTAAGCTATATTATATTATATGAATATAGGCCTCTTTTTTCTCTAACGCCTTGTCTCTAAATGACAAACACACCACTAGTTCATCATACTCGGACTAGTATCTTATTTCATTTCCTTGTTCTTTCTTACTCAGCATCATGCCTCCTCGTCGTCAAATTACCCTTAGCGAGGCTGAGATCGCGGGAATAATTGCCCGCAGTGTGACCGAAGCCTTGGCTACCCGAACACCACCAGGTAGCGAGGACACAGCAACCAATACTCCACCACCCAAACCTTGCTCCTATAAGGACTTTCTTAGTTGTAAACCACTGTACTTCAAGGGCACGGAAGGTGCCATTGGCTTGATCCGTTGGATTGAGCGTATGGAATCTGTTTTCAGTCTCTGCGATTGCACTGAGAACAACAAAGTCAAATTCGCTGCTTACACCTTTCAGGAAGGTGCACTCACGTGGTGGAAAACCCACGCAAACTCCGTAGGCCTTGAGGTTGCGAACCGACTTCCTTGGGCTGAACTGAAAAAGAAACTGACAGAAAAATACTGTCCTGAAGAGGAATTACACAGGCTGGAGGAAGAATTCTGGCACCTGGAGGTGCAGGGAAATGATGTTGCTGAATATACCACCAAGTTTCAGCAGTTTGCCTTATTATGCCCGGGTTTGGTCGAACCAGAAAGTAAGGGCATTAAGAAATACATTCGTGGACTTCCCGAGAACATTCAGGGAAACGTCGCCTCATCCAAACCAACTACTACTGAAAGTGCCATTCGATTGGCCCACGAACTCATGGCTCTAGTTGTCAGCCGTGAGACCTCCAACACCTCATCCTCCAACAACAACAAACGCAAATCCACTGAACACCACCACAACTCAAACAAGAAAAACAACGCTATCCAAGTCTACACCACCAACTCTGAATCCAACCGCAGCTACACCGGGGACAGACCTTATTGTCCCAAGTGTAACTATCACCACTTTGGTCAGTGCGGTACTCCTTGCAACAACTGCAGGAGGTACGGGCATTCGACTAAGGATTGCCGAGCCCCCAAATCCAACAACAACCCCTCTGACAGAAATAACCGACAACCTAAGTCCTGTTATGAATGTGGAAACCCAGGACACTTCAGGGATTCTTGCCCAAAACTGAAGAATAAGGGCAACAACAACAACAACCACCGCAACAACAACAACGCCAAAAGTAGCGCCTTCGTGATCAACTCAGGGGACGCCCGTCAGGACCCGAATGTGGTCACGGGTATGTTCCTCCTCAACAATTTAACTGCTTCCATACTGTTTGATACTGGTGCCGATAGGAGTTTTATTTCCGATGAATTTTGCCCTCTACTTGACATTACACCTGTTGCTTTAGATGTTAAGTACACCGTAGAGCTAGCAAATGGCAAATTGATAGAAACCAATAGTGTGATACCTAATTGCACCTTAAATCTAGCCGACGAAACCTTCTCCATAGATCTTATGCCTGTTGAGATAGGAAGTTTCGATGTCATTGTGGGCATGGACTGGTTATCCAAGCATCGCGCCGAAATCATTTGCCATGACAAAATTGTTCGCATACCTCTCACTGTCGGTAGAACCCTAGTCATACAGGGGGAGACCGGAGGGACGAGGCTTAACATCATATCTTGTCTTAAAACCCGAAAATTTCTGAGAAAGGGTTATCCAGCAATCCTCGCGCACATCATGGAGAAAAAGTCGGAGGAGAAGCGACTTGAGGATGTTCAAATTGTTCGAGACTTTCCAGAAGTCTTTCCTGAAGAACTACCTGGTCTACCACCACCAAGACAGGTTGAGTTCTCAATCGATCTTGTACCAGGTGCTGCGCCGGTGGCCCGAGCACCATACCGTTTAGCTCCATCCGAACTTCAGGAGCTGTCCACCCAGTTACAGGAACTCCTGGAACGAGGATTCATCAGGCCGAGTTCTTCACCTTGGGGAGCTCCGGTCCTATTTGTCAAGAAGAAAGACGGTTCTTTTCGAATGTGTATCGACTATCGAGAGTTGAACAAGTTAACTGTCAAGAACCGGTATCCACTCCCTCGAATCGATGATTTGTTCGACCAACTTCAAGGGTCGAGTTGTTATTCAAAGATTGATCTCCGATCCGGTTATCACCAATTGCGTGTTCACGATGCCGATATTCCAAAAACCGCTTTCAGAACCCGTTACGGGCATTACGAATTCCAAGTGATGCCATTTGGCCTAACCAATGCACCGGCTGTATTCATGGACCTTATGAATCGGGTGTGTAAACCTTACCTTGATAAGTTTGTCATTGTCTTTATCGATGACATACTCATATATTCACGAAACAAAGAAGATCATGCGCAACACCTCAGAACCATCCTTGAACTACTTAAACACGAGGAGCTCTATGCCAAGTTCTCTAAGTGTGAGTTCTGGATCAAAACCGTTCAATTCCTTGGTCACGTGATTGACAGTCAGGGGATTCACGTTGACCCGTCAAAAATCGAGGCTATCAAAGATTGGCAATCGCCAACCACTCCGACCGAAGTACGGCAGTTTCTAGGACTGGCCGGATACTATCGACGATTCATTGAAAATTTCTCCAAGATAGCCATACCACTCACGACGCTGACCCAGAAAGACAAAAAGTTTGACTGGACTGATAAACAAGAATCGGCATTCCAACTCTTAAAACAAAAGCTTTGCAGTGCTCCTATCCTCTCATTACCCGAAGGCATCGATGACTTCGTGGTATACTGCGATGCTTCACATCAAGGTCTCGGTTGTGTGCTTATGCAACGAGACAAAGTCATAGCTTATGCTTCCCGACAGCTCAAGATTCATGAAAAGAATTACACCACCCACGACCTCGAGCTAGGAGCTGTCGTTTTTGCCCTCAAAATCTGGAGACATTACCTTTATGGTACCAGGTGTACAATCTTTACCGACCATAAAAGCCTTCAACACATATTCGATCAGAAGGATCTCAACATGAGGCAACGTCGATGGGTCGAGTTGCTTACCGATTACGACTGCGAACTCAAATATCATCCAGGCAAAGCAAATGTTGTTGCTGACGCCCTCAGTCGAAAAGAGCGAGTGAAACCACTTCGGGTTCGAGCCCTCAGTATGACCATTCACAACAATTTAAACATTCAAATTCTCACTGCTCAACTCGAAGCCTTAAAACCCGAAAATGTCAAAGATGAAGCCTTGCGGGGCATGGATAAACAATTCGAAATCAGACCTAACGGGATTAGGTATTTCTCAAACCGAATCTGGTTGCCTAAATATGGGAACCTACGAGACTTGGTGATGGATGAAGCTCACAAGTCTAAATATTCTATCCACCCGGGGTCCGATAAAATGTACCACGGTATCAAGGACTTCTACTGGTGGCCGAACATGAAATCTGAAATCGCCACCTATGTCAGCAAGTGCCTTACTTGCTCCAAGGTCAAAATCGAATATCAAAAACCTTCTGGTTTACTTCAACAACCCAGTCTTCCTGAATGGAAATGGGAACAAATTGCCATGGACTTCATAACCAAGCTACCCAAATCCTCGAACGGTTGCGATTCCATTTGGGTGATCGTGGATCGTCTCACAAAATCTGCTCACTTCCTAGCAATCAAGGAATCTGACAAAATGGAACGCCTCACCAACATTTATCTGAAGGAAATCGTGACCAAACACGGTGTTCCAATCTCAATTATCTCCGATAGGGATAGTCGTTTCACTTCACAATTTTGGCAATCACTTCAAAAATCCCTGGGTACTCGACTGGATATGAGTACCGCATACCATCCTCAAACCGACGGTCAAAGTGAACGAACCATTCAAACACTTGAAGACATGCTACGGGCCTGCGTAGTAGACTTCGGTGTAAACTGGGAAAAACATCTACCATTGTGCGAGTTCTCGTACAACAACAGTTATCATACCAGCATCAAAGCTGCACCCTTCGAGGCACTGTACGGTCGTAAGTGCCGGTCACCTATCTGTTGGACCGAAGTTGGGGACAGCCAACTCACGGGTCCAGAAATCATTCACGAGACGACCGAGAGAATCGTAGAAATTCAAAACAAACTCAAAGCCGCGCGTGATCGTCAGAAAAGTTATGCTGATGTGAGACGCAAGCCACTCGAGTTCCAGGTTGGGGATCGAGTTCTACTCAAAGTATCGCCTTGGAAAGGCGTAATCCGGTTTGGCAAACGAGGGAAGTTAAATCCCAGATACATTGGACCGTTCGAGATCCTCGAAAGGATTGGTCCAGTGGCTTATCGATTGCAGCTGCCATCTGAACTCAGCAGCGTGCATCCCACATTTCATGTTTCAAATCTGAAGAAGTGTCTGTCTGATGAGACACTTATCATTCCACTTGATGAAATTCGAGTTGACGAGAAACTTCACTTTGTTGAGGAACCCGCCGAGATCATGGACCGTGAGGTCAAACAACTTAAACAAAGTCGTATTCCCATCGTCAAAGTTAGGTGGAATTCACGGCGCGGTCCGGAATTCACCTGGGAACGGGAAGACCAAATGCGACTCAAGTACCCTCAACTCTTCACTGATTCAACGTCAAACACAACTTCAACATAAATTTCGGGACGAAATTCTTCTAACAGGGGGAGAATGTGACAACCGTCAATTTAGGACTATAGTTTAGTGCCTAATCAAGTTTTAATACATGTAATTAGTTCTGTGTTAGGCTAATTAATGTATCAATTATTATATATATTGTTGAATATATATCTACAATTATGCGGTTTGTTTAAATCGTACGAGCTTCAAATCGAATAGAATTCGATTACAATAAATACGGACGTTGGTGAACAATTTTATTAAGTAATACAAACATTATTCAATAACTCAATTTTATTAGGAATATTATTTATTGTAATATTTCGTAGTCAATTCGTATTGCACAAATAACATATATATAATTAAAATACAAACGCGCAAACAAATATAACGAATTTCATTTTAAATATCATAAATAGATAATTGGTAAAATTTTACAATAAAACATTTTATTATAATTTATAATTTAAAATGTATCTTTAAATAACTAAAATAAATATTTAACGCTAAATGACGGAGAAAACGAACACCACGCGGAGCACGGGACGGAGACTGCGAGGTGAGGCTTTCACCTACACCCCACCTCTCCTTCATTCTTCTTTCATTTTCATTCTCCAAAAAACACACACACACCAAAAACACTCTCACCAAATTCATACAAAATTTCGGAATCATCAAATCCGACAACAAAACTTACATTTTCGGAACCACCATCAAGTGAAGAACAAGATTAACAAAAGCTCTACCATCATTTTCGGCCTCCATCTTCTTCGATTTGCATTTGTAAGGAAATTTCTAAAAACTTAGATTTATTTAGTTTTATGTAATATTTTGATGTTTTGATGTTTACACAACTTATATATGTCCATTACAAAGATTAGAACACAGTTTTATAGCTTAAAAACGAGTTTAAATTGAGTTTTGGCCGGAAAAATCGCGAACAGCCGGACTTTCTGGGCTGGTGTTCATCCATGCGACATAAGCCTTGTGTCGCATGTTGTGTCGTATTTTGCCCTTTATGTCGCACCTTGTGTCGTATAAATCCTTTAGTGTCGTAACTCATGCGACACAATATTGTGTCGCACTCTATGTCGCAAATTATGTCGTATTTCTATACGACACAACCACTATGTCGCTATTAAATTAGCATTTCGTATTCGATGCGACACAGTCCCTGTGTCGTATCCTTGTGTCGCATGACGTCTGCGACACAACCATTGTGTCGCATGTCAAATCTTTGTGTCGCATGTTGTGTCGCAAAACACAGAAAAACCAGAATTTTGAAGTCAAAGTTACTGTTCAAAAAAGTCAAATTTACTGTAGCAGTACTGTAGCAGTACTGTAGCAAAGTCAACATTTTAGAATTATTATTATTTCAACTAAATCACCAACGGGCCGTACACGTTTTCAAAACATACTTCAGAATCAAGCAAGTCGTTGTAACTTGTATAAATTCACTCAAACAAGTCGTTGTAACTTGTATCAATTAAATCAAACAAGTCGTTGTAACTTGTATCAATTCAATCAACCAAATCGTAGTAATTTGGACATATATATATATAGTTGTATAACAACTACAAAGGTAGTCTTTCGGGATACCGGTACAATTAATAACAATCAAGTGTCGTGAACACATTCAGGTTTCAAGTCTTTGGACATCAATTCACCGCTAATTATTTCGAGTTTATTAAATTAAACACTTCAAGACTCAGGTGAGTTTCATAGCCCCATTTTCACTGCTTTACAACTAGGGGTGTGATATTACTACTCAATTTTGTTTTACAAGTAGAACGCAAGTGCCAAACTTCAAATACTACATGAGTTTCAAGCTAATCAATTTAAAGTCCTCCATAAGCATAGTCTCTAGTATTTTATAGCGTGAATGTTAGTATATGATATCATATGGGATTGACAATCCTCATCCGGGTTAGCACGCACTAACCGGTCAAACGGATGTATTAGCATTTGGGAAGACGAGTGTTGATTAGGCACTCGTAGGAGGCACTCCAAGTTAGGTTTCCTTAATTGGGCCTGACAAATCAAGTTAAGCTCAGACTATGTGCTCATGGACAGTATAACTTTTATTTTGCTTAATTGCATTTTAAATTCAATATAAATCTTGCGGTTCTGACAACTATATATTGACATGCAAACCTGTGAGCTCACCAGCGTTTTCGCTGACCCATTTTAGTATTTATCACAGGTACCCAGCAGTAGTTTGGCTGCACAAGCAGGAATTATTAGCTCGAGTCAGCATACATACAACTAGAGATTGGACTGCATTATTATATTTTGTAAAAGTAATTATGCTATGTAATCTCTCAATTTCAGGAACCGAGCTAATGTAACTATATTTTGATGTAAACATTTACTTTATCTATACAAGTTTAAAACGACGCATATAGTGGTCGTTCATTATATCTTATGTGCTTTGTATATTGATTAGTGACACCCAAATCAAGCTTCCGCAAATCATTAAATTTGGGGGTGTCACAGAAAATGTGTCGAAAACGAGTTTTGCGGTTTCCGTTCGGTCCAAAACTTTTACCCAACCCTTATAGGGACATTATAAGTTGTTACAAACTACTAGAAAGTGAAAACACTTAAAAACGAGAGATTTCGGGATTTGTCGGAAACTTACAAAGTGTCGGATGAGAAATCCGAAAAGATAGGATGATAGATCGTGTCGCGGTGGTCGTTTTCTTCCAAAGGAGTAGTATGATCCAAGGCCGTTTGGTACGTTTATTTGTCGATTTTAATGGTTTTGGTGGTGATGAACTTTTGAGAGAAAAAGTGAAGGAGAGAGAGAATGCAGAAAGTGGAAGGAAAGGAGGGGGAAATGGGAGGTTATCTCCCATTTTCGCTCCGCATTCTCGTTCCGTGCGGTGTTCGTTCGCTCCGTCGTTTAAACGTTAATTAATTATTTTACGTATTAATTATAAGTTTTAAAATACAATTTATTACGCGATATTTTATTTAAATATTTTACAATTTAATTCCTATTAGAGTTATAAAATGTAAGTTTGTTTGTTTGTTTGCGCGTTTTTAATATTTTGAATTGTGTAGGTTCAGTTTGTACGATACGTATGAATACGAAATATTATTATAATAATATTTTTGACATAACAACGTTATTTAATAAAATTTGTCACCAACGTCCATATTAAATAGAATCGAAATACATCCGATTTAAATTGCGTACGATTTAACCAAATCGCATTTCGTATATATATTCAACAATATATATAATTCGATACATTAATTAGCCTAACCAGGAACTAATTACATGTATTAACATAAGATTAGGCACTAATTACTAGTCCTAATTTGGCGGGTGTTACATTCTCCCCCTGTTAGAAGAATTTCGTCCCGAAATTTAGCTCGAAGTTGTGTTTGATGTAGAATCAGTGAAGAGTTGAGGATATTTGAGTCGCATTTGGTCTTCCCGTTCCCAGGTGAATTCCGGACCACGCCGCGAATTCCATCTGACCTTGACGATGGGAATACGACTTTGTTTCAGTTGTTTGACCTCACGGTCCATGATTTCAGCGGGTTCCTCAACGAAGTGAAGTTTATCGTCAACACGAATTTCATCTAGTGGAATAATAAGTGTCTCATCAGACAGACACTTCTTCAAGTTTGAGACATGAAAAGTAGGGTGTACGCTGCTAAGTTTGGATGGCAGCTGCAATCGATAAGCTACAGGACCAATCCTTTCGAGGATCTCAAAAGGCCCCAATGTATCTGGGATTTAACTTCCCGCGTTTGCCAAAACGGATGACGCCTTTCCAAGGCGATACTTTTAAGAGAACTCGATCCCCAACTTGGAACTCGAGTGGTTTGCGTCTCACGTCAGCATAACTTTTCTGACGATCACGTGCGGTTTTGAGTCTGTTTTGGATTTCCACAATTTTCTCAGTGGTGGCGTGAATGAGTTCAGGACCTGTGAGTTGACTATCTCCCACTTCAGTCCAACAGATCGGTGATCGGCACTTACGACCGTACAGTGCCTCAAAGGGTGCAGTCTTAATGCTGGCATGATAACTGTTATTGTACGAAAACTCGCACAACGGTAGATGTTTTTCCCAGTTTGTACCGAAATCAACTACGCAGGCTCATAGCATGTCTTCCAGTGTTTGAATGGTTCGTTCACTTTGGCCGTCGGTTTGAGGATGGTATGCGGTACTCATATCGAGACGGGTACCCAATGCTTTCTGAAGTGATTGCCAAAAGTGAGAGGTGAAACGGGCATCTCTGTCAGAGATGATCGAGATTGGAACACCGTGATGAGAAATGACTTCCTTGATGTAAATTTGTGTAAGGCGTTCCATTTTATCGTTTTCTTTGATTGCCAGGAAATGAGCAGATTTGGTGAGACGATCGACGATCACCCAAATGGTATCGCAACCGCTCGACGACTTTGGTAGTTTGGTTATGAAGTCCATGGCAATTTGATCCCATTTCCATTCAGGGATTTCAGGTTATTGGAGTAAACCAGGAGGTTTCTGATGTTCGGTTTTGACTTTCGAGCAAGTAAGACACTTGCTGACATAAGTGGCGATTTCGGCTTTCATGTTTGGCCACCAATAAAATTCCTTGATACCGTGGTACATCTTATCGGATCCCGGATGAATAGAATATTTAGACTTGTGAGCCTCGTCCATCACCAAGTCTCTTAGGTTCCCAAAACTAGGCAACCAGATTCGGTTTGAGAAGCACCTAATCCCGTTAGGTCTGATTTCGAATTGTTTGTCAATGCCCCGCAAGGCTTCATTTTTGATGTTTTCAGCTTTCAGGGCTTCGATCTGAGCTGTATGAATTTGAATGGTAAGATCGTTATGAATGGTCATACTGAGGGCTCGGACTCGAAGTGGTTTAGGTCGTTCCTTTCGACTGAGTGCATCGGCTACAACATTAGCCTTCCCTGGATGGTACTTGATCTCACAATCGTAATCGGTAAGCAACTCGACCCATCGACGTTGCCTCATATTGAGATCCTTCTGATCGAAGATATGTTGGAGACTTTTATGATCGGTAAAGATAGTGCACTTAGTGCCGTAGAGGTAATGTCTCCAGATTTTGAGAGCAAAAACGACAGCTCCAAGTTCGAGATCATGAGTGGTGTAGTTCTTTTCGTGAATTTTTAGCTGTCGTGAGGCATAAGCAATGACCTTGTCTCGTTGCATTAACACGCAACCGAGACCTTGGTGAGAAGCATCGCAGTTTACCACGAAGTCATCGGTGCCTTCGGGTAGTGATAGAATTGGAGCACTGCAAAGCTTTTGTTTCAGAAGTTGGAACGCTGACTCTTGTTTCTCAGTCCAATCGAACCTTTTGTCCTTCTGTGTCAGTACCGTGAGTGGCTGAGCTATTTTAGAGAAATTTTCGATAAATCGCCGATAGTACCCAGCAAGACCCAAGAATTGTCGTACTTCAGTTGCAGAGGTGGGTGCTTGCCAGTCTTTGATAGCCTCGATTTTTGATGGGTCCACGTGAATTCCCTGACTGTCGATCACGTGACCAAGAAATTGAACGGTTTGGATCCAGAACTCACACTTAGAGAATTTAGCATAAAGCTCCTCGTGTCTAAGTAGTTCAAGGATGGTTCTGAGGTGTTGCGCATGTTCTTGCTCGTTGCGCGAGTAAATGAGTATGTCATCGATAAAGACAATGACAAACTTATCGAGGTAAGGTTTGCACACCCGGTTCATGAGGTCCATGAATACAGCCGGTGCGTTGGTTAGACCAAAGGGCATCACTTGGAATTCGTAGTGCCCGTAACGAGTTCTGAAAGCAGTTTTTGGAATATCGGTGTCGCGAACTCGTAACTGATGATAACCTGATCGCAGGTCGATCTTTGAGTAGAAGCTTGAACCCTGAAGTTGGTCGAATAAATCATCAATGCGAGGGAGTGGATAACGGTTCTTGACGGTCAATTTGTTCAACTCTCGGTAGTCGATGCACATTCTGAATGACCCGTCCTTCTTTTTGACAAATAAGACCGGAGCTCCCCAAGGTGAAGAACTCGGTCTAATGAATCCTCGATCCAGAAGTTCCTGTAACTGAGAGGACAACTCCTGAAGTTCGGATGGGGCTAAACGGTATGGTGCGCGGGCCACCGGTGCGGCACCCGGCACGAGATCGATTGAGAACTCAACCTGTCTAGGCGGAGGTAGACCAGGTAGTTCTTCCGGAAAGACTTCGGGAAAGTCTCTAACAATCGGCACATCCTCAAGTCGCTTCTCCTCCGACTTCTTCTCGGTAATGTGTGCGAGTATGGCAGGGTAACCCTTTCTCAGAAATTTTCGGGTTTTTAAGCAGGAGATTATATTGAGTCCCGTCCCACCGGTCTCCCCCTGTATGATCAAGGTTCCACCGACGGCGAGTGGGATACAGACGATCTTATCGTGACAAATGATTTCAGCTCGATGTTTGGACAACCAGTCCATTCCAATAATGACGTCGAAACTTCCGATTTCAATGGGTATAAGGTCGATCGAAAAGATTTCGTCAGCTAGGTTTAAAGTGCAATTAGGTATCACACTGGTGGTTTCTACAAGTTTTCCATTGGCTAGCTCTACAGTGTACTTAACATATAAGGCAACAGGAGTGATGTCAAGTAGTGGGCAAAAATCATCGGAGATAAAGCTTCTATCAGCACCAGTATCAAATAGAACAGAAGCAGTTAAGTTGTTGAGGAGGAACATACCCGAGACCACATTCGGGTCTTGGCGGGCGTCCCCAGATTTGATGACGAAAGCTCTGCTGCGGGTGTTGTTGTTGTTGTTGTTGCGGTTGTTGTTGTTGTTGCGGTTGTTGTTGTTGTTGTTCTTCAGATTTGGGCACGAGTCCCTGAAATGCCCAGGTTTCCCACACTCAAAGCATACTTTGGGTGGTCTGGTGTTGTTGGGGTTGTTGTTGGTAGGAGAGCGGCAATCTTTGGTGAGGTGGCCGTACCTCTTGCAGTTGTTGCAAAAGGGACCACAGGAACCCTCATGGTGTCGGCTGCACTTGGGACAATATGGTTTGCTCCCAGTGTAACCCCGGATGATATCAGTGGTGGTGTTGTAGGCTTTGATAGTGTCGGGTTTCTTGTTTTGTTGGTTGGAGGGGTTGTTGTGGTAGTCAGACCACTTGCGTTTGTTGTTTTGGGATGATGAAGTGGGTTGTTCAGAATCTTGACTCATAGACATCAGGTCTTGGGCCAATGAGATTGCATCGTCAATGGTGGTTGGTTTGGAAGAGATGACGTGTCCCCGAACAAAATCAGGGAGACCAAGGGCGTACTTCCTGATTTTATCAGGTTCAGTGCTCACCATAGCTGGGCGGAGGGCAGCTAGTTGTTGAAACCTGGTGGTATAACCATCGATGTCACCACTCTGAACCTTTAAGTTCCAGAACTCCTCATCCAGCTTTTGGAGTTTGGCGATAGAGCAGTACTTGGCAGTGAGTTTGGCTTTCAATTCCTCCCAAGTGATTTGGTAGGCAATGTCAGCACCCACTGATTGGGTATATGAATTCCACCAAGAGTGGGCATCATCTTCAAGAGAGCAGGTGGCGAAGTTTACTTTGTCGTTCTCCGCGCATTTGCTGACACGGAAAACAGTTTCCATTTTCTCGAACCATCTGATTAGTCCGATGGCTCCTTCAGAACCCTTGAAACTCGAGGGTTTGCAGCTTTGAAAGTCCTTGTAAGAACAAGGTTTGGTGGTAGAGGTTCCAGCGGTATCGCTGTTTCTTGTGGAGTTTGGTGGGGTATTCCGAGCTAAGGCTTCAGTAACAGCCTGGGTTATGAGTGACGTAATCTGAGCATCAGTGTAAGGTCTGGTCTTTGGCGGCATGATTCTTCAATAAGAGAAATGAAGATACATGAGATTTTGCAAGAAAGTTGTATTTATCTCAGATGTACATGTATAAAAGCAGTAATACATAACATCAACAGGAATAATGGCAATTAATATGAGTCGAAAACAGCAAGAATACTTGATAGATGATACGAGTTCAAAGGTTACATCCTACAGATGTATTACAAAAGATGTCGGGAATTGTTACATCCGACCGAATTATAGAATAGCGCGTAGATAGTTACTAGATTACAGGGTAGATTACAAGACAAAGACTACACTAGTCTTAACGTAGATTAATTTGTTCCATCATCGTGACAAGACGGTCCACAGTGTTTGCAAGCCTGCTAGCTTGTCGGGCGTTGTCTTCTGCTAGTGCAAGTCGTTGTGTTAGTCCACGCGCATATTCTTCTGCCTCAAGTGAGCGTTGCACACATTCATCCATCCTTTGTTGCAGAAGGGCATTTTCCACCCTTATTTCTATTATTTGATTACGAAGGATATCCATGTTGTTGTTAGTGGTTTCAAGATCGTCGGAGACTTGTTCTATGCGTTCGAGGGATGTAAGTCTCCAGTTTTCGTTTGTTTCCTGCAACACGACATCCATGGTGCGAAGTCGTTGCTCGTGTTGATTCACCCTAGCGGCTAGAGCCGGCAAGGTGGAGTGAGTGGAGTACGGGCCAGCTCGAGGCAACCTGGAGTTCCTCCTTGCTACCCTTGGGTTCTGCGACCCGGATTGAGAACGAGATGAATTTGATGGTGTGTTTGCCATTTCTGAGACAAAGCGTTAGTAAGATTGAGGCCTATATTCATATAGTTCCTATATAATATAGCCTATTGAGTGTCTAGCATAAACATGTTTAAGTCTCGGTTCTCTCGAGGTCAGAGTCTTCTATTGTACCCTGTTCAGCCATAACTACTTTCAGATCTTACATCATCTTTGCTTAATTGTACATAGTTGATCAGGCTATGTTAAATTAAACTCGTATGACGTAATCACTGAACCAGTTATACCTAATAAGGAGTACCGCCTAATGGTCATAGTCTAGGCCCACTAAATGCAACCTAGTTCACTATAACCTTAGGCTCTGATACCAATCTGTAACACCCCCAAATTTGATGATTTGCGGAAGCTTGATTTGGGTGTTACTAATCAATAACAAAGCACAAAGATAAATAGCAAACGACTCTATATGCGTCGTTTTTACAAAATATATTGATAACTGAAATGTTTACAACATTTAAAGCTTTACATAGCTCGAGTTAAATAAAATGAGATTTCAGTACATAAGTACTTGTACAAAATATACTAATGCAAGAAAATCTCAATCGTCTGTATGCTGACTCGAGCTAACTCCTGAAGCAGAAACATCCTACTGCTGGGTACCTGCGATATATGCTAAAAGGTCAGCTATAAAGCTGGTGAGCTCACAGGTTTGAAATCAAGTAATATCGTATGAACCGCAAGATTTAAATAATGAATTGCATCCAGCAATTAAATAGTGAATTGCATCCAGCAATTAAATAATGAATTGCATCAAGCAATTAAATGATAATCATCGTGTATACAGCCATGAGCACATAGTTGAGCTTAACTCGAGGGCCGGGTCCCCTATAGAGAATTCCGGGCGAGGTGCCTCCACGAATGCCTAATCAACATTCGTCTTCCCAAATATTAGTACGTCCGTTTACCCGGTTAGTGCTTGCTAACCCGAACGAGGAGGGTCAATCCTATATGGTACCATATACTAATATTCACGCTACAACGTATTAACAACTATGCTGACGGAGGACTTTAAATGATTAGTTTCGAAAAACTCATGTAGTATATGAAAAGTTTGTACTTGCGTTCACATGTTAAAAGTTTGAGCAGTATATCACACCCCTGAGTAAAACAGTAAAAAGAGGGGCTATGAGACTCACCTGAGTCTGAATGCGTTTAAACAAACGTAAGTTGATTAGCCGAAATGAAGTCCAAAGACTTGTAACCTGAGGGTGTCCACGACACGCGATGGTTATAATATGCGAAGGTATCTAATAAGACTACCTTGTAGTTGTTCGTCCAACTATAATGTCCAAATCTCCACTATTTGGTTGATACGTTTAAGTGTTTGAAAAGTGTACGGCCCGTTGGTGACGGATTTGTAATAATAATCTCAATTATTATTATTTTGATTACGTGTCGTTTTACTTGAAAAATGTGTTTTGATTGTGTTTTAGAAGCCGTTACAAAATCTAAGTACGGGGGTCCGGGGGCAGCGCCCCTGGTAGCGGGGTCCAAGGGGCGGCAGCCCCTGGCGGGGTCCAAGGGGCAGAGCCCCTGGCTGGGGTCGAGCTGCCAGGTCAGCTTGGAAATTTTTTATTTCTACTATATTGCTTTGACGAAAAACGCATCTGGATTTGAATTTGGGTAAAATCGAGTGATAAATTTCGAGTCTCGACACTTAGTAAAAATCTGTGTTTTTGAGGTTCTGGTTTGTGCGACGTTGGGTGCGACGTCGCAGGTAAGATTGCGACGTTGAGCATGACGTCGCTAAAGGCGACGTTTCGCAATTTAATGCGACGTAGGGTGCTGTGTCGCTAATGCGACGTAGGTGATTTCTGCGACGTAGGGGCTTGCGTCGCTAAGTGCGACGTGGTGAGGTATTTGCGACGTTAAGGCTGACGTCGCAATTTAATGCGACGTTGTGACTGACGTCGCACTATGCGACGTCACGAGGGGTTTTGCGACGTAGAAGCTGACGTCGCATAAATTCTGGGCCAAATGCGACGTAGCGGTCTGTTGGCCGGAAAATGTGTCGAAAACGAGTTTTGCGGTTTCCGTTCGGTCCAAAACTTTTACCCAACCCTTATAGGGACATTATAAGTTGTTACAAACTACTAGAAAGTGAAAACACTTAAAAACGAGAGATTTCGGGATTTGTCGGAAACTTACAAAGTGTCGGATGAGAAATCCGAAAAGATAGGATGATAGATCGTGTCGCGGTGGTCGTTTTCTTCCAAAGGAGTAGTATGATCCAAGGCCGTTTGGTACGTTTATTTGTCGATTTTAATGGTTTTGGTGGTGATGAACTTTTGAGAGAAAAAGTGAAGGAGAGAGAGAATGCAGAAAGTGGAAGGAAAGGAGGGGGAAATGGGAGGTTATCTCCCATTTTCGCTCCGCATTCTCGTTCCGTGCGGTGTTCGTTCGCTCCGTCGTTTAAACGTTAATTAATTATTTTACGTATTAATTATAAGTTTTAAAATACAATTTATTACGCGATATTTTATTTAAATATTTTACAATTTAATTCCTATTAGAGTTATAAAATGTAAGTTTGTTTGTTTGTTTGCGCGTTTTTAATATTTTGAATTGTGTAGGTTCAGTTTGTACGATACGTATGAATACGAAATATTATTATAATAATATTTTTGACATAACAACGTTATTTAATAAAATTTGTCACCAACGTCCATATTAAATAGAATCGAAATACATCCGATTTAAATTGCGTACGATTTAACCAAATCGCATTTCGTATATATATTCAACAATATATATAATTCGATACATTAATTAGCCTAACCAGGAACTAATTACATGTATTAACATAAGATTAGGCACTAATTACTAGTCCTAATTTGGCGGGTGTTACATAAACCCTCCTCCACTTTGGTTAACCTAATCGATTCATTAACACTTTCACTTAAATCATGTTCTATCATAATTTTCATACTCTAACTACATCATAGATCACACTTTTAACTAATTAACACTATTTCATACATATTTAACCAAAACCTCATGTTTACTCAAGAACATCTATCACAAATTAATCAAACTCAAAGTGTAATTTCATCATATATTAGCTCAATAACACTTATAAACAACAATTCTAACAATTATAAACCCTAATTTCGTATTAATTTTACTAATTAATCATAACCCATGATAAACCCCTTTAAACCCCAATAACTAGGTTAAAATCTTAAAAGAATTGAACTTACAATGATTAGAGATGAAAAGAGATGATTACTTGAAGATTTCTAGCTTGATTTAGGGTTTAATTTGAAGATTAGATTAAGAAGAAAAGTTCCTGCGTGTTTTCTAGTTTCTCTGTATTGGTTCTGGAGCTTACAGGAAAGAAATGAGATAAACATAAGCATCTCACTTATTTCTCTATTAAAACCTTACTTCATTTAACTACATAGTCTGGAACTGGGAAACCGTCTTACGTTTTACACTATATCTTATTATTTACACAATATTACTTTATAATAAAATTATATCCGCGTACGAAATTAAATTCCTAATAAAATTGGGGTGTTACATTACATCAAGTGAGCTAAAATAAAACTAAACTTAATTGATTTTTATATGATAAAACATTATTATATTATTAAAATAAATTATTTAATTAATCAAAACCTTATTCGGATTATTCGGATATATATACAAAAAATTCATTTATGATCCTTTATTCGATATGCACATTCCGTTTAAGAAATCCGTAATCCGAATAATCCAATCCACTTATCCAAATTCGGATTTGGATCGGATGGATTATTCGGATTCGGATAAAAGTGACACCCCTACCTCCAACAAGTTATTCTCTTATGTCAGAAAAATGATACATCTCTCTTAAAATTAACATGAAAACCATCAACAAACGTGTTGCTAATCGGATATTCATATCGAGTTGTATTAACTCGATGTTCTTAAAAAAACTGATATATAATTGATAATCATTATTTTGTAGAGTATTTAATTAGTCTCGTTGCATAACACGAGTAACCAAGTAGCATATATGAATAGTATGTAATATAGTGACACCCCTACCTCCAACAAGTTATTCTCTTATGTCAGAAAAATGATACATCATTTAAAATTAACATGAAAACCATCAACAAACGTGTTGCTAATCGGATATTCATATCGAGTTGTATTAACTTGATGTTCTTAAAAAAAACTGATATATAACTGATAATCATTATTTTGTAGAGTATTTAATTAGTCTCGTTGCATAACACGAGTAACCAAGTAGCATATATGAATAGTATGTAATATCTAGTGATAGACGCATTTTAAAAGCATTGCATAGGCGAGAATTCATACTTATTATTGTAGTGTTGTTCATATTTGTCAGTATACTAAAATATGGAGTAATATATATATACATTTCAAAAAAAGAAAACCCCAATGCAACGACGAGTGTTTGATAAAGTCACCTTGGACTAACTTTTTGCTGAATAAAAAGTCAAACATTTTTATTAAATGTAAATCACAAACACAATAAACAAAACAAAGAAAGCAACAAATCAACTTGAAAAAGTCAAACCAAAAACTAGTCAAACATTACACACCTACAGAAAATTTACAATTAAAAAGAAACTATCAAAATCTGATTCCATCTAGATGATAACTATTTTCTGCCACAAGAAATTTCATAAATAATTTTAATACTTTTCTCCCTGTTTCTGTATCCAAATTCAAAGTTTTGATCAAACAATGACATGAAGGTTCTTTAATGGAAGACAAAAAAGCCAATATCATCGCCGTTTCATCGGTCGTTTTCCTCGTCTCCGTGATCATCATCGCCCGGGTCATTCTCAATCTCTCGAAATCATTCTTTCTAATCGTGGGAGCCGCGATTGCTGCGATCTTAGCTGTCATTGTTTTATACTTCATCAGAAGACATCTTCATCGCAGAAGACGAATGATGGAAACTAGACTTGCTTCTGAAGGAAAAGAGTTACGAATCGAATATAGCTTTTTACGTAAAATAGCCGGGCTTCCTACTAAATTTCGGTACAAAGAACTCGAAGAAGCAACCGATAACTGGAAATCGTTAATAGGAAAAGGAGCTTCTGCTTGTGTTTATAAAGGAGTAATGAAAGATGGAACTGAAGTTGCAGTTAAAAAAATCCAACATGAAGAAGAAAGAGGAGAGAAAGAATTTAGATCCGAGATCGCGGCAATTGCCAGCGTTCAACATGTTAATCTTGTTCGTCTTTTTGGGTATTGTATTCATAACAATTTGCGGTTTCTTATTTATGAATTTATCCCGAATGGTTCTTTAGCTAATTGGATATTTTCACGACCTGCCCCAACGAGGAACAAACAGTTCCTCGACGGCGGCTGTTTGTCTTGGAATTTAAGATCTGCAGTCGCATTAGATGTTGCGAAAGCGTTATCCTATTTACATCATGATTGTCGATCGAGAGTTCTGCACCTTGATGTTAAACCGGAGAATATTCTTCTTGATGAGAACCATCGTGCTATTGTATCAGATTTTGGATTATCGAAACTTATGACACGTGATGAGAGTAGAGTTTTGACCACATTACGTGGGACGAAAGGATATTTAGCGCCCGAATGGCTGTTAGATCTTGGTGTAACGGAGAAATCGGATGTTTTTAGCTACGGAATGGTGTTGTTGGAACTCATCGGTGGGAGGAGGAATGTAACTGTGATTGACACAGGCGCTAGTGGGGACCGTTCTAAGCGAAAATTTCAATATTTTCCGAAAATTGTGATGGAGAAGATGAAAGGGGGGCGGATCATGGAGGTGGTGGATCAACGGCTTTTGGATCTTGGAGGTATAAATTTTATAAAAATATTTATTACACATGTTTTATATCGAATTATGAGACTTGAACTCACAATTTCTACCGCTGATGAAATGATAGGTATTGACGAAAAAGAAGTGACAAAGTTGGTACATGTGGCATTGTGGTGCATACAAGAAAAAGTACGGCGGCGGCCGAGTATGGTGGAGGTGGTGAAGTGGTTGGAAGGGCGGGTGGTGGTGGAGGAGCCACCGGAGACTCAAATGATAGTCGTTGATCTTTTATCAATCGACGATGATGATGATGTGGTTGAAGGGCAAAATGGTAATAAAAGGAAGAAACCAAGGGTTGTTGCTAGAATGGCATCCCAATTGAATGGTTACTCGGGTGCTAATTCTTTGTCCACAAAATCGTTTTCATATTCAATGTCAATAATTTCGCCAAGATAGATAGGACACCTAATTTGTTATCTTATAATGTATTGATTTGTACACCATCATACGCTATATCAAGACACATTATAGGTTTGATTTGGATTCGAGATTTTTGTCTTTAGTAAAAGATCGACCCTTGAAATTTATCGGTGTTCTCTTCGTTTCAACTAACAACAGGAAACTAGCTATTTTCAGTTAGGATATTTCATTTGTCTAAAACTAGTTTAGAACCCGCAAAATTTGCGGGACTCTTCAAATGTTTTATTATAGTTAGCATGTTCTAACAATAGTTATGTACAATTTAATTGATGTTAAGCGTGAGTAAGGGAAATATGAAATTAAGTTTTGTGCATTCCAAGACACTAAGTTCAACTTATAAATATCAATTGATAACGATGTAATTTGTAGTTACTCCTATATTTTCTATGAATTTATAAATAACCAGGGCCAGGGAAAAGCCGACTGGTCGTCCCAACCCAAACAACTCTAAGTTAACCATTATCTGTATGACCGATATATATTTGCCACCGTGCCATACAAGTTAAGAATTCGAAAAAAATATACCACACTTTTGAAGTTATCATATAAGACAACATGAATAGAAGCTAACCAACTTGAGAACACATGAAACAAAAACTTTAACGTACATTCAAAAGTCAAAACCAAATTACTCAAGAACTATTAATGAAAATCATAGAGTGCCCTTCTCTTAAAAAAGTATTGGTTTAACAATCATCGAGTGCTCATGCCCTACTCCATTTATGAATTTGTTTAGTTAATGAAATCTATTACTGCAAGAATAAAAATTCATAGATAAAATCAATCACCAAATGTATAACATTATAAATCGTTCAAATAACACAACAGAAACTATGATTTAGTGATATAAGTTGTTATATATACATTAGATCAGATGAAGAATAAGACCTCAATTAATTAGATTAAACAAAATGGAGGTGATGAGCCACCTTTTCGGGGATCTGATTTCTTTGCTAACAATCTCAAACTTTCTGCAGGTGACGATGACAGACGAAGAAGGAAATTAGACCCTTTGAGTCACTTTCAATTAAAATCCTCTCTCGTTTAGTACAGGAGAAACACCTCGAGGAATGTCTGCAAGCATCACGTGTGGAGTCATTGGGTGCCAAAGTGAATGTGTGCATTTCGCAATCTTCCCTTAACCGTGTCCCTACTCAGCTAAAACTTCGTTGGAGAGGTATTTAAATTCCTTCATCCCATTTGTGAGTAGGCGGATGATAGTCTCGATCACTGTTTTCTCTATTGTGACAAAGTCAAGCCAGCTTAGCGCAAATTATGGAGTTAGTGGAGAGTATCTATGACAACATCTTTCTTTTTGGATAATAATTCTCTTGGTAAAGTTTCTGAATCGGCAATGATAAGTCAGACAAGATTATTCATCAAGTATTAGTTGTGTTGAATTAGGCTATTTGGAAGTGGGGCAATCGGGTTATGCACTCTAATGCTGATTTGGTAAACTCAGTTCGGTGTAAATAAATATTTTAAATGGTCCAACGCCTTTCCTTAATTTGGATTTCGAGCTGCTGTTTTTAGCAGTCGCATAATTAATTAAAATGAACTGTAGCATAACATTTTATGGGTTGAAATTATTGATATTTCATTTGACGTTTTATCCTAATATATCAACAATACAGAACATGCTTACGATTGAAGCACAATCTAAGCATTAGCGATAAATCACCCTGGTGATTAGTCTTCTAGACTCGACATCAATAGGCATAAGCTTTTTAATCTTCATCTCTGTAGAGAAAAAAGTGAAAACAAATCCATTCCATAAGGTCGTCAAGCCTAATCGTGTTAATAAACATAAGTATATAGATTGAATTTAAAGAAATATATAACTTAAGAATTATAATAGTATATAGATTAAAATCTCAAAAAGGATCATACGATATGACCGCATTTTATAATAATATTCAGGTTAGACCTCATAAGACAGTTAAAATATAATACCATTTTTTTTAGAAAAGGTAAATTTTATTAATAATACCAAAGTATTTACAACAGGAGCATATATAACCATGTATGGTTAATGCTATAACTATCTATTTACAGTATAACCCAAATAGACCCCAAATCAAAGACCACCATACAATAATTAAAACAATAGTTCTTGCCAATCAAGTTATATCAAAGAATGTTATCAAGGTCCATGTACTAAATATATCAGTAGAAGTTACTTTGACAGTGATTGCTTACAGTGTGTAGAAAAAGAGGAACAACAACAATCTGATATTTTTGTGCATTTTAAGAGTCTTTATGTGAGGTTTAAGACGATAAAATTTTCATTTGGTCCGTGTTTGTAGCCCAAAAGTGCAACTTTATAATGCACATTTTTTAACTCCAAAATACAAAATTAAGTACAAAAGTGAAGCTTCTTAATGGACTATTTTTAGTGCAATTATGCTAAGTGCCACCAAAAGTTTGTGTATTTAAAACCATAATACTGCTCAGAATCATGACCTTGTCATAACCATAATTTGCTCATCTAGCTTCTCCCCAAAACCAATAGACAATAAATCAAGGGCATTAGTTTGAAGGAATGAATTTGTAACAAATTTGGAAGTTCTGATGAATCATCGATCATTGAAACTGTAAAGTGTAAAATTTTCAAGAGAAATGTAATCAAATGTTACTATGATTTATACCTAGAAATAAAGCTTGTATAAGTGGCAATGTGGACCAAAACTCAGAAGTGTTTACAGCCAATTTGCTGCAAATCAGAGGCTGAAACATATATATATTTATCAAAATGTAAAATCGAGAAAGTACAGTAGTTTTAGACTTTTAGTACAACTTCTAGAGAAGGTAAGCCACCTGGGATGCACAAGCAAAAATAATGTGTAAAATCCCTTATTTTCCAATTTTGATGTCTAAGTGACTCAGAACTTGGGTCTTTATCATTAACTGTTGTGACATCAGATGAAGAGATAGATGCTTGTGGCAATATGACTGGATGATCAAGCTTCAGTAAAGCTTAGAATCCTGGAATAAGTTTATAGTGATAAGTATATTCTTCTTCTCAGAGGTATATGTTACTACAAATTAAAAGACAATTCTTATTGAAATTTTGGTACTCGTAAAACGTATAAATTCAAAACAGAGACAAGTAGCTACCGTTCTACAAACAGTTGCCAGATGAGAATCTTTATACGCCTTTCTTTACGGCATAACATAAGGATTGCATCAGGGCGGATAACTATGAAAGTGTGAGAGTGAGTGGAAATCGTGTTACGTGATCTTGGCTGAGGGTGAAAAAGAACGTGAAAGCTATTAGTTATTTGAAATAAAGAGCTCACTACAAATAAATCTTGAAAATGACAATATAATGACAAAATTATAATTTTGGGTATTTACCTCGAAATTAGGGGATATTGTTAAAGCCTATGATGGGAGAATGTTGTTAGATGTTTGAATGTTCAAAAAATTGCCTCCAAATTTAGAAGTTCGTACACCTGAACACAAGCTAAACGATTGAATTCTGATTTGAGAAGCATGAACTATACTATTCTCTCATCAGCTGCGAAGAATTTCAAATCGATTACATGATATTCATACTCACCTACAACTACATAATTCATATGAATGCCTCACTTAAGCCAATATATGTTATTCCAAGCCAACTCATATACTACTGAAAGATCATTAAAAAAGGCATATATGTAACCAAAAAACAAAATGTACCCATCAAATACACATATATACATCAATCGCCACATAAAAAAAATACAAGCTTTACACAGTAATTGAAGCAAATGATCTCTTGTGAAAACCCATGAACATCAACATTAGTATATCAATATCACCCATAGTCATTTTTAATCATACCAAATTCAAGGCGCGTTTCTTAAATATGTGTAGCTACATGTAAGACCACATTTTGTCAAATTTGAGCAGGTTTTAATTTATTATTGTATCCTAATAGTCCTTGCATCCGAAGATAAATGTCCACAATCAGATTTTACAAATTTTATAGCATATTATAAATGAAGTGGGTCTAAATTTAGACATGTTTAAATATGTTTGTTTAGCATTATACATAATAAAAAGCAAACATATTTCTTGCGAGCAGTTAACTTTGGCTAGGAGATCTACAATGCTGAATGAAGTGAGTTCAATAATTATCACTATTGTTAAGTGCATTCAGCTACAAAGAGTATTTCACGATATGCACACAAACTCCTTTAACTAACATCAATGATTACCCCACATGCATAACATCACCTTAAATAGTCGATAACCAAATGATTTGGGTAGATATAAGATTCTTAGCTTGCAGAATGAGGGTGTATTTCACTTGTTAATTGGAGCTATGATTCCATTAGTTGCAACATACAGTAAATACAAATTGCTAATTAATCAAAATTACCCACTTTTGGTGCCTTAAGATCAACTTGATTTGTATATAAATTTAGCATAGCCAACAAAGTAATATTAGATGAGATGTATCTCAAAACTAAGTGAGAGAATCAATAAAATCAGTACATACCAAAATCATTAAAATCAGGTCATGATTAGTTCTCTTGAACAAAATATCTCACAGTTTAAAAACTACACAAACAATAAAGTTGCAACAATTAGAGATAAAACAAAATTGTCAAATATATTGATTCATAAATGAGTTGATATTGCAACATCCAACTGATAGTAACCTTGAGATCTATATCAGTAGTAAACACTAAGCTAGCCGTGTAGATTACATAACTAAGTGTCCAAGACTATCTTTTTGAAACCCAGTTCTGGGCTGCTGATGGAAGTAAAAGTGCGTATCCAACCCCAACCTCCCTAGACATTGCCTACAACCTGAACACACAATCGTAACAATCTCCAATTTAACTAATATACCAAAAAAAGTCAAATTTGTTAACATTACAAATAAATCGTATAATGGAACACGTTACAGACTATTAATTATTAAGGGAAACGATTACGATACCCACCTCCATGAACCAGAAAGATTATAAACACCTACACTACTAACTGAAATTGCTAAAACCTATTTACATTAGCTAAAATACGCAATACCCAATAATGATAATATCAAGTAACAACAGTTTTATAAAATAGAATCATTGATAATTGATTTATGCTGGCTACTACCTCTATATATATAGTTCTACATCAAGTGATGATACTTCTTGAAGTAAAATGGCATTGACGAATATAGACAAATAAAAAGAATATCTTTATCATAGAAATTATATTTGGATTTTCACATTGAGGACTATTTCATGAATGTTCGACTTCACAAACATTATAGGTGGTAATTTATGTTTTTATCTCTAACGGATCAAACTGATAAAAAGACAATGAAATTTGAAAAACACTAAATAGCTTCTTATTTTGGATCAAGTGGGTCTGAAGATGCTAAAAGTAGATGTCTTTAAATGCATACATCATTTTTCTTAGATATTAGAGAATCTTTGAAGTAATCTATGAAAGGTCTATTCAAAAAGCACCAATATGTAATCAGCAATGCAGAAAACTTAAATACATGTATATTATTGTCTACAGTGGCGAGCTTAGGTAACATGTAGAGGTAGAAATTCTGACCTGTTTACTTGAATAAGGGTCAATTTAGGTTGTCTCTATTGAATCTCCGGTGAGTAAAGTGTCCCTAAAGAGTGAAACTTACTATAGCGAACAACAAAACAGGTAAAAATCATCAACATGGTTGAATGGGTGCAAAGTAGTCAGACTGCTCCCCAATGCCTACAACCTTCTCCATGGCTTTGAAAAAAGAAAATTATAACCACCATTTTTATGACCATACTTAACAATAGAATAATACAAGTGAGCTTGAATCAGCCCAACCCAACTTGTTACTCAAGACCCGTTGTCCAACATTCCCATTTTGCCATTTGAGGAGCAACCATAACCTGCACCCGGTAAGAATGTTACAAAACAACCCAAAAGTAGGCTAATGTTAACCGGTTGAACTGCTTCCCATTTTGTTATGTGTGTAGCATGACCTTCTAGCCAACATCTTTATTAGTAAGATTGGTTGCAAAATGTAATAGTGCATCACTCACATGGTAGTTGCTAATAACATTACTTGTTAATTAGCATTTATTAGCCAACGATCAGCAGAAAGCTAATTCAAAAGCTTCTTCAAGAAAAGCGGATATGATGAAAATATAGGACCAAATAATACACCTAAAAAGGCATTACCTCTCTGCCAATTATCTCAATTGATGTTACGGTCAATAACCAAGGTCATTGTCCAAGCATAGCAGCTTTTTGAGGTTTTGTACATAACAACACCAACGTAGTAGCAACCATAAGCTGCATCCAGTAAGAATGAATAATTAGACAAATATAAAATGAGTGTTAAGGTTTTGTACATACCCAAAATCAACAATATAATCTTTAGCTAAATCACCATTAGTAAGGGGTATTAAGGTCTGTATCTCAGTCTCTACTAATTTTTCATGTTTATGTTCTTGGTTATATTCTTTCATTTTTGCTGCATTTTTCAACTCAGGTTTGTAATTGTGTATCAGGTTGGAAACGTACCAAACGATGTGCGCAATAACTTTAATCTAATGTTTTGAACAAAGCAATTTAGTAGATTGTATGCATTTAAATACACTGTAGGCGACTTTCAGCCCATTTGACCCATTCGACATGTTTCATTTAGCTACTTTCGACCCATTGGACCAGATTAGTTAGTTAACCATTTGACCAAGAAATTAGAGTAAGGAAACGCAAATTCGTAATGCAGCTCTATTTGGATTGCATTAAGCGGTTAATTTATGTAATGAGTATAGTGGCATACCTACAGCCGCTGGCCCGTTGCATTATAATTGAAATCACAGGACTTGTTTATAAACCGGATGTCACATTCATGGATCCTTCAATTTCTGAAGGATATCCATTTTGTATTGAAAAAGAATACAATATGACAACTTACATAATTATCACCACATTTGCACCTTTTAAATTGAATTAGACCTGCATATTAGATTTATTAAATAATACTCCGCATTATAATATATTTAATTAATTTTAATACATTAATTAAGTTAGATTTATTAAATAATACTCCGTATTATAATATATTTGATTAATTTTAATACATTAATTAAGTTAGATATTGCACTTAAATTATTATGTTTCCGATTCTAGAGGTCAACATATAACATAACCCAAATAAATGGGTGAAACTCGTCGCTTATAAAATCGATTAATGTATAATGAAAGTACCTTGAGCTGGAAAGCGTTGAATACATGTTTTTATTTGTTGGTGGCACTACATAATCACGTAGTACAGCTGCACCATTAGCATCTGCTCCATAAATCTGCTGCAGGTTGATATCAAGGAGACAGTTTACTCCCTAGGTCCCCTTTGTTGTTTAGACAACTCTTAATCTGTATTTATAAGAGCTTATAAATGAAGTAGCAAGATATAAGTAAAATTAGTATGAATGATAATTTGGTTACGGAGTTGTATTTTGGCTAGAAGAACGCTTACAACTTTCCTTTAATCCCGAGCAGTGATTCATCGCTTTGCATAGGAAGGCCATAACATTTCCTAGGCAAAAAATTAGCAGCGATTAATAAACACCAAATTAAAAATCAGCATTTAAGCACTTACCCAAACATGAACTTTTTGATCCTATGACCCGTTGGAATGAGTAACTTTATGATTAACATATTTATTTTCGTTAAAAATACTCAAATTACAAACCAGGTAATCAGATATAGTATAAAGTTAAATGACAATATTTGACAAACCAAATTTTCTGGGTTGAAATTAATATTTGACACACCAAATTGTTTGTGTTCAAGTAAATCTGACCTGATTCCAAACCGCGACAATTCTGTAAACATAACTCACCAACCCGCCCATTTTGCCACCCGAGCACTGAAACTATTTTAGTAAAATTGAACTGTCTCAATTCTCGGGCAATCGCACCAAAAACTCGAGTTCCTTTTGGATTTCCTTCTTGATCAATCACAACTGCAGCATTGTCATCATATCGTATTATCATACCGTTGTCACGTTTAAGTTCTTTACAAGTACGGACAATTACAGCTCTGACCACTTCTGATCTTTCTAGAGGCATGTTTGGAACTGCGTCTTTGATCACAGCAACAATAACGTCACCAATATTAGCATATCGACGATTGCTAGCTCCTATGATTCGAATACACATCAATTCTCGAGCCCCGCTGTTATCTGCTACATTCAAATGGGTCTGAGGTTGAATCATATCATTTTTATTTTTTTTTATCTTTTTTTTTTTACAATACAAAGGTCGAAGAAAAAAAGAAATATTATTTGTCCAAAAAAAGAAACCTGCATCCGCTATTTTTAAGGCCTATTTCTTTTTTATCCCGAAATTATGAATTGAGCTCGTATAGGCATTTTGGACGCTGCTATTGAAATAGCCCTTCTGGCTATATTTTCTGTTACTCCACCCATTTCATAAAGGATTCGACCTGGTTTAACAACAGCTACCCAATATTCGGGAGAGCCTTTACCTGAACCCATACGTGTTTCTGCAGGTCTTACCGTAACTGGTTTATCTGGAAATATACGAACCCATATTTTTCCACCGCGACGTGCATTTCGTGTCATTGCTCGTCGACCTGCTTCTATTTGTCTAGATGTGATCCAAGCGGGTTCAAGTGCCTGAAGAGCGTATTTACCAAAACAAATAGTGTTACCTCGATAAGATATTCCCTTCATTCTTCCTCGATGTTGTTTACGGAATCTGGTTCTTTTGGGGTTATAGTTGATGGTTTGTTTTGAATTCCATCTCTACTACAGAACCGGACGTGAGAGTTTCTTCTCATCCAGCTCCTCGCGAAAAAAAGAAATTCAAATTCAAGATTTTTAATTCAATTCAGATTTCAGATTTGTATATCTTGTTTATATATATAAATATAGAATAGAATAGATATGATAGATATGATAGATATGATATGATGATGATGATAAATAGATAACTAAATCTATTAAAAAACTATTTTTTTCTTATATTTATCTATCTATTTTATTTTTATAATTTTAATTTTAAAAGGAATCTTTCTTTTGTTTTACTCTTTATCAAATCGTATTGGATATTGGATTGACACAAATTTCTCAATCCAAGAAAATAAAGTTTTCGCGGGCGAATATTTACTCTTTCAATTTCTATTCTATTTCAGTTCTATCATTAGTTCATAACTTTTCCGAATAGATGAATTGGTCTCTGGCCGGTTCCGCCATCCCGATCAATGAATCATTCGAATTCATTTTCACTAGAATCTTTTGAATTCACAGGTTCCATCGTTCCCATCGCTTCTTACTTAATGGTTAGGTCTGAATTCTACAATGGAGCTATTAGTTCTTGAGTCAATATTCTTAGTCTTTATTGGCTCGAAGCTCTTTATTTTTTGTTCGATGAGCAGATCCATTTAATGATGAATCCGTATTGATGCTTTATTACACATATTTTTTATGAGATGACTCATAGACCTTACATATTGGAATTTTATATCATCAATATTCTTTTTCTTTCTTTCTCTCATCCTTCCATTTATCTATACCCTTTCTTTTTTATTTCGATTGCCAACTTATAATCAGTAATCAGATCAGATTTTTTGAATAATAAAAAAAGATTTCAGTTGCTACAACAATATGAAGAATATATCATATCTTGACTGGTTCTTTGGATCCAGATAATACGAAATGATGAGTTGGTTATTACTTCTATAGTTATTTGTTTATACTATGGGGCTGGTTTTTTATACTAACCCTCAAAAACCAACGAGTCACACACTAAGCATAGCAATTTTTTCAAAAGATTAATTGAATTTTTATTAAACCCTATAGAATTATAATATAATTGTTCTTTTTTTATTTAACAGAAAAGAAAAAGAATAAACAAATTTATCTTTTTTTTTCATCGCTGGATAAAATAAAATGTAAAGCAAAATAAAGGTTTATTATTCCCCGTCTATAAATATCCAAATTTTTATGCCTAATACCCCATAGATTGTTCGAACTGTATAGGAACAATAATCAATTTTAGCTCGAATGGTTTGTAGTGGAACCCTGCCCTCTCTGATCCATTCAACACGCGCAATTTCTTTTCCGTCGATACGTCCTGCAATTTGCACTTGAATTCCTTTTGTATCCGCTTGTTCAGTTAATTCTATAGCCTTTTTCATTGCTTTGCGAAAAGAAACTCTATTTTTTAATTGGCCGGCTATAAATTCTGCAAGAATATTAGGGTTTCCATAAGGCTTTTCAATTCGTGTGATAGCAATGTTAAGTTTTCTATTTACAGAATTAAATTCTTTTTGTAAATTCATCTGTAATTCTTCGATTCCTCGGGGTCGACTTTCAATTAATATTTTTGGAAATCCCATATAGATTATGATTTGGATCAGATCGATTCTTTTTTGAATCTCTATACGTGCAATTCCCTCGACGCCGGAAGATGTTTTCATATTTTTTTGTACATAATTCTTTATATAATTTCTTATTTTTTGATCTTCTTGCAGACCCTCAGAATAATTTTTTGGTTGTGCGAACCAAAGGGAATGATGACCTTGGGTTGTACCAAGTCTGAAACCAATTGGATTTATTTTTTGTCCCATGTTCCCCCATTACCATACATATCATAATACGACATAGTTGTATCCTTTTTTTTCCATTTAGGTTTTTGTGACCATTTAATAGAGTCGGTATCTATATATCCACCTAAGGATATATCTTTCATTACAATAGTTATATGGCAGTACTTATCATTTTTGTTATAATGGAAATTGAGATTGAGAAGGATTTTTGATTCAAAAGAATCAATCAATTAAGTATGTATCAATTTGTATTTTCTTATGTCATTAGGCAAACCAAATTTTAGATTCAAATCCCAGAATCATTCACGAATTGTCAGTCAAGGAATAGTTAATGGTTCCCTTTTGTCATAAATTTTGACTTTTTTGAGTGAAAATCCACATTTTATTTTTCAAAAGTCCGTGGAAGTTTTTCGGCATTGTGTGTTTTGAGATACTATACAATCAATCGAAGGCGTAGATCAAATACAATCAAAAGGGCAATAAAAGGTTTCTTTTCTAATTTTTCTAAATTTAGAAAAAGGATTAAAAAATGGATGCAATATGCAAGTACAATAAACTAAAGTCTAGTAAAAAAAAAGGGGGGGATTTTTTCTCCTATTGTGTATCGTTTTGGCGGCATGGCCGAGTGGTAAGGCGGGGGACTGCAAATCCTTTTTCCCCAGTTCAAATCCGGGTGCCGCCTCATCAACAAACGAATTGAAATTTCTTATTCTGTTGTGCTCTTTTATTCTGTTCTGGGAATTTTGTAAAAAAAAGATTGGAAATCTTTGAATCTAAAATTCAAATCAAAGAAAGATTCTAATGGAAAAATTAGAAATAATGGTCGAAGCAAGACTTCCCGATTCTCTTCTACTACTAATGTAATGTCTACTGATTGGGTCTTGAATTACATTGTATAGCCGGGATAATTCAACTACTAGTTGGGGAAAGTGCTTTCTATACTGTAATCTACATATTATAATTGAAATCACAGGACTTGTTTATAAACCGGATGTCACATTCATGGATCCTTCAATTTCTGAAGGATATCCATTTTGTATTGAAAAAGAATACAATATGACAACTTACATAATTATCACCACATTTGCACCTTTTAAATTGAATTAGACCTGCATATTAGATTTATTAAATAATACTCCGCATTATAATATATTTAATTAATTTTAATACATTAATTAAGTTAGATTTATTAAATAATACTCCGTATTATAATATATTTGATTAATTTTAATACATTAATTAAGTTAGATATTGCACTTAAATTATTATGTTTCCGATTCTAGAGGTCAACATATAACATAACCCAAATAAATGGGTGAAACTCGTCGCTTATAAAATCGATTAATGTATAATGAAAGTACCTTGAGCTGGAAAGCGTTGAATACATGTTTTTATTTGTTGGTGGCACTACATAATCACGTAGTACAGCTGCACCATTAGCATCTGCTCCATAAATCTGCTGCAGGTTGATATCAAGGAGACAGTTTACTCCCTAGGTCCCCTTTGTTGTTTAGACAACTCTTAATCTGTATTTATAAGAGCTTATAAATGAAGTAGCAAGATATAAGTAAAATTAGTATGAATGATAATTTGGTTACGGAGTTGTATTTTGGCTAGAAGAACGCTTACAACTTTCCTTTAATCCCGAGCAGTGATTCATCGCTTTGCATAGGAAGGCCATAACATTTCCTAGGCAAAAAATTAGCAGCGATTAATAAACACCAAATTAAAAATCAGCATTTAAGCACTTACCCAAACATGAACTTTTTGATCCTATGACCCGTTGGAATGAGTAACTTTATGATCAACATATTTATTTTCGTTAAAAATACTCAAATTACAAACCAGGTAATCAGATATAGTATAAAGTTAAATGACAATATTTGACAAACCAAATTTTCTGGGTTGAAATTAATATTTGACACACCAAATTGTTTGTGTTCAAGTAAATCTGACCTGATTCCAAACCGCGACAATTCTGTAAACATAACTCACCAACCCGCCCATTTTGCCACCCGAGCACTTATGAAAACATTGATACTTATTTTGATTCATTGTACGGAACCTTGTATCCCAATTGATCTTGAGTATTTTCCACGATCAAATTTCAACAGAAGCCTGCATTATCTCAATACAACCTATGTCATCAGCTAAAACTATCAAAAACTTACATTAATTTTTGTAAGAAACATAAAAACTACAGTTACAAAAACTTACATTAGTTTTTGTAAAAAATACAAATGCTAGGTAAGGTGAAATTGTTATAGGAAGAGCTGTTACCCAAGTTGTATTGAGAAATTACAGTTAGTTTTAAAGAAGTATATGATTTGTTAGATACATAGAAATGAACCCCTTCCAATTTTACAATGAGTTTTCCTCTAAATAGACATAGATAAATGTAGCAAAACATGTTTTTTTATAACTAAATATAATTCAGAGTTTTTTTGTATAAATAGGATAAAAATATACATATAACAGTTTAATGAAAAAGGTGCATTACTTTCCTCTAAATGGGCATGTAAGCCACCTGAATACTAATTGTAAACAACATAAACATTTGAAATGTGCCCCTAAATACTTGCAATCCATATAGGTTTAAGGAGCATACCTCATACTCCAGAACACGTTTTTCATCTTCATTCTGTTTTAGGCTTTACTACGATTTAGCCTTGTCACCTGGTTGGACCGCATACGGGTCGACGGGGTGGATCCTCTTCAACTAATCAAAAAGAGATGGCTATTAGTGCATACTATAGCTATTAGTGCATACTATAACAGAATTTCATGAAATCAAAATTACCAAAATCTATCTGTCTTTTATGAAATCAAAACTTCTCAACCAGTGAGTGCAAAGGATCAATTTGTCACGTTACCATGAATACACAAATAGGAATAAACAACAGAATTTCAGGGTATGAATTCAAAATTACCAATACCTGTCTTTTAAGTCGAATAATCAGGTCACGTGTTTTAATGACACATGCCCATGCTTCGGCTGTTTGCTCATTGTCCAAATACTACCACAATTTTTCCTCTAATAACTGTGTTAAATAACCGAAAAGACGTTTCTAGGTTGGTCGATTAGTTGAGTAACGCACCTGCTTATCTTGATGGCTGAGGCAGTGTCATCAACAAAATAAGCTGTCAACATGCGAAATAAATGTATCAATAAAGGAATTAAACCAGTGTAAATATGAAAGCAGGTATTGCAAAGCATACGAAACCAAACAAATAGTTGAGCCAGGAGATATTCACTTCTCAACCGGTGAGTGCAAAGGATCAATTTGTTTTGTAAATGACCCCACAAAAAGGAATCTATTACAGAATTTCAGGGGATGAAACCAAAAATTACTAAAATGTAATGGTTACTTAATTTTAAGTAGGTTACCACCTTAGTTTCTTACCCTGTTTTTCTGAAAAACACAAGTCAACGTATGTGTTTTAACTTACAGATAGGTGAATGCCTTTCGATTTGCAGAAGTCTCTCAATTTAGAAGCACAATGAAGGATGGCACCCCACCTGGTTGACAGCAGGGGGCACGCGTGCTACATCCAACAAATCTCCCAATTTTTTAGTAGAAAAGTTGCTAACACAAATAGCTCGTGCCTTGCCTGAATCATATAGTTTCTCCATTGCTTTCCATGTGCAAGGAATATCTACTGGAGCAAGATCCTCAGGCTTAAATCCAACAGATCCCTTCGTCATCTTAACAGGCCAATGCATCTTCAAAATCAATAAAGCACATCCACTGATTAATGATCATACTATCTAAATAAAACGGGCTACGGAAATGATGATTTTATTGTGCTTCTGTTGTGTAAACAAAATGACATATTTGTAAAAAGGGTAGAGACGGTTTGTGAAATGCATGGTTGTGTCTTAAGTTGGTTTAAAAGAATTGGTAAGTAAGTAAGTCGCTCTAAATGACTTAGAAATAAGTTTTACTGCAGTTGGTACACAGGTACACTGCGTTATAGAAAGCCATAGAATCAGATACGCAAAGACATAAAAAGTTATCACGAAAGCATTAAACAGTGATCGTCCAAATAGTCAAAATAAAGCATGCCTACATACCAGGTACCTTAATCGAGATAGTCAAGTTGCAAGTCATTCAATGTTCTGTCTAGTGTGGCTTCAGCGTCGATTATCTGAGTATTAAGTTTTGTTGGTGCTTGCTGTGCAGCAACAAACCTGCAAATTAATTCTTGACACATCCTCGGCTTAACGTCTTTCTGCAAAATATACATTAATGCAGTTAGAATGGCATTTATTTGGTTGAAAACACTAACAACAATGATAGATAAACTTTTCAACTGTTTCATACTATTCATATATAAATCCGAATATAAAAGTCGAAAAGATGAAAATTGCACCTAAATGGCAAACAACTGTTTTTCACCCAAAGCCAAAACCAAGAGCAACAAACTTGGTACCAGTCCCGTTATCCATGTTGGTCGATTAGTTGAGTAACGCACCTGCTTATCTAGATGGCTGAGGCGGTGGCATCAACAAAATAAGCTGTCAGCATGCGAAATAATTGTATCAATAAAGGAATTTAACCCCTGTAAATATGAAAGCAGGTATTGCAAAGCATACGAAACCAAACAAATAGTTGAGCCAGGAGCTATTCACTTCTCAACCGGTGAGTGCGAAGGATCAATTTGTTTTGTAAATGACCCAACAAAAAGGATTACATTACAGAATTTCAGGGGATGAAACCAAAAATTACTAATTCTAATGGTTAATTGACCATTAGATTGCAATGGTTGAGGGGGCTAAATGTGGTCAAAATACAGAAATTGTTAACTGCAGCTTGGGTAACATTTGTATATACTTGTATAAAATTGGAAACCGAAACATTGAATACACTTTGGATGAAAATTGAACTCTTCTGTTAGATATTTACAAAGTTCTGTGACCAAAGTGGTTTTAAAATTTTTTTTGATCACCCCTTTTTGCGAAGTTTAACTCTTTTGTTACTGATTTTCAAACATCAGTGACCAGATTAAAAACTGAAACACATTCGGTTGCCACCCTTTGCAAATAACCCCTTGTAAATGGTAATGACCTGCAGAAGTCTCCTTATTTCACATTCCCTTAAAGATGTATTTCAGAAAATCAATAAATATTGACATCTTATACTAAAGGAAGGAGAGGTATCAAACTAACCTAATTGCAAGCTCTCCTTGCTGAGAAACCATGGTCGCCAATTGAGCGAATATGCTACCTAACTCATGAATACTCGACTCAACGCTGTGAAGTGCTTCAGCTCTGCCCTGCATGTAACTATCTTGTACCGGAACCATGTGTTGCTGCTGATTTTGTTGTTGCATCAAAGGCTGGGATTCAGAATCTGCATGCTTTCTGAAAGTGAAACGTAGCATGTCAACGACGAGAATGAAGGGAAATCATTAAGAAAGGACATCCAATGATCTCAAAGAAAGAAAAAACTGCTTCTACTTGAGCTGACTTCTTTATCCATTTAGTTGAAATGGGTTTATCTGAATTATGACTTATCTCCATCAGGCCAGTTGGGCAAAAAGTTGAATTATATAGTTAACAGTGACACGGGACTGAAGTAAGCCCAAGTGTAAGCAAACTGCTTATGAATACCTAATTCGCTTAGAAAGAAACAAAATTATCCATACTTGTCGTAATCATCTTTAATACATTATCTATATATCCACATTTTGAATCTTCATATGCACTTCTCTGCTACTACTGTTTGCTATTTGACCTCCTAATACTACCACAATTTTTCCTCTTATAGATGCGTTAAATAACAGAAAAGATGTCTTTAGTTTGGTCAGTTAGTTGTTTGGCACATCTGCTTCATCTTGATGGTTGAGGAATTGTCATAAAATAGAAGTTGTCACAATGCGAAATAAGTGTATAAAACAGGAAATTAAACCCCAGTAATTATGAAATATGGTATTGCAAACCATATGAAAGCCAACAAATAGTTGAGCCATGGTTGCTGGGTTTGAATAACATTACGTAGTCTATAGAGTTTAAGCAGAAGTTCTGCACATAATCCACAGCTAATCGATTGGCTAATCATTCACAAACACGTTTGATTAAGGTACTTCCAACAATGGAACAATACATCTAATCGACTAATACAAGTATTCATTAGTTATCCCCTTAAAAATTATGTACAGATACAAATACCGTGTGTTCTATTCATATACACATTAGTATTCTATTGAATCCCAAACATTTCTGTCTATGTTCAAATCCCCCTCCCCTCATGATGACACTGATTGATCTCGTATTGTATGAGAGGGATGAATACATTCATACAGACACTCAATTGAAACCCGAACAACACATATACAGAAAACGAATAAACACAAGCAAAGTAACTATGATGATTAGCCCTAAAAATCATAACCCTTGAAAAATCGCATACCTGGCTTACAAATTGAACACCAATACCATATGCGGTTACCCTTCTTAGCACCAGAACTCCGATTTACCCAAGCTAGCGATCCTGATCCATCTATATTGTACGTGAAATGCGTGGGTTTAAACACCACCACCACATGCGGTTACATACCTCAATTCCGTCGTGGAAGACAATCAGTCCGGTCGCAATCGTGACGGTGTCAGGCGATGGTGGCACATCGGAATTTTCTCCTTCACCATGGTGTATTTTTTCAGTTTGGGATTTGAAAAAACCTAGCAGAGAGATGCGTGGGTTTAATTTTGAACCATGGGTAATTTAGTAATTTATAACACAATAATTAGGACTAATGACATCATGCTTTTATCTAATGGTGTGCTAATGAAGGATTATCTTTAAATTAAGGGGGGAGATCTCTTTTATGTTTTTCTTATAATAGAGAAAATAGAGAATAGAGAATAGAGATAGAGATAAGTGTGTTCATAAATGGTATAAACTACAAATTGCAGTAGTTTAATAAAATTGGTTTGTTTCCATCGTGTTTCCTTGTATACACAAGTTTTTGGGAAAAAGATGTGTTAACCAAAGAAAGGATAAAGCTATATATACAGTATTGGTTTAGTTACATTATGATTTTGATTATCCTTGTGTATCAACTGTCAACCATAGATATTACGAGTTTTGACATGTATTTTGATTTTGATTGGATGCATGATTTTTTAGTTTGTCACTATTAGTTAGATGCTATGTGCCGAAAACATATACCAACATATTGCTATAAATTCAACTTTACTTTAATATTTCTTATGTTTTATTATTGCTACTTGAAATTACCCTTTTTGTTGTTGTATGAATTAGGGGGGCTCAATTAATCAGATTTTGAGTAATTGGATCATTTTAGCTTCTATTATTCAATTTTTCTAGCTATTAAAAATCCACCCTGAGATCCAAACCGAAATATGTTTCACTCGATTCAAAGTTTCAAACCACAGTCGGTTTGGATATTGGATTGTTTGAATAAATTGGATTTTCATATATAACTTATTTAAAGTTGGATTGTTTGCATAAATTGGATTTTCATATATAACTTATTTGAAGTGAGTTATATGAATTTTATTTGGATTATTTTAATTAGGTTAACAAAAAATGTCTAACTTATTTAGGTTACGGGTGAGGCTCGATTCAAAATCAAAATCAAAACCACACCCTTTGATAACCCAATTAACTGGTATTTTACCCGGGCGTTGCTCAGTTAGCTTGCAATTTATATGTACAATTAGTGATGGTGTAATTTCATATGTTGTCATAAAGAAATCTAAGATAATGCTCCTAGTAAACATACATAGAACATTAATGTTACAAAGCTAACATGATTTGTTAAAACATAATAGTATAACAATTATCATGTACAATCGACTGTCTGGAAAATGCAATTCAACATTACATACAACTCAAAATAATATAAAAGACAAGTACCTTCCAATAAAATAATTTACACAAGTCATTTATTCAAATCAACAACTTATAGAATACTTTATCCAGTTTGTTGACATGCATAACAAAGACTACATATATACACACACTCTTAAAGTGCATTCCTATTGTTGAAATAATGAGAAATACACATTTTGAACTGATTTTTTGATTACAGAACCAAGCACATCAGTTTTCACAATGGTCTCAACCTCTTTAACTTCTCTATATTTATTTTTGTATATCATGAACGTTAAACTTCTTTCTAAGTAGCTATAATATTGTGTCATTATTTCTAGGGTTGAATTAGTTACCCAAAATTTTATTATCTCTTCCTTACCCAATTTGCTCAAGTTGTCGTATCACATAAATAGAATAGCAATACCAAAAATAAATAAAACATTTGGTTAATACTCCTCTATATAACTCTGTAAATAGAACATACCACAAATTAACCTTATTTGGATCATCTGGAGTTAACTGCACAAATTTCTTGCCCACAATTAAGTCCCTTTGAACCTTGAGTGCTACTTCTTCTCTTCTCAACTGCACAAATAGTTTGCACATTAAGTCCTCATTTGATGTTTTATAATTGGTCGATTCGGTTGTATAACAGTTCACATAGAATCACATAAAATGGGTCACTTTCTATACTGTTTAACATAGAATGGTTTGGGTCGCCTTAAATACCTTTTAAGCAAATAATCATCAAACACATACCTCTCGCTAGAGCAACAAAAAACACATAAAGCCTTAAATAGCGAATAAAAGCAATAAATATGCTACATAACGCTAGACTTAAGTTCAATAACTCATATATATTTTATTTCCACCTAATTTGATGGCTGAAAAAATAGCTTGAAAAGGAAGCACCAAAAGGCATACAGAGATAGCTAAAAGTTCAAACTTTAATAGAAAGAAAAACTTATATGCATCCCAACTACATGCCAATCTTTAAAATATAAATTGAATTAGTTGGTCTATGAGAACTCAATCTCCATTCTAAACTCTTTTGTATGAACATCTATGATTTTACGGGGTTGAAGGATACATTACATACAGTTCATTACAAAGTTGACGCTTGACACTGAACGAAACCTATCAAACTCACCTTATTTGGATCATCTGGAGTTGACGCCTTTGCACAGTTAGTGAACTCCAACATATGTGACAGGTAAAAATTGCTCGGTATTGGAGTCAAAATTCAGCCATCCAGCTTATGTAATTAGAAACTATACTCACGTTGAAATTGAAGATAAAACTATCGATTCCATTAAGGTTAGCTGATAAATAATAATTTACAATCACACAAACATATTTCTATAAAAAGGTTAACATCATATAACCTCGTAATGGCAATGATAAATTTAACAATTTAACTGGTTCGTTGACATCATTACTGATGAAAAGATGACTAACAACTTGACTATATAGCAAAGAATAATTATTATGCCATGAGTGTCACAGAAAGAAAGAAGATACCCGTACAAATACAATACTTTTTCATAAGCTAAGTTGTGTAAAGCCTTCATGATCTCTCCTGTAGATATGCATAGTCAGAGAGGAAAATGAATGAGTTACAAGATAACATCCACATCCCCTGACCCAAAATTTCTTGAAACTAAATTGATTAATTACAACATGGTAATGTGTAGACAGCCACAAACAATGTCTAACTCAGGTGCAATATTTTTTTGACCGTAAAATTATGTATATACAAATTTATAATAAAACTCGCAATTGGTCCATTTTGAGCACACAAGTCGAAGTCATTGTTCTTTGGATGACATACTTTATTGTCAATGATTGAACCTGAAACGCAAGAAAGTAAAATTAGTTTTTTATTGGGTTAATACACACGGAGGAGATTAAAGTACCCCAAAATGTTCGCTTGGGGTACTAAAGTTTATGATTTGACAAAACTATAAGTTAACTATACGTATTGTGTATAAGGGTAACTAAAGTTTATTAATATGTTTACAAGGATAACTAAAGTTTATTAAAATGTTTACAAGGATAATCAAAGTTTATAAAATTATTCAAATTGATGAATCTTTATCGGCTCATTTTCCACTTGGGGGAGGTTTTAAAAGTTGGGTTATAGTTTTGTCAAATCATAAACTTTAGTACCCCAAGCGAACATTTTGGGATACTTTAATCCCCTCCGTGTGTATTAACCCTTTTTTATTCTTGCAAATCGTTACATTTTTAGGAATCATATACCTGATGGAACATTCGCATGCAAAGAATATGGACACATAATATAAGAAACTCTTATTAGCATAAAATGTCAACCATAAAGAAACTAAGTTCCCGATAAACATAAACTAAGTTCTCGAAACTCCAATCAAGTACATAAAATGTCAAAACCATATACAAAAGAAAAACAATATGAAACTTAAAGAACTTGTTTCATGAAATATTGTATCAAAATGTAAGTTGTGTTTTAATATTTTATAAGTTCAAAACTTCAGAGCACTTGCAATAAGTAAAAACATGAGAATTTAGAGTGCAATAATATGCAATGATTTCTAATTAGAAGTCCTGCAAGAGAATGCAGAACCTTGGTACCTTTCTGAACATTGATAGATGTGCCACCTTCTACAAGGTCACCAAGAAAATTACCCTGCCAAAATAGAAACTGTTAAGCAAATTACCAGCATGCAAGAAAAGAGCATATACGAAATGAAGTTGCACAAACTATGGTAAGCAAATTTCAAACTCATTTGTGGCATTTAGTTTTTAAGGGAGTGAATGCCCCAATATAATTTTAAGCTTTTAAATTAACATTGACAAGCATACAAATTTAAAGTGTCTATGACTTGTTTTCTTGGTATAAAGCAAACTTTGATTAAATAAACTAATGTTGTAAATAATTGTATTATGGAGTAATAATTTGTTACGACCCGACTAAAATGTTGCAAACTTGCAATGATTCTTTTCTTTTGGTATATAACCTGGTATCAATTCCACCATTCTAAAAACTTCATTATTATTGAAGTATACAATTTTGTAATCAAATTTGATACACTAATATATTAAGAAAATTAATCGCTTTTGAAGAAAATGTGTTTCGGTCACCCAACCCAACCATTTTTACCCATACCATATATTACTTATTTAAGCCAGAACCCGTTTTGACATGTTACCCATCGTGCTCATATTTGTAGTTGTTCCTCTATTTACGTGTCTCTTTCTTTACTGAACTGAGTGGACGTGTACCAGAGTGCATCCAACAAAACACCAATATTAGCATGCATTTAGATTTCCGGGATAAGGTCACAGAAAGAGAGGATCATCTAACCTGATTTCGAAAAAAAAAGTTGCATAGACTATGGCCCATTTACCATGTATTTTGCATGGTAAAGGTTTACAGCCAATGCATCTACCAGCATCAAATGATGACCTACATAGTATGACTCATACATTAAGCCACCTCCGGTACAGTCAACTGTCCCAAATGGGGAAGAACAACGTACATGGGTTGTGTAGCCTACATCATAACCACATAAGGTAAATACATTAATAAGTAGCTCTCATGCCATTTGTAAAAAACAGAACTTTTGAACATTAATAAGTAGCTTCACATACCCATCTCTTTAAAATCGTTTAATTGTGACTAAATATCTCCAAATTTAGCCCCTTGTTCGATAATAAAGCATTTAAGTTTTGCAAGATATAGATAGATAATAATGAGGTTGTGGATTTTATAATATTTTTATTGTTGAAAAGAATTTATAGAAGCAAACATATAGAAACATCATAAAATCTTCTGCTGACTCAATCCTCACCCTTGTATGACAAATGACACACCCCTTAGAGATAGTTAAAAAAATCAGAAACAAAGAAATCAAACTAAAATCATACATGATCCTCCAAGTGTTTTCCATGGCTACTAGTTGGTCATGAATGTAAACAAACACCAGATTCCTAATTTTCAAGAAACAAAAGAGTCAAAAAGCAATTAGCTATATTTACAATTTTGTGCAAATCAGATTAAATAACAGGTAGCCAATTTATAGAAATCATATAAAAGAAAGAGAACCTCAATAGAAGTTCTAAACTGAAGAAAACCGCATAATAATGCTCATTATTCACCCGGTGTAATATTAATTATTTGATGAAACAGTGTTACTTTAAAATTTAAGTTTTTGGGTAGTAGTACCTTGGATACCTCTAACTGCATCTGCATAAGAACGATTTCTAGTGCGAGTAATATGATCAGGAGACCAGTAGCAATCTGATAAAAGAGACAAAGACACATACGTTACTGATGCAAAAGGAAAACAATGTAACAGGCCCTGCAATCTCCAATATGCAAAATTATTAGTACTTTCATGCCATAAGTAAAAAGACGCAACTTTCCCATATAAAACGTCATGGTCCACTTTTCACCATTAGCACATACAGTGTCCTCAGCTTAGCCTCGATTTTATTCTTAAACGATAGAAGTCAGCTCCTGGAGTCAGGTTGCTTGGTCAGTGTATATTGTGGTACAGGATGGATTTAAGTAAAGCTTCAGCAGGCTGTAAGATATGGCAATAATGAGAAATATAGCATTGTACCAGGGTTCATCCAAATGTGAGATTCTTCTACCAGGTATTGGCAATAAAAAGGCAGGTCCCAGATAACACAAACTAATGATGTTAATGAATCAAAGTGTACTAAACCGTACCAATAGCTTTTTTTTTCCATTCCTTTTCTGCAAGTAATTTCATCTATCATAGTATTATCTACAAATACAAAAATCACTCTCAACTTTGAAATGAAACCAACGAATTAGAGATACAGAAAACTCCTGAATTGAAACCAATGAATGTAAAATATAGTTTCTGACTTCAGATATTACATAGTATTTAAAAAAATATATAAATATTATAAATTACCATAGATACCAACTGACAAACCCTTGAATGGCACTAAAAGTAACTATTGCTAGATCACAAAGAACATATACAAAAAAGCAACAATTATGAATATGAACCTACCTCTTCCATGACACAAAAAAGTTACAATACTTTTATTCATGTAACTTTCACCCACCTTGAAGACTAACCTCAAATATATATACATATATAAACTTTTAATGAGACATTAACACAAACAGTTGATGTGCAAAACAAACCTGGATATTTTTGAAACATGTTTCAGCAGCATGGCTTCTTGACATCAGGCAAGTAACAATGAAATGTGAGATCAAACGGAAAGAAATTCAAATAATAGACATAATGATATGAACAATCTAACGAAGTACAATCATAGACCAAATATAGAACATGATGAAATAATATCAAACGTTAGAATAAAAATTAACTGTAAAAGCAACCACTACGAAATCATTGGAGAAAATTTATTTGATGGCAAAGTTTGTAAAGCAAACTGAACCAAACATGTGTAAGCAAATTAAAGACTACTCCTACTACATACATACATGTAATCTCACTCACACCGATTCATACATACTTACACACATTTTTACATATATACGGCGCCATCAAAATCATACCTTTTAAACCCAAATTTCCTTCTTTTACTTTCTTCTTTCAAACCCATAAATAGTTATATTTACACATCGAGAAATCAAATTAATAACATGACAGTGTACTATTAGATGAATATGGCACCGGATATAGAAAATTCAAACTTGATTAAGATAGCCACAAACTCATAAACTTAAAAATGGTGAAACTTACTGTCGATTGAGGACTAATAATCGATTTTGAGGCTGGATGGGAAATAATCGCCAAAGGTGTTGGAGTGTGTAGAAAAGATAAAAGGGTGAAACATATATGAACTGAAAAATCATTCATAAGGCTCCCTTTAATTACACCAGCAGTTTGCATACATCGATCCCATTCAACTTTAGCATAAATTATTTTTTTGCATAAAACTGGGTACCAAAAATTTTGATGTTGATTTGAGGTGCAAATTGAGAGATAAAGAGTGTATAATCGACTGAATTAAATTCAGATTCCCAGGGATTTAATTTTGAGCGCAAAAAATAAAAAAAGAGAACGTGGAGAAGTTTGCAGACGCTCCTTCTCGCTCAATAAACCGCTCAACTGCTCGTAAAAAAAACCGAAACTCCCCTTTATTGGAGGGCTTAGATTGAAAGTCAACTTGATCCGATGGATGATATTGAAAGTCACGCCAAAGGAAGTTGGACTCCCTGGCAACCATATATAATGGAAATATGCATTTGGGAGGTATTTGGTTAATCCAAATAACGAATACTCCTAGATTAATTGTCTTTTCTTGTTTTATTTACTATTTACTATTTACTATTGTTCTTTCGTAATGTAGTTTAGTATTTTTCATATAAATAATGTCTTCTAAGTAATTTGTAGTTTGGCATTGATGCGTACCATTAAATTAAAAGTGTTTTTATAGGCTACTACTTCACGGTTATGTTATAATCATCAATATCATATTTGGTCGACACAACCATAGATGTTCATTTGTGATGCTTAGTTTGATTTTTCTCTTAGCTCGGTGGGTAGTTTGTATTTTTTCAAGAGTGCAAGCCTAATGCCATATAATATTAAGATATGTAGTTCTTAGGCATTTGATATGCTCTCATTTTTGTTTGTATGTAACTTTCTCACGAGTCTTTTCAACTATTTGATAAAAAGACTTACTATTTATTTATATATTTCGTGTTTTTCGCCAAAAAAACATATGTTACATTTGTAATATTAATTATGTTAGAATAACGATGTTGATCGGTAAGATTGTCTTTTTATTCTTTAACTTAATAATTTACAACGGTACACAGAAAAATCGAATAAATGAAGCAATCAATCAAAATAACAGAATCAAAGTAATCAAACCAAGGACGAAACCCAACATTTCACTTCTAGTTTAATTAAATGAGTTCCATTATCCTCAACTTCAACAAATTACAACAAGACAAATAACCATATGATGCAAGTGCACTCACATTTAACGGTTTGTTTTTAAAAAATACAATAAACAAAATATTTTGATCCTCAAAATCGAATGATCAATAATTAAACCTCCATTTAGTTGTAACTAGTTATATATATATATATATATATATATATATATATATATATATATATATATATATATATATGTGTGTGTGTGTGTGTGTGTGTGTGTGTGTGTGTGTGTGTGTGTGTGTGTGTGTGTGTGGTGAGAACCATTTATAGGTGAGAAGTGAGAGAACTCACGCCACGCCCTTTTTATTTTACCCAGTCCGCTTTGATTTTTTTCATTACAAACCTCACAATTTGTAATTCAAAATGACCTCAATCTAATAAACATTTTTATCAAACAAATTATATTATTGGATTCGGTTTTTTGTTATGTATGTCATTCTTTAATTTATCTATTAAAAGACCAGATGCATAAATAATATTTTGAATCTTTTGTTTTGCATATGTTAAATTAGATAGATAATAATGAAGAAGATGAAGAATAATGAGATACAATTCGATATAACCTGATAAACCTACATTATTAAAGATGATCAAATGCTAATATCATTTATGCATCCAGATGCAATTGAAGATGCAATTGTAGATGCAACTGTATATACAGATGCAACTGCAGATGCAAAAGTTCCAATAGATTCAAAACTACAAGAGGATCCAAATATACCTTCCGTTACAAATCTTAGGACTCAAGAGGCTTTCAATTATAAAATTCAATTTAAAAAGCTACCAAAGAATCTTACTACACACGATTTACAAACTCAAACACAACTTAAAAACATATTGCAATCACCTTTGAGGAATTAAATGTATCAGTTGTAGTTAAATTATTCATACTGCTTTTGAGGTCTCTTTCCGGCCAACGACGAAATTGAACGCCGGAAGTTCGCCGGTGATGTTTGTCACAGAGATCGATCTTTTATGCGAAAATTGAAGCCGATGCATCTGATACGATTTGGACTTTTCTATCGGAGGTCTGTGATTGTTTTACAGTCGATTGCAAAATCAGTGTTGATTAATCGATTTGGCTAAAATCCATATCTGAGTTTGATCATTTTTGGGTAATGTGTGAAGAGGCAATGAAGAGATAAGGGGTAGGTAAATCACAATAGCCAGAAAAATCCAGAGGTGAGAAGTTTCTCTTTGTCAGAAATCTCATATAAAACGTCGCTCATCTTCTGTAATCGCATTTGGGAGAGAAAAGAATTAGGGTGTAATCGCATTTGGAAGAGAAAGGGGCTGAAAGTGTAGCGACTAGCGAGAGATATTTGAGTAAATTAATTTGGATACTAGATTCAGCCTTTTTCAATGGTATAAGCCCATATATTTTTAGCCCATTAAAGTAATTAAGTGAAAAGCCCACAAATTTTCATATGTAACTGATAACGAAAGAGGGAAACAGAAGGCGCGTGCGAGTTCTTACCACAAAATTGGTTCTCACTTGATCCTTTCACTATATATATATATATATATATATATATATATATATATATATATATATATATATTAGTTTGTTATGCAAATTAATAAATTAGATTAGACTCTTTTATGAATTTATTTGAAAAACAATTTCAAGAGTAGATTTTGAATCTTATATTTCTAAATCAATTATGTATTGTCGCGCCTCTATTGGTCGGACGGATTAGATTCTGGTCGTTGATCCAACAGCAATAGAAGCGGCGAACAGTGAGTTTTAAATTTGTAGAGCAGGGGAATCCTAAGCTGTATACTACTGACAGTCCTAAAAGGGCAGCAAGTGGTATGTATGACTCAGGTGTCGTTCTTCAAACTACAACGGGCATGGGAGTCTAGGAAGTTTTATTATCTTTGGAGATTCAGCTAGGGTTTTTTAAAAGCTTTTGGATAGGTTTGGTTTTCATAACTAAATACTAATTAAATAAAGAAAACAGAACTAAAGAGGTTTGTACGGAGACTCGGTCAACAGAGGATAAGCGAGTGTTTACTATGATTTCGTTAAATGTTATTTGATGAATAGTCAAGGGTAAGGCTACTAGATGTGATGACTAATCCGGAGAGGATAGAAACATAATTAATGCAAAGTATTGTACCTACGACCGTTCCGCGGCTTCCATACGTTTGTACTCCACCAATGGGTGTTTCCAGCACTATACCGAGTAATAAGGCGTTTTACGGTTTTTCCGTTACATTAATTAGGGTTCCACATTACTCCCGCAGATTTCCTATATCCTAATGAGCTACAACTACGATCCTATTAAATATCTAACGTAGAGTTGTCCGCAATCAGATAAATAACATGTCACGTGGATAGCAGTTATAGATTCAAATACACCGGAAGTTCTCCCAAATGTACAGACCAATTTAACCGACGACTATCCTCGAATCCTGGTCCCCAGTCACAGTCATCAGAGACGTCTATATCGTAGCGTGAATTGTTGATTGAACAAGAACACGAACGGGGATAATCCCGCGGACCAAGTTGAGATAATCGGGCTAACGATCAGTTAAATTGTTCAGCATTACAGATATAAATCATCACAACTATTCCATGCATGTTAATCTACTGTGTAAACCAATATTCTGTGTTTGAAAACCTAATTATGCAGTTACTGATATGAACCAAGGGGATAACTCTAGCATGCATCATTCCTAAGGCAATAATCAAACAAGAACATGCGATAGGGTAACACATAACAGAACACCGTAATCCTAGCATAGCAGATAACCAATAATTAGATCATAGATATCCCGAAAGTTCTCTCAAAGATATATAACAGATAAACATGAATCTAACCTATCTCTAATCCTACGCTCCGTGTCTCTTATGATTTGTTTCAACCTAGAGAACACAGCCATACCAAGTTCATTGATCATCAAGTATAGAATAGGTAGAGAACGTACCACTAGTAATTGGCCAAGTTCTAGCAGGAAGCTTCTAGCCACAGCATAGGTTGGATAGATAAACATTCGAGATTCAGTTTACGAGTTCATACACAGTTTAGAGTAACACGGGCAGAGTAACAGCATGGCATAAACATTTTGACTATTCTAACATAACTACATCATAGTAAACACAAAGAAATGTCTAGCCTAACATTATATATCTAGCATACAATCCTAAACAAGCATAAACAAAGCAACACATGTTTAAAACTGGAAAGTAAGAGATATATAAATAGAACCTGATACGAATTTATTACAGACAGATCTTCTCAAATACAATGTCTTGGAGTGCCTCCGTACAAAAGCTAAAACCTACCTCTACCTAACTATCTCTCTAACTAGCTCAATTCTAGAGAGAGAAAATCCTCTAGAGAGAGAAACTAGAGAGAGTGATGTGTGTGAGAGAGAAAGTGTAAGGAAGAAATGAAATGAGAAAAGTGGTATGAATGAGGTGTTGGGGATGTCCACTATTTATAGGCAAACCACAAAATCGCACGTACAACTCACGAAGCAGCACGTACAAGCAAACGGAGCACGATATGGGGTAGGGGGCCATATACGGCCTTGCAGGGGCCGTATACGGTGTAGTATAGGCCGTATACGGTCTTATATGGGCCGTATACGGTGCCTGAGGCCGTATACGGTCTCCGTCTGATTTCGTTCGTTGCTTAAAACGTCTGTATCTCCTTCGTTATGCGTCCGTTTGACTTGATTCTTTCGCCTGTGGTTTCGTAATTCCGTTACGCTTCTAATGATGCCAATCTCACAGAAATTGGATGTGTAGAGCTTAGGCGTAGCCGGAATGACTTTTAATGGCTCTGAAAGCGTAGTGGTTTCTCCGTCCTTTGGCCGTTTCACTTGATTCCAGATTTTTCCGTCTCGATTTTACCTATACAACAGATGGTAGAAGTTAGGAGGTGTGCCTTGATAGGAAAATGAGGTCGGAAGAATCTGTCTGTATTAAAATGCTGTGTTTTGTGCATTTTTAGAGTGTTTTCAGTGATTTTTATCACAACGTCTACTTTTGAACCACTTTAGTGTATTTTAGTAAATAATCAATGTTTAGGAATGTTTTCACTAAAGAAAGGTTCAAAATGTGAGGAATAAAGCTTCTAAAAACATGACTTTTTACGTCACATCAAGTTATCCCACACTTAGACGTTGCTTGTCCTCAAGCAACAACTTTCTGAAAAATATTTTTAGGTCATGTTTTTAGGGGCGAGTCAGAGAATATGTTCCGAGATTAGCATTTCCTCATATAAGTCAGTTACTTCTAAAAGTGTGGAGGAGGATAAGATGATCCTTCCATAAACAAGAAGAGATTCTCTTAGGCGTACATCCAAATCTCATGATCTTGGAGTACACATGACTAGGCGATCTCACTATAGGTGGTCACTCAATTCACTCAAAGTGTATCGGGTTTCCTATCAATCTAGCTCAAACGAAATCGCTCAAAGTAGCCAGTCATGCTGCACTCATCGTCATAGGCTTGATCGAGAATCGGATCTCCACCACTTAGGTGAGGACGGTGCTAATTATCTCAAGACATTCAGAGGGTTGTAATGTTTGGTGAGGGTGAAGGGTATGGATAGTGGTTTGTGAGGGTGTTTAGCTTATCCTAAAATCACTTAGATTACGAACAACTTTATTTAGAACGGAGGGGAGCGGAGAGTTGGTAGCTGTTTCAGCTTTTGCCGGATTTTTCATGAAGAGCTATGCTTTGAAACTTTCAGCTTTATTTGCGGAGCTATTTTCTTTTCTTTTCTTTTCTTTTTCTTCTTTTCTTTTTTCTTTTCTTTTCTTCAGAATTTCTTTTAGAGAATTTCCAAGGAATTTATATTTTGAATCCTTTAGAAATCTTTTTCTCTATCTTGATCATTTTGATTTTTTCCAGGTGCTAATTTTTCCCGCACTATCGTCCTTCCAGTTCTCTTGTGTGCTAATTTTCCCGCACCATTTGTTGAGAAGCTTGATTTTGGAGAATGCGAATGAGTAGGATATTTGAAACAGATATTCTAAAAGGTTGTTCTTCATAACCTCATAAATTCCAAGATAAGTTTGGAGGTAATTTTTGGGAAGTGGGTGAAAATTAGGGTTTTGAAGAAACGAAGGGTTTAGGCTCAACAGGGTATACTAGGCGGATCTTCGATACTAAAAATGAGCATCGGAAAGGGTTTTGGGCTTGAAAAGATATGTAAGAAATGGGTTAAGTCCTAAGGAATGTCAAGGTCATTTAATTGCACCTATACCGCGTACGGTACACACCAATATGGTCTCGAAGCGTATGTCAAGAGCAAGTTCTAATTCAGAGATACAGACATCGGCATACACACAAGAATTGAAAGTGAATCATTAAAGATGAATGCTTTTGGGCTCAAGATACCTCACTGCAAAGGGTTGTATGTGTCTAGTCATGCTCCTTTAATTATTACTTCTTGTTTAAGCAATTTTTACCTTATTTCCTTTAGGCTTTCAGAAATATCATACTTATATTTTGAAAATGGTTTTTCTCAGTAGTATCTGAGACTCAAAAACTGAGTTAGACTCATTAATTTTGAAAAAATTTGACCTTATTTTTGAAAAATTTTGAGAGAAAGATTACTATTGGACATAAAAATCACCTATTAAGGTATTCTATACCTACCATCCCACACTTAGAGGAACATTGTCCCTAATGTTCTCTTGAGTAGAGATTTTACTTAGTAAAATCCCACACTTAGAGTTTGAACATGTAAGTAGATGTTTCTCAAGTGTTTTATTTGGGCTGGAATCCCACACTTAGTGATAAGTTTAGGATGAGGTACAAAAATTAAATGTACTAACATAGGCATAATAAACATAATTGAAACGGGGAGAAAGGAACAGAGAGACTCCCCATTTGTGTTTACTGGAATAGACCAGGTTTGTGCAGGAGTGGTGCTAGTGAATTGCTGGATTTTAAGGACCAGGCTCGTTTAAGATCATCCATTCCACACAAAGCTAAATTCTGCAATAAACCACGACACACATATCACAGTATCTCATCTAGGTAGCAGGTCTAAAGCGTATAAGTGCATAGTCAAAATACAGAAAGTAAATAATAAAGATAAAATCTAGTAATCATCAAGTAGGTCATCCGTGTCAGGATCAAACTCTGCCTCAACATCCCTGTCGAAAATAGAAGTCGGGGATGGAATGGAGAAATCCATAGCAGCCATAGCCTGACTCATGATCTCGTCAGAGGAAGTGACAGAAGTGTGAGCATCAAAACTAGCCAGAAGCTGCTCTGTGAGGCTGTGATCTGGTGATGCAAATCCTGTGGGCAATGCTGGATCAAGATCAACAGCTGCAGTAGTGGGGCTAGTGGAAGGTCCAGCAGTAGAGAGAACAGGTGGATCAGCAGGAGGACAGAAGAACCATGGAAGGCTCGATGGTCCTGGATCTGGGCCAAGCCTGAAGGGAATGACATCAGGTCTCGGAATCTCAAGCTGCTCACAGATAGAGGACATGATGTCATGCTGGATGGAGAGTGTCCGGAAGAGGGCCCACGAAGCAGCTGGGTCAGCCGTAGTGATACCGTACTCGAAAGTGGGTACGGGGGCTGGCAAAGGTGATGAGGGCCCCTCATCGGGCAACTCCTCGTGAGTGATCGGGACATCAGTCGGGTCCTCCTCAGTGATAGTCAGCATAGCCGCTCTCTATACTCTGCGTCTACGGGGTCTGTGTCGTCTGTGTGGTCTCGCAGCTACATGATCAGTGTCAACAGCGTCCATCCTGAAACAAGATAAAATAAACAGGTAATGCTAACAGTGATAGTTAATGAACAATACTTATCTCAGATTTTTCAATTCGAAGTCAGATAAGTGGCAAGCCTGCAATTTTATTAGTTCAGAGATAACCATACTTAATAAAAATAAACTAAGAAATAAAATAACAGAAATAAAGATAGGCTTGGGGTGCCTCCCAAGAGCGCTTGTTTTACGAGTCTCTAGCTTGACTCTTTGTACCTTTTTGTCGACTCACGGTGGTTCAAAGATAAAGACATCTTCCCTGATGGGAAAGTCTTCGAAGTAATGCTTTAAGCGATGACCATTAACCTTAAAATTACCTTCTGGTGCCTCGAGTTCGAACGCACCGTAAGGAAATACCTTTGATACTTTGAATGGTCCGCTCCACCTGATCTTAAACTTACCAGAGAATTTCTTGAATCACGAATTGAAAAGCAGCACTTTATCTCCTGTTTTGAATCGTGAGGGCCTCAGCTTAGCATCGTGAATTTTCTTAGTTCGTTCTTTGAAGTTTAACGAACTGTCATATGCCTGATCCCTTAGTTCGGCTAACTCATTCAACTGCATTCGTCTATTTGCTCCAGCTGTAGAAATATCTAAGTTGCAGTTCTTCAAAGCCCAGTATGCTTTATATTCCAGCTCTATTGGTAAGTGACATGCCTTGCCATAAACTAGACGATATGGTGTGGTTCCTAATGGTGTTTTATAGGCGGTTCTGAATGCCCACAACGCATCATCTAATTTTTCAGCCCATTTGTACCCATGATTACCAACAGTTCTTTCCAAGATTCTTTTCAAAGCTCGATTTGTTGCCTCAGCTTGCCCATTTGTCTGGGGGTGATAAGCCGTTGATGTTTTGTGAGTGACACCATACTGTTGCAGAACTTTCATGAATTGAACGTTGCAAAAGTGTGTACCACGATCACTAATTATTGCTTTTGGAGTTCCAAATCGACTAAATAGCTTTTTGAGAAATTTGGTTACCACTTTGGCGTCATTTGTTGGGAGAGCTTGGGCTTCGGCCCACCTGGAGACGTAGTCGACTGCAACCAAGATGTATTCTTTACCGTTAGATTTAGGGAATGGTCCCATGAAATCTAATCCCCAGATATCGAAGATTTCCACGGCCTGGATGTTTGTGAGTGGCATTTCATTCAGGGCTGTTATATTGCCTTGTCTTTGGCAGATATCGCAGCGTCTCACCAGATCGTATGCATCTTGAAATATGGTTGGCCAGAAAAAGCCGGCATCGTACACTTTTCTTGCGGTCATGTTGGTACCGTGATGTCCTCCAGTAGGTCCATGGTGGCTTTGGTGTAAGATGTGTTCTGCCTCTTTCCCATCAACGCATCTTCTAATGATCTGATCAGGGCAAACCTTAAAGAGGAAAGGGTTGTCCCAATAGTAATATTTTATATCGCGGAAGAATTTTTGTCTTCGAGAGGTTGGCATTCCTTTAGGTACAATTTTTCCCACCAAATAATTGGCATAATCAGCATACCAGGGATCATTTGTAGATCGTGACCCTTGATGGTATCTACCAATATGCATGAGTTGTTCTTCTGGAAACTGGTCTTGAATGTCTTTTTCGTGCAACTTATCCATTGAAGGATTTTCTAATCGGCTGAGATGGTCCGCCGCGACGTTTTCTGCTCCTTTTTTGTCTTTGATCTCGATGTCGAATTCTTGAAGGAGTAAAATCCATCGTAGAAGGCGAGGTTTAGCATCTTGCTTCTTAAAAAGATATTTCAGAGCTGAGTGATCTGTATAGACAATAGTTTTGGACAAGATTAGATAAGAACGAAATTTATCAAAAGCAAATACTACCGCTAGCAGCTCTTTTTCTGTAGTTGTATAATTTTCTTGGGTGTCAGTGAGCGTTTTGCTGGCGTAGTATATTGGTTGAAACTGTTTCTCCTTCCGCTATCCCAGAACTGCTCCGACTGCGAAATCACTGGCGTTGCATATGATTTCAAATGGGAGACTCCAGTCTGGAGCAACCATGATCGGTGCATGGACAAGCAGATCTTTCAGATGATCGAAGGCCTTGAGACATTCGTCTGTAAAGACAAACGGAGTATCTTTTTCGAGGAGATGAGTCATAGGTCGGGATATCTTAGAGAAATCTTTGATAAAGCGACGGTAGAACCCGGCGTGTCCTAGAAAACTGCGGATGGCTTTAACAGAGGTGGGTGGTGGAAGTTTTGAGATGGTCTCGACTTTTGCTTTGTCAACTTCAATTCCAGCTTTGGATATACGGTGTCCTAAAACTATGCCTTCTTTTACCATGAAATGGCATTTTTCCCAATTCAGAACTAGGTTCGATTCTTCACATCGGGTGAGCATCTTGTTCAAGTTAGAAAGACAAGTGGTGAACGAATCTTCGAAAACCGAAAAATCATCCATGAACACTTCCATGCATTGTTCAATCATGTCATGGAAGATTGCTACCATGCATCTTTGAAATGTCGCCGGTGCATTACATAAGCCAAATGGCATACGTCGGTAGGCAAAGGTTCCGTATGGGCAGGTGAACGTTGTCTTTTCTTGGTCCTTTGGATCGAGAGGTATCTGAAAATAGCCAGAGAAACCGTCGAGGAAGCAATAGAATTCGTTTCCTGACAATCTTTCAAGCATCTGATCAATGAACGGTAGAGGGAAGTGATCTTTGCGTGTAGCTTCATTTAGTTTCCGATAGTCGATACATACCCTCCAACCGGTGACGGTTCGTGTTGGAATTAACTCGTTGTCTTCGTTAGCGATGACCGTCATGCCTCATTTCTTTGGGACGACTTGAACTGGACTGACCCATGGGGAATCTGAAATAGGGTAAATTAGACCAGCATCCAAGAGTTTGATAACCTCCTTTTTCACCACGTCTTGAATCTTTGGGTTAACTCTCCTTTGCCTTTGAATGGAAGGCCTGAAGTCATTTTCCATTAAGATCTTGTGAGTGCAGTAATTTGGGCTGATCCCTTGTATGTCAGAGATTTTCCATGCAATCGCTTTCTTATGTGACTTTAGAACCTTAATGAGTAGTGCTTTCTCTTCAGGCTTCAGATTTTTGGATATGATAACTGGTAAGTGCGAAGTTCCTTCGAGAAAAGCATATTCAAGGTGTGAGGGGAGTTCCTTTAGCTCCAATTCGGGTGGTTCTTCAGTGGAAGGCTTCATCCTGGCAATCTCGTCTCTCTTAAGCTCATCGTATGTTGTCTGATAATCTGACTCAACTGCAGGTGCCTCTGGAATGTCGGCTGATGCTATTTCAACCCATTCTGTATTGTTGTAAAGCTCATCTTTTCTCAGCTCATATTTTACTTGGGAGGATTGAGAGAGTGCATTATCTTCAGTGATTATTTCTTTGTTGTCATTTGTGAATGCAAATCTCTGAAACTGAGCTGAAGAAGATGTGGTAAAAGTAATATCTGGTTTCAAGTTTTCACAACTTTTAGAAAGTTGCGGATCGGATGGTTTAAGCATTGACTCCATTTCCTTGAGAGTCTTCAGAATTTCTTCTTTTGAGAGAGATGAATCAGGAACTTCAGAAGTAGGGCTTCTTCTCAAGAGAGTGACCGGAGTGCCTTGTCCAAGTGGTACAGCAGTGATAAATCTGTTGGGCTGTAAGTTGGAATTCTTTAAAGGTAATAGTACTTCCTTTGATGCAATGGATGGATCCGAGATAGCTGAGCATAGACCCGCACCTTCTTCACAGATTTTCCTTGTTGTGATGACAGTGTTTGGAAGGGGATTAATGCTGCTTACTACAAGGATTTCTTCCAAGTGTTCTTCAATTATTTCCTGCATAGAATCTACAAGACCAAGGTCTTCTCCCATAGGAAGTTTCATTAGTTTATCGACATTGAAGGTGACTTCCTCAGTTCCCACTCTAAATTTTAAAGATTTTTCATTTACGTCAATGACGGCCTTGGCAGTATTTAGGAAAGGTCTACCAAGGATGAGTGATACCTGAGTGTCTTCCTCAATATCCATAACAACAAAATCAACAGGAAAGACGAATTTATCAACACGTACCATAATATCTTCAGCAATTCCTCGAGGGAGTTTAACTGATCTATCAGCTAATTGGATGGTCATACGGGTTGGTAAAAGTTCGCTTAATCCTAGTTTCCTATAAAGCGAGTATGGCATAAGGTTTACACTAGCTCCTAAGTCAGCTAAGGCGTTACTTATTTGAACATCCTGAAGGTAACAAGGAATAGTGAAACGGCCAGTGTCTCCTAGCTTTGGGGGCAGTCCTTGTTGCATAATTAAAGAGCATTCTGCGTCTAAGGGCAAGTTAACTATTTGTCTGAGTTTTTCTTTGTTGGATATAAGTTCTTTAAAGAATTTGGCACAACTAGGCATTTCAACTAAAGCATCTAATAATCGAACGTTTAAGTGTAGGCTTTTGAACATCTCTAGATATTTTCCAAACTGGGCTTCTTGTTTTTCTTTCTTAAGCCTACCAGGGAAAGGTATACGTGTTAGTTTAACTACTTCTGGGGCTTTGGAAGATTCTGGTTCAGGATAGGTGATAGGAGTGTCAACAGGTACTGAATCAGTGGGTAGAGAAGAACTAGAAGGCTCGTCTGAAGGAATATCTTTTGATTTCTCATTCTTAGTCTCTTTTCCTCCTCTAGTGACAACAAGGATATCATCATAAGATGAATGATGAATAGATTTGCTAATCGCTTCTTCTCTTTGCTTCTCCTCAACTTTTAAAAACAATCTTTTAACATTATCCTCCATGTTTTTAATTAAATCGTTTGAAATTATGAGCAAATAATCAATTTGGTTTTGAAAATCAACAATTTGTTTGTTTTTATTATTTTGCTCAACCATGAAGTTATTGAAAATCGTATTGTTTAAACGAGAAGACAATTGAGAGGAAGTAGAGGGTGTAGAGGGAACTAACAAATGAGATATAGGTTGTTTAGATAACCGCTGAGTGAAAGATTTTGAATGAATGATTTGATCAGTGGCTCCTGATGTGGCGAGAACATCTTCTGTTGAGAACTGAGACACTGTCATATCTGCTCAGAATACAAGTATTGTGCTGCTGTTGGTATATGACTTCAACCACTGTTAGTAGAAGTCAACCACTGTTAGAAGAAGACAACCACTGTTAGTACATTTGTCTAACAGGGCCACTGTTACTGTATAGTTTGTATTTTGTATCAAGTACTCAACCACTGTTGATAATATACGAGTACTACCCCTGTTAGTTATATACTCAACCACTGTTGGTTAGTCGGTTAGAGATAATTATGGAATAGATAGGATTTCCAGAATAGTTTGATTCTGTAAAGGACTCTATGTGTTATAAATAGAGATTCTGTAAATCCTAGAAGTAGGAACATAGGACGAATTTATTCTAATTATTTAGCTTCAAGGTTGTAAACCCTAACACAAATTGTGTGTTCGTATTATTAATAATATTGAAGCTTTTGGTTAGATATTCTGTTATATACAAGTTTGTTCTTCAAGTTATTAATAAACTATTCCGCAAGCTTATTAATAATCAATCAAAGTAATACATACTAAGATCTCTAGCTGGGATCATCAAGTGGTATCAGAGCTTGATATTACTTTGATCTTGAAGAAGGTAATTGAATTTCGCAGCTTTTTCAACAAATAACAAGATGTCTACTGAATCAATGGAAGGTATACAAGCTACAAAGATTCCCATGCTCAAACCTGATGAGTTTGAGCTATGGCAGACTAGGATTAGGCAATACATGTTGCTTACGGATTATATGATGTGGGAGGTGGTTACTAATGGACCAAACTATACTAAGGATGCAGATGGTAAAAAGGAAGAAAGACCACCACCAAAGTCTGATGCAGAGAGAAAAGAAAGAGCAACAGAGTGGAAGGCATTAAGTACTCTACTTTTGTCTATTCCTAATGAGTATCAAAGGAAGTTTGAAAACTGTGAAGATGCTCAGGTTCTTATGCAAGCAATTGTTAAGAGATTTGGTGGTAATGATAACACCAAGAAGAATAAGAGATCTCTTCTCAAACAACAGTTTGAAAACTTTGCAGGTGTAAAGTCTGAAACTCTGACTCAGACTTTTGATAGGTTTCAAAAACTTGTGGGTGATTTAGAAAATCACAGTGTCAAGATTGATAAAGATGACTTGAACAGGAAGTTTCTAAGATCACTTGGTACAGATTGGAATATGTACACTGTGGGACTTAGACAAAGTCCAGATCTTGAAGAGAAAGAGATTGAAGACCTGTACAATGATCTGAGGAATTTTGAGCCTGAAGTTCTAGCGTTGAAACAGTCCAATGGTAGCTCTAACAATGCTGCTTTTGTTTCTGTTGGTGAATCTGGTAGTTGTAGCACATCTGGTGCTAATGATAATGTATTGGAAGCATTCTTTGCAAGCCATGTGAATTCATCATTAACTACAGAAGATTTGGAGCAGGTTAGTGAAGAGGACCTGGAAGAGATGGATTTAAGATGGCAGATGGCCATGATTACAATCAGGGCAAAGAGGTTTATGCAGAATTCTGGGAACAGAAATTTTTCTTACAAGAGAGATGGTGTAGCTGGTTTTGACAAGAGCAAGGTGGAGTGTTTCAACTGTCACAAGATGGGACACTTTGCTAGGGAGTGCAAGAGCACACAGGCTGGAGGATCTCAGAATGGTTTTGTAAGAAATAATTCTGGTCCTCAAAGAAGATTGATACCAGTTCAGAACACCACTTCAGATTCATTGGTTGCTCAAGATGGAATGGGAGGATTTGACTGGAGTGACCAAGAAGAGCTTGTAACCACAAATCAAGCTTTGATGGCTGTCACAGAAGAACCAGAGTCTTCAGACATTCCATATGAGGTACAATCTAAATTATGTTCTCCTGCATGTAAGAAAATGGTTAAATTTTATAGGGATCATAATATGGTTGTGTGTAATGAATTAAAAGCTTGTAAGGAAAAAAGTCAACATGCCACTTTAGCTATTGAAAACTTAGAAAATCAGATAAAAGCTTATGAAAAGAATGAATCTCAATTTCACTTAGATATTAAGTATCTAAATTGGGAAAAGAAAGCTTTACAAACAAAAGTTGATATGCTAAGTGCTAAGTTGGCTGAGGCAATTTCTGATAAGGAGTCAATAAAATTGAAAGTTGATGAATTGGAAAATGTTTCAAAAGGTGTTCAAAACTTAATCAAGTCTCAAATTCATGATAAATTAAAACTTGGATTAGGTTACAACCTTAATGCTGTTCCTCCACCTTATAATCATACTTATTTCCCACCTAAAACTGATTTTGTTTTAGAAACACTTAAGGTAGGTGTGTCTGAGGAGGTTAAAAAGGTAGATCCAGTTGTTAATTGTGCTGATAATGTGAATTTTGATAAAGTTGAGGTATCTGATTGGACTGAGGAAGATGAGAGTGATAATGATAGCTCATCAGGTGGTAATTCTGTAGATGGTAGTGTTAAGTCTATTACTGGTCTAGTTTCTGAACTTAATAGTACTAAACTAGAAGAGGGTAAAAAGATGTTTGTTGAGAAAGCAAAAGCTCAAATAGATCAAGTCAGGAAAACCAACAAGGCTAGTTCAGGTTTAGGATATGTACACAAAAAGGTCAATACTGAATCAAAAGACAAGTTGAAATCTGAGTGTGATAAGTGTACATGTAAATCAAAGAAGTCTGAGTTACATACTGCAAGTAATTTGAATAAATCCATTCCCAGGGGTGATCAAAGAAATTGGAACCAATTGATTTCACAAAGGTTGGGTAATGGGTTTGAATGTGTGAAAAGAAAGTCATGTTTTATTTGTGGTAGATATAATCATCTTCAATAGGACTGTTACTACAATCCTAAAAATAATAGGAACAGTGGTACAGGTCATGTGTTGATAAATAAGCCTAACAGAGGCAAGGCTGCAGCCCCTGTTAATGCTACAGCAGTGCCCCTGTCAATGGCTAATAGAGGCAAGACACGAACAGGGGAGGGTTTGACCACTGTCAGGCATGGTACCTCTGCTGGTATTAAACATCTCAAAAGAATGTATATACCAAGTAAAGCTACCACTGCCAGGGTAATCAATACAAACTTAAAGGTGACCACTGTCAGACCATTAACCCCTGTCAGGTCTAAAACAGATTGTTTTTGGAGACATACAAATGTATCTACATCTAAAGTTTCCAAAACCAATGCAGCACTGAGATCAATCACTGTCAAAAGGGTTGATGTCAAAGGTGCTCATGGGAAACCCAAAGCCAAATTGGTTTGGGTTCCCAAGAAAAACTAATTGTTTTTCTCATATATGTGCAGGGCAAGCCACCAAGCTTATGGCATATTGATTCTGGCTGTTCAAGACACATGACTGGAGACAGGAAAAAGCTACAGGACTTTAAAGCGTTTGCTGGAGGAGATGTAGCATTTGGAAGCAATCCTAAAGGAGGTAAAATCACAGGTAAAGGTAAGGTAAAAAGCAGTAAGCTCACTTTCAATGATGTTTATTATGTTGAGCAATTGAGATACAATTTGCTTAGTGTGAGTCAAATCACAGATAAGCAAAATCCTGTATATTTCACTGACACAGAATGCCTTATACTTTCTGAAAAACTCAAAATACCTGAAGATAAGATTTTAATGAGAGTTCCAAGAAAGGATAATGTATACTGTAGTGATTTAAACAAGATGGAATCTCAAAATGTTAACTGTCTCATTTCTAAAGCTACTGTATCTGAATCTGAACTATGGCATAGGAGGATGTGTCACTTGAATTTCAAGACCATGAATAAACTTGTTAGGAATAAGCTAGTGAGAGGCTTACCTGAAAAGTTATTTGAATGTAGTGACCACTGTGTAGCATGTCTCAAAGGCAAGCAACACAAGACCTCTTATAAGACCAAGCTTGTAAATACCAATACCACTCCCTTACACCTGTTACATATGGATTTGTTTGGCCCTACCAATGTAGCTAGTCAAGGGAAGAAATCTTACTGTTTGGTAATAACTGATGATTACTCTAGAATGAGTTGGGTGTTCTTTCTTAGGACTAAGGATGAGATAGGTGAAATACTTAGATCATTCATAACTAGGATTGAGAATTCAACTAATCAAAAGGTTAAGATCATCAGGTGTGATAATGGGACAGAATTTAAGAATCATGAGATGAATAAGTTCTGTGAGGATAAAGGTATAGAAAGACAGTATAGTGCACCTAGGACTCCACAACAAAATGGAGTAGCTGAGAGGAGGAATAGGACACTAATTGAGGCTGCTAGAAGCATGCTAGCCGATGCTAAACTTCCAATGTCCTTTTGGGCAGAGGCAGTTAGCACTGCTTGTTATGTTTTGAATAGGATTTTGATTATTAAACCTCATAACAAGACACCCTATGAGTTATTCTTTAAGAGAAAACCTTTGGTTAGCTTTTTAAAACCATTTGGATGTCCTTGTACTGTCTTAAATACCAGAGATCATCTTGGTAAGTTTCAGAGTAAGGTAGATGAGGGTGTATTTGTTGGATACTCTATTCAAAGCAAGGCTTATAGAGTATTTAACAAAAGGACTAGGATCATAGAAGAGACCATGGATGTGACCTTTAATGAACATACATCAAATGTAGAAGGAAAAGGTCCAGAAGTTTTGTTTGATATTGATGCACTAACCCATGCTTTTAGATATCCAGATTTGTCTATTAGTGCAGATATAGATGCAGGTACAGATGCAGGTAATGATGCAGGTAAAGATGGGAATTCAACCTCAAGTCAAACTAAAAAGGATGACTTGAAGTATGTACTGTTTCCTATTTGGTCTCCAGATCCTCCAGAAGCATTCCAGTTAGAGCAAGATGAACCTTCAGATGATTCAAGTGGGTCAAGTAGCAAAAATAGTTCAAAGGATGAAGATGGTTCAATTCCAACAGAAAATCAACCATTTACTTCAAAGGGTTCTCATATAGTTTCAGAGCATGATTCAGAAGGAGAGCTTGATTCTCCAAAATTTGTTGAACAAAGTCCTCCATTTCAAGTTTTGGAAAGGACTTCTTTGTCAGATTCTGAAGCAACTCCAAAGCCATCAAAGGAAAGAGAGGAAAGAGAGTCTTTTTCAGACTCTGAGATAGATAATCTTTTGGGTTCTAATTTGGAAAGAGAACTACTTGATACTTCTACATCTAAATATGTGGTTCATAAAGATCATTCCTTGGATTTGATCATTGGTGACATTAGTACTCCTGTTCAGACTAGACATCAAACCAAGGTAAGAGAAGAAGATGTACATACTTCATTATATGTATGTTTTCTTTCTCAGATGGAACCAAAGAAGGCAGTGGAGGCTCTCAAAGATCCAAGCTGGATTGAATCTATGCAGGAAGAATTGTTGCAATTCAAACTGCAAGATGTGTGGGATTTGGTTGATCTTCCAAAAGGAAAGAAAGATATAGGCACAAGGTGGATCTTCAAGAACAAGAGAGATGAAAGAGGGATAGTGATCAAGAATAAGGCTCGGTTGGTAGCACAGGGGTACACACAGGAAGAAGGCATAGATTATGATGATGTCTTTGCCCCTGTTGCTAGAATAGAAGCTATTAGATTATTTTTAGCTTATGCATCTTATCAGGATTTCAAAGTCTATCAAATGGATGTGAAGAGTGCTTTTCTTCATGGTCTAATTGATGATGAGGTGTATGTTTGCCAACCACCAGGGTTTGAAGATCCAACATATCCAGATAGAGTGTGCAGATTGAAGAAAGCATTGTATGGATTACATCAAGCTCCAAGAGCTTGGTATGATACTCTATCTGAGTACTTGCTCAAGAATGGATTCAAGAGAGGTACTATTGACAATACATTGTTTACCAAGAGGGTTCAAAGAGATATATTGCTGGTACAGGTGTATGTTGATGATATTATTTTCGGGTCTATAAGGGATTCATTGTGCAAAGAGTTTGAAGATTTAATGCATAAGAAGTTCAAGATGAGTTCAATGGGTGAACTCACATTCTTTTTAGGATTGCAGGTCAAGCAGAAGTTAGATGGAATCTTTATTAACCAAGGGAAGTATGTGAAAGATATTTTGAATAAATTTGGTTATAAAGACGTGAAGGTAGCTAGCACTCCCATGGAGGCACATAAACATCTTAATTCTGATCCTGAGGGGGAGGAAGTAGATGTGCACTTATACAGGTCAATGATTGGTTCATTGATGTATTTAACTTCATCTAGACCTGATATAATGTTTGCAGTGTGTCTTTGTGCTAGATATCAGACCAATCCAAAGCAGTCACACATGTATGCTGTGAAGAGGATCTTTAGATACTTGAAAGGTCAACCAGACTTGGGCCTTTGGTATGCTAAAGGATCAGATTTTGAGCTAAAGGCATTCACAGATAGTGACTATGGTGGTGAGAATATGGATAGGAAATCGACTAGTGGAGGATGTCAATTTCTTGGAAATAGGTTAGTGTCATGGCAATGCAAGAAGCAAACCACAGTTTCCACTTCTACAGCAGAAGCAGAATATGTTGCAGCATCAAGTTGCTGTGCACAGGTTCTTTGGATTCAGAATCAAATGCTGGATTATGGTTTGACTTTCATGAACACTCCTATTTATATTGATAATACTTCTGCTATTAGTATCATTCAGAATCCAGTTAAGCATTCAAAAACCAAACACATTGAAATCAGATATCATTTTATAAGAGATTGTTATGATAAAAGATTGATTCATATTTTTAAAATTCATACTGATAATCAACTTGCAGATCTTTTTACAAAAGCATTTGATGTAGGAAGATTTACATTTTTGATAACTAATATTGGTATGATCAATCTCACGTAGTGTTTTGGTCTGGATTTGATACTAACAGGGGTAAAATATATTGTATGTGACAGGGTCAGGTGTTGCCACTGTTAGCTTCATCATGATAACAGATGGTGCCACTGTTAGTTTACCTTTGCCACTGTCAATGTATTTTAAACCCCTGCTGTATATGTGTGTAATTTAACCCCTGCTAGTTGTTTTTCTTAGTTTAATATTGCAGGTTTCAGCCACTGTCAAGAGACATCACTTGAGCTGAAATTTAATGTTTTATTTGTTTCTTCTTATTTTCTTTTAGTTAAAAAAAAAAAAAAAAAAAAAAAAAAATTCGTTGTCTAACTAAGCTAAGTTTATGCCCCTGTTAGTTCTAAGTTGGCGTTTCCTTGGTCGGATGCCCCTGCTAGAATATCAGCCGCTGCTAGCTTTGTTAGATGGTTAGAAAGGGTTGACTATAAATTGACAAGTGAGGTACCCCTGTTGGGTTTGTTTGTAAATTGTGCCCCTGTTGGGTATAACCAGAAGTGCCACTGATAGTTCTATTTTTAGGGCTTGGCACTGTCATCAAATAAATACTCAAATACTTCACTTTTTCAATTACGCTTTCAAAATTTTCAAAACCCTTCAATAATCGCTCTCGCTTTGAGTTGTTTATTGTAATTCACTCTTCGTTCGTTCATCAATTTCTTCAATGGCATCGTCATCTTCGTCTGATTTTGGTACTTCTATGCTAAGTGTTCATTCTGAACACAATATGAGGGCTTTCTTGAATAAAGAACTTGCCGATGAGTATTTTCACCCTATCATCGATTTCTTGAGTAATTGTCCAGTTACTTATGCCCTTACTGTCGCTCCACGATTGATTCGATCACATATTCAGGAATTCTGGCAGAATGCAAAGGAAGGGAATGTTAATGGCATTACTCACATTCATTCCACTGTCAAGGGTCAGAAGGTAATGGTTACTGAGATTATTCTAAGAGAGCTTTTACAGTTTGATGATGAAGGTGGAATTCTGGAATTATCAAGAGAAGATTTGTTTAAAGGCATTATGGATATGGGGTATGAAGGTTCAGGAAAGACAAGATCAGAATATACTTTCTTGAAGTCATGGTTTTGTCCTCAATGGAAGTTCTACATTCATACTTTTCTGGTATGTTTGTCTCAAAAGAGAACTAGTTTTAATGAATTTAGTTCTACTATTGCATATCCTATTATCTGCTTGGCACAGGGTATTAAATTTAATATGTCTAGATTTATCTTAGATAATATGGTTAGGAATGTAAAGGGTGATACATTCGTTATGTATCCTAGATTTGTTCAGCTTTTATTGAATAATCAATTGTCAAATCTGCCAGCAGAGGATAGTGTGATTGTTAGTTCTACTCTATCTTTGAGGACTATTAAGGCTATGAATCAGTATCAGAATGCTTTTTCTAAGAAGGAAACTGCATTATTTTTTACAATGCTAGTTACTCCTTCTGCCACTGGTGGTGTATTACCAACACCATCTGGACCAAATGATGACAGACCAACAAAACAAGTTGGTTCTGAACACACATCAGGAGGTGGCATCAAAAGAAAACAAGGGAACAAACAGCCTACCCAATCTAAAGCCAAGAAATCCAAGAAGGCTAAACAGGCTATGGAGATTCCTGTTTCTCCACAGTCTCAGTCAAATGTTCCAACACAACAGGTGAACATACTTGATGAAAATGTTCATTCTGGAAGGGCTGCCACTACTGTTTCTAGCCCACTGGCAGGGCAGGATAGTGGTAACATTACTCAGACCCAACCAGAGGCAACTATGTTTGATGAACCTATGGGTGATGATTCAAATGTAGGTCCCAGTACCAATAACCAAGGGACATCTGCAGTGGCAGATGTGGGCAAGGATTCAACTAAGAGGTCACACTCTAATGTTGATGAGCCTAGTGATACTGATGAATTGACGATTTCCTATCTTGTACATGATGTCAATAAACTGTGGAGCAAATATGAGAGGGAAAGGGCTTATAGAAAAGAGGCTCAACAGAAAATTCAAGCTCAGGATGAGTTAATTGCTAAGCAGAAGGAGATCATTGATCATCAGAAGGCAGAGTTGCTTGATGTGCAGAATAGATTGTTAATGCTTGAGGAGGCTGTCAACAATATTCTTCTACCTGCAAATAGGTTAAAGGAATCTTCAGGCAAGGGGGAGAAGAAAGCAGATGATGATAATATGCCTGAAGATGATGGTTCAAGAAAAGGTGATGATGATTCATATGGACCTCATGATGATATGAGTGGAGTAATGATAAATATTGATGAGATGAATGATGATTCTGCAGCTACAGAGGTGATTGAGCTTGATGATAATGCAGCTACAGAGGTGCTTGAGCTTGATGATAATACAGTTGAGATGAATATATGTGGTAGTAATGAGGCACAATCAGAAGACACTGTGGAGTTAGTGTTTGATGATAAAGATGATGATTATGTGCAGAGCAGGGATAAGGCTGAGGAGGAGCTAAATGTATCTGATTATGTGATACATGAAAGTTTAGATGATGAGATGGTAGATGCTGCAGATGACAGAAGTATGGTGGTATATACTGGTGAAGATTCTTCTGAAAATGTTAATACAAGTGATGGTGCAGGAGCAGAGCAGACTGATGAAACAGTTTATCAGGTATTTCCATTGAATAAAGGGTTGCCTGAGAAAGCTGCACTTGGATTATATTTTTGGGATGTGATGGGTGCTAACTTGGATGATAAGAAAAGAGTCAGTTTCAGTGATAGGCCAGTGTATGAGGTGGTTGATGATGTTGAAAAAGAGATGAAAGAAGGAGAAGTTGAGGTTAAGGGGGAGCAATCAAAGTCAATTGCTGAAGAGAAGAAGTTGCAGACCTTTACAAGAAAGAAATCTATTCCCAGAAGAAAGCCAACTAATACTTTATCCCCTGTTAAAACTTCTACCACTGTTGTCACAATTTCAACCCCTGTCAACACTAACACAACCACTGTTACATCTACCCCTGTTAGTACACCAACTCCTACCACTGTTGATACACCAATCACCACTGCTGTCATATCAACCCCTGCCACAACTACAACAACAACAAGACCAAGAGAGGTACCTGTTACAATAAGAGAACCAACTTCACCACTCAAACCTAAGTCTAAATTGCCTGTGATTGATCCAAAAGACAAAGGTAAAGGAAAGTTAAAAGAAAAATCAAAGGTGAAAGAAATTAAAGAACCTCATATTGAGTCTCATGATATGCTGAGGATGCAAGTAGAAGAAAGAGAAAGGTTGATAAGGAGAGCTGCAGAAGCTAAAGCTGAAGAAGAGGGAGATGATGTTAAAATGATTTTGGATGATCTGAGTGTAGTGACTATTACACAGAAAGCTGCAGAGATTGTTAAAGAAAAGACTGCACAAGGATTAAAGCTTCCTGCTCAGAGAGTTCATGATTATTTAAAGAAGAAGAAAGGTAATGAAGAGGAAGAGTTATCTTCTGGATTTTTGTTGATGAAAAGGTCAAATGAGGAAAGGGCTAGAAAGAAAAAGCAAGAGGAATTAGCCAAGAAGAGGAGTAAACCTTTACCATATGCTGAAAGGAGAAGACATATGATCAATGCTTTGTCTGAAAATTATGCCCCAGCTAAAATTGTTAAAGGATGGAATATGCAGAAGCTGCAACAGGCATATGATAGGTATATGGGAAGAGATGATGAGTGAACAAAGAAAATGGAAGAGAATAGGCATTTGAATGCATTGATGAAGGAGAAGAAAGAAAAGGCAGATAAGGAAATGGTAAAATTTTTGAAAGAAGAAGAAGAAAGAAGAGAAAAGGCAGCTGCTGAGGCAGCAGAGAAAGCCTTAGAGGATAAGCAGAATGAAGTCAGAAGAAATTCGTGGAAAAATCAGATTTCTAAAGACAATGTTATTCCTGATATTCCAAGATTTGATCCAGAGCTGAAAAAGAGAATCAAGATTCTGACTGATAGCAAGGAGATTTCTGAAGGACCAAGAAAGGCTAGAATTATAAATTGGGAAGGAGTAGCAATTGATTATGGTTTCAGAAAAATGATCCTTGAGATCAAGATTGAAAGGGAAAGAGGATTTGATGACCATGTTGGGAGTATGGTTGATTTGCTCAGAATTTGTACAAGAGATGATCTTATGGAGTTGTATCAAGTGAGCAGAATCAGGAATAGAAAGAACTCTGAAGCTGTGATTGAAAGACAAATGATGGAGTTATTGCAAAGCCTGTTTGAACCAGCCAGCATGTATCACTTATTTTTTCATTGTTATCAAAGGGTTATAACCTGGAGATATTTTGCCAGAGCTGGAGTACACATGGTAGTATTTAACAATGGGCAGGTGATCTACATGTTTGATGATCGACACTATGTGTTGGGAACAGGGCTGCTGAATAGATTGGTTGATTTGAAGTTATCTACAACCATCATTACTGAAGGAGCTTACAGAGCTTTATACATGGTGTTCAATCAACTACATAAGAGGCAAACGATGAAGGAGAAAGAAGAAGAAAAGAAGGATTGAAACTTGAATCATTACTCTGAATGATCAAGTTTAGGGGGAGATTGTTGAGAACTGAGACACTGTCATATCTGCTCAGAATACAAGTATTGTGCTGCTGTTGGTATATGACTTCAACCACTGTTAGTAGAAGTCAACCACTGTTAGAAGAAGACAACCGCTGTTAGTACATTTGTCTAACAGGGCCACTGTTAGTGTATAGTTTGTATTTTGTAACAAGTACTCAACCACTGTTGATAATATACGAGTACTACCCCTGTTAGTTATATACTCAACCACTGTTGGTTAGTCGGTTAGAGATAATTATGGAATAGATAGGATTTCCAGAATAGTTTGATTCTGTAAAGGACTCTATGTGTTATAAATAGAGATTCTGTAAATCCTAGAAGTAGGAACATAGGACGAATTTATTCTAATTATTTAGCTTCAAGGTTGTAAACCCTAACACAAATTGTGTGTTCGTATTATTAATAATATTGAAGCTTTTGGTTAGATATTCTGTTATATACAAGTTTGTTCTTCAAGTTATTAATAAACTATTCCGCAAGCTTATTAATAATCAATCAAAGTAATACATACTAAGATCTCTAGCTGGGATCATCATCTTCCTTGGGCTTCGAGTGTGAGAAGATCCGTTGAGGTTGCTTCTTAGATTTGGAAGAGTCTTGCATATCTTTAACAACTTTAGAGATGGATTCGAGTTGAGCTTTTAAAGTATCGAATGCTTGAGTAGAAGTGTCTTTGTCTTCCGAGGTTGATTCATCAAACTCCAAGTCATGTTGGTGCATCGTTATCGTCTCAATCGACTTCCAGGCTTCTTCTGAAGTATGTAGCATGAAATTTCCGGATGAAGCAGCATCGAGGGTTTGTTGGTGATGAGGATTCAGACTGTTATAGAATGTGCAGACCAGATTCGTTTCGGCCAAATGATGATTCGGACATCTTCCAAGCAGATTCTTAAAGCGTTCCCAAGCTGAGCTTAATGATTCAGTAGTTCCTTGACGAAAGTTAATGATTTCATTTTTGAGCTTGGTTTGTAGGGACGGAGGGAAAAACTTAGCCAAGAACTTAGTAGCCATCTCCTCCCATGTATGAATCGAATTGGGTTCGAGTTCATAAAACCATGTCTGAGCTCGGAAAGCTAAAGAATAAGGAAACAGGTGAAGTCGGGTGACTTTGACACTGGATCCGGTTTGTTCTAAAGAGTCGGAAAGGTTGATGAATTTGTTAAGATGGGCGTTTGGATTTTCAACCGAAAGACCATGAAACTGACACTGAGATTTAAGTAATTTAATGAAGTGTGGCTTGATTTCAATGGTTTCGTCGGTTGGTGATACGATCGGTCCTCCTCGTCCCTCTAGCAGTGGTTGGGTTGATGAGGCGAGAGTGATACGATTCGCCATAACTTGTTTTAAGAAGAAAATAGGGTTTTGGAAAGGATAGGTTTAACTAATGACGGGAAATTAAAAACTAACTAACCTAGGGATAAAAACTGTAACTTCCGGATGATATTGATCTTCCGTAAGGATCGCTAAATAACTAAGATAACAAAATTACTAAAATCGGTCGTTGTAGTCCCTGGCAGCGGCGCCAAAAACTTGTCGCGCCTCTATTGGTCGGACGGATTAGATTCCGGTCGTTGATCCAACAGCAATAGAAGCGGCGAACAGTGAGTTTTAAATTTGTAGAGCAGGGGAATCCTAAGCTGTATACTACTGACACTCCTAAAAGGGCAGCAAGTGGTATGTATGACTCAGGTGTCGTTCTTCAAACTACAACGGGCATGGGAGTCTAGGAAGTTTTATTATCTTTGGAGATTCAGCTAGGGTTTTTTAAAAGCTTTTGGATAGGTTTGGTTTTTATAACTAAATACTAATTAAATAAAGAAAACAGAACTAAAGAGGTTTGTACGGAGACTCGGTCAACAGAGGATAAGCGAGTGTTTACTATGATTTCGTTAAATGTTATTTGATGAATAGTCAAGGGTAAGGCTATTAGATGTGATGACTAATCCGGAGAGGATAGAAACATAATTAATGCAAAGTATTGTACCTACGACCGTTCCGCGGCTTCCATACGTTTGTACTCCACCAATGGGTGTTTCCAGCACTATACCGAGTAATAGGGCGTTTTACGGTTTTTCCGTTACATTAATTAGGGTTCCACATTACTCCCGCAGATTTCCTATATCCTAATGAGCTACAACTACGATCCTATTAAATATCTAACGTAGAGTTGTCCGCAATCAGATAAATAACATGTCACGTGGATAGCAGTTATAAAAGTCAAATACACCGGAAGTTCTCCCAAATGTACAGACCAATTTAACCGACGACTATCCTCTAATCCTGGTCCCCAGTCACAGTCATCAGAGACGTCTCTATCGTAGCGTGAATTGTTGATTGAACAAGAACACGAACGGGGATAATCCCGCGGACCAAGTTGAGATAATCGGGCTAACGATCAGTTAAATTGTTCAGCATTACAGATATAAATCATCACAACTATTCCATGCATGTTAATCTACTGTGTAAACCAATATTCTGTGTTTGAAAACCTAATTATGCAGTTACTGATATGAACCAAGGGGATAACTCTAGCATGCATCATTCCTAAGGCAACAATCAAACAAGAACATGCGATAGGGTAACACATAACAGAACACCATAATCCTAGCATAGCAGATAACCAATAATTAGATCATAGATATCCCGAAAGTTCTCTCAAAGATATATAACAGATAAACATGAATCTAACCTATCTCTAATCCTACGCTCCGTGTCTCTTATGATTTGTTTCAAACTAGAGAACACAGCCATACCAAGTTCATTGATCATCAAGTATAGAATAGGTAGAGAACGTACCACTAGTAATTGGCCAAGTTCTAGCAGGAAGCTTCTAGCCACAGTATAGGTTGGATAGATAAACATTCGAGATTCAGTTTACGAGTTCATACACAGTTTAGAGTACCATGGGCAGAGTAACAGCATGGCATAAACATTTTGACTATTCTAACATAACTACATCATAGTAAACACAAAGAAATGTCTAGCCTAACATTATATATCTAGCATACAATCCTAAACAAGCATAAACAAAGCAACACATGTTTAAAATTGGAAAGTAAGAGATATATAAATAGAACCTGATACGAATTTATTACAGACAGATCTTCGCAAATACAATGTCTTGGAGTGCCTCCGTACAAAAGCTAAAAGCTACCTCTACCTAACTATCTCTCTAACTAGCTCAATTCTAGAGAGAGAAAATCCTCTAGAGAGAGAAACTAGAGAGAGAGTGATGTGTGTGAGAGAGAAAGTGTAAGGAAGAAATGAAATGAGAAAAGTGGTATGAATGAGGTGTTGGGGATGTCCACTATTTATAGGCAAACCACCAAATCGCACGTACAACTCACGAAGCAGCACGTACAAGCAAACAGAGCACGATATGGGGTAGGGGGCCATATACGGCCTTGCAGGGACCGTATACGGTGTAGTATTGGCCGTATACGGTCTTATATGGGCCGTATACGGTGCCTGAGGCCGTATACGGTCTCCGTCTGATTTCGTTCGTTGCTTAAAACGTCCGTATCTCCTTCGTTATGCGTCCGTTTGACTTGATTCTTTCGCCTGTGGTTTCGTAATTCCGTTACGCTTCTAATGATGCCAATCTCACAGAAATTGGATCTGTAGAGCTTAGGCGTAGCCGGAATGACTTTTAATGGCTCTGAAAGCGTAGTGGTTTCTCCGTCCTTTGGCCGTTTCACTTGATTCCAGATTTTTCCGTCTCGATTTTACCTGTACAACAGATGGTAGAAGTTAGGAGGTGTGCCTTGACAGGAAAATGAGGTCGGAAGAATCTGCCTGTATTAAAATGCTGTGTTTTGTGCATTTTTAGAGTGTTTTCAGTGATTTTTATCACAACGTCTACTTTTGAACCACTTTAGTGTATTTTAGTAAATAATCAATGTTTTGGAATGTTTTCACTAAAGAAAGGTTCAAAATGTGAGGAATAAAGCTTCTAAAAACATGACTTTTTACGTCACATCATGTATCTAACTAGTTTTAGAGGTAAAATTCTTAATTTTTTTGTTACTATATGCTTGATTAAGTACGTTTTAATCTTTAAATCTTGCTTTTTATATTCTATGAGTGTATTTGGTAAAAATAGCTGATAGCTGGTAGCTGAAGCTTATGTTTTATAAGTATTTGACAAACTAGCTGGAACTTAATGATGTGAACTGACATAAAATGACATTAAAAATATATGATAAATAATTTATAAGGGGTACTTAAGTAATCTTTCATTTCATAATCTAGGAGTTTATTTTTAAAAGCTACTTCTAGTAGCTTATTTTTTTGGAGCTTATTTTTTTCAATAAGCTCTTAAATTTTTGTTAACCAAATAATGTTAGAAGTTTAAATTTATAAAAAAAAATATACTTAAGCTCACATAAGCTCCTATAAAATAGTATTCCAAACGCACCCTACACTAATAAAATGGTTAATAATGATTTAATCACCAAACTTTTAACTTTTTTTCGTTTTAACCATTTAACTTTATTTTTAATGATTTAACACCTTAACTTGGTGACCAAAATTTAATCCTTTTACTTTGTTTGACCATTTAAAATAAGCTTTTGGTAACTGGTAACCAGTTGATCATGTTTCATTAATAAATTGAACATAAGTTTAAAAATGGTTTAATCATCAAACTTTTAAGAAAATTTCGATTAAACCCTTCAACTTTTTCTTTCATGATTTAACCCTTTAACTTCGCGTTTACTATTTTTTTTTATTTAAAACATAAACCTAAAGTAATTTAATACAAACATTTCATCAAATACATGGTATGGACGTATTAAATGTTTTACTATTTTAGCAAAGGGTCATATTTTTACATAATAATTGTACTTTCCATATTTTTAATCATAAAATTACTTTTATCATAATAAATAATGTTGTATATAATATGTTACATCATATATCATTAAAAATATATAAGTATATATAATATAATGCTTATATATCAAGTACAATGTTATCACAAATAATTTTATAACGTTTTCTTTATAGAAAAGTGCATTTGTATAATATTGTCATGTCTAACAATTATAGTTTATAATAATTTATTTATAGTGAGTATGTATTAGTTTATATAAAATTTCTTAGATAAATTTATTTACTAGATGTCATATAATAATTTTTTTGTTTAGAATGTAATATAGTAATTATTTAGATTCAACTGATTTAAAATCTATACAAGAGTTTGAGGGTAAAACCACTACTTACGTGATATATTAGAAATTAAATTGGTTTTTTAAAAATTTAAAATGATTAACCTGTGCTAACGGGTCAAAATTGTCGCACCCCCAAATTCATGATGCGGAAGCGATTCGGGTCGGGGCTCGACTAATCGGGTAAACACAGCACATAAGATATAATGAACGACTCTACATGCATCGTTTACAATTTACATTGCCAATATAAAAGTATTACATTATATAATAGTTACAAAAGCTCGTATTTCAAATGTTTAGAGATTCCAAGGCATATCTAGTTTACAAAATGTAGAAATGCAGGGGAATCTCTTGGTGTCTGTATGCGACTCGAGCTATCTAGCCATGAACATACCTACTGCTGCTGAGTACCTGAGAATACATGCTAAAAGGTCAGCTAAAAGCTGGTGAGCTCACAGGTTTGTACAACGATGAAGTATAGTGTGTGAACCACAAGATTTAGTATAATGATTTGAAATCAATCAAATAATGTATATGTATGCCATGAGGTCATAGTCTGAGCTTAACTGAGGTGTTAGGATCACAATCAAGTGCCTGATCGAGGGTGCCTCCCTACAAGTGCCTAATCTACACTCGTATGAACAAATGCTAATGCGTCCGTTTGACCAGTTAGTGCTTGCTAACCCGGACGAGGATTGTCAATCCTATATGGTACCATATACTAACATTCACGCTACAAAAGTATTACCAAACTATGATCGTTGAGGACTTTAAAATGATTAGCAAATAGCTCATGCAGAATATAGCGAGGTTTAGTACTTGTGTTCACATGTAAAACAAATAGAGCATGTATTCCCACCCCTGGGTTTAAAACAGTAAAATGAGAGGCTATGAGACTCACCTGAGTCTGTAGTGTATATGTTGCTACAAGCAATGATGTGATGTCCGCAGACTGTAACCTGCAGGGCGTTCAAAACGCGCAAGGTTATAAATATGTAGATGCCTCAAAAGACCATCTATGCTAGTTGTCCATTCAACTAGTAATGTCCAAATGATTTGGTTTGTTTGATTAGGTTTGAGTTTTGAAAACATGTACAGCCCGTTGGTGACGGTTTGTAATAATAATTCGAAAGTATTATTATTATATGTTTCATTGTATTGTTTACTTATCAAAGTACATGTATTACTTGTACGAATAATATCGTAGGATATTTGAATGTGTGTAAGTGTTCAACACTTAGCGAAAATGAAGTTATAGACCTTCTGTTTTTGGCGACACTAAGTTTGAGTGTCGCTATTTTAGCGACACTAGATGATTCTGGCGACACTAGGGTCAGTGTCGCTATATGCGACATTAAATTGATTTTGGCGACACAAGTGTTAGTGTCGCTAATGAAGTAGCGACACAAGAATTAGTGTCGCTATTGGCGACATTCGATAAAGTGGCGACACAAAGGTTAGTGTCGCTATATGCGACATAGTTGATTTTAGCGACACAAGATCGAGTGTCGCTATGACGACACCAAATCGAATTTGGCGACATTGGGCTAGTGTCGCTATCGGGTTTGGACCCTTAGCGACACTAAGGGCTGATCACATTTTCGATTTCGGTTTGGTAGTCAAACGTGCTCGGTTTGACCCGAGACTTTTACACAAGTCTTAAAATGGTTCCAAGAGTTCAATAAAATTATTGGTTCGTGTCGGGGTCAACCCGAAGTATCGGTTTTAAAAACGAGTACCAAACACTTTATGTTTTATGTTTTTCAGTTTTTAAGCTCGATTCAAGCCTCGGTTTTAACCATTTCTAGTCCGAATCTATTCATACCAAAAATCACAGTTGAGCATCCATATGTCTAGTATATTACTTATTTTTCCCAAGAATTATAGAGGTCATCTTAATGGTTAACAAAAATCAAGAACAAAAGTACTTTAATTCGGCCAAAAACGAACTGTTGTACACTAATCGAATTCTCTGGGCAAATCGGCGTGTTTCTAGGAAAAGTGTTAAACACGAAAGTTGTAGGCGACGAACATACGAAGATTTTGGTATAAGGTTCATGCGTTTATTCAACTTAGAACTCAAGATATGACCGTTTTCGTGGGACTGTTTTCAGAGACAGAAAACAGTTTCATGTATATGTTTGTGAAAAACGTTTTTAAGCTTTTAATTTGGACATATTTTAGTCGAATGAACTTACTAACATGTTAAACAATATTAAGCAAGTAAATATAGTTAGGGAAAATGTGCTCTTACTTAGAAAGATGATGATCTAGAGGCGAAAACTAGAGAGTATTATTCGGTTGTGCTTCCTTGCTCTTTTCCTTCGTTTTCTTCTTTAAGAATAGTGGTGGATGATGACGGATTATGGTGGTGGTGAGGGTGGTTCCTTGGCTGGTTTTTGAGAGAGGAAAGGAGAGAGTTTTAGTGAGAGAATTAGAGAGAGAGAGAGGTGAAGCACAAATGAGGGAAATGAGGAGGAAAAGGTGGATCTTGTCTGTGTTGTAGTTAAACAACAAGAATCCCCATTTTGGGGAGGGCTAGGCCGGCCCAAGGCTGGCCCACCAAGGTGTGGGTCTCCAAATTTTTGTTCCCGTGTTTGTGTCCCGTGCGGTGTTCGTTTCCCCGATCGTTTAAATGTTCGTTTATATTTTGTACGTTATATAATATACGTACGTGTTTTAAATAACGATTAAAGTTTGGTATTTTTAGTGGAAGTATTCACTCAATAATACTTGAAATATTTATAAAAATGTTTAGTTGAAATGTCGGGTTTAGCTTACGCGTTCATTTAGCGATTGTTTAATCACGTAACGTTTTATCCAAACGTTTTTGTTATCGATATAAAATATGATAATTATAATGAAGTATTTTATAAAAATACTTTTTAATGAGTTATAAAAATATAACTTAGGTTTGTTTCGATTGTCGGGCGCGTCTCGCGCCTTTTTGTTGCGTATGTTTTATTTGATACGATACGAGTTACGCGTTAAATATTATAAACATAATATTTAATAATTTATGTGATTATTAAATAATTTCATATCATTTAATATATGTTTCACCAACGCCCGTATTATTGTATCGGGATCCGTCCGATATGAAAATACACGATTTTATCGCGTACATGTATATATAACAATATATATAATGATACATATAATTAGCCTAACACAGAACTAATTACATGTATTAACAGATGATTAGGCACTAACAATTAGCCCTAATTTGTCGGGTGTCACAAAAATGGTTATTTTAACATGTGATATAAAGTTAAATGGTTAAAACATGATAAAAAAAGTTGAAGAGTTAAAATGGAAAAAGGTTGAAAATTTGATGATTAATTATTATTAACCCTTAGTAAAATTTATATCTCTATCTCTATCCTTTATTAAGCATTTCAAGATTGTGGCTTAATTGACTTAGTAGAGGGATATGGGAATTCCCCATATTACCCCTCACTTTAAATTTAGACTCAATTTAAATTTCGTGTGCAACCATCCATTTCTTGTGTGGTACCTTTTTTACAAAGCAGATTATGACCGACAAATTCTTTCATTCTCTTTCTTTGTTTTACATAGTACATGCTTCTAATTATCTTTTTCATTATCACTTTAGACTCAATTTAAATTTCTTGTGGAACCAGATGTTTATTTTGTGTAGTTTCTTTTTTAATTTCCTATGATTTTTTGTTGTTGTTAGTGTTGTTCATCATATATTATTATTATTTGTTTTGATTTAAGCTGTATATCTGTGACACCCGACGATTTAGGGTTACGGATGAACCTGCTAGAAACCTTAATTACGTGTGTTTAGTTTAGTATTAGGCTAAATACTTGTAATTACTTGTAACTATTTGTATATTTATGTGAATATACACTTCCGTAATTATTTTATATTACGCTTACGCAATTTGGTGAAATTGTGCGAAATAACCGGACGAAGTCCGACTTAATATACGACGTTGGTGAAAACATTTCTATAAATAACTTTAATCTATTTTTAGAAGTTATTTATCATATATTGTTAATTTGTTAAATTAATACACGAAAAACCTAGGCGTTTTGGCTAAAACGTCTCAAACGCAACAGAAATGCACGGAACGCGCCCGACAACTGAACGAAAGTCGAAATATATTTTTATAATTTAAAATATATTATTTTGTGTGAAATTATTATTAAAAACATCGTATAATGATTCGGCAATTAAAACGTCTATTTAAAACGTTACGCGATTAAACTTCCGTAAAACATGTACACAAACCGAGGCCGATAAATTAACGGAACAATTTATAAGAGTTTTCAAGTATTATATTAAATATTTCAAGTGGAAATATCGAAATTTATATCGTGAAATAAAAACGTCAACTAAATATTTAACGTACGAATAAACGTCCAAACAATCGGGTAAACGAACGGAGAACGTAACTAATTCAATTGGGAACAAGAAAATGACTATATTACCCTTGAGTGGGCCCCCCCTGGCTGGCCCCCTCCCCCCATGTGCCACCCCTCTTGTTGCCCACTCCTTAACCATGCAATATGATGATTACCCTTTTCTTACAACACCACTCTTTATCCATGCATTCCATCACTTAACACTCCACTCTCATTTTCAATTACACTCAAACTCTCTCAAAAACTCAGGGATTTCCAACCCTCTTACCACCTAATAATCATCACCATTAAACCACTATCATCTTGAAGATCAAGAACAAGAAGGAACCAAGCTTAGGACATCATCATCTTCATCTCCCTCTTGTTTCTCCATCATTTTGTTGGTATAAATCACCTAAACTCCTCATTTACATACTTGCTTAATGTATATTTAGATGTTATTTAGTTCATCTATCTTGTTTATGTCCAAAAACAAGTGCAAAAATCGTTTTTATAAAGCAAACTTAAACATGCATGAATCTGCCTAAAAATCGACAGCTTACAAAAATATTCGTATAAAATCGTATACTAAGAGTTAGACGATGCATTTTTTTTTGAAATTTGCGTATCGAAAATATATACAACTTTCGTGTTTTGCACTTTTTCCAGAAACATACTCATTTTTCTCTACGAGCCGATTTATAGGAATGACCTGTTAGTTTTCGAGAAATGTGTTCGGAACTTTCGCGAGCTTAATTAAATATGTAAATGGACATGATAAATCCTGAAATTTTGATGAGAGAAACTAGATACCTTAATGATTAGTTGGTAAAAATTGTGAAGTTTGATTTGGACCAGAAGTAGGTGAAATCATGTGGCGTAACAACCCGACAAAAACCGAAACATTGAAACTTTGAAGTTTAAGTTGCATGTTAAAAACCGACACTTTGGATGAACTCCGACACGAACCGACAAATTTTATGGGTTCTACAAACTGATGTATGGGTTGGGTAAAAGTTTCGGGTCAAACCGAGTAGGTTTGACCAAGTCAACAAAAACGGCTCGGTGGCTAAAAACGACAAAACTTACTATTTTCGGAAAGTGGTAACAAAAATGGTTTTGGGTGACTTAGTTAGTAACTTGGACCAAAAACTAAACTTAGAAAGCTTCCCGAATTAGAAACCGACATATAAATTGAGAAGTGACTCATAAATCATAAGTGACTCTATAAGTGACTCATAAATCATAAGTGACTCTATAAGTGACTCATAAATCATAAGTGACTCTATAAGTGACTCATAAATTGAGAAGTGACTCATAGTTTGACCAACCTTAACCAGTTTGACCAGGTTTGACCAGGTTTGACCAGCTTTGACCAACGAGTTGATCAACTTTGACCTACGGTTTAAGGCTTATACAAACTAAAATAATCTACTTGCAACACACGAAACATATACTTGGATAGTATACAATGAAACAACACATAATAATAATGGTTTAAGATTATTATTACAAACATTCATCAACGGGTCGTACATGTTTTTAATAAACGAAATTGAACAACTTATTTGGACATACTGGTTGATGAACTAGCCTTAGGTGGACATTAACCCTCCACCTACACGATTGGCTTAAGTGGACATTGACCCCCACTTATACAATCGCTATAGATGGTCTTTTGAGACATCTACTTATACCCAACCTTATACGTTTAGGACGTTAGAAGGCTACACATTGGATCACACCTTGCTTGCTACTTGATATTGCTTGCTTACTAATTGCTAAAACTCAGGTGAGTTTCATAGCCCCTCTTTTTACTGTTTTATAACTATTTTGGGGGAGAATACATACTACAACTGCTTATTACTCTTGCTTTATACAACTGCTTTTATGAACACAAGTACCATAAACAACGCTATACGGATTGCATGAGTTAACACACTAATCCACAAAGGCCCTACACATCATAGTTTGTTAGTTTTGCTAAAGCGTGAAAATTAGTAAATAGATCTATTTGGGACTGACAATCCCCGTCTGGGTTAGTCGTGCTAACCTGTCAAACGGACGTATTAATATTTGTTCATAACGAGTGTACCGGATTAGACACTTGCATTGGGGCACCCACGATCGTGTACTTGAAAGAGGCACGACACACATTGTTAAGCATCGGACTATGAGCTCATGGCAAATGGTATACATATTTTTGCATTCGTGCAACTACAGATTTATTTATCGTTTGTTAACGATACATTTACTCAAAACATTTACTTATCGTTTGTTAAACGATACAATTACTTATCATTGTTGAATGAGACAACTGTTAAAATCTTGTGTTTCATAACTCGTGTTTCATACTATTGGGTTTTATACCGACATTTAAACAATTGTTAAACAACTCTATGAACTCACCAACTTTATGTTGACCTTTTTAGTATGTATTTCTCAGGTAACCCACAGCAGTAGGACGCTTATGGATAGCGTAGCTCGAGTCGCATTGCTTTCAAACTCAAAGGATTTAGATTGCATTTTACTATAGTTTGTAGTTATGTAATCTACACATTTTATGCGAACTCCAATGTTTTGTACAACGGTTGTAAACAATTTGAATTTATGGTATGTAATATTTTCAAACGTCTCATATAGAGGTCGTTTGCTTTAATCTTGTGTTGTGATATTTGATTTGGTCGGCGCCCCCATGACACCTCATGTTTCCGCTGCCACGTGTTTTGGGGGTGCGACAGATTGGTATCAGAGCCTAAGGTTATAGCGAACTAGGATTGCATTAGTGACCTAGACTATGACCGTTAGGTTAGTATTCCTTGTTTGATATGATTGGTTAAGCAATTGCATCATTTAAATTTAATTTAACATAGCCTGATCAACTATGTACAATTAAAGGAGAATCGATGCAAGACCTGAAATGGTTATAGTGAACGAGGGTACAGTAGTAACGAAAACCGAGGATAGAACGGGACCAACCCTTATACGTGCTTATGTGCTAGGTTATTATATTTTCATATATAACCTTAACTTCTCGTATACTAAACTAATTGCCACCCTTCATGGCAACCACTCCCACCACTACGTCACCTAACACAGAAAACGAAACTCAAATCTTACTTACTACTGTGGAGATTTCCACGGTACCCACTCGCCCAACCGTATCGGGCAACGACATAATCAAAGAGGACTGACTGACCACCTCGAACTAGACCTTACTACCACTACTGACACTCCACCCACTAGGACCTGTCTACAAGGGTCCGCGGGTGAACTCGGTCAACCACAACACCTACATAATGGAAGTAACTTTTCGAACAATTGCATGAATTTCAACAAACCACTTAACTCTTTACTTGATCATGATTGATCACTCTTTGACTTGTATGTCAACAAGTCTATCAAACACGAGACTTACTACTTGATCTTGTGTGGTCACCAATTCGACACGTTTGTCAAACGATTTACTCATAACTTGATTCGCGACTTTGTCTGTTCCGAACATCACTGGATTAGTATCGCGAGGGATACTCACAACGACTAAATCCATAAACTACTTCAAACTATGACTTATTCCAATCACTACTGCAAGGGCTACCCGGCCATTTTTGTGGCTACTCTTTGAAACTACGATATTGACTAAACCTTCTTGTTGTTGATTCATTGTCTTGATAGAACGCTCTCCCGAAAAAGATGGCAAACTCCACTGTGAACGACTACTCATCTGATGACGACTCAATCTGCGATTTACTTCCGAACACGCCTACAATAATCTTAATTCTTGTACAAAAATCTAATTCATTCTTTTATCCCCCTTTCGTTTAAGGAGACACCACTATAAGAATCAACCAAAACTTTCAACACTTTACAATAACAAGAATTTTCGACAGATTTTCAACAGATTTTCTTCCAATTCAAGTTCTCAAAGAATTTTCATCAAATAACTACCCGGAACTATTTACAACTTCTAATGTCCAATTAAATTGGCTAGACAGAAATTTTCAACGTCTTATTGACGACTAGATTTTTCCCAACATATTTTAACTAACTCAAAGTTTTCAACGGGCTTAATAGTTCCAAACAAATTATTATCATAGAAATTTATCAACTGATTTTACACCATCGCAAGCGAACATTTTCCCCATAGATCTCATAACCGTCAAAATCGGGAACCTTGATATTCATCATAGGCATGGACCGATTGTCCAAACACGGTGCCGAAATCAATTGTCCCTAGAAAATCGTTAGTATTCCCTTCATTACCAGTGGAACCTTGATCAAACAAGGGGAGACCAGTAGACCGAGAACTAAACAAATCAACCATCGAGAATCGATACCCCTTCCTAGAATCGATGACCTGTTTGACCAACTTCAAGGTTTGAGCTTTTACTCAAAGATCCACCTTCGGTCTGGTTATCACCAACTCCGCGTTCGAGATGCCGATATCCCGAAAACCGCCTTCCGAACTCGCTACGGGCATTTCGAATTCCAAGTGATGCCTTTTGGCTTAACCAACGCTCCGGCTGTATTCATGGACCTTATGAATCGGGCGTGCAAACCCTACCTGGATAAGTTTGTCATCGTGTTCACCGATGACATCTTGATCTACTCTCGCAATGAAAACGAACATGGCCAACACCTCAAAACTATCTTGGAATTACTCAGACACGAGGAGTTATACGCCAAGTTCTCCAAGTGTGAGTTCTGGATGCGAACAGTAAAGTTCCTAGGGCATGTCGTTGACAGTCAAGGGATACATGTTGATCCAGCCAAGATCGAGGCCATCAAGTGCTGGAAAGCACCTACTACTCCAACCGAGGTACGACAATTCTTAGGTCTTGCTGGGTATTACCGGCGATTCATTGAGAACTTCTCCAAAATAGCCCTACCTTTAACCTCACTGACTCAGAAAGATAAGAAATTTGATTGGACCGATAAACAAGAGTCAGCTTTCCAACTTCTGAAACAGAAACTCTGCAGTGCACCAATCCTGTCCTTACCCGAAGGCACCGATGATTTCGTAGTTTACTGCGACGCCTCACACCAAGAACTAGGTTGTGTGTTAATGCAACGTGAAAAAGTCATCGCCTACGCCTCACGATAACTGAAAATCCACGAAAAGAACTACCCTACACATGACCTTGAATTGGGAGCTGTAGTTTTTGCACTTAAAATCTGGAGACACTACCTGTATGGTACAAAATGTACTATCTTCACTGACCACAAAAGCCTTCAACATATCTTTAATCAGAAGGACCTAAACATGAGACAACGTCATTGGGTTGAATTACTTAGCGACTACGACTGCGAAATCCGATACCACCCGGGTAAGGCTAACGTTGTTGCCGATGCCCTAAGCCGAAAATAACGAGTGAAACCCCTTCGAGTTCGAGCCCTGGGTTTAACCATCCATAACGATCTTATTTCTCAAATCCATTCCCTCAACTCGAAGCACTCAACGATAAAAACATCAAAAACGAGGCCTTGCGAGGCATGGAAAAACATTTAGAAATCAAACCCGACGGAACCCGATACTTCTCCAACCGAATCTGGTTACCAAATTTTGGAAACCTACGAGATTTGGTGATGGACGAATCTCACAAATCTAGATACTCCATACATCCTGGTCCCGACAAAATGTATCATGACATCAAACAACGGTATTGGTGGCCCAACATGAAAGCTGACATCGCCACTTATTAAATGTTTAACCTGCGCCAAGGTTAAGGCCGAATACCAGAAACCCTCCGGGTTACTTCAACAACCAAAGATACCTCAATGGAAATGGGAAAACATAACCATGGACTTCATCACCAAACTACCGAAAACACCGAGCGGTTGCGATACCATTTGGGTGATTGTTGATCGTCTCACGAAATCTGCCCATTTCCTAGCCATCAAAGAAACCGACAAGATGGAGCGATTGGCTCGCATCTACATCAAAGAGGTTGTGGCACGACACGGCATACCCATTTCAATCATCTCCGATCGAGATAGCCGCTTCACCTCTCGATTTTGGCAAACACTTCAACGAGCCCTTGGTACTCGCCTTGATTTGAGTACTGCTTATCATCCGCAAACCGATGGTCAGAGTGAACGAACCATTCAAACTCTTGAAGATATGCTTCGAGCATGTGTAATCGACTTCGAAAACATATGGGAAAACCACCTACCTTTGTGTGAGTTTTCCTACAATAACAGTTACCACACCAGCATTGATGCTGCACCTTTTGAGGCACTTTATGGGAGAAAGTGCCGATCACCCATTTGTCGGACCGAAATCGGCGATAGCCAACTCACTGGTCCTGAAATCATCCATGAAACGACCGAGAAAATCGTGACCATTCAAAACCGGCTGAAAGCCGCTCGTGATTGATTGAAAAGCTATGCTGACGTGAGACGCAAACCACTCGAATTCCAGGTTGGGGACCGAGTACTCTTAAAAGTGTCACCTTGGAAAGGTGTCATTCATTTTGGCAAATGCGGTAAACTAAACCCTAGGTACATCGGACCTTTTGAGATTCTTGAAAGAATTGGTACGGTGGCATATCGACTGCAGCTACCACCACAACTCAATAGCGTGCACAACACATTCCACATTTCTAACCTGAAGAAATGTCTGTCTGATGAGACATTTGTAATCCCGCTCGACCAAATCCACATAGATGAAAAACTCCATTTCATCGAAGAACCGATAGAAATCATGGACCGTGAGGTCAAACGCTTGAAACAGAGTCGTATTCCCATCGTTAAAGTCCGGTGAAATTCTAGGCGGGGACCTGAATTCACTTGGAAACGGGAAGACCAAATGCGACTGAAACACCCACATCTATTTTTAGATACCCCTCAGACTGCGGCAACAAACTAATTTCGGGACGAAATTCTCCTAACAGGGGGAGAATGTGACACCCGACGATTTAGGGTTACGGATTAACCTGCTAGAAACCTTAATTACGTGTGTTTAGTTTAGTATTAGGCTAAATACTTGTAATTACTTGTAACTATTTGTATATTTATGTGAATATACACTTCCGTAATTATTTTATATTACGCTTACGCAATTTGGTGAAATTGTGCGAAATAACCGGACGAAATCCGACTTAATATACGACGTTGGTGAAAACATTTCTATAAATAACTTTAATCTATTTTTAGAAGTTATTTATCATATATTGTTAATTTGTTAAATTAATACACGAAAAACCTAGGCGTTTTGGCTAAAACGTCTCAAACGCAACAGAAATGCGCGGAACGCGCCCGACAACTGAACGAAAGTCGAAATATATTTTTATAATTTAAAATATATTATTTTGAGTGAAATTATTATTAAAAACATCGTATAATGATTCGGCAATTAAAACGTCTATTTAAAATGTTATGCGATTAAACTTCCGTAAAACATGTACACAAACCGAGGCCGATAAATTAACGGAACAATTTATAAGAGTTTTCAAGTATTATATTAAATATTTCAAGTGGAAATATCGAAATTTATATCGTTAAATAAAAACGTCAACTAAATATTTAACGTACGAATAAACGTCCAAACAATCGGGTAAACGAACGGAGAACGTAACTAATTCAATTGGGAACAAGAAAATGACTATATTACCCTTGAGTGGGCCCCCCCTGGCTGGCCCCCTCCCCCCATGTGCCACCCCTCTTGTTGCCCACTCCTTGACCATGCAATATGATGATTACCCTTTTCTTACAACACCACTCTTTATCCATGCATTCCATTACGTAACACTCCACTCTCATTTTCAATTACACTCAAACTCTCTCAAAAACTCAGGGATTTCCAGCCCTCTTACCACCTAATAATCATCACCATTAAACCACTATCATCTTGAAGATCAAGAACAAGAAGGAACCAAGCTTAGGACATCATCATCTTCATCTCCCTCTTGTTTCTCCATCATTTTGTTGGTATAAATCACCTAAACTCCTCATTTACATACTTTCTTAATGTATATTTAGATGTTATTTAGTTCATCTATCTTGTTTATGTCCAAAAATAAGTGCAAAAATCGTTTTTATAAAGCAAACTTAAACATGCATGAATCTGCCTAAAAATCGACACTTTACAACAATATTCGTATAAAATCGTATACTAAGAGTTAGACGATGAAATTTTTTTTTGAAATTTGCGTATCGAAAAGATATACAACTTTCGTGTTTTACACTTTTTCCAGAAACATACTCATTTTTCTCTACGAGCCGATTTATAAGACTGACCTGTTAGTTTTCGAGAAATGTGTTCGGAACTTTTGCGAGCTTAATTAAATATGTAAATGGACATGATAAATCCTGAAATTTTGATGATAGAAACTAGATACCTTAATGATTAGTTGGTAAAAATTGTGAAGTTTGATTTGGACCAGAAGTAGGTGAAATCATGTGGCGTAACAACCCGACAAAAACCGAAACACTGAAACTTTGAAGTTTAAGTTGCATGTTAAAAACCGACACTTTGGATGAACTCCGACACGAACCGAAAAATTTTATGGGTTCTACAAACTGATGTATGGATTGGGTAAAAGTTTCGGGTCAAACCGAGTAGGTTTGACCAAGTCATCAAAAACGGCTCGTTGGCTAAAAACGACAAAACTTACTATTTTTGGAAAGTGGTAACAAAAATGGTTTTGGGTGACTTAGTTAGTAACTTGGACAAAAAACTAAACTTAGAAAGCTTCCCGAATTAGAAACCGACATATAAATTGAGAAGTGACTCATAAATCATAAGTGACTCTATAAGTGACTCATAAATCATAAGTGACTCATAAATCATAAGTGACTCTATAAGTGACTCATAAATCATAAGTGACTCATAGTTTGACCAACTTTAACCAGTTTGACCAGGTTTGACTAGTTTGACCAGGTTTGACCAGTTTGACCAGGTTTGACCAGCTTTGACCAACGAGTTGATCAACTTTGACCTACGGTTTAAGGCTTATACAAACTAAAATAATCTATTTGAAACACACGAAACATATACTTGGATAGTATACAATGAAACAACACATAATAATAATGGTTTAAGATTATTATTACAAACTTTCACCAACGGGTCGTACATGTTTTTAATAAACGAAATTGAACAACTTATTTGGACATACTGGTTGATGAATTAGCCTTAGGTGGACATTAACCCTCCACCTACACGATTGGCTTAAGTGGACATTGACCCCCACTTATACAATCACTATAGATGGTCTTTTGAGACATCTACTTATACCCAACCTTATACGTTTAGGACGTTAGAAGGCTACACATTGGATCACACCTTGCTTGCTACTTGATATTGCTTGCTTACTAATTGCTAAAACTCAGGTGAGTTTCATAGCCCCTCTTTTTACTGTTTTATAACTATTTTGGGGGAGAATACATACTACAACTGCTTATTACTCTTGCTTTATACAACTGCTTTTATGAACACAAGTACCATAAACAACGCTATACGGATTGCATGAGTTAACACACTAATCCACAAAGGCCCTACACATCATAGTTTGTTAGTTTTGCTAAAGCGTGAAAATTAGTAAATAGATCTATTTGGGACTGACAATCCCCGTCCAGGTTAGTCGCGCTAACATGTCAAACGGACGTATTAATATTTGTTCATAACGAGTGTACCGGATTAGACACTTGCATTGGGGCACCCACGATCGTGTACTCGAAAGAGTCACGACACACATTGTTAAGCATCGGACTATGAGCTCATGGCAAATGGTATACATATTTTTGCATTCGTGCACCTACAGATTTATTTATCGTTTGTTAACGATACATTTACTCAACACATTTACTTATCGTTTGTTAAACGATACAATTACTTATCATTGTTGAATGATACAACTGTTAAAATCTTGTGTTTCATAACTCGTGTTTCATACTATTGGGTTTTATACCAATATTTAAACAATTGTTAAACAACTCTATGAACTCACCAACTTTATGTTGACCTTTTTAGTATGTATTTCTCAGGTAACCCACAGCAGTAGGATGCTTATGGATAGCGTAGCTCGAGTCGCATTGCTTTCAAACTCAAAGGATTTAGATTGCATTTTACTATAGTTTGTAGTTATGTAATCTACACATTTTATGCGAACTCCAATGTTTTGTACAACGGTTGTAAACAATTTGAATTTATGGTATGTAATATTTTCAAACGTCTCATATAGAGGTCGTTTGCTTTAATCTTGTGTTGTGATATTTGATTTGGTCGGCGCCCCCATGACACCTCATGTTTCCGCTGCCACGTGTTTTGGGGGTGCGACAGATTGGTATCAGAGCCTAAGGTTATAGCGAACTAGGATTGCATTAGTGACCTAGACTATGACCGTTAGGTTAGTATTCCTTGTTTGATATGATTGGTTCAGCAATTGCATCATTTGAATTTAATTTAACATAGCCTGATCAACTATGTACAATTAAAGGAGAATCGATGCAAGACCTGAAATGGTTATAGTGAACGAGGGTACAGTAGTAACGAAAACCGAGGATAGAACGGGACCAACCCTTATACGTGCTTATGTGCTAGGTTATTATATTTTCATATATAACCTTAACTTCTCGTATACTAAACTAATTGCCACCCTTCATGGCAACCACTCCCACCACTACGTCACCTAACACAGAAAACGAAACTCAAATCTTACTTACTACTGTGGAGATTTCCACGGTACCCACTCGCCCAACCGTATCGGGCAACGACATAATCAAAGAGGACTGACTGACCACCTTGAACTAGACCTTACTACCACTACTGACACTCCACCCACTAGGACCTGTCTACAAGGGTCCGCGGGTGAACTCGGTCAACCACAACACCTACATAATGGAAGTAACTTTTCGAACAATTGCATGAATTTCAACAAACCACTTAACTCTTTACTTGATCATGATTGATCACTCTTTGACTTGTATGTCAACAAGTCTATCAAACACGAGACTTACTACTTGATCTTGTGTGGTCACCAATTCGACACGTTTGTCAAACGATTTACTCATAACTTGATTCGCGACTTTGTCTGTTCCGAACATCACTGGATTAGAATCGCGAGGGATACTCACAACGACTAAATCCATAAACTACTTCAAACTATGACTTATTCCAATCACTACTGCAAGGGCTACCCGGCCATTTTTGTGGCTACTCTTTGAAACTACGATATTGACTAAACCTTCTTGTTGTTGATTCATTGTCTTGATAGAACGCTCTCCCGAAAAAGATGGCAAACTCCACTGTGAACGACTACTCATCTGATGACGACTCAATCTGCGATTTACTTCCGAACACGCCTACAATAATCTTAATTCTTGTACAAAAATCTAATTCATTCTTTTATCCCCCTTTCGTTTAAGGAGACACCACTATAAGAATCAACCAAAACTTTCAACACTTTACAATAACAAGAATTTTCGACAGATTTTCAATAGATTTTCTTCCAATTCAAGTTCTCAAAGAATTTTCATCAAATAACTACCCGGAACTATTTACAACTTCTAATGTCCAATTAAATTGGCTAGACAGAAATTTTCAACGTCTTATTGACGACTAGATTTTTCCCAACATATTTTAACTAACTCAAAGTTTTCAACGGGCTTAATAGTTCCAAACAAATTATTATCATAGAAATTTATCAATTGATTTTACACCATCGCAAGCGAACATTTTCCCCATAGATCTCATAACCGTCAAAATCGGGAACCTTGATATTCATCATAGGCATGGACCGATTGTCCAAACACGGTGCCGAAATCAATTGTCCCTAGAAAATCGTTAGTATTCCCTTCATTACCAGTGGAACCTTGATCAAACAAGGGGAGACCAGTAGACCGAGAACTAAACAAATCAACCATCGAGAATCGATACCCCTTCCTAGAATCGATGACCTGTTTGACCAACTTCAAGGTTTGAGCTTTTACTCAAAGATCCACCTTCGGTCTGGTTATCACCAACTCCGCGTTCAAGATGCCGATATCCCGAAAACCGCCTTCCGAACTCGCTACGGGCATTACGAATTCCAAGTGATGCCTTTTGGCTTAACCAATGCTCCGGCTGTATTCATGGACCTTATGAATCGGGCGTGCAAACCCTACCTGGATAAGTTTGTCATCGTGTTCACCGATGACATCTTGATCTACTCTCGCAACGAAAACGAACATGGCCAACACCTCAAAACTATCTTGGAATTACTCAGACACGAGGAGTTATACGCCAAGTTCTCCAAGTGTGAGTTCTGGATGCGAACAGTAAAGTTCCTAGGGCATGTCGTTGATAGTCAAGGGATACATGTTGATCCAGCCAAGATCGAGGCCATCAAGTGCTGGAAAGCACCTACTACTCCAACCGAGGTACGACAATTCTTAGGTCTTGCTGGGTATTACCGACTATTCATTGAGAACTTCTCCAAAATAGCCCTACCTTTAACCTCACTGACTCAGAAAGATAAGAAATTTGATTGGACCGATAAACAAGAGTCAGTCTTCCAACTTCTGAAACAGAAACTCTGCAGTGCACCAATCCTGTCCTTACCCGAAGGCACCGATGATTTCGTAGTTTACTGCGACGCCTCACACCAAGGACTAGGTTGTGTGTTAATGCAACGTGAAAAAGTCATCACCTACGCCTCACGACAACTGAAAATCCACGAAAAGAACTACCCCACACATGACCTTGAATTGGGAGCTGTAGTTTTTGCACTTAAAATCTGGAGACACTACCTGTATGGTACAAAATGTAATATCTTCACTGACCACAAAAGCCTTCAACATATCTTTAATCAGAAGGACCTAAACATGAGACAACGTCATTGGGTTGAATTACTTAGCGACTACGACTGCGAAATCCGATACCACCCGGGTAAGGCTAACGTTGTTGCCGATGCCCTAAGCCGAAAATAACAAGTGAAACCCCTTCGAGTTCGAGCCCTGGGTTTAACCATCCATAACGATCTTATTTCTCAAATCCATTCCACTCAACTCGAAGCACTCAACGATAAAAACATCAAAAACGAGGCCTTGCGAGGCATGGAAAAACATTTAGAAATCAAACCCGACGGAACCCGATACTTCTCCAACCGAATCTGGTTACCAAATTTTGGAAACCTACGAGATTTGGTGATGGACGAATCTCACAAATCTAGATACTCCATACATCCTGGTCCCGACAAAATGTATCATGACATCAAACAACGGTATTGGTGGCCCAACATGAAAGCTGACATCGCCACTTATTAAATGTTTAACCTGCGCCAAGGTTAAGGCCGAATACCAGAAACCCTCCGGGTTACTTCAACAACCAAAGATACCTCAATGGAAATGGGAAAACATAACCATGGACTTCATCACCAAACTACCGAAAACACCGAGCGGTTGCGATACCATTTGGGTGATTGTTGATCGTCTCACGAAATCTGCCCATTTCCTAGCCATCAAAGAAACCGATAAGATGGAGCGATTGGCTCGCATCTACATCAAAGAGGTTGTGGCACGACACGGCATACCCATTTCAATCATCTCCGATCGAGATAGCCGCTTCACCTCTCGATTTTGGCAAACACTTCAACGAGCCCTTGGTACTCGCCTTGATTTGAGTACTGCTTATCATCCGCAAACCGATGGTCAGAGTGAACGAACCATTCAAACTCTTGAAGATATGCTTCGAGCATGTGTAATCAACTTCGAAAACATATGGGAAAACCACCTACCTTTGTGTGAGTTTTCCTACTATAACAGTTACCACACCAGCATTGATGCTGCACCTTTTGAGGCACTTTATGGGAGAAAGTGCCGATCACCCATTTGTCGGACCGAAATCGGCGATAGCCAACTCACTGGTCCTGCAATCATCCATGAAACGACCGAGAAAATCGTGACCATTCAAAACCGGCTGAAAGCCGCTCGTGATCGATTGAAAAGCTATGCTGGCGTGAGACGCAAACCACTCGAATTTCAGGTTGGGGACCGAGTACTCTTAAAAGTGTCACCTTGGAAAGGTGTCATTCATTTTGGCAAATGCGGTAAACTAAACCCTAGGTACATCGGACCTTTTGAGATTCTTGAAAGAATTGGTCCGGTGGCATATCGACTGCAGCTACCACCACAACTCAATAGCGTGCACAACCCATTCCACATTTCTAACCTGAAGAAATGTCTGTCTGATGAGACACTTGTAATCCCGCTCGACGAAATCCACATAGATGATAAACTCCATTTCATCGAAGAACCGATAGAAATCATGGACCGTGAGGTCAAACGCTTGAAACAGAGTCGTATTCCCATCGTTAAAGTCCGGTGAAATTCTAGGCAGGGACCTGAATTCACTTGAAAACGGGAAGACCAAATGCGACTGAAACACCCACATCTATTTTTAGATACCCCTCAGACTGCGGCAACAAACTAATTTCGGGACGAAATTCTCCTAACAGGGGGAGAATGTGACACCCGACGATTTAGGGTTACGGATTAACCTGCTAGAAACCTTAATTACGTGTGTTTAGTTTAGTATTAGGCTAAATACTTGTAATTACTTGTAAATATTTGTATATTTATGTGAATATACACTTCCGTAATTATTTTATATTACGCTTACGCAATTTGGTGAAATTGTGCGAAATAACCGGACGAAGTCCGACTTAATATACGACGTTGGTGAAAACATTTCTATAAATAACTTTAATCTATTTTTAGAAGTTATTTATCATATATTGTTAATTTGTTAAATTAATACACGAAAAACCTAGGCGTTTTGGCTAAAACGTCTCAAACGCAACAGAAATGCGCGGAACGCGCCCGACAACTGAACGAAAGTCGAAATATATTTTTATAATTTAAAATATATTATTTTGTGTGAAATTATTATTAAAAACATCGTATAATGATTCGGCAATTAAAACGTCTATTTAAAACGTTACGCGATTAAACTTCCGTAAAACATGTACACAAACCGAGGCCGATAAATTAACGGAACAATTTATAAGAGTTTTCAAGTATTATATTAAATATTTCAAGTGGAAATATCGAAATTTATATCGTTAAATAAAAACGTCAACTAAATATTTAACGTACGAATAAACGTCCAAACAATCGGGTAAACGAACGAAGAACGTAACTAATTCAATTGGGAACAAGAAAATGACTATATTACCCTTGAGTGGGGCCCCCCTGGCTGGCCCCCTCCCCCCATGTGCCACCCCTCTTGTTGCCCACTCCTTGACCATGCAATATGATGATTACCCTTTTCTTACAACACAACTCTTTATCCATGCATTCCATCACTTAACACTCCACTCTCATTTTCAATTACACTCAAACTCTCTCAAAAACTCAGGGATTTCCAGCCCTCTTACCACCTACAGAGGCGGAGGTACTTAGGATCAAAGGGTAGCAGATGCTACATACCATTTTTATATATTTTGTGTATTTCTTTTTTACTAATTTTAATATAAATTAATTGCTACACTAATTAACACCTAGTACTCGAATTATTTTTTATTTATTATTTTTGATAGACACAATATTTGATGAAAGCCCAAGTCAATACAATAAAGCCCAATTCTTCATTAGGATGTAGTCATTCTATTTATCTTGCTGTATAGCGCTCATGTTGACTTTTATTTGCCTAGTAATTTTCTTTGGTTTGACAATGGCATGATCCAAGTTATATATTATGCTGACTCAGTTTCTCAAAGTAGTGATGTAGTAGTAGTCTTAGTAGTATTAGTTTAGCAGATAGTGGTTTTTGTTGCTTTAAATTTAATTGATCAAATTGTACGATTCTAATTCATTTGTTATAATATATATAAAAAAATTTTGCAACCCCTAAGATTTATTTCTAGCTCCGCCACTGACCACCTAATAACCATCACCATTAAACCACTATCATCTTGAAGATCAAGAACAAGAAGGAACCAAGCTTAGGACATCATCATCTTCATCTCCCTCTTGTTTCTCCATCATTTTGTTGGTATAAATCACCTAAACTCCTCATTTACATACTTGCTTAATGTATATTTAGATGTTATTTAGTTCATCTATCTTGTTTATGTCCAAAAACAAGTGCAAAAATCGTTTTTATAAAGCAAACTTAAACATGCATGAATCTGCCTAAAAATCGACAGCTTACAAAAATATTCGTATAAAATCGTATACTAAGAGTTAGACGATGCATTTATTTTTGAAATTTGTGTATCGAAAAGATATACAACTTTCGTGTTTTGCACTTTTTCCAGAAACATACTCATTTTTCTCTACGAGCCGATTTATAGGACTGACCTGTTAGTTTTCGAGAAATGTGTTCGGAACTTTCGCGAGCTTAATTAAATATGTAAATGGACATGATAAATCCTGAAATTTTGATGATAGAAACTAGATACCTTAATGATTAGTTGGTAAAAATTGTGAAGTTTGATTTGGACCAGAAGTAGGTGAAATCATGTGGCGTAACAACCCGACAAAAACCGAAACATTGAAACTTTGAAGTTTGAGTTGCATGTTAAAAACCGACACTTTGGATGAACTCCGACACGAACCGACAAATTTTATGGGTTCTACAAACTGATGTATGGGTTGGGTAAAAGTTTCGGGTCAAACCGAGTAGGTTTGACCAAGTCAACAAAAACGGCTCGGTGGCTAAAAACGACAAAACTTACTATTTTTGGAAAGTGGTAACAAAAATGGTTTTGGGTGACTTAGTTAGTAACTTGGACCAAAAACTAAACTTAGAAAGCTTCCCGAATTAGAAACCGACATATAAATTGAGAAGTGACTCATAAATCATAAGTGACTCTATAAGTGACTCATAAATCATAAGTGACTCTATAAGTGACTCATAAATCATAAGTGACTCTATAAGTGACTCATAAATCATAAGTGACTCTATAAGTGACTCATAAATCATAAGTGACTCTATAAGTGACTCATAAATTGAGAAGTGACTCATAGTTTGACCAACCTTAACCAGTTTGACCAGGTTTGACCAGGTTTGACCAGGTTTGACCAGCTTTGACCAACGAGTTGATCAACTTTGACCTACAGTTTAAGGCTTATACAAACTAAAATAATCTATCTGCAACACACGAAACATATACTTGGATAGTATACAATGAAACAACACATAATAATAATGGTTTAAGATTATTATTACAAACATTCATCAACGGGTCGTACATGTTTTTAATAAACGAAATTGAACAACTTATTTGGACATACTGGTTGATGAACTAGCCTTAGGTGGACATTAACCCTCCACCTACATTATTGGCTTAAGTGGACATTGACCCCCACTTATACAATCGCTATAGATGGTCTTTTGAGACATCTACTTATACCCAACCTTATACGTTTAGGACGTTAGAAGGCTACACATTGGATCACACCTTGCTTGCTACTTGATATTGCTTGCTTACTAATTGCTAAAACTCAGGTGAGTTTCATAGCCCCTCTTTTTACTGTTTTATAACTATTTTGGGGGAGAATACATACTACAACTGCTTATTACTCTTGCTTTATACAACTGCTTTTATGAACACAAGTACCATAAACAACGCTATACGGATTGCATGAGTTAACACACTAATCCACAAAGGCCCTACACATCATAGTTTGTTAGTTTTGCTAAAGCGTGAAAATTAGTAAATAGATCTATTTGGGACTGACAATCCCCGTCCGGGTTAGTCGTGCTAACCTGTCAAACGGACGTATTAATATTTGTTCATAACGAGTGTACCGGATTAGACACTTGCATTGGGGCACCCATGATCGTGTACTCGAAAGAGGCAAGACACACATTGTTAAGCATCGGACTATGAGCTCATGGCAAATGGTATACATATTTTTGCATTCGTGCAACTACAGATTTATTTATCGTTTGTTAACGATACATTTACTCAACACATTTACTTATCGTTTGTTAAACGATACAATTACTTATCATTGTTGAATGATACAACTGTTAAAATCTTGTGTTTCATAACTCATGTTTCATACTATTGGGTTTTATACCAACATTTAAACAATTGTTAGACAACTCTATGAACTCACCAACTTTATGTTGACCTTTTTAGTATGTATTTCTCAGGTAACCCACAGCAGTAGGACGCTTATGGATAGCGTAGCTCGAGTCGCATTGCTTTCAAACTCAAAGGATTTAGATTGCATTTTACTATAGTTTGTAGTTATGTAATCTACACATTTTATGCGAACTCCAATGTTTTGTACAACGGTTGTAAACAATTTGAATTTATGGTATGTAATATTTTCAAACGTCTCATATAGAGGTCGTTTGCTTTAATCTTGTGTTGTGATATTTGATTTGGTCGGCGCCCCCATGACACCTCATGTTTCCGCTGCCACGTGTTTTGGGGGTGCGACATATTGGTATCAGAGCCTAAGGCTATAGCGAACTAGGATTGCATTAGTGACCTAGACTATGACCGTTAGGTTAGTATTCCTTGTTTGATATGATTGGTTCAGCAATTGCATCATTTGAATTTAATTTAACATAGCCTGATCAACTATGTACAATTAAAGGAGAATCGATGCAAGACCTGAAATGGTTATAGTGAACGAGGGTACAGTAGTAACGAAAACCGAGGATAGAACAGGACCAACCCTTATACGTGCTTATGTGCTAGGTTATTATATTTTCATATATAACCTTAACTTCTCGTATACTAAACTAATTGCCACCCTTCATGGCAACCACTCCCACCACTACGTCACCTAACACAGAAAACGAAACTCAAATCTTACTTACTACTGTGGAGATTTCCACGGTACCCACTCGCCCAACCGTATCGGGCAACGACATAATCAAAGAGGACTGACTGACCACCTCGAACTAGACCTTACTACCACTACTGACACTCCACCCACTAGGACCTGTCTACAAGGGTCCGCGGGTGAACTCGGTCAACCACAACACCTACATAATGGAAGTAACTTTTCGAACAATTGCATGAATTTCAACAAACCACTTAACTCTTTACTTGATCATGATTGATCACTCTTTGACTTGTATGTCAACAAGTCTATCAAACACGAGACTTACTACTTGATCTTGTGTGGTCACCAATTCGACACGTTTGTCAAACGATTTACTCATAACTTGATTCGCGACTTTGTCTGTTCCGAACATCACTGGATTAGAATCGCGAGGGATACTCACAACGACTAAATCCATAAACTACTTCAAACTATGACTTATTCCAATCACTACTGCAAGGGCTACCCGGCCATTTTTGTGGCTACTCTTTGAAACTACGATATTGACTAAACCTTCTTGTTGTTGATTCATTGTCTTGATAGAACGCTCTCCCGAAAAAGATGGCAAACTCCACTGTGAACGACTACTCATCTGATGACGACTCAATCTGCGATTTACTTCCGAACACGCCTACAATAATCTTAATTCTTGTACAAAAATCTAATTCATTCTTTTATCCCCCTTTCGTTTAAGGAGACACCACTATAAGAATCAACCAAAACTTTCAACACTTTACAATAACAAGAATTTTCGACAGATTTTCAATAGATTTTCTTCCAATTCAAGTTCTCAAAGAATTTTCATCAAATAACTACCCGGAACTATTTACAACTTCTAATGTCCAATTAAATTGGCTAGACAGAAATTTTCAACGTCTTATTGACGACTAGATTTTTCCCAACATATTTTAACTAACTCAAAGTTTTCAACGGGCTTAATAGTTCCAAACAAATTATTATCATAGAAATTTATCAACTGATTTTACACCATCGCAAGCGAACATTTTCCCCATAGATCTCATAACCGTCAAAATCGGGAACCTTGATATTCATCATAGGCATGGACCGATTGTCCAAACACGGTGCCGAAATCAATTGTCCCTAGAAAATCGTTAGTATTCCCTTCATTACCAGTGGAACCTTGATCAAACAAGGGGAGACCAGTAGACCGAGAACTAAACAAATCAACCATCGAGAATCGATACCCCTTCCTAGAATCGATGACCTGTTTGACCAACTTCAAGGTTCAAGCTTTTACTCAAAGATCCACCTTCGGTCTGGTTATCACCAACTCCGCGTTCGAGATGCCAATATCCCGAAAACCGCCTTCCGAACTCGCTACGGGCATTACGAATTCCAAGTGATGCCTTTTGGCTTAACCAACGCTCCGGCTGTATTCATGGACCTTATGAATCGGGCGTGCAAACCCTACCTGGATAAGTTTGTCATCGTGTTCACCGATGACATCTTGATCTACTCTCGCAACGAAAACGAACATGGCCAACACCTCAAAACTATCTTGGAATTACTCAGACACGAGGAGTTATACGCCAAGTTCTCCAAGTGTGAGTTCTGGATGCGAACAGTAAAGTTCCTAGGGCATGTCGTTGATAGTCAAGGGATACATGTTGATCCAGCCAAGATCGAGGCCATCAAGTGCTAGAAAGCACCTACTACTCCAACCGAGGTACGACAATTCTTAGGTCTTGCTGGGTATTACCGACGATTCATTGAGAACTTCTCCAAAATAGCCCTACCTTTAACCTCACTGACTCAGAAAGATAAGAAATTTGATTGGACCGATAAACAAGAGTCAGCCTTCCAACTTCTGAAACAGAAACTCTGCAGTGCACCAATCCTGTCCTTACCCGAAGGCACCGATGATTTCGTAGTTTACTGCGACGCCTCACACCAAGGACTAGGTTGTGTGTTAATGCAACGTGAAAAAGTCATCGCCTACGCCTCACGACAACTGAAAATCCACGAAAAGAACTACCCCACACATGACCTTGAATTGGGAGCTGTAGTTTTTGCACTTAAAATCTGGAGACACTACCTGTATGGTACAAAATATACTATCTTCTTCACTGACCACAAAAGCCTTCAATATATCTTTAATCAGAAGGACCTAAACATGAGACAACGTCATTGGGTTGAATTACTTAGCGACTACGACTGCGAAATCCGATACCACCCGGGTAAGACTAACGTTGTTGCCGATGCCCTAAGCCGAAAATAACGAGTGAAACCCCTTCGAGTTCGAGCCCTGGGTTTAACCATCCACAACGATCTTATTTCTCAAATCCATTCCACTCAACTCGAAGCACTCAACGATAAAAACATCAAAAACGAGGCCTTGCGAGGCATGGAAAAACATTTAGAAATCAAACCCGACGGAACCCGATACTTCTCCAACTGAATCTGGTTACCAAATTTTGGAAACCTACGAGATTTGGTGATGGACGAATCTCACAAATCTAGATACTCCATACATCCTGGTCCCGACAAAATGTATCATGACATCAAACAACGGTATTGGTGGCCCAACATGAAAGCTGACATCGCCACTTATTAAATGTTTAACCTGCGCCAAGGTTAAGGCCGAATACCAGAAACCCTCCGGGTTACTTCAACAACCAAAGATACCTCAATGGAAATGGGAAAACATAACCATGGACTTCATCACCAAACTACCGAAAACACCGAGCGGTGGCGATACCATTTGGGTGATTGTTGATCGTCTCACGAAATCTGCCCATTTCCTAGCCATCAAAGAAACCGACAAGATGGAGCGATTGGCTCGCATCTACATCAAAGAGGTTGTGGCACGACACGGCATACCCATTTCAATCATCTCCGATCGAGATAGCCGCTTCACCTCTCGATTTTGGCAAACACTTCAACGAGCCCTTGGTACTCGCCTTGATTTGAGTACTGCTTATCATCCGCAAACCGATGGTCAGAGTGAACGAACCATTCAAACTCTTGAAGATATGCTTCGAGCATGTGTAATCGACTTCGAAAACATATGGGAAAACCACCTACCTTTGTGTGAGTTTTCCTACTATAACAGTTACCACACCAGCATTGATGCTGCACCTTTTGAGGCACTTTATGGGAGAAAGTGCCGATCACCCATTTGTCGGACCGAAATCGGCGATAGCCAACTCACTGGTCCTGAAATCATCCATGAAACGACCGAGAAAATCGTGACCATTCAAAACCGGCTGAAAGCCGCTCGTGATCGATTGAAAAGCTATGCTGACGTGAGACGCAAACCACTCGAATTCCAGGTTGGGGACCGAGTACTCTTAAAAGTGTCACCTTGGAAAGGTGTCATTCATTTTGGCAAATGCGGTAAACTAAACCCTAGGTACATCGGACCTTTTGAGATTCTTGAAAGAATTGGTCCGGTGGCATATCGACTGCAGCTACCACCACAACTCAATAGCGTGCACAACACATTCCACATTTCTAACCTGAAGAAATGTCTGTCTGATGAGACACTTGTAATCCCGCTCGACGAAATCCACATAGATGATAAACTCCATTTCATCGAAGAACCGATAGAAATCATGGACCGTGAGGTCAAACGCTTGAAACAGAGTCGTATTCCCATCGTTAAAGTCCGGTGAAATTCTAGGCGGGGACCTGAATTCACTTGGAAACGGGAAGACCAAATGCGACTGAAACACCCACATCTATTTTTAGATACCCCTCAGACTGCGGCAACAAACAAATTTCGGGACGAAATTCTCCTAACAGGGGGAGAATGTGACACCCGACGATTTAGGGTTACGGATTAACCTGCTAGAAACCTTAATTACGTGTGTTTAGTTTAGTATTAGGCTAAATACTTGTAATTACTTGTAACTATTTGTATATTTATGTGAATATACACTTCCGTAATTATTTTATATTACGCTTACGCAATTTGGTGAAATTGTGCGAAATAACCGGACGAAGTCCGACTTAATATACGACGTTGGTGAAAACATTTCTATAAATAACTTTAATCTATTTTTAGAAGTTATTTATCATATATTGTTAATTTGTTAAATTAATACACGAAAAACCTAGGCGTTTTGGCTAAAACGTCTCAAACGCAACAGAAATGCGCGGAACGCGCCCGACAACTGAACGAAAGTCGAAATATATTTTTATAATTTAAAATATATTATTTTGTGTGAAATTATTATTAAAAACATCGTATAATGATTCGGCAATTAAAACGTCTATTTAAAACGTTACGCGATTAAACTTCCGTAAAACATGTACACAAACCGAGGCCGATAAATTAACGGAACAATTTATAAGAGTTTTCAAGTATTATATTAAATATTTCAAGTGGAAATATCGAAATTTATATCGTTAAATAAAAACGTCAACTAAATATTTAACGTACGAATAAACGTCCAAACAATCGGGTAAACGAACGGAGAACGTAACTAATTCAATTGGGAACAAGAAAATGACTATATTACCCTTGAGTGGGCCCCCCTGGCTGGCCCCATCCCCCCATGTGCCACCCCTCTTGTTGCCCACTCCTTGACCATGCAATATGATGATTACCCTTTTCTTACAACACCACTCTTTATCCATGCATTCCATCACTTAACACTCCACTCTCATTTTCAATTACACTCAAACTCTCTTAAAAACTCAGGGATTTCTAGCCCTCTTACCACCTAATAATCATCACCATTAAACCACTATCATCTTGAAGATCAAGAACAAGAAGGAACCAAGCTTAGGACATCATCATCTTCATCTCCCTCTTGTTTCTCCATCATTTTGTTGGTATAAATCACCTAAACTCCTCATTTACATACTTTCTTAATGTATATTTAGATGTTATTTAGTTCATCTATCTTGTTTATGTCCAAAAACAAGTGCAAAAATCGTTTTTATAAAGCAAACTTAAACATGCATGAATCTGCCTAAAAATCGACAGCTTACAAAAATATTCGTATAAAATCGTATACTAAGAGTTAGACGATGCATTTTTTTTTGAAATTTGCGTATCGAAAAGATATACAACTTTCGTGTTTTTCACTTTTTCCAGAAACATACTCATTTTTCTCTAAGAGCCGATTTATAGGACTGACCTGTTAGTTTTAAAGAAATGTGTTCGGAACTTTCGCGAGCTTAATTAAATATGTAAATGGACATGATAAATCCTGAAATTTTGATGATAGAAACTAGATACCTTAATGATTAGTTGGTAAAAATTGTGAAGTTTGATTTGGACCAGAAGTAGGTGAAATCATGTGGCGTAACAACCCTACAAAAACCGAAACATTGAAACTTTGAAGTTTAAGTTGCATGTTAAAAACCGACACTTTGGATGAACTCCGACACGAACCGACAAATTTTATGGGTTCTACAAACTGATGTATGGGTTGGGTAAAAGTTTCAGGTCAAACTGAGTAGGTTTGACCAAGTCAACAAAAACGGCTCGGTGGCTAAAAACGACAAAACTTACTATTTTTGGAAAGTGGTAACAAAAATGGTTTTGGGTGACTTAGTTAGTAACTTGGACCAAAAACTAAACTTAGAATGCTTCCCGAATTAGAAACCGACATATAAATTGAGAAGTGACTCATAAATCATAAGTGACTCTATAAGTGACTCATAAATCATAAGTGACTCTATAAGTGACTCATAAATCATAAGTGACTCTATAAGTGACTCATAAATCATAAGTGACTCATAGTTTGACCAACCTTAACCAGTTTGACCAGGTTTGACCAAGTTTGACTAGTTTGACCAGGTTTGACCGGTTTGACCAGGTTTGACCAGCTTTGACCAACGAGTTGATCAACTTTGACCTACGGTTTAAGGCTTATACAAACTAAAATAATCTATTTGCAACACACGAAACATATACTTGGATAGAATACAATGAAACAACACATAATAATAATGGTTTAAGATTATTATTACAAAATTTCACCAACGGGTCGTACATGTTTTTAATAAACGAAATTGAACAACTTATTTGGACATACTGGTTGATGAACTAGCCTTAGGTGGACATTAACCCTCCACCTACACGATTGGCTTAAGTGGACATTGACCCCCACTTATTCAATCGCTATAGATGGTCTTTTGAGACATCTACTTATACCCAACCTTATACGTTTAGGACGTTAGAAGGCTACACATTGGATCACACATTGCTTGCTACTTGATATTGCTTGCTTACTAATTGCTAAAACTCAGGTGAGTTTCATAGCCCCTCTTTTTACTGTTTTATAACTATTTTAGGGGAGAATACATACTACAACTGCTTATTACTCTTGCTTTATACAACTGCTTTTATGAACATAAGTACCATAAACAACGCTATACAGATTGCATGAGTTAACACACTAATCCACAAAGGCCCTACACATCATAGTTTGTTAGTTTTGCTAAAGCGTGAAAATTAGTAAATAGATCTATTTGGGACTGACAATCCCCGTCCGGGTTAGTCGCGCTAACCTGTCAAATGGACGTATTAATATTTGTTCATAACGAGTGTACCGGATTAGACACTTGCATTGGGGCACCCACGATCGTGTACTCGAAAGAGGCACGACACACATTGTTAAGCTTCGGACTATGAGCTCATGGCAAATGGTATACATATTTTTGCATTCGTGCAACTACAGATTTATTTATCGTTTGTTAAGGATACATTTACTCAACACATTTACTTATCGTTTGTTAAACGATACAATTACTTATCATTGTTGAATGATACAACTGTTAAAATCTTGTGTTTCATAACTCGTGTTTCATACTATTGGGTTTTATACCAACATTTAAACAATTGTTAAACAACTCTATGAACTCACCAACTTTATGTTGACCTTTTTAGTATGTATTTCTCAGGTAACCCACAGCAGTAGGACGCTTATGGATAGCGTAGCTCGAGTCGCATTGCTTTCAAACTCAAAGGATTTAGATTGCATTTTACTATAGTTTGTAGTTATGTAATCTACACATTTTATGCGAACTCCAATGTTTTGTACAACGGTTGTAAACAATTTGAATTTATGGTATGTAATATTTTCAAACGTCTCATATAGATGTCGTTTACTTTAATCTTGTGTTGTGATATTTGATTTGGACGGCGCCCCATGACACCTCATGTTTCCGCTGCCACGTGTTTTGAGGGTGCGACAATATCTTAAATAAATTTTCAAATGCTATTTCACTACGTTTTTTTAGAGGATTTCAAATACGTTCCTACCGCTTTGCGCGGGTTAACGGCTAGTGGTAGCGTAAAAAAGAAAAAAGGAAAAAAAAAAGAAGAAGCCTACATGTAAGGTCCTATGAAGTCATGAAGAGGACCTAAAATGTAACTAACCTAAAGATGAAGGTACAACTTACTTATTGTAATTTGTAATATATTATAAAAATAGCCCCAAATAAAACAGAACACATACACGCCTATTTGTATTCCCACCTTGGTGTTTCCGTTCTACCATCTCCAGGTTACTTGCTGATCTCAAATTCCTTAATTTTTCATATGTCGATCTAATAATCTAATTAGTTCATCAATCACCTGTATTTTATGTTCGTACACGCTAAAATTTTGTTAATCTGTGTATATATATTTTCGTTTTCGTTAGATATAGTGATAACGTTATAGTTTTTGATAAGTTTTACGAACTATTGTTGTTATCATTCTCGAATAATTTATAAAATGAAGAAATTTATTAATTCAATTCCGAGATTAGAGTACGTATGAGAATCTTACTTTTTTTTTTCCTTCAGAATTGATGTAAGTTAGGTTAGGCATAGCACTAAATTGTCCTCAGCTAAGGATAAATGTTAAATTAAAAGCCTAGATGTTTAATTTGAGGTTTGAGATTTATTAAACAAAAAATTATTACAGAGGTACTCAAATATAAAGCGTAAATGCCAACAAAAAATAATAATACTACTTATACTAAGTTACTAACTAGTAACTACTGTATAATATATATATAAATCTAATTAGGCGTTTTAGATATTTGCTAGCTAAAATGACAAGTTTACGAATTTGTTATTGTTAACCGGCCAAAGATTTCTGGTAGTTATAGGCATTTTTTATTTTTGAGACTCTGAGTTAATGCACAGTGCTTACAAGACGATGTGTCTAGTCAAAGTTTCTGATTTCGATTAGAGAGAGTGAGGGTGTGTGTATATCTAATATAGTTGCTTTTAGGCTTTTCGGGTAGTTATAAACTTTCTGATTGGTATATTACTAATTTTAGCTTACTAGAGGTAAGTAGTTTGCTTGTTTACAACATAGGATATTCGATGTGACTTGCCTCCCATACGTAAGTGTACAAAAATTTGTTGGTGGTTGTAATGTAAATAGAACTGGTTTCTTATGACATAATAGTTTTATTGGAGCTGAAGTCAATGTGTGGGGTTTCTTCATCGCAGGTTATTTTCGTGGTGGCTGCTGTAGCTGGCTGTATTTCTGTGATAACTAATATGAGTCTCAGTGGCCCATCTATCAACTCTGGTTAGTTTTCTTCGAATTATTCGTTTTTGCACCTTCTTCTTCCATTTCTATTCAAGTGCAACATTGATTGTCTGTAAATCAAAGGTGGTAGGGCCGCCAGAAGGGTATTTGAGTTTGGACGCACATACGTGGTGAAACCTAAAGGCAAACACCAGGCAACCATTGTTTGGTTACATGGTCTCGGTGATAATGGTTCAAGGTAATATGATTTTTTTAACTGATAGTAACAGTAATCTTATGCTTTCTCATATTCCCTTCTCCCCATCCCATCACCGTACCCTTGCAGGAGTTTGGTATCTTCACGAGAAGTATGATTTAGGTTTACAAACAGATCATTGATATTCAAGTAACTATATCTATGTCCATTTTCTGAAAGAGTGTTGTTACCTGCGTATACAATGTTCTGACAATTAGTTCTGTTTCTATAGGAATAAAGTATATTAGTTAAAAGCAACTGAGATCCATATTTCGTCTTCTTATAATTCTTTTCTTCTGGCAGCTGGTCACAGCTCTTGGAGACACTTCCTCTTCCAAATGTAAGGACAAGTTTACCGTAAGATTGTAGTAGATTGTTAATAACACCACTAAGGCCTCATTCGGCGACATGTACGTTTTCTGCTTATGTGGCCACACTTTTTTAAGAAGTGAAGCAATGTTTAGCAAAGATTTCACGTTTTCTTTTGGAAACCAATTTTCTTGATATGTCAGTTCAAGTTTTAAAATTGGTTTTGATGTTTTGCGGTTACAAATTGAACTTGCATCGATGACTTGAATTTAATATATTAGAGCTTCAAAGCTAGTAGGACACAAGTCACACAACTATAAATTTTGAGCTTACGCTGTCAATCTTAGTGTCGTATTAAAAGAGACAGTTTTGCCATACGTTTAGTTTCTTGTCAAACCGAAATCATAAGCTTGTTTCCTTTACAAAAAAATTGTAAACCAAAATGGAAAACACAGGTCAATGAGGCAACAATATTCCGATACAAAGATTCTCCCTTATCCTGATCCATCTTTGATGACACATCGTACTTTGCTATATGCTCTGTAGATTAAATGGATATGCCCTACGTCACCGGCTCAACCAGTAACCTTATTTGGCGGCTTTCCCACTACTGCATGTATGTTTAATGTTTCTCAACATCTGATTTATTTATACATGATATCCTAGTGTGACTTTATGTTTCTACGGGTATTGTGCTTTGAGATTGCTTTCATTAGTTTGTGTCATTCTTTAATGTCAACTTTTGACATAAATCAAATACTAAGTTTGGTATTATGGATGGCAGGGTTTGATGTAAATGACCTGTCCGAAGATGCACATCAAGATGTAGAAGGGATGGATGCTTCAGCAGCACATGTTTTGAGTCTGCTGTCTACTGAGCCTCCTAATAGTAAGCTCTGAAGCCTTCTCTTGGTCTGTATATTTCATTCATCATACTTTTGTGTGCTTGTAAAAGCATTTGCTGGTGTCACTAGCACTACTTTCTAGATGTTGAACTAGAAACGGAGCTAGTTATCAACATCTGTTTTTGTTGTGTGTCAAAACTGGCTGGTTTAATTTCCCGAATCCCAGCTTTATAAGCTTGATACTACTCTCCATATTTTTCTTTTCATGGCTTAAAATTTTGAGATCAAGTAAAGATCATAAATAGCTTCTGTAGTGTTTACGCCATAACCAATAAGTCGGCTTTTGCAAGGGGAACAACCTATTTCAGTTTTGGGTTTACGCTGTTCTTATATCATACATTCTTCGGTTTTGCAGTCAAACTTGGTGTAGGAGGCTTTAGTATGGGCGCAGCAACTGCTCTACACTCTGCAAGTTGCTTCACCCATGGAAAGTTTGGGAATGGCAATACATACTCTACTCATTTGGATGCAGTTGTTGGTCTTAGTGGATGGCTCCCATGTGCAAAGTTCGACTGCTCACTGTTTTTCTTTTATTTTCCTCCTGTTGGCAACCTCTATTTTATTCATTTTTTTTGTTTATTTTATTTTATCTTAATGACAGTTCCTCTGTAACTTTTTAGGGATCTGAGTAAGAAGGTCGAAGGGGAGGAAGCTGCAAATCGTGCTTCATCATTGCCCATTTTACTCTGTCATGGCAAAGGTAAACACATTTTCTCTTTTGTTTGCGCAATTGAAGCTTCAATTGGTACTATACACATGTCCCCAGCTCCGTTTTTGATCTGTTGCCTTATGGAATCAAAAAAACGTATGGCAATGCTATTACCAAAAAGTAAGCCAGAAGTCTAGTAGTTGCTTTTGTGAATTTATTACATTATTTTTCTTATTCTAAAGTTTTTTTGAAAATATCTTTTTCTGGATTTTCACATTGGTTCAACCATCACTACCTCGCTAAAGTGGAACAGACAAAATAAGGTAGTAATTATTTTAAGAAAATGTGCTTTGGGGCAATGTACTATGTGTGTCTCCTAATACGTTTTCTTAATTAGGATAGCTTTGTTTTAGTTTCCCTAGTTTGTGCAATATAATATCCAGGTAATATGTGACCAGTTCACATGCATCCAGTCATTCTGTTGATTATGTGTCTTTTAAACCTTATTGGATGACATCGTATTTTCTTACACGGTAACATCGTGTACACATTACCACAAATTTGGTAAGTTTTAATTGTGAAGTGATGCTCCCAAGTCGCCGCTTGCAGGTTGTCAAGCCACACGTAGGTTATTAGGTCATACTCTACCCCAATTAAAGAAATCCCGGTATCGTATTGCACAAATTGGAAAATAGTAAGAAAGTTATGCAAAGCAATTTTCCTTGTTGTTTTATGGAGTTAAAAATTTGGACTGTATAAAAATGAGACGATTTATATTGTTTTTTTCGTAAATGTTTTGCATAATCCATGAAAATGTGAGAATCGAGTTTACCGAGTTACACGTACCTTTTATAAGATTTTATACATAGACACCAGATCATTTCATTTTTAGTTTTACTTTGTTGCTTATCTAGAGATTGATCGGTCAATATGTTAGTTCTTAATTAAGTCGATGTTTTGTTCTCTTTGACAAGAGTTTAATCCTCGAAAAATGCATTTTGTCTACAAAATTGTCACATCATAAATCGTAAATCATTATACTAGACTAGATGACCATGGTGGTATCGAGATAGGTGCAAAATAGACTAAGAAAGAATGTTCGTATAGCGTTAAGTTCTATATTTTCCTTGGTGCGACTTGTGTGTGAGGGGACATGAGAGGTTTCTGAGGAGCCACATAACCCTAAATGGTGTTTAATGGGATGATATTTTGATACGACTTGAATGTGGTGAACCTTCATGGAAACATATCTCACCGGGATGCATATAAGTATATAACAATTAAAAAACCTAGAGATCCCGGTTGATGCGCATAGTTGGATGATCGACTTGATGTCGTTGGATTAGGTTTATTAAGTCGCTGTAATATATAGTTTGAATGGTTTGAGCAACTTCATATTTTTGCATTGTGGTTTGAATGAAAATCTTAGACAAGTTGTATGGGTTTACTGAACAAGGAGTTCTCACTAGGCTTTGCTCAAGAATTTCACAAGTAGTTCACAGAAATTGCATGATAATAAGAGGGCTCTTATACAAGCCTTTGCAAATTATTTTTATGTAAGGAGTGAGGTTGAACATCTGATCTAAGGTGAGGAAATTTGACCTAAGGGATTACGAAGTTACGAAGTGCGAGGAAACTTACCTAAAGGATAGAGGAAAAAGCGCAGTAGACCATCGGGATTTTCTCACAAATCGACACCGCAATCCAATAGGATCTTAAACAAGGCAACGTAACAAGGGTAGGAATAGACGTAGTCTAGCAGAACCGGATGTATCACACAGATATCGTTTAGAAAGATAGAGGTGGAAATACAAGAGAAAAGACAAACAATTATGTTTCCAACGTGGGCCTCATACTTATTTAGTCTTTGTTGATGTTATCAAGCAATATAGGTTCTTGTAAATGAAGAAAGTGAGGTGCCCACAATCAAAGTAGAGGGTATAACAATTGTTAAATACTGACACCTTGAGGACAAGATGTTGATAGTGTACGGTAGCTTTTGTCTAATGAGAAAGTTCGGTTGTGTTTAGGGTATAGTTATTTTTGATTGCATTAACTGAGTGATTATTAGCACTAAACCGTCCATCTGTAAAAAAGTACATCGATAACATAAATAATTAGTTTTCGTCTCAAACATAGGTCGTTGTCTCTTTAGGTTTTTTTTTTATTATTTTTTTAATTTATTATTATTATTATTATTATTATTATTATTGGCCAATTCATTATTCTATAGCCATGTGGGTTCTATTAGAGAGTAGAGATTAACAATTGTACTTCGCTTCACTAGGTTGCTAAATGTGTGTGTAGTTGGCTGCTAGGATGTTACATGTTAACATCGACGCTCCTTAAATGTGATGGGCATACCATAATATTTATAGTCATTATCATGTATTTTTTCAACAGGAAGCATGTCTTGTTAGCTTGCATCACGTACAAACTGGGTATCCGCTTGCAAATTTGCTCACAAGGGTTATCCTAGACATGAATTTACCAAGGCTCCTTAAAGATATCATTTAACAGAAGAACCAAATCTTATTAGAATTTAGAAAAATGCTCCCGCTAAAAAAAGCGTGCAGGACTTCACTAAGGGACATCTAAACTTGAGTTTGTGAGCAACTGCACGAACATTATGGGAAGGGGAAAGGGCGATTTTGGCATTATTGGAGATTCAGAAAATGTTTTTGGTAATGGTTATATTGATTGCATTTACTGAATGATCATTAGCCGGAGCATTGTCTACCTGTAAAAAAGTATATCGATAACTTAAAGCTTTAGGGGTTTATGTCGAGTATAGGTCGTTATCTCTTTACTTGTTGCTTGTTTTTCTTGAGCCAAATCTTTATAATGTATCCGTATGACCTGACCATATGGGATCTATCATAGAGTAAAGAGTAACAACTGAAGTTTGCTTGACTAGGCTGGTACATGTGTGTGTGGTTGGCTGTCTATGTTGCTACACGTTAACATAAAGGTCAGACCACAACGTATTTCTTGAACGCAAAGCATTATCTTGCATCATGTATCAACTTGGTATACGCTTGCAAATTTGATCACAAGGGCTATCCTAGGAACATCAGTTAGATTTTCATTTTGTGAAAGCAAGCCTTATTAGCTTTTAGCGTGCACCACCTCGGTGTCAGTTGACCAAGGCACTCTAAAGTATGAGATAGCGAATTTCTTAGAGAAGAAGCAAGCTTTAATAGCGAATGACATTTTTGGCATTGTTATAGATTCATGGGATGGTTTTGGTATGGCTATTTCAGTTTTTTGATTGCACTACCTGAGCTACTATTAGCAAGAGAATCGTCTAAACTGATAACTTGAAGATATATTTTATGTCTTGAACATAGGTCGTGTTTTTAGTTACTTGTTTTTCTTTAGCCCATTCATTATTCTATATGGATGTGGGAGAGAGTAACAATTGAACTTTGCTTGACTACACTGCTACTTGTGTGGCTGGCTGGCTGGCTATGCTGCTACACATTAACAAAAATGCTCCCTAAATGTGATGGTCAAACCATAATTTATATAGTCAGAATCATGCATTTTCTTAACAGGAAGCATGTCTTAATAGCTTATGTCATGTACCAACTTGGTATCTGCTTCCAAATTTGCTCCCACGAGCTATCCTCGAACGTCAGGTAGATTCGCATTTTGTTAAAGCAAGCCTAATTAGCTTTTATCATGCGCCAGCTCAGTGTCCATTTACCAAGGATCTCTAAAGCTATTAGATGGTCAGTTTCTAAGAGAAGAAGCAAGCCTTATTAGAGTATAATATTTTTGGCATCATTTGAGATTCGGTGAATGTCTTGGGGTAGTTTTTTTTAATTGCATTAACCGGTTGACTATTAGCAAGAGAGTCGTTCAAGTGTTAAAAGTGCATCGATATATTACATAGGTGACTTGGAGAATATGTCTCGAATATAGGTCATTTTCTTCTTAGTTTTGTTGCTTGTGTTTTTTTAGCCAGTTTATTGTTTTATTTTCGTATAATTCACTACATGTGTGCGTGATTGGCTGGTTAGGCTGCTACACGTGACCATCTATGCTCTTTAATTGTGACGGTCAAACAACAATCTATATTGTCAGAATCATGCATTTCTTCAACAAGAAGCATGTCTTATTAGCTTGCATTATGTACCACTTAGTATTCACTTGCAAATTTGCTTACAAAGGCTCTCCTAGAACATCAGGTAGATTCCCATTCTGTGAAGCAACCCATATTAGCTTCTATCGGGCACCAACTCAGTGTCAATATTACCAAGGTCTCTAATGACATCAGATTGTCACTCTATAAGAGAGGAAGCAAGCCTTATTATCTTGCATCATATATTAACTTGGCATCAATTCACCAAGGTCTGTAAAGACATCCGATTCTCACTTTCTAAGAGAGGAAGCGAGCCTTATTATCTTGCATCGTCTACCAGCTCGGCATCAATTCACAAGGTCTCTAATGACGTCAGATTGTCACTTTCTAAGAGAGGAAGCAATCCTTTCACTTGCATCATCTACCTACTCAGCATCAACTTGTTGAATGACATGATCATGGATAAGATGTTTCTTCACCTTTCTTCTTAAGACATCACCCGAGCAAGGGTTGTTAGAAACAATACTACGTAACTAAATAGATGTATTTGAATAAAGTAGTTCCAGCTCAACAATAGTTTGTTAGCATGGTGTGGCCTTTAAGCTCGTATCGAATTATTTCTTAGTGCTAACGTTTTGTACAAATGTTTATCAGATTCCTCACTTCCAAAGAACAACGATCACCGAATGTTACTAATTAAAAGAACACAAGTGTTGCGGAACGGAAGCTTAGTTACACTAAGTGATAGAGTTTATATAATAAAGTAGAAGATGTAAAAAAACAACCAATGTGATTTGAAACGTTTAACAAACTGTAAAATTCCTTCATTATTCTTCGTTCCGATTGACAATTTTGGATGGTCAGTTTCTATGATATGGGCGATAAGCCACACGTAAGATGGGCCAAAAAGATAACATATCATGTTCTGTTTGTTATTTGTAATTCTTTAATCAATTTCCTGTAATTTGATGGCAGCTGATGATGTGGTAAACTTTCGTTTTGGTGAGAAGTCAGCCCAGAAACTAACATCATCTGGCTTCAAAAATCTGACTTTCAAATCCTATGACTCGTATGTATTCTTCCTTTACTATTGGCTGTTGGTTTGCTTTTATCTATTAGCGAAATATAAATGAAGTATACAACCCCTTATGTAGGCTTGGGCACTACACGATCCCAGAAGAGATGGATGAGGTTTGTTCTTGGCTAGCTTCAAAACTAGAGCTGGAAGGTAAGCAGTAGTTCCAATCATTTGGAAAACAATCTTTACTTATGTAAAGTATGAGTTTGATGGCTAACTCCCATTTTAGTTCGAACATTTGTACGGCAGAGCCTTAGATCATCATATATCTTATTACCTGCATTTCTTGTGTGGATTCTTGATGTAACCTTTATTTTAATTGGGGGAGTTCATTATTAATTTCTATTTAACAGCATTTCACTTTTGGACCTTGCTCAGAGCTGTAGTTTGTTAATAGAACTTCAAAACTTATTACGCTCCTCATCTAGTGAAAAGTGCAAGTTTTTTCTTTACAAAACTTGTGTAATCATGGCAATAAGGTTTAGATCTCGATCATTGTTATCATGAAGGCTTTAATGATAATAGAGAATAAACTTTGCAATGTCCGTGCACTTCAATTAGAGTTCAGAAGATAGACGTCAAATTAAATAGAAATTGTTCAGCAACTATCGGAGATAATTCTTGAGAACTATAACATATTATGGATAATCTTCCAGATTGCCTGCATGGAGAATCTCAAGAAGAATTGCTTCGTTGTCCCATAGAAACACCTGATGTGAAATCTATCGCTGAGGATTGGGCTGAAGCTCGTGGATCTGATTGTGACCCAGATGAGCACCGGATGTAACCACAAAGGTCTATGCCAATATTGTTTACATCATAAATAGCCATATCTAGAGCAAATTCCTCGAAAACACCCTTCTCTATTATCAACTTGGCTCCCCTCAATTGAGAGATATCCAAAGATTTATCCTAATCCTAATAACATAACATAACATTATGATACTTCAAGCATAAATCGTCATTGTCTGAGGCAACATTAAAGGCATATCGAATCCTAAAATGTTAAGTTATTATTGCCTGTTGTGCGCTTTGTCAACATCGGACTGATAACTGTTTTGACCAATTAGTGAAGAATTGACACATGTTAATTCACAAGCACAAAACCCTTGAAACTTGCATATATCGATATAAAAAAAAAAAAAACCCTGAAAATCTCTCGCAGCGAGTTTGCGAGGGATTTGTTTCCATGTGGCACGTCATCAATAATATAATTAAATACATTTGTTTATTGATTTGAGGTTATCTCGCAGAAGGTATGTCTGCGGGATTTTAAAATTGTAAAAAACAAAAGTTGTGTCTATATTGTGTGTAAAATTGGTGACTATTTAGGTAATTTTCTTTAATTAATCTCATCTACCCAAAACGCATTTGCAAAAATAAACTCAAGATTCCTCAGTTAACTCATCAATATGAACAGATAATGGGCCGAGACCATTTGTTTGATTCTATGTGCTTTGGTTTTGTTCATGTTTTTAACGTACGAACAGGAATCGCAGTCATATTATAAAATCCTCTCATATTAATGATTAATAATTAATAATTAATAATATAATAAATAATGGAATCATGCTTGGATTTTCTTTGATCGAATCTTAGGCTTACCATGAAGGTTCCTTTGTGGTATGTCTCCTCATATTTTATAAAATCGAATACGCTGTTAGTTTGTTGACAAACTACAAATGAATAAACTTTTGTCATGTTGACCACAAAATGTTACAATATCAAACACTTCTTTTCAGAATTTATTTAGGAATGAGAAATTTATATAACCGTCGATAACTGATATAGCACGAAGCTATAGATTTAGACAAGACAATTAATGTATTGTTTAACGTATACAAAGACGGTTATAAAATTTGAATAGATGCAATTAAACGTTTCAAAGTTAAATACATACAATGGTAAAACGTCTAAAGTTCCATACACTTACATATTATAAAATCTATACAAAAGAAGGGATATATATTATCGTATACTCTGAATTCTGAAATAATAAATCTACTATGATACTAACACTAATGTCATCTAACAATACAACTAATAAACATTAGTAAAATAAAAGACTCTCTAAACAACTAAAACTCATATGCTTTTTTATGGCATAAGTAGTTATTCAGTTCCTCCCGGGTCAAGTTTTTAATTATTTTAGCGGCTACATATTGCATCAATAACTTGCGTTGATTCAAGAAAAGACACTTGTGTTGAATCAAATTAAACAAACCTATATCAGTATCAACGAAGTAGCAAGACTGAGAATATTATCTGCAAAATGTGTAAATTGGCGGGAACACCCTCGTCCCGTGTGCCTTTGGCACCAGTCATTATCCACCTCACAAGGATGACTCCGGGCAACTCCCGTAGCACAGTGGGGGCGTCCGAAGTTGGAATGAACCTTTCTCCGCAAGTTCCCCCAGGGCCCATGTATTATACGGGTGTGGATACCTAACATGCTAAATGTTTACCTAGAGTAGAATTAAACCCCCTGACCTCTAGGAAAGCCAAGAGCCCAGCCTACCACCGGCCATTTTGTCATGTGTTAGACTCAGAATATTATGATCACTAAAAAAGAACTACATAAATGTGTCTGTAACTCAAAACACAATACAGTAATAAAAAATTTAGAAAAAATGGTTTATTCCTGATCTGTATTACGATGATGTATACCTCTTATTAGAAAAAACTAAAAACAAAACAAGCATCTAGTTTGACATTAAAAATTCCAGCTAACATTCAGCTGTAGTACATTATGCAGAAGAAACATGATGGAGAATATGTCATTATTGCATATTGTGATTATCATTATTGATAAAAAGTTACACTTGGATCCCTTTTTATACCTTAATATCATTATTATTTTTTCCATCTCATTTTAAACACGCAACTATTGGACCACCCATTTCTATTAGTTTAAGAGCATTTCAGAGACTCAGACCCATGCAACCAATTATTCCACAGGAAGACCCATAATTAGGGCTGTGCATTTTTCGGGAAGAACCGAACAGGAACCGGACCGAACCGAGCATATCCGGGACGGTACATGGTCCATACATTTCTTGATTTTCAGTCTTCGGGACGGTCCAGGACCGAACCAAAAAACCCGAGAACCGGACCAGAACCGAAAAATATAGAAAACATTCTCTATATATCGTGGATCCTAATTTATTTTCAACATGTTTTAGATCTCCTTATTCAATTTATTTGTAATCACAAGATTGTGTACATGTATTTTATTGGACCATGCACTCTATTACTACTAGACGGCTCGCCATTGTTGGAATGAGTTGTAAACAAGTCTAAATATCAGGTCAAGTTGGAGCACCGGCATACTCAATGAGATTATAAATTAGTACATGTCAACTTATTCATTGAAATATGCTCTTAAACACTGGCTACACGCAAGACACTAAAGCTTCAAACGGTCCGGGAATTTGGACCTAACCGAGCAGAACTGGACCGGACCGAACCGGACCAGACCCATGATTCATGGTACGGTCCTCGGTCCGACTTTCAGCTTCAATTCGGGATTCGGTTCGGTTCGGGAATCAGCCGGTTCGGTCCGGTTCTGGACCATGCACAGCCCTACCCATAATGATGTATATGGGTCAATGATGGGGCAAGTGGCAAGTTTTGTGCAATTTCTACCTGATTCATGAATATGACCATATTGCAAGAGACCATAAATATCAGGTTGCCTCAAAAGGACCATCATACCCCCCAATAAGTTTGCTGACCAGGAACAGAAATTCATACGAACATATATGCTTAACGATAAGACTGATAAATGCGAAAAAGTAAAAGGTATATTATATATAAGGAGATCGAAAAAAGCTAATACCATGTATCTCTCGTTGATTAAACAAGTTTTTTCAGGTCCAAATTTTAGACATATATCACCCATTGGAGTAAACACAATGTGACCGATGGAACAACGCCATCATTCATAAGGGCCTCAGTTTCGTTTAAGTCAACACTAATATGCAAAGGAAGATCTAACACATTAGCTTGCTATACAAAGACACCATGACTATTGGCACGATATTAACAAACTATTTTAGAGTTGATTGAGATTTTTCGCGTTTAAGGTACTTACCTATGAATAGGTATCGAATCACTGACACACAACCCCACCTAAGTTGATTTCAACCAAGAAATACACCATAATGCCCTAACCAGTATCAGATACAAATGACCATAATACCCCAACTAGTTCTTTAAATGCTAGAAGATCAAGGATGGTTCACTCGACTTTAGAGCAATATGAACAAATGAAGAGTAAAAGTAGTGGATAATATTCAATGATTGAGGATGTATAAACAAATCATACAAGTTTGAAGTAAAATTACAGTTTCATACGCTCTCTCTTCTCTTACAAATCTGCTAGCTGCATGTTCAACGAGATGTGTTTCACTTGAATGAGCCAAAGATACCTGAAATCATTATCACAAATTAAAAACTACTACCAACACAAAACAAATTCACAACAAAAGCGAAAGCTGCAGGGTTATCTTACAAAGAGAATCACGATTCATCATTTTGCAGTAGATCAGGTGGCCCCGACCCACCATCTGATGACTCATTATCATCATCCTCTCGTGCTTCTTCATTATGGGTCTCGCCCCAAAGCCGTGTAGTTGGTCTCCTTCTAATGGTCACATGAGCTCGAGCCCGAGAAGTTCCAGACCAACTACTACTCCTTGAACTACTTCTTGGTCTGAAGACCCGAATCAAGAAAAAAACTGTCATCCAACCACCTTCATCAAACGATAAAGCACTAGTGCTACTATTATCTTCACCCCTTTCGTCTCCTATAGATGATTGAAGAGTACTTAAAAGATCCCCAATGTCCCTTTGTCTTTCTAAGCGTCTCCAATCCCGTTGGCGGTCTGGGTCAGCTTCCGACGGTCGAACCATCGGGTGCACCAACCGAGCATGCTTCCTGAGATCCGTATACGTTCCAGAGAAATCACAAGTCTCACTGGCACAGCTTCGTGATTTGGAATTCATAAACAAACGAGCCGCTTCCACTACAATCCACCCGTTTACCTCCCCACGACATAAAGGGCAAATGAGCTTTAAAGACGCTGGTGTGGACCCACCTTCTACAGTTCCAGGGGCTGAGGTTTGTGTGGGTGGGGACTGTGTGACCAGTGTTGGTGCACCTTCTTGACGAATAAGCAATGGTTGCATTTCAGAAGATGATTTCTGGAATTGGTCAAAGCAGTTTGAGTGGCGATAGCTCGTGTCACACATGAATGGTCGACAACCCTTTTCGTGTGAAGAACATATTAAAAGAATAGCATTGTGAGGGTGTTCCATACACACGGGGCATCTGGCTTCTTCCCATTCTTTTATGCTCTCTGTCTCTAACGGATTTTTGGTCAATGATCGTTTTGAGTGACTAGTATTGCATACATATGGAGAAGTCCATGATCTGTCAACAGATACAGATCGGTCTCTTCTATCTTTTGGCATCTTTAATATAAGTCAAAATCTATAAAATAATTAAAGCACAAAGCAACTATATAAATATCAAACCACAACTAATAAGAAAACTTATGATCATTTAGTAAACATCAAATTTCACAAGTGAAAATCAACATTAACGAAAACCGAAAACAAGAATTTTCGTATGGACCTTCACCCTTGTTTGTTTATAAGTTCAATCCAAAATATACTAAATTTAGAGCATGCTTGCACAAACAAAAAACATTCATCTTTTGTACAATTGTGCTCATAAAAGTGGTCAAGTCTTCCAACTTGGATGTCTAGTATACAGAATCATGGTGTTCTATGTTGACACCAAACTTTAACCTAATTAGGTTAAATAAAATTGATTCATCCATTGATTGCAGTTTCATTTCAATGCAAATAATAATCAAATACTCCAAACCCAAGAAGGACCATAACAACAACTATATTATAAATTATAAAAATCTAATACATCATCAGCATCATACAAGCCCTAATTAACAATAGAACAACATCAAGATCCACAAAAATTACAAGATTTAACAACACAAAACTTACATCTACAACAAAAATGACTTAAAAATGAAGTCTTTTTTACCGAAAGTTCATACCCAACCTAATAAAATCAAGAAAACCAAAAAGCCCCAAAACAAACTTGAACAATCAGAAAACTTTAAATAATCTTAACCACATATAATTTATACAGATAATATAATCAAAGAGTATGATAAGATATTTACCAAATAAAGTTGTTGAATCTAACAAGAAGATTGATCTTAGATGACCCAAGAAAACTTGGAAAGACAGAAGGGGAGCTGATAAAAATGTGTGATTTTAGAGAGAGAAAGAAGAAAGAAAAGCTTGTTTAGGGTAAAAGGGTGCATTTTATATATGATGACACACCAAGCTTCCGGTTTTTTTTTTCAAAATTTAAACCGATTTTTTGTTTGAGGGCGGCGCCGGTTTGTTTGTCACTTTGTCTTCCATGTCTTGTAGTATCAAACTTTGATTTTCTTTTCCTCCATATTAAAAAAGGTTATTGGAGGGAACCTTTAACCCCGGATCCGTAGATCCACGGAGCCCCACCCGCAAGAGGCAACCCGTCCGGCTAAACACCTGGCCCCAGTGACCCCACACACGGAGCATGGGATTTTTTGTACTCCCAGAGGCTTGAACCCGGGTGGGGCGTGGGGATTTGCGGCGGCGGTACCACTGAGGCAAAGCCTCATTGGTTTTTCCTCCATAGTCCATATTACTCGACCTTTGAAAAATGCTTAGAATGATGCTAAACATGCCTAATTATATAGGTCTAAATTTAGGCCTAACCATATAGTTTCCGCCCCATGGATTCCATTAATTCTCCCTCCTTATATTTATCGATCATTTCACAATATGCACCAATCAAAGTTTTTAAGCTCAAATTAAGGTCTTTAGTTTTAGGGACACCATTCATTTTCCATTCAGTAATTTAATTGAACAACTTAATAGTTTAGTAAGTTACTTCAACATTTTCGCAAAGTAACGTAGCATATTTGTTTATTAACCCTTTTTCCCGTACTAAATTCTCTAAGTTTTGGGTTTTGTTAACAAAAGCCATTAGGGCTCTCTTTAATAAAATCTGACATGCATAATTTGTTTTACATTCAACCGAAATTCAGAGGTCAACATAAATTCAGGATGAGACATAAAGTTTGTTATGGTCTTGATACAAGTTTATACGCATGTCTTAAAGGCTTAATGAAAGCCCGAAGGGCTTCTATTATCATTTTCCATTTTCTAATTTATTACTCCCTCCGTCCAAGTTTTATTGTCCCCCTTTTGACTTTTGAAGTATTTCTTTGACAACTTTGACCTTGAATATTTTTGTTTGTGTTATATAATATTTGATGCAAAATATATGAATGGATTGGGTTTTGAATGTATTTTCATTGGTAATGGTTGCTCAGTATAGAACTTCAAATCATAATTGAATAATGTTTCATGTGCCAGGTTAGCGAGTTGAGTAGGTTGGATAACCAATTCATGTCCATTCAATAACCTACGATTTAAATGGACACTTATACATGACATGAATAAGAAAGTAAGGACAATCATTTTCTTATATGAACAATCTAGAAAGATATACTTAGATCGGAATTTGGCAATGGGAGGTATATGAGAATTGATGTGTACTTAAGAACCAAAAAATTGGTTTGAAACTTGAAGTCCATATGTGTACAAAAAAGTCTACTATATTGTTAGTGTTCAAATAATGTATGTGTGTCACACCCCCAATTTAATGCTTTGCGGAAGCGACTGTTTTGGGGCGTGACTAATCAATAATCAAAACACCAAAGTACAAGCAAACGACTCTAAATGAGACGTTGTAGAAAATATATTACATTACATAAGTTTTCAAAAGTAGTACAAAGTTTAAGTCATAAGTTTGAAACATAGTAGTGAGTTCGCAAAATGATTTCAGAAGATTTTAATGCATAACCATTATACAAAATATAATGCAAGAAAATCTTCATGTCTAAATGGATGCATGCGACTCGTGATAGCTAGCTTATCCTGTAGGCCATTCCTACTGTTGATGAGTACCTGAGAATACAACACTAAAAGGTCAGCTATAAAGCTGGTGAATCTCACAGGTTTTAATATAAACATTGATGTGATCAATATGATTATCCGACGATAATAGAAAGTTATAAATGAATAGTGATTTAAGCAGTTTACTCAAACAATGATTTTAAACCAACGCAGGTTCCTTAAACAATAACAAAATCAACTAGGATAAAACCAACGCAGATTTTGGAACATTGAACAAACCAACGCAGGTTTTCGAACAATGTGCAATTAGAAAATGATGAAACCAACGCAGGTTTCGCAACATGTAACAAACCAACGCAGGTTTGCGAACAATATGAACTTAGACTATGATGAAACCAACGCAGGTTTCGTAACATTGAACAAACCATCGCAGGTCTTCGAACAATGTGCAATTAAACAATGATGAAACCAACGCAGATTTCGCAACATGGAACAAACCAACGCAGGTTTCCGAACAATGTGAAGTTTAACAATGCTAATCAGGACCAAAGAATGGTAGCCAAACAATGTAACTAATATAGTTAACCGAACTAAATAATCATTTAATTCCATGAGTTAATAATTAAATTAACTAATCAAATAACATATGATCACGAAAACATGTAAGCATTGTATCTCACCCCAATATTTAAAACAGTAAAAATGGGGCTGTGAGACTCACCTGAGTCAATCCGAGCAATGAATATATTCGACGTGGAATAGACAATCTTTGAAATCCCTTAGAGTCCTAAACACGCGAGATTCTAATGAGTAAATGGATTGTCCAATGTATTATTTAATGTTTATGTTTGAGTTTACAAAATTTGGTACGAGTCTGAAAACAGTAGTCTGCCATTTTCGGCCCCTAAACGACCACGGATGGCCTAAAACTGACAAGGCTAAGGTACTTAGCCTTGATCATTGGGTTGTTTTTGAATGACCGAGCGAATTTGAGCCCAATCCGTTATAATAAAATTTTCATCGAGAAGCTACCCTATAATATGTTGTAAAATCGTCGACGTTTTCGAAAATTTACATGTTCTGTTTTAGCTAGAATTCGCAGGGCTAGTTTATTGATCCGTTGGATCATGAAATATATAGGGGGAATCCGCCGGATTCACTTGAATCCGCCGGATTGGTGACATATGGTGGGAATACGCCGTATTCGTCTGAATACGCCGTATTCATGAAAAATAGAGGGAATACGCCGTATTCATTTGAATACGACCGTATTCATGAAAAATAGAGGGAATACGCCGTATTCCCTTGAATACGCCGTGTTCATGTTTTCTGGGCGGGAATACGCCGTATTCCCTTGAATACGCCGTATTCCGAGGTCTGGTTCGAGTCTGTTCTTGCAGAAAACATCCAAAACCAGTTCTAAATCCTATTTCCGCATACAACAACCTAATACAAAGCTAATACATGCTATATAATGTATTATAAACATAAAATTAACGAGAATTGATAAGTGTTCTTACGTAGCGAAATTTGAAACCGTGGGGATGATGATGAGAATGATCCGATGATGAAGATGATGATTTTGAAGCTAGATGATGATGATGATGTTACTGATCTTTGTTGTTGTTGTTAAAATGAAATAGAGATCGAGAAAGAGTGAGAGCCGAGAGAGATCAAGGAGTGAGCGTGTGTGTGATAAATAATTGAGGTCGGTTGATATAACCGGCCTCAATTATTGAGGTGGTTGGGTATTACCGACCCGTGTTTGCGTACCCGATCGTTATGCGGTATAATACTTTAAAATGATAATTTTCTAAAAATAGAATCGTATAGGTTTTTAATTGAAATATTTTATAAAAATGTTTTTACGGATGTATAAAATTGTAACTTTGTTTTACTTAAAATGTACGGATGGTTTTCTGTATCTAAAATGTATTTAAATTTCAAACGGAGTATGAAATTATTATTCTCAATAATAATACTTGATTTAAAAATGTTTTTCACCAAATTCTATTTTGGGTTTATGCGTTTTGTTAGATTCGTGTATTCGCGATTATTTAAATAACCGTTTCGGTTTATATATATACATATACATATATAATACTTGAATGCTTAAGTGTTAACACGTATATAATACGTGATTTAAAAGTTTAAATTGGCCCCTAATTTTGGCCCTTTTTGACCGGGTGTCACAATGTGTCTCAACTGAAAAATATCGCATATTAAAAAAGGTAATCATATTCGTACTCCTGGTTTTTAGTTGTTCTGAATCAAATTATAACATGATTAGCCATATGCTTGTTCTTAGCCGAAATCGTTTAACTGGATTGCATGTCCTCCCCATACCTTGCAGTTCACATTCTTTCCACTACCAAATAAGGGTGTGATGACAGTACATGATAGTTTATGTATGTATAATAATATAATGTAGTAAACTAAAATTTTTCATACTTGAATTTTTACGCAAGATCTTACAGTCTAAACTCGAGTGATTTTGTTTCCTTCCCATTCTCTCTTCTGATATTCAAAGGTTCGCTTAACACGAGCAGACCCACAACATCTACATACATTTATAAATTCAGTTTAATTGGTTTACCTTACATTGTTGCATCATTAAATAAATGGATGGCATATAAAAAGGTAGTAAGACTAACTAAAGCCAAACATTGGTGGGACATTCTTTGTCAAGACATCATTTAATGATATGACATTGTAACCATCTGACGCTGGCTCAAACGAAGGACATCTACGCACTTTAGATGATCTTAAAAGATCTGACTTCCATAAATGACCAATTAAACGATAATCTCCAGTATACGGTTCGACACCAAAATCAGACAAATCAACGAAGTTCCCTTCTTTTGACGTATCCTCGAAATCAGGAATGAGGAATTTCTACATTGAGGCAATTATCTTGTTCCCATGAGGAACATTGTCATATATTATGATTGACTTAAAATTTTTTACAATCAGCCTAACAATAAGACTACGATCCATTAGCAACTTGTAATAACATGTCTCAAAACATCCAATGTCTAGGTGCCAAAGATTAGATATAGGATCTGAAATCACTGTCACATATATTTAATTTCATACGATTAGTTACATCCTTTATTTACAAACTACAAACAAAATCATAACCAATTCATATAGGTGTTTCATGTGTAATGCTGAAAAAATAAAAATCGAAACATACCTAATGATCCATAAGGATCATATCCATGGAATTAACTGGTGTTGGGGTGTAAATAAAGCTCCGTTTCCACACTAGGAAAACCTTAACACGAATCTTATAGTTATCCCTCTTATTGTTAATGAGGTTCAGAGGTGTAAACCCTTGTTCATCAGCCATCGGTTATTGGTTATGAAGAGTAAGGAGTATCGATTATGAATATGAAGTAAGGCTGTTTAGACTCGTTTGCAACAAATTTGAAGCATTGCCATTCCATTATGTTAACATTATACTAGTTCAGGTGAGCTATTGTTTATTTCACCCTATTAAATATTTGCACTTTGAAACTATAATGAAATTACCTGCATATGCATATTCAGATTTTGAAACACGAGTGGCCTTCCAGGTGGCGGAGTTTCATCCCAGACCTGGTTACAACAGCCAAAACTAGTGAAACAATCTGTGAGAACTGTATAGCAATACTGAAAGTATGTCTGATCTGTCTCCAGTTCTCTTATCTTAATACTTTGTAGTAGCAGATGTGGTCTAATTAAGTGATGTTTGTTCTTTTCCAATAACTAAGTGAAGAGGTATTTGATTTCTCTAGGGGTGAAATGACTCAACAGAAGATCAAGGAGCTTAAGCAATCTCTAAACAGGTAATTATGTTTAATATAAGGCATAGAAATTAATAAAAAAGGCTCTTGGATTTTATGCGATGAGGTGTGTGGATTGAAAAATTCATAATAACCTTATTTAGGTAATTATGTAAAAGATTGTTGTATATTTTTAAAAGTTCAAAATAACCTTATTTGATTTGTAGTGATTATGGTGTGCCTCTTTTTGATTTGGCAGGTAAGAGAGAAGAATGTACTAAGCTACAATGGGTATTACAAGGTCAAGAAATTTAAGGTTGTAGTTGTAGGATAGGATTAGAAGGTGCTTATATGCTAGTTTTATGTTGAATCATTACAAATGTGTGGATGACACTAATTTATGTAGTGAGTAGATTCGAGTATTGTTGGTGTTTTTTTGATTATATAATAGAAAATATTATGTTTTGCCAATGTGGTATTCGGAGAATATCATTTATATGCATGTTTAATTTAATTTTTATAATAAATTGGAACAACCAACAGAGTCCAGTTCCAAACGTATATATAAATATAAAAGAGTCCGGTTAAGTGTAAAAGAGAATGGTCTCCAACAAATAAATAGAGTCCGGTTAACTGTAAAATATGGTGAATAAAGTATTAAAATATATTGGGGGGAATATGAGGGGCTTTTCGGTTGGTTTAAAATATTTGAAATTTGGGAACAGAATCGTTTGACACTAAGAATTAAAGAAGAAGGAATAGAAAAAATGGGAAATTGGTAAATTGATTATATACATAAAGAGTTTCTTATTTAATTAGTGTTGCCTATAGTATATATTGATAACAAATAACAATATTTTTTTTTTCTATTTGACATCCGAATAAAGATAACAAATCATATCAAGATACTCCTAAATTGTAGGTGCTTTGAATGTATTATTGTATGTGTTTATTTTTTAATATATTTTTGTTTGTGTGTGTAATTTAGGTCGTAAATACTAAAACTTGGAACATGAAATTTTTAGTTTTTTATAATGTATATATATAAACATAAAAATATTTTTATGTGGAATTATTAATGTATTGTATTCTTGATAAGGACGTTAAAATTATTAAATGGATATATCATATTTAAATAAAATTAAATTGAAATCGGAAAAAAGGATAAAGGATTAATAATAATAATAATAATAATAATAATAATAATAATAATAATAATAATAATAATAATAATAATAATAATAATAATAATAAGGATTAAGTAGGATTAAATGTTTTGAAGGATTTATTGTGTCATCGCCTATTATATGTACCATTCAATTGAATTTAACGTAAATGACCATAATTAAATACCTAAAATAGTTATTAATTAATTGAGTCAACACACCATAAATATGAGGTAATTAAGGATAAACATGAGGGTTATTATGGTCATTTAGGCTAATCTTAATTAGCTATTTAGGTAGACACCACAATATTAGAAGATCAATGGTGATTAAAATTTGACCTCCATCATTTAAGGGTTGGGATTAAGTTAAAAGTAGCTGTTTAAGGTAAGGCTACACATATATTAGTTTCTTTTTTATGTTAAGTGAGATGAGATTTTTTTTGGAAGATCTCAACTTGCATTATTACCTTCTCTTTGTTTTAAATAGTATGAAAATCTCTATTGAGCGAAATAATAATAAGGAAATTAAATTAACAACAGATATCCACCACGATGTTTCCTTTTTACTAATTATGTAATTGTGTAAATATTTATGGCAATATTTTTATAATATGCTAATGTCATTTACTTTTATTTTTGTTAACTTTTATTTACTGTAATACTTATTTTTAATTTATATATTCTTCACTCATGTTCTATCAGTTTTTCATCAACATTTGAAAATAACTCATTTTCATGATAAAATCGCATGTTGGACTTTTCTAAGTCTAGGTCAACATTTATAATCCACCCATACATTTATTTAGTTTTCTTTACCATCATATTAGATTTCACAACTTAACACTCGGATATGATAATTAAGCATACAACTATTATTAACTTACAAGTTTGTATATCGTTGCATAGCGCAAAAACTGATGGTAGTTTCAATTAAGTGTTTATCTTTTTTTCAAAAATTTCATACAGTTGTCACAAATTCAATATCTAACCAATTGTTTAAAAAAATATATACACTAAATTAGAACTAATACCCACTTGGTACATTTGAATAACTACACTGGAAAAGTGTTGAAAAACTATGAAATCGTAAGACCTAAATTACGACATCAACTTTTCATTTTACGATAATGTCGTCACATTGTGTGGGTACAGTGCTAGTTTAATTTGATTGACAAAATTGTATAACCACATATAGAAAATATATATGTTAAGAGGTACTAATATAAACTCTACTTATTTGAATAAGCTAGTTAAACTAGCTTATTTTGTTGGCTTATGTTTTCAACAAGCTCTTATAGTTTTGTATACCAAACAATACTTGTAGGAGTTCTAGCTTGATCTTATGAAAAGAATAATCTTAAACTCTCATAAGCTCATATAAGCTACGTTGCCAAACACACCCATTGTGTGTTATGTCTTTACTACTTCGTTTATCTTTTGAATCGAAGGTCATTATTCTACGCGCATATAAATATTGGTTGAACGAGACATTCGAAAACTAAAGCGCACAATAGAAAGTGCTTCGAAAGGTGTCAGCAGATCGTTCAAATATATATATCTCCACATTATTGGTTATGTTGAAAAACGTTATGAAAATGGACAATGATGAAAAAGAAACTATATACCCATAAATCTTATAATATATTCGACATAAACGATATAATGTAATATTAGTTGTAAAGGGGCTTAGAATGACTATAAATACTTGTTGAACATTTTTAGTTGACTCTCTCATATCGCGTAAAAAGTCACGTTTTTGCTAAAGATATTTCTCTCATTTTAGAGCAATAATTGGCAAAAGAACTCAAATATTGCGTTAATCATTAATATTTTTTCAAGTAGGTAAAAATAAGGAAGCACGAGAAAAATCGAGCAAAACGGTTGAAAAACGAAGATTTCACGCGCATTTGAAGATCGAAGGCAACCAAGGAAAAATATCAAGCAAAAAGAATCATCCCAAGGGTTTCTCCATACCAAAGTCTTTGTTTTCAAAAATAGAATCCAACGCAAAAAGAATCGACTAAAACGGATAAAGAATGAAGATTCCACGCGCTGCGAAAGATTCAAAACATTCGATACAAGATATCTGAAGATCGGAAAATCACCTCAGGGATTTCTTTACACCAAAGTCTTCGTTTTTAAAAATAGATTCCAACACAAAAAGAATCATCGCAATCGGCCGTATAACGAAGGAGATACGCAAGAAAACGTGAACAGAAAAAAGTCGTACGGGCAAGGCCGGCCGGCTGGCTACCAGCCGCCGCCGGCTGCCTTTTTGGTGTTTTGGGCCGGTGCCGGGTGCTTTTTCGTCCGTGCGCCACCTTTTTCATCCGGTACACGTACCGCCCACGTTTTTTTGCTAAAATGAGCCTGTTTTCGCTACCGTGAGCCGGATTTCAAGTATAAATAGGTCTTTGGATTCGTAATTGAAAAACACACATTCCTAGACTAGTTTCACTCTCAAATTTTCAGCTTTTAAATTTTTTTTTAGATTAGTTTAATTGATTGGGCTAGCTAATTAGTTAACTAAAAAGGAGTAATTATCCTTGTACGGATGTGCTCCGGGATGCATTTTAGCTACGAGTTATTGTACGTTTTATCAGGTGTTAATCTATTTCCTTCTATTCTAGTTATGTTTGTTATTTATTTTTTACTCTTAATTATGTTTGTCATATTTGCCATGATTAACTAAATAACTCAATTGTCTGCTATGATAGTAGTTTAGGGAATATTTAAATATGTAATAAACTGTATGTTATGTAGCTGTGGGTAACTTAAATTATGAATAGATGTAGGAATTAAATCTTTATCGTTTATCTGCCCAACTAATGTTGTGACTAAAACCTTATCCAAAAATGAACGTAGCTAACTCATAGGATACAGGTCACTTAGTTATACTATGTTAGATTGAATCATTGAGCTCGGCATGGCCAGTATTCTCTAGACTAAAACAAGATCTAAGAGACACGGAATATGGGAGTAGAGGTAGATTAAGATTAAATTCAAACATGAAATACTTTTGAGACAACTTTCGGAGTATTCCCGACCTAGTTACATGTCTTTGTCAGCCTAAAAACCAACTACTGTTTTGATTGTCTTATTGCATGTTCTTGTTTGATTGTTGCCTTAGGATTATCGTAATAGTAAATCTAAAGAGTTTTAGGATATCGTGAAGTAATATGACGGCCCCTATTCGACTGTTCCTTGATATAGTGCTGGAAATGCTTTATGCAAAGTACAAATGTACGGAAGTCTGGAACGACCGAAGGTAGTTGTATTACGGATCGATTAATTTGACAAATTGCATTATTTAGGTTTCAATTCATAAAATAAATTATCCCTGTTATTTTTCATACTTGAGTAGTGTTGATAATTTGTACGAATAAGTGATGACGTATTATTTGACCGCCTAGACCAGTTATTCCAACTTATTCCGGCTAGGGTAAAACCCGTTTATGAGATTATTTATTCAATGGACTATGCCATGATTCGGACATCTCTGACGACCGAGATTGGGGGATAGGATTAGAGATTAACTGTCAGATAATATGGCCGTGCATTTTAGAGAACTTTCGGTGTACGTGTCAATGTATTCTATAATCCACGTGACATTCCTTCTGTCTGATTGTGGACATCTCCGCGTCAGCCCGATGGAAGGACTGCAGCAATAACTCACATTAACCTACAAACTTGTCCTCACTAGAACTCTTTACATTTAAGTTTCCCTGGACCACTTCATAGTAGACAATCGCTTTTCTCGCTAAACGCCCGAAGTAACCTCCACTTTTATTTACTTTTACGTTTTATTTAGTAGATTAGAAAACTCAAATCAACCAACTTTTTTTTTTATCTCAGATAAACACACAAAAGTTTCTAAACCTCCCTATTTTTAATTCGTCGCGCTTTGAAGAACGATCCTAGGTCATACTTGCCTTTATAGATTAGCAACCATAGTAACCCTAGGCCCCAGCCTTATATATTAAAAACCCTCTGCCGTGCCAACGTCACCATCAGAAATATCAATGACCAGTGCGTGGTGCGACAAGTTTTTGGCGCCGCTGCCGGGGAGCGTCGGCGACTAATTTTAGGAATTTAGCAACCTTAGTGTTTAGCGATCCTTTTGGAAAATTAACATCACCCTAAAGTTACTTTTTGCACTTAGAATAATACAGACGTATTTTATTTTCTTTGTTTTTCAAGCATGACACCACCTTACGATGATTGTACAACATACTTTACTCAGCCATTGGCCACTTTTCCAACTTTAAACCCCGTTCCTTCCTCAAAGCAACATTTCTTAAAATTCGTTTCTGAACGAAACATTATAAACAAAAAGTAATCGGATTTCAAGAAAATATTGATGCCATGCTTAGAATTTCAGAAAATTTGATTTCAAACATGGAATCCATTTTGAAAAACCTATGTTTTATTTAGGAATGTACGTCGGTTATCACTAATCACCTACCAAGTGATGACGTGTTAATCATTACCAGAGGAGGAAAAATGACAAGTGTTGAGCCACCGCCACCAGATGTTACCCCCGAAAAAACTTCGCCTACAACCTTAACCACTAATCACGTGTCAACTGAACCTCCAGTCACTACACCTGATCCAGTATCTACCAAGGCTCCGGATAATGTACCTCGCATGAGAATACCTTATCCTGGCAAGTTTAAAAAGGAAAAACAAGAAGCTCAATTCGGGAAATATCTGGAAATGTTTAAAAGCCTGCACTTAAACGTTAGATTATTAGATGCTTTAGTAAAAATGCCTAGCTGTGCCAAATTCTTTAAAGAACTCCTTTCAAACAAAGAAAAACTTAGGCAAACAGTCAGTTTACCCTTAGATGCTGAATGTTCCTTGATTATACAACATGGTCTTCCCCCAAAATTAGGTGATACTGGACGTTTTACCATCCCTTGTTTTCTCCAAGACATGCAGATCAGTAATGCCTTAGCAGACTTAGGTGCTAGCGTTAATCTTATGCCTTATTCTCTTTTCAAGAAATTAGGACTAAGTAACCTACTACCTACTCGAATGACCATTCAACTAGCAGACAGATCAGTTAAACTCCCTCGTGGGATTGCTGAGGATGTCATAGTCAAAGTTGATAAGTTCATTTTTTCAGTAGACTTCGTTGTCATGGACATTGAGGAAGACACCCACATTCCACTCATCCTTGGCAGACCCTTCTTAAACACTGCCAATGCCGTAATTGATGTAAACGAAAATTCTTTAAAACTAAGAGTGGAAAATGAGGAGGTCACCTTTAATGTTGATAGATTAATGAAGCAACCTCTGGACGAGGACCCTGGTTTGTGTGATTCCATGCAGGATATTTTCGACGAACATCTCCAAGAAGTTTTAGCAACATCTAGCCAGGATCCACTTCTAAACACCATCATTACCTTTCGAAAGCTTCATAACGATGATCCTGGGCTACATTCCGCAATCCCTTCGCCAACAACATATGAAGAACTACTGTTTCCGCTTTGTCAAAAGAAGTTCCCTCTCACAGATAGCGCAATAATTGTCGTTCCACTAGGGTGCGGTACACCAATACCTTTGTTAAAAAGAGATCAGCCCACATCAAACAACCCGACTTCACTTCCTTCGATCCAAGAAATCTTAGAATCTTTTAAGGAGCTGAATGTCGAATTACCGCCGCTTGAGCCACAATTACTCAATGATCGTGTAAAACCACCTTCGAACCCTGAAATCACCATAAGCCAATCATCTTCCGCTCAGTTTCAAGAATTTCACCTTACTAATGAAGCAAACATCATCTTCACAAAGAATGCCTCAGTTTCCTCATCATCAACCAACAAATATGAGCTAAAGAAGGACAATTTTTCTAACAAAACCGAATGGGTTGAGATAGCATCCATTTCTGCATCCGAACCTCAATTGGACAAAGCACCATTCCAAGCTGAGTACGAAGAACTCAACAGAGATGAAGTCGCAAGAATGAAGCCGTCGATTGAAGAACCACCAAATCTCGAATTAAAAGAATTACCACCTCACCTTGAATACGCTTACCTCCAAGGAACTTCACAGCTTCCGATGATAATATCAAAAGAACTAAAACCTGAAGAGAAAGCTCAGCTTATCGATGTTTTAAAGTCACACAAGAAGGCGATAGCATGGAAGATTTCTGATATACAAGGAATCAGTCCAAATTAATGCACGCATAAAATCCTCATGGAAAATGACTTCAAGCCATCAATACAAAGGCAAAGGAGGGTGAATCCAAAAATACAAGATGTGGTTAAGTAAGAGGTTATCAAACTCTTGGATGCTGGATTAATCTACCCTATTTCCGTTTCACCTTGGGTCAGCCCTGTTCAAGTAGTCCTAAAGAAAGGAGGGATGATCGTCATCACAAACGAAGAAAATGAACTTATTCCAACTCGGACTGTTACCGGTTGGAGAGTGTGCATCGATTACCGTAAGCTGAACGAAGCAACTCGTAAAGATCATTTCCCTCTTCCGTTTATTGATCAAATGCTGGAAAGATTGTCAGGGAACAAATTCTATTGTTTCCTTGATGGTTTCTCTGGGTATTTCCAAATTCCACTTGATCCAAAGGACCAGGAGAAGACAACATTCACATGTCCATATGAAACATTCGCCTACTGACGCATGCCCTTCGGACTATGCAATGCACCCGTAACATTCCAAAGGTGCTTGGTGGCAATCTTCCACGACATGATTGAACAGTGCATGGAAGTCTTTATGGACGACTTCTCAGTCTTTGGAGACTCCTTCGCATCATGTCTATCAAACCTTGACAGAATGCTCGCAAAATGTGAAGAAACGAATCTCGTTTTGAATTGGGAAAAATGTCACTTCATGGTGGAGGAAGGAATAGTTTTAGGACACCGAATTTCGAAGTCAGGTATTGAAGTAGACAAGGCAAAAGTCAAAACCATTGCGAAACTTCCGCCACCAACCAACGTGAAAGCCATTAGAAGTTTTCTGGGACACGCTGGGTTCTACCGCCATTTTATCAAGGATTTCTCCAAGATTTCTCGACCTATCACCCATCTTTTAGGAATAGACATCAAGTTTGCTTTTGACGAAAGTTGTATGAAAGCTTTCAACTACTTGAAGAAAGAGCTCACTAACACACCAATAATGGTCACACCAGACTGGAGTTTACCATTCGAAATTATGTGCGACGCGAGCGACTTTGCAGTTGGAGCTGTACTGGGGTAGCGGAAGGAAAACCACTTTCGACCGATTTACTACGCTAGTAAGACACTCACAGATGCTCAAGAAAACTACACCACTACAGAAAAGGAGCTGCTAGCAGTAGTATTCGCCTTTGACAAATTTTGATCCTATCTAATCTTGTCCAAAACGATAGTCTACACAGATCACTCGGCATTAAAATATCTTTTCAAAAAGCAAGACGCAAAGCCAAGACTGTTACGATGGATTCTACTCCTGCAAGAATTTGACATTGAAATTAAGGATAAAAAGGGAGTAGAGAACGTCGCGGCAGACCACCTGAGTCGATTAGAAAATCCGTCGATGGAACAGCTTGCAAAGAAAGATATAAAATGATGAGTCACTGGTCGCTGACCAACTCAATGATAACAAACTTGATGAAGGAAATGATTAAGTCAAAGCTGCTGTTGCTAGAGTATGTACTCGCTGCTAGCTGTTCATATTACTCAAACTGATATGCTGAGGAAGATTAAAACTCAACTTGGTGTGTCGCTGACTCTGAAACTAGCAGCGAGAGTTTTACATCTTCAAAAGAATATAGGTAAAAGTCACAGCCCTAATAAAAGATAGTTGCTGAAGATATATATTTCAAGTCATTCTACAAGAGCACGATAGCTCGCAGTGAGTGAGGAGGATTATTACATCTTCAGAAACTACATCAATAAAGTTTCTTTACAAGTACAAGTCGCTCTTCGTATGTACGTCAGCAAGTGTTCCTCGTACTTTACAATATTTGAGGAATTACGTGGCAGCAAGTGATTGGTGTTAAGGAAGAAGGGATATTTGCGGTAACAGAATTGGGACCCGCAGAATGTCGGTTCATCAGTGATCAAGCCAATCAAGCAGCGACACGTGTCATTCCAGATCCTATTTTGTAGGAGATATTTACGGGATATTTGTAGTATATATAGAGTAGTACATTGTACTTAGAAACTTGCCGTTTTGTACGTGTTAATCACTTGTGTGTTCAGTGAGTAGTAAGTCTAAGCACGTACTAACGATCAGCGAGAAAACAGTTAGTGTGTTTGTCCACTACTGTTCATCTCTTTGTAATAATTAGCTTAAGTGTTTGATTTAGATTAGCTTAGGCTAGTCTATTCCGCAGTGAGTTTTGTAATTAATAAAATTCGCAGTTCAGCTATTATTGCGTGTTTGTTCTTTAAGTTATTATACTCTGTTTGTGATAATCCAATTAAAAACTTGATAAATTAACTTAGATAAAATCGAAAAAGTTTTAGTTGTATTCAACCCCCCCTTCTACAATTAAACTTTACTTATTGAGATTCCAAATCACTAAACAATAGTGATTCAGGGACTATCAATTGGTCTCAGAGCAGAGTTGGTTTAAAATAATTAACCAGATCTGCGATGGAATCAGTAAAGTACAGTTGTGTCGATTCTGAGTATCAAAAGGGAAATGGTTCTACTACCAAAGCTCCAGTGTTTGATCCCTCTAGGATTGAGACCTGGATGTCCCGGATGACGATGTTTTTGGATCTTGTTGATGATCATCTCTGTAACATTATTACCAATGGTCCTCCTATTCCTACCACTATTATTCCTGCTGTTGCTGCTACAGCAACTACTCCGGCCATACTAGAAGTGGTTGTGCCCAAGAGAGAGGAACAATGGTCAGATGAGGACAAGAGGTTAATAAGGTTAGATAAACAAGCTAAAATCTACATAGGAATGGCACTTCCAGATGAAGTGTTTGAATCAATTAGGCTTTGCAAAACTGCCAAAGATATGTGGGACACCCTAAGGAATATATATATTGGTACTCCTGATATTATTCGCTGCAAGGAAGTCAATCTCACTCGCCAGTATGAGTTGTTCGCAATGGAACCTAACGAGTCTTTGTCTTCTACTTATACCAGATATCAGTCACTGATGAACAAAATGGAAAAAGCTGGTATAGGCAAAGTGCAGAGGTTTGTTGTTGAAAAGTTTCTGGAACTTTTACCAAGAAAGATCTGGGGAACCATTGCTACCTGCACAAGACAGAGGAATGATTATACAATGCTGAATCTTACTCAAGTCTATGGTATCTTACTCAACTAGGAGCAGTCTGAAAAGCAAGCTGATCAAAGTGAGCATATTCGTGTAACACTTGGAAGTCAAAAGATCTCGAATGCCCTTGTAGCTGAGCTTGAAGAAATTGATCAGAGACAGAAATCAAAAGTCTCAAAGATAAGCTCGAAGTCACTGATATCTGATGAAGAAGATGAAGGAGCTGAAGAACAGTCAGAGTATGAGTATGATGAGGGTCTAGAGAAGTTAGAAAGAGACATGGCGATGATGGTTGCAAATTTCAGAAGGAATACCTGTCGCGCTCCTATCGGTCGGTCGGATTTGACTCCGGTCGTTGTTCCAACAACAATAGAGGCAGCGGACAGTGAGTTTTAAATTTATATGAGCTGGGGCTCAAACTATAAGTACTACCTACCTTGGGAGCAAGCAGTAAGTATAACTCGAGGTCGTTCTTAAATCGGAGCGAATTGAAATGAAGCGGATCACCAAAGATTATGGTCGCAATTAGGATGGGGGTAGGTAGATAGATTTTTGGATTGATTTGGTTTTCTAATTTATCCTAAGTACAGTAAAATAAATGCAGGAGATAAAAGATAGGGAATAAGCAGACAAGTAGAGATGTGATTGCTGAAACTTGGATAACTAGGGTTTCGGGATGATGTTCATTATAAAATTGATTGGAGATTTACCAGATAAAAAGCAGACATACTTTCGGTGTAAACACTAGGACCCTACGTTCAGGTAAAACCCTAGAAACATATGTCACTGGAATCCTAGGTTATCATGATTCTGATCAGATCAGGCTGTTTTCAAACCCCCCTGAACTTTTGCTTGAATAAGATAAAGTCACCCTTAATTTATCTAGGGAGCAGGCATAAGGCAACAGACCGCAATTGTATTTATTGACCTTTCTTAACACCTAATCGTCTATTTACTTTTATCATGGCAAATACTGATTGTATCCTATGTATGTTAAACTATTGGTCTGATTAGGGTTTTGCATGTCTAGGTATTATAATTGACACTTACCCTGTATTGTATCTGTTGAAGCACATACTTAACCATCGTAAATATAGACCCTCCTTTATAGTCAGGCGTTCATCCCTAGGAATAATCACGGTGTACAGGGCAATTAGGCATTTCCACAATGTTCCAAACCCTAGATGTACTAACGGTGTACTGGGCATTTAAGCATTTCCACAGTGTTCCAGATTTTAGGTGTACTGACGGTGTACAGTGCAACAAGCATTTCCACAGCTTTGATTCCTAGACCATAGTTCTAGAAGGGTCACTTCTAGGTAATCCACGATGAAACAATCCATGGCATTTCCTTAGCTTCCACGTATTTGTACTCCACACGAGGTGTTTCCAACGCTATACGAAGTACCGTGCCTTCTAAAGGAAAGTTCATAGTTTCATACTGTAACTGGAGATAACTGCATATTCATAGTATTAGGGTTGATCAGATCCTATCCTAGGGCAACAGTCACGTGAAAGTTTGGAAAGGGTGATGAGAGACTAGATCTATATTCAGGATAAGTTTAACCAGATACACAACATAACAATTTCCAATCGTATAAATGAAATACTAATTTAACATCATCCCTACTCCTAATATCTACATTTCAACAATCACAATATTAAACTACTCTATAAACATGGCAATATGTAGAATACAAACTGAAATAACATAAATCACAAGCATTATAACAGTAAGTAAAGTTTAGATATCACCGGGAATACAGCAGTGTAATACTGAGGATTACAAATAGTCTGAACTTGAAAAACTCGTTACAATAAGATTACCAAGCTAAACCTTCCTCTAGACTCGAACCGTAAGCTCAACCCTAACCTTTCTCCTCTAACTCCTAAGAGTAGTGCTAGAGAGAGAAAGTTAGAGAGAGAAAGTGAAAGAAAGAGAGAAATGAGAAAAGTGTGAGAATGTGAAAGTGTGTTGAGGTGTGTGGAATGAGGAGGTTGGTATCCCTATTTATAGGCAAAGCTCAAAATCACACGTACAACTCGCGAAACAGCACGTACAAGCAAACGAAGCAGCAGATGAGGTGCAGGGGGCCGTATATGGCCTTGGTAGGGCCGTATACGGTGTATACATGGCTGTATACGGTCTCTGTGGGGCCGTATACGGTTCCTGAGTCCGTATACGGTGTCCGTCTGATTTCATTCGTTGCTTAAAACGCGCGTATCTCCTTCGTTATGCGTCCGTTTGACCTGATTCTTTCGCCTGTGTCTTCGTAATTCCGTTACACTTCTAATGATGCCAAATTCACTGAAATTGGATGTGTATAGATTAAGCATAGCCGAAATGACTTTATAGGGTCTGATACCGCTCAGTCTTCTCCGTTCTTTATCCGATTTGCATGATTCTTGATTTTCCCGTCTCGATTTTACCTGTTTTTATCATATGATGAAGTTAGAATGTGATCTATATAAGGTAGATGAGGCCGGAGGATTTTGTGTACGTTTATTCGCCCTAATTTGCTTGTTATTTGGACGTTTTAGGTGATTTTTGCAGCAACGCCTATATTTAGACCACTTTAGTGAATTTTAGTAAATAATGATCATTTTGGAATGTTTTCACTAAAGATACGTCCAAAAAGTGTGGAATATTGCCCTTAAAAACATGACTATTTGAGTCACATCAAGTTATCCACACTTAGACGTTGCTTGTCTTCAAGCAACACTCAGTTAGAAAAAACATTTAAATTTTGGTTTTTAAGGGTGAGTCAAAATAATTTCAAAAGATACTACTTCTAATATGACTAAGACTGTTTAAGAATAAGGGAAAGGATAAGATGATCCTTTCAGAAGCAAGAAGCAATTATCATCAAGCATACTACCAATCCTCATGATCTTAGAGTACACATGACTAGGCGATCTCACTAAAGGTGGTCACTCAATTCACTCAAAGTGTATCGGGTTCCCTAACATTCTAGAACAAATGAAATCGCTCAAATAAGCCAGTCATGCAGCACTCATCGTCATAAGCTTGGTCAAGAATCGGATCTCCACCACTTAGGTGAGGACGGTGCTAACTATCCCAAGACATTCAACGGGTGGTAGTGTTTGGTGAGGTTTAAGGGTATGGATAGTGGTATATGTTTGTAAGGGCTTGACTTATCTTAAAACTCAAAGATAGTGAAAAACTTTATTTCAGAACGGAACGGAGGATTCTGTAGCTGTTCATCTTCTATCGAATTTTCCTTGAGAAGGTGATACTTTGAAGTATTCAGCTTTATTTGATGGAACTATTTCTTTTTCTTTTCTTGATTTTCTACTTTTTATTTTTTTTTCTTTTCTTCTTCAGAACTTCTTTGCCAGAGAATTTCTAAGGATATTTTAAGTTGATTCCTTCAGAAATCCTTTTCGGAATTATGATCTTTGATCTTGAACTTCAATTTCTTTCATCGTGCCAGTTTTTCGCACTTTTGACTTTTAGAGTACACAGAAGAGGAAGACTTTGGAGCATAATTGAAGAGGATGTTCCAAAAGATGTTTTTCACGACCTTAGAAATTCTAAGGTAAAGTTTTAGGAAGTTTGGGTGAGTAGGGGTTTAGTGTGAGGTTTTTACGAAATGAAAGGTTTAGGCTCAACAGGGTTTACTAGGCGGATCATCGATACTGAAAATAAGTATCGGAAGGGTTTTGGGCTTGAAGAGATATGTAAGAATTGGGTTTAAATCCTAAGGAATGTCAAGGTCATCTAGCTGCACCTATACCGCGTACGGTACACACCAATGTGGTCCTGAAACGTATGTCTGGAGCAAGTTCTAATTCAGAGATGCAAGCATCGGCACACACAAGAAATGAAAGTGAAGCATTAAGGATGAATGCTTTTAGGCTCAAGATACCTCACTACAAAATAGGGTTGTATGTGCCTAGCCATGCTCCTTTCAGATTATTGTTTCTTGCTCGAGAAATTTCTACCTTATTTTCCCTATATTCCAAAATACCTTACTCATATTTTGAAAGTGATTCTTTTCGAAAGTATTTAACTCAATAACTTCGAGTTAGTTTCACAATCTAACTCATAATTTTAAATCTTTGAAAGAATTTTTGAAAAAATTTATTTGAAAAAGTTCGATTTTGGGGAAACATTTTCTGAGTAATGCTATTTTGGACATAAAAATCGCCTAAAATTATCCAAGGTATTCTATACCTAGCTATCCCACACTTAGAGGAACATTGTCCCTAATGTTCTCTTGAGTTGAGTTTTTACTGGAGGTAAAATCCCACACTTAGAGTTTGAACATGTAAGAAAATGTTTCTTAAGTGTTAAATTTAGGTTTGAATCCCACACTTAGTGATAAGCTCAGGATAGGGTATAGATTATAACAAGCTAACAAGACAGAATATATGTGATCATGAAATGGATAGAGGGTTAAGAAACTCCCCAGATAACGTTTGAACATTTTGAAGCTTATGAAATTTTGCAGGAAAGAGAGAGTCGAAGCGAGATTTCTTCTACATTTTTCTTGAAGTTCAGTAAGCTTCAATTGGGTTATCCGGTGTCATGTATCTAATGTTATCAGAAATCAACTTCAATTCTTTTAAGTAGGGATCCTTATAGTGTAGAATCCCATACTTTAGGTTTTGAAGAAGCTGGAGTGATTTCGATAAGTGTTTGTGGTGAGGGGTGTGATCCCACACTTAGTTCTTTGAGGTGCTTGGATACAAGGAAGTTTTAAGAAGAACGAGATCCCTCCATGAGATGTTGAATGTTCCGCAGTCTGCAAATATTGAAAGTTGGTTCGGGTTGCCCTTTTGACTTCACGGATTTTCTTCTTGAAAGTGCGCAATCTCGCCTATTTTCACGTTCCATTCATCACAACATTTCTACTTATTTGACAGAAATAAAATAAAACATAATAAGTAATAGCATAATGTAAATAAGGATAGAGTGATCAACCAACTAGTGGCTGATACAAATAAGTTCCAAAAGTAAGGTCCAATAGTAGCCAAACAAACACAAGATAATAATAGTAATAATGTCTGAAACCAAAGTCAAGTAATGCAAATGGGGCAGGTCTATGAAGCTGGGGATCCCTGATCAGGTATGTCATCATGCTGAGTAGGGGCTGGTGCTGTGGATGGTCCCACGACTGACTGCTGGCCACTCGACACTCTCTGTCCTTCTTCAGCAGTGATAAGCTTGAGCTGAATCAAAATGTCTCTGAGTGTAGCTGCCGGCAGCTTCATCAGATCTGTAATACCCCACTGTAGCAGAACATCTGATATGACCTTGGCATCGTCAAGTAGTTTCACATAGGCCTGACGAAGCATGGTCTCGGTGGGCACATCTGAAGAAGAGATCGGTCCAAGGTTCAGTAACATCCTGGAAGTGTCAAAAGATAAAGCATCCGTGCCCAAGTAGACTGTTTCAGCACAGTAAGATCCACTGGCGACTGGCTGGGCAGGATGAGAAATCACAGGTGCAGAAATCACTGGCTGAACTACCGGTATCTCGGTCTCAACTGACTGGACCTGCTCTGGTACTGGTGTGGTCCGGATATCGGGTGATGGTGTATGGGTGGTATGTGATGGGATGGATGTATGTGGTGGTGCTATGGCTGGTGGTGGTGGACCGCATCGGTACATGTAAGGCCCCGGGTCAGGAATACCAAGTCTCCTGGAAATCAACAGCTGATGGGAACGGCTAACCTAAAGAGCATGCAAAAGATAATACTGTGTCAGCGAGGTCACTCGATCTGTGTAGTGAACAGTAGCCTGAGCTGGTGGCTCAGCTGTCTCAGCTCCTCCATGCGGGACACTAGCATGAGTAGTAGGTGCTCGGGCTCTATCAGATGGGCCATCCTCAGTATCTGTGACACGTGAAGATCCTCTAACTCGCTTCCCAGGGAGACGACATCCTGGAATGATCTGTTTGGTGTTCTTCCATAGGCACTGCTTCTGCTTATCTACCTCAACAAGATGGATCAACTTGCAGTAGTCCAAGTTGAATGGCAAAGAACGAGAACAAACAGTAAACTCCTCAGTGTGGGCCTCGGTCAACAATCCCATACCATACAGCAATCTAGTAATAATCGACCCCATGAACATGTGCTTATCCAAGTCTGTCTCATCCCAAAGTCTCTCAGCGATCAAGAAAGCAACATTCAGATTCTTTCCTCCTATGATTGCTTCCATGAACTTCAACTCTTCGGCACTCACAGCTCCACCTTCCTTCTTCCCAAATATAGAACATGCTAGCAACTTGTGAAGGATGTGATGAACTGGCTTGATGAAAGTGGATGACTTAACACAGCTCCTAAAGTTTGATCCTGCTAAATCCATCCAAATATCCTTATGGTTCCTGTTTGGTAGGCTAGAGATGTCTTGAACACTGTTTCTGAACCATGCAGAGTTGACCTGAGACTCAGTATATAAACCAAGATACACTCCCAAGTCGGCAACTGAGATATGATGAATCTGTTCCTGAAACCTGAATGAAATCTTTCTTTTGTCGGATACGCTCATTTTTGGATTCAGCTGGTAAGTCATCATGAACTCTGTTACTACTTCTCGGTATGCATACTCATCTATATCGAAGAGACGGAGAAGGGCATTGTTCACTTGACCCTCGGTCTCATACATCAACAAACTTTTCAACTCATCCCTGATTCCAAGCTTAATCATATCTTTCCATATCACATAACGATTACTGCCGATCGGTCGCTGCAACCACTGGCGAATGAGTGATCTATTCTTTGAAGATTTGGCCAAGTAGCTGAGTGAAGGCGGGAAAGTATCCATCTGAGACAAAAGAAAAGAAAAGATTAAACCATAATAATGGTATATTAATGGATATGCTAAAGTGTTTCCAGATTTTTAAAAAAAATTGGAAATGTAGGCTTTAGAAATGGGCATATCCAGAAATTTTAAAATTGCTAAACCTAACCGCAACCAATCACAAATCAATAATTTCTTATCAGCTTATGTCTAAACAAGGAAAAGTGGCACAAAGCTCCAAATTTCTAGCATAATCAAAGTAAGTATATAAGTACCTAATTCAATTATCCCAAGGACTAAAAACTTAAACACTTTATGCTTATGGCTAATTAATTCAAATGAGCTTAATACTTTGAATAAGTCTAAGGTCATATAATTACCTCAAGTAAATCAATTAATCATAAAATGACATATTACCAATATGCAATCCAACTTTCCGCAATTTCCAAAAGACATGAAGCTCAATTACATGGTTCCGAGCAAAGAATGGAAGTAAATTCATTTGACAAAAATGGTAGTTTTTAGAAAATGGCGTTTTTGTTGGTTCCATTTCAAAGTATCATATACTTTATTAATTAAAGCGATGAACTTTTAGGAATGAATATGAACCGAAGCTTGTTTTGACAATTTTGTAAGCTTTCAAGTTTAGAAAAGTCATAAACATGGTAAAAAAAAATAAAAGTTTTAAGTAAAAATGATGTTTATGATGGTTTTATCAAAAATGAGTTTACTTTAATTACCAAAAACTAGCTTAACCATTTTCTAATTGCAAACGATCAATCAAAGCATGTTAACCTATCATATTAAAGCATAATTCAATCAACAAAGGTCAACATAAGCAATTAATCAACCAAAAAGTCAAACTAGCCATAGTTCATCCAAAAAGTCAACACTTTAATCTTCAAACTTGCAATTAAGCTTACAAATCACTAGATTATGTTTGTAATCATGTTAAGCATCAAGATAAGCATGGAATAACAATAAAGATTGCAACTTTTAACCATGAAATCTATGAAAATGAGTTACAAGCCCTAATTTTTAAAGTTTCATGAAAATCACAAAATTAGGTCAAGGATTACCTTAAACTTGATGTAGTGATGTTGTGGATGCAAGAAAGATCATAAAATGATAAATTTTGAGCTTGGAATCATGCAAGATGGTTGAGAAATGAAGATTTGATGGTGGTGAAGGTGAGGCCGATGGTGGGGGTAGAGAGGAGAGGGAAGAAGATGAAGTTTTTATGTTTTTGTCTTATGTGGTGGCTAAAAGGTCCCTTTTATACCCTTTCAAATGCGTGCGATTTAAAATTCGCGAAAGATACGAAACATACAAGTAAAATTTTAAATTTTAAAATTTTTTAATAAAATAATTTTAAAAAGTATGTTCGTAATTTTCTGAATCTTTACGCGCAGTCTGAACAGATATTGTGAATCGTATGCGAAATCGTATACGTTTTTATTTAAAACAAGACAATATTTTCGTGTTCTTTAAAATCCAAGACAAATTCAAAATTAATTTTTCAAAATTTTAAAATAAACTTTTTCGAACTTTCTGAAAATGTCTGAAACTCGTTACTGTGTTGCGCGAATTTGAATTTTAAAAGAACGTTTTCTTGTGTTTTTAAATGCAAGCTTTTAAATTTAATAATTAACCACTAATATTACTTATCCTAAATACTTAAAATAAAACTAAATTAACCAAAGTTTGGGTTGCCTCCCAAAAAGCGCTTGGTTAAAGTCGGTAGCTCGACTTTTGGACAAATTTATTGAGTATTGCCCAAGAGCAATTGTTTAAGTGAATTTGGTGCTCTTGGTTGAGGGAAAGTGTAGCGAGGAATAAAGTCACAAGTGAGAATCTTAATGACAGAATCAACTAGGTCTTCGGGATGTAATGAGAATCGTTCGTGCTCAGTGAGAAACATACGTTCCTTTTTGCCTAAATCTAGAAGATTGTCAATAAACTTGTTAAATTCCTTTCTAACTTTCTTAGGGTTTGAAATTCCGTTTCATGATCCGTCATCTATATTGTTCAAGTCATGAAGAAGCATTCCTAGGGTTTGTTGAAATTTCCATTCTTCTCTCGAATCGGGATCTCCGGTTGTAGTGTGAACTGACTCCGTGATTTCTTCGATTAAAGATGTTTGTGAAACAGTGAAAGGAAATTTTGACTGAGCGAATAACAAAGTAAGTGAGACGTTAATATCCTTTCTTCCAGCAAAGAAAGCAGCTTCCATGTTATTGTCAGTGGCTCCAGGGAATATCTCTAATAACTTGTTGATCATGTAGGTAGCGGGGTCAACGAAGAATGGAATTTTATCAGAAATGACGAGAGATATAGCGGGATCTTTGCTGATCCAGAACTCAAGCTCATAAATCATAGCCGCAACATAATGATTAATTAGGGTTTGGGAAACCGGTTGATAATCGGTGCAGGCGAATAGGTCCATTAGTAGGTCTATTTCTGATTTAAGCTTTAGTTCTTGCTCTCGATAATGTGTGAAGATACCTTCCTCCTTTTGATTTGGAAGATGGTGGAGAATACCAACCTGTTTCTTTATCCTACGAGTGACTTCTCTTTGTTCAAACGAAAAAGGAAAGTCAGACGTTTTGAGTTGTCTAGCAAATGCCCGACAAACATCCAATCTCCTATCAGGATCAAAAGAGTTACCTACGTAGCGGATATTTTCTTCAGGTTTGATTGGTAAAGTCCTATCAACAACACGATAGATGGTGTACTCAGGTTCGGGTACAAGGTTAAAAAAGATAGGAGATTTTGGAGGGTATTCGTAAACTTCTTCATTCCATGGTGGAAGACGTTCTTCAATGGGTGGAAAACGAAAGGGTTGAAGATGTTCAGAGTTACTCTCGACAAAACCAGATGAAGTAGGGAATTGAAAAAAGTTTTCTAAGGAATATGAAATCTCAGGAGCAGGTATAACCTGATAGCTTAGAATGCTAGATGCAGAAGTTGAGATCTTCTGATGAGAATCATGGGTTCCTAAGTCAAGGTCTAAGAATTGCCCTAAAGTTCTAGATTCATCGTCAATATTAGCGGAGATATCTTCGGAAGAGGATAAAGATGAAGAGTAGACGTTAGATTCCAACTCTTGTTCTAAGCAGGCGAAGAACTCAGCGTCATCCATGGCCTTCATTTCTTCGGACGTCTTGAGGGCGAGTGGAGAAATGGGGCTAGACGGAAATGAATCATAGAAAGATGTTTTTGTATTTTTCATTTTTAATTTAACTAAATTAAACTATCTGACTTATTCTAAAGAAAGCAAATAACTACCAACTAAGTTTGAGAAAACCTAATTGGAAAGGATCTCCTAAAAGCTAGAATATCTAAGGCGGCTTCAAATCGTAATGCTCTTCGATCCCCGGCAGCGGCGCCAAAAACTTGTCGCGCTCCTATCGGTCGGTCGGATTTGACTCCGGTCGTTGTTCCGACAGCAATAGAGGCGGCGGACAGTGAGTTTTAAATTTATATGAGCTGGGGCTCAAACTATAAGTACTACCTACCTTGGGAGCAAGCAGTAAGTATAACTCGAGGTCGTTCTTAAATCGGAGCGAATTGAAATGAAGCGGATCACCGAAGATTATGGTCGCAATTAGGATGGGGGTAGGTAGATAGATTTTTGGATTGAGTTGGTTTTCTAATTTATCCTACGTACAGTAAAATAAATGCAGGAGATAAAAGATAGGGAATAAGCAGACAGGTAGAGATGTGATTGCAGAAACTTGGATAACTAGGGTTTCGGGATGATGTTCATTATAAAATTGATTGGAGATTTACCAGATAAAAAGCATACATACTTTCAGTGTAAACACTAGGACCCTACGTTCAGGTAAAACCCTAGAAACATATGTCACTGGAATCCTAGGTTATCATGATTCTGATCAGATCAGGCTGTTTTCAAACCCCCCTGAACTTTTGCTTGAATAAGATAAAGTCACCCTTAATTTATCTAGGGAGCAGGCATAAGGCAACAGACCGCAATTGTATTTATTGACCTTTCTTAACACCTAATCGTCTATTTACTTTTATCATGGCAAATACTGATTGTATCCTATGTATGTTAAACTATTGGTCTGATTAGGGTTTTGCATGTCTAGGTATTATAATTGACACTTACCCTGTATTGTATCTGTTGAAGCACATACTTAACCATCGTAAATATAGACCCTCCTTTATAGTCAGGCGTTCATCCCTAGGAATAATCACGGTGTACAGGGCAATTAGGCATTTCCACAGTGTTCCAAACCCTAGATGTACTAACGGTGTACTGGGCATTTAAGCATTTCCACAGTGTTCCAGATTTTAGGTGTACTGACGGTGTACAGTGCAACAAGCATTTCCACAGCTTTGATTCCTAGACCATAGTTCTAGAAGGGTCACTTCTAGGTAATCCACGATGAAACAATCCATGGCATTTCCTTAGCTTCCACGTATTTGTACTCCACACGAGGTGTTTCTAACGCTATACGAAGTACCGTGCCTTTTAAAGGAAAGTTCATAGTTTCATACTGTAACTGGAGATAACTGCATATTCATAGTATTAGGGTTGATCAGATCGTATCCTAGGGCAATAGTCACGTGAAATTCTGGAAAGGGTGATGAGAGACTAGATCTATATTCAGGATAAGTTTAACCAGATACACAGCATAACAATTTCCAATCGTATAAATGAAATATTAATTTAACATCATCCCTACTCCTAATATCTACATTTCAACAATCACAATATTAAACTACTCTATAAACATGGCAATATGTAGAATACAAACTGAAATAACATAAAGCACAAGCATTATAACAGTAAGTAAAGTTTAGATATCACCGGGAATACAACAGTGTAATACTGAGGATTACAAATAGTCTGAACTTGAAAAACTCGTTACAACAAGATTACCAAGCTAAACCTTCCTCTAGACTCGAACCGTAAGCTCAACCCTAACCTTTCTCCTCTAACTAATAAGAGTAGTGCTAGAGAGAGAAAGTTAGAGAGAGAAAGTGAAAGAAAGAGAGAAATGAGAAAAGTGTGAGAATGTGAAAGTGTGTTGAGGTGTGTGGAATGAGGAGGTTGGTATCCCTATTTATAGGCAAAGCTCAAAATCACACGTACAACTCGTGAAACAGCACGTACAAGCAAACGAAGCAGCAGATGGGGTGCAGGGGGCCGTATACGGCCTTGGTAGGGCCGTATATGGTGTATACATGGCCGTATACGGTGTCCGTCTGATTTCGTTCGTTGCTTAAAACGCGCGTATCTCCTTCGTTATGCGTCCGTTTGACCTGATTCTTTCGCCTGTGTCTTCGTAATTCCGTTACACTTCTAATGATTCCAAATTCACTGAAATTGGATGTGTATAGATTAAGCATAGCCGAAATGACTTTATAGGGTCTGATACCGCTCAGTCTTCTCCGTTCTTTATCCGATTTGCATGATTCTTGATTTTCCCGTCTCGATTTTACCTGTTTTTATCATATGATGAAGTTAGAATGTGATCTATATAAGGTAGATGAGGCCGGAGGATTTTGTGTACGTTTATTCGCCCTAATTTGCTTGTTATTTGGACGTTTTAGGTGATTTTTGCAGCAACGCCTATATTTAGACCACTTTAGTGAATTTTAGTAAATAATGATCATTTTGGAATGTTTTCACTAAAGATACGTCCAAAAAGTGTGGAATATTGCCCTTAAAAACATGACTATTTGAGTCACATCAATACCATATCAAAAAGATTCGCTGGTGCTCCATCATCTGAGAATTTCAAATCAAAAGGTGAATGCTACAAGTGTGGCAAACCTGGTCATTTCGCTGCTGACTGTAGATCTAAGTCAATCAACCCACTCCCTGAACCAAAGCCAAGCTTTAGAAATGACAAGTACAACAAGTACAAAGCAAAGTACAAAAAACTGAAGGCAATGTCCAAGTCTGGAAAGAAGAAGGGTAAAGATTTTGTCGCTAAAGAAGGTTCTTTCAGTGACTCTGACTCATCCTCATCATCTGATGAAGAAGAAGCAATGATTTGTTTAGATAAGGATTACTGTCTGATGGCTGATGATGTTGCTTTTCATGAGGATATCAAAGAAGTAGCTCACAAATGTTCATCATCTAGATGGGATCCTGAAACGCTCTACAAGGTACATTGTTTTAAATCATATTCAGCTACTGAAAAGAATAATGTTTTTGAATCTTTGATAGTTGACTTGTCAAATGCTCATGACATTCAAAGAAAGCAGAATCATGAGATCAGTGACATAAAATCTAAACTCCATGATCAAAATGAAAACTTGATAAATGTAAAGAATTTGAAACTAGATCTTGATGCTCAAATACATGCAAATCAAGTATGTATTCAAGAGAAAGTAAAATTTGAAACAAAGTTTTTACAACTTAAGAAAGTCATGGAGTCATGGTGTAAGTCTACAGTGAGAGTAAATCAATGTATTAATAATCAAATCCCAAAGCAAGCTAGAGCTATTTTGGGAGGTGATTATGAATATGCTGCTTCTCTCATTGATTCAACAAAAGTTGATCCAATCTTTGATTCTGATGGAATCTTTTCAGAAGTTGTGTTTGAACCAATGTCAATCTTCAGTGAGCCAAAACGAAACTATTTCACAAAAAGCAATCTGGTCACTGATGATTCTGACATACCAAAGATTGCTGATGAAGTAAAAATGTTGAAAAACAATAACTCAATAGCTAATCTAAATCTCACCAAAACTATCACTGATGATAAAGAGATTATCAGCAACCTCTCTGACACTATTTCAGTCACTGATAAAAATCTTATCAGTGACCTTAAGTTAAAGAAACAAGAGGTAAATATCAACAAGAAAATTTGTAAGTCAGTGTTAGCTCAGCAACTTAAACCAAAGAATGACAAAAAGGCCAATTATGCAAATTAGAAGTGTTATAAATATGGCAACATACAGCATTTGTCTTCTGAATGCTCAGCATCACCTTTTTCAAAATGTCTAACTATCAGTGAGCATTCAGACATCATTTATGCAAATCAGTGGAAGCCAAAACCAAGGCTCAACCACTATGAACGCATCTCGGGATGGGTTCACCAGCTGAACTAATTTTGTTTATTGATGCAGGGCATTCTTAGAGAGACTATCTGGTATCTGGACAGTGGTTGTTCCAGACATATGACCGGATGTAAGTCCCTGCTCAGTGACTACCAGGAAGAAAGAGGTCCTGATGTAGTATTTGGTGATAACAAGGTTGCTAAAACAAGGGGTTATGGTGTTCTAACAAATGGTAATGTGATGTTCAAGCGAGTTGCATATGTGGAGGGACTGAAGCACAATTTATTGAACATCATTCAGTTCTGTGACACCAAAAACAAGGTGCTGTTTGATCATGAAACTGGTGTAGTTTACAACGAGAAAGGAAGTGCTGTGCTGGCTGCTAACAGAAAGGGAAATACATATGTGGTCAATATGGACTCAGCTCAGTCAGGAACATGCTTTTATTCCAGAACTGTTTCAGAAGAAAAATGGTTATGGCATAAACGACTTTCTCATCTGAACCTTAAAGCTATCAACAAATTAAGCAAGAATGGTTTAGTCACTGGACTTCCAAAATTGTCTTATGATAAAGATAAGCTTTGTTCAGCATGTGAAAAGGGAAAGCATCACAACTCATCTTTCAAGAGTAAACAAACATCATCAGTGACTAATTTTTTTACCTACTCCATATGGATTTGTTTGGTCCAGTGAGTACTCCAAGTCTTGGTGGAAAGAGATATTGTTTGGTAATTGTGGATGAATACTCTAGATACACCTGGGTATTCTTTCTTAAAGCCAAAAATGAAGCAACAAGTGAAATCATATCCTTTATCAAGAAAATGGAGAACTTAAATGGTAGTTTGGTAAAACATTTAAGAAGTGATAATGGCACTGAATTTAGAAATGTTGATCTGTAAAGTTTTTGTGATTTAAAAGGCATTTCTCAAAACTTCTCAGCACCAAGAACACCCCAACAAAATGGGGTTGCTGAAAGGAGAAATAGAACCTTGATTGAATCTGCCAGGTCAATGCTCATTGATGCTGGTCTTAAGACCTATTTCTAAGCAGAAGCAGTGAGTACAACCTGCTTCACTCAAAATAGGTCACTGATTGTAAAAAAACATAGTAAGACAACATATGAGGTATTAAGGGGGAGAAAACCTGATACAAGTTTTCTTCATGTTTTTGGTAGTACCTGTTATGTCTTAAACAAAAGAGATCACTTAGGCAAGTTTGATCCAAAAGCTGATGAAGGTACATTTGTTGGTTACTCAATGATCTCTAAAGCTTTCAGAGTTTATAATAAAAGAAGAGAATGCATTGAAGAATCAATGGATGTAACTTTTGATGAAGCTTATGATGAGTCACTCACTGATCCAAAAGAATATGAATCTCTTGATTTTAGTGATTTAACTAAAAAGAACAGTGACTCATCAATCAGCAACAAAGTTAATGATGAGAAATATGAAAATTTCTCATCAGATTCTGAAAGGGAAGATATTATCCCTGAAGATAATTCTGGCTCTACTTCAGCTGGGAATAATTCAGGAACATCGTCTTTGCCTACTCACAACCCAACATCACCAACTCACTGTCCAAACCAAAGCACACAAAATGACAACACTCACTGTTCCAATGCTGATCAGTCTTCAGGACAAACAATGGATAAAACAGTCAATGCTGAACCTCAGCGAATGACTAAATGGAAAAAGCATATTGATAATCAATTGATTATTGGTAATCCAAAATCCAAAGTCCAGACTAGATCAGCAACTGCTAACTTTTGTTTGTTTGTTAGCTTTGTCTCACTGATGGAGCCAAAGAATGTGGATGAAACACTAACTGATCATAATTGGATATCAGTTATGCAAGAAGAACTTGCTCAGTTTGAAAGAAACAAAGTATGGAAATTAGTGCCTCAGCCTGCTGGTAAATCAGTGATTGGAACGAGATGGTTGTTTAGAAATAAAATGGATGCGGATGGTGTTGTGGTCAGAAACAAGGCTAGACTGGTTGCACAAGGTTACTGTCAGCAAGAAGGCATTGATTATGATGAAACCTTTGCACTAGTAGCTAGATTTGAAGCAATTAGGCTATTTCTAGCCTATGCAGCTCACAAGAAATTCAAAGTATATCAGATGGGTGTGAAAAGTGCCTTTCTCAATGGCAAGCTGCAGGAAGAAGTGTATGTCAAGTAGCCACCTGGATTCATTGATCCAAAGCATCCTGGTTATGTATATAAACCGGATAAAGCCCTGTATGGACTAAAACAGGCTCCTAGAACCTGGTATGATACTCTATCTGTCTATCTGATAAAATGTGGCTATGTCAGAGGTAAGATTGACATCACATTATTTTTTAAGAGAGATAAGAGAGATGTCATACTAGTTCAAATATATGTTGATGATATTATTTTCGGGTCTACTAACAGTGACATGTGCAAGGAATTTTCTGATCTCATGACCAAAAGTTATGAGATGAGCATGATGGGTGAATTAACATTTTTCCTTGGTCTGCAAATAAAGCAAACCAAAACTGAAATTTTTATAAGTCAATAAAAATATGTTAAAGATCTGTTAAAGAAATTTAAATTCGCTAACTGTTCATCCCTTGCTACACCCATGTCACCTGCAGTAAAGTTACATGCTGATCCTGATGGTAAATCTGTAAACATCGCTGCTTAAAGAGGTATGATCGGATCACTGCTGCATCTCACTACAAGTAGACCAGACATTATGTTTGCTACATGTCTTTGTGCTAGGTATCAAGCTGATCCAAAGGAATCACATCTACTTGCTGTTAAAAGAATATTCAGATATCTGAAGGGTACACCAAATCTTGGTCTTTGGTACCCAACTGGTTCAGATTTCTCACTGAAGGGATATTCGGATTCTGATCATGCTGGATGCAAGCTGGATAGAAAAAGCACATCTGGTAGCTGTCAATTTCTGGGAGAAAAGCTTGTTAGCTGGTCCAGCAAGAAACAAAATTCAGTTTCAAACTCAACCGCTGAAGCTGAATATGTCGCTGCCAGTGCCTGTACATCTCAAATTCTCTGGATGAGAAATCAACTTGCTGACTATGGATCTGACTTCACTGAAATACCAATCTACTGTGATAGTTAGAGTGCCATAGCTATTGCAAACAATCCAGTGATGCATCCAAGGACAAAGCACATTGATGTCAGATATCATTTCATCAGGGACCATGTGATGAAAGGTGATATTGAACTTCACTTTATTCCAACAGACTACCAACTCGCTGATTTGTTTACAAAACCTTTGGATGAGAAGAGATTTAATTTTCTTATTAGCGAGCTTGGTATGTTAAACTTAAATGAATAAATAAATTCTTTGAATTTATTTATTTATTTTTGCTTTATCTTTTACAACTGCTTTGAATAAATTGACTCTATAAGTTATCATTTTAGACGAATATATTCACTGATGAACTGAATTTCACTGATCCAATCAGCAAGTTCAGTAATCAGTTAGTTATGTTCATCTACTATTATAACTTGTAAAGTCACATGAATATCTTTTATGTCTTATGGTTTAAGTTAATGTTATTTCTTTATGTTATCTCTAGCTGATCTAGTTAGTATTCTAAGTTGTGACCTGATCAGTGAGTTCTAACATTGGAGACCTAATATACATTTAACCTCAGACATAATCTATATTCATTTTTTTAAATATAAAGTGTATCTATCAAAATTTGACAACAGCAAACTATATCAAAACTGAACCTAAGTCTAAATAATTTAATCAGTATTCTAAGTTGTGATTAAATCAGGAAGATAAAGGTTCAGCAAGATAAACCTCAGCAATTGTTTCCTTATGATATTTATACTCCTCTTCGGTGGTAAACCAAGAAATTGTTTATGTATCTTCAAGGACCTTCACTCCCTGAAGATATCATTTAATGGTGGTATATCAATCGACAAACATTCGTTATATTTAATACGTTTTGTATTTAATTTAATGGATTTCAAAATTAAATGTTTTATGGTACAACGGAAAAGTCGCGTTCTCTGAAAATCTCTCTCCTACATCATTGCACTTTTCCGGCGCACCACTCCCATCACCATTAATGCCACCACGCTCCATCATCATCACCCCTATACCACTACCACTAACCACCACCATCATCCACGACTCTTCATTTTCAACCACATGATCATCAAGTTGCGTACTACTATATAATCAGGGACTTTGCCCATCCTTCATTCTTTACGCATACTTGATTTTCATATTAATCAAAAATCTCTCATTTTTAAAACCCTAATCATAAAACCTGCAAATTAATTTTAGGGCTTAAAATGGCAAGATCAAAATTCTTTCTCAACTCGTATACACCTACTACAGAGATTAAAGCTCTTCGAGCCTCTGCAGTAAGCGAGGATCTTGTTATAACAGTCCCAAAATCCAATTATTTGGGTAATATAAACTGTACAAAAACAGAGTATGCGGAGATTATAACTTTCTTAAACAATCATTTTATCCTCCCTGCTCTCACGTTATCTCCTGGTGAGATGAATCCAGAATGGTTGAGTGAGTTCTGGTTTACCTGCACTCATTCAATCATTGATGGGGTCTCTCAAATCCAGGGTTTTATTGATAATGGGGCAACAAAAATCATAATCACTGCCAACACCATCCGTACCATTCTACAACTACCAATGCATGATATTTACGAGCCACTGCCCGACGGAGATACTGCCAAGGGAGGCATCGTCAATCTCACTGGGATTGAATGCAAACACTCCATTGATGCCAGTGGTAACCGTAAGTACTTCACTGTTCATAAATCAAAGATGGATGGTGTTTGGAAAGCTTTGTTTTCAAATCTTATTCAGTGTCTGGGCACTAAATCAGGGAGCTATGATCAATTCAGCACCCTAGAGGCACAGATCAGTTGGTCACTGGTCAACTCTATGAGAGTTGAGTATGCAAGTGTGATCTTCGATGAACTGATCAATCAGATCGCTGAGCCTACCAGGGTAAAATACGTGCCCTATCCTAGGTTTCTTTCACTGATCTTTAAAGATCAGTTTGAAGCCTATGATAGAGTATCTTTCAATGGTTTTGAGCCAACACTGGTAGGAAGTCAAATATTTTCTGAACCAGCGACTGTGTCTCTCCCTGAGTTTATGAAACCAAAGGGGATACTTGCACCCCAGCCTTTAACTGCTGTACATCCATCCGCTTCTGCCCCTACATCGACCACGTCACTGACCACACCCCCAGTGACTACTGTGGTCAAACCAGCAGTTAAGAAATTATCCACCGCTCCCAAAAAGAAATCCAAATTTGGGTCCCTGACATTAAAGGATCAGGGACGTAGCAAAAAGAAGATTTCTAAGGACGCCAAGAGTGAAGCGGAGACTGAACGTTCAGTCCCTACGGGCACTCTTGATCAACCCACAGCCACAACTACTTCACTGAACTCCCGAAAGTCCAGTGACTTAACAAAGGGTAAACTACAGACAGTTGCAGTAGCTCAAACTACTATTAGCAGTGATTCGGGTGCATCCCACACCCTCCCATCGAGTCAAACCCTCAGCCACTTGTCATCCTCCCGAAAGGATGATATTTTAAACAAAGGGCTAGTGACATCAGCGGGTGATAACACACTCAATGTTGATGTTACACCACTGGCTATAGACCCGAGCCACCTCTCTTCTAGCACTGCAACAGCCGTCAATGTCTCTTCACAGTCACATGGAGAGACATAGGCTGCCATTTCTGTTTCCGATGATCCATCAGCTAGAACACAAGCTGGTGATGACGAGGAAGCCCAACCAATGGACACCTCCACCTCTGACGACGAACCATCACCATCACCATATCTACCTATTATCACTGCCGCTGCTGCTGCACCCACAACTACACCACTCATCACTGCTCCACCAGCTACTCTTGTCACTTCACCAATCTAGGAGTTGGACGCCATGTCTCTCTCCAGTGACAAGATCTCTATGGTAGCTGGTACTGATGCCCTTGCTGATACTGCCCTGGGTGCAGGGGATCAGGGAGCCCAATCACAACCACAACCTACACCACCAACTTCACCACCAAAATCACAATCCCAACCAAAATAACCCACACCACCATCTCCACCAAAACAACAAATACCACATCCATCATCTCCTAAAGCTGCTGATCAAGCCTCATCATCTACTCCCTCCTCCACGGACAAGCTGCTGATGGAGTACATTGCCGCCTCCCAACAACAAATCAAACTTCTCACTGAAGAAAGGGAGTCTCTGAAAGGTAATGTTGCTGAGCTCACTGCTAAAGTTTATTCTCTTGCAGCTGTATATGACCCCATCCCTTCTTGGAGTGCTGCTGTCAGCAAAAATGTTAAGATTCTAGCTGCAGTTGGCACTGATCACTCTTAAATGCCGAATACTCAATCAAAAGCCCTATCTGATCTCGTTACTAATACACGCATCAGTCTGCATACTCATGATGATGCTATCTCTTCTCTTACTACTAAACAAACAGAGATGGCCTCTTCTATACTTGAGTATATCCAAGCCACTGACAAAATAGTTGTTGCTATTCCAAAGATGACTGCTCAGCATCAAGCTACAAAGGCCGAAGTTGCTGCCCTCCGAATCGACAACAAGAAACTATATCGCTGGATCAAGTAGTGTGTAGCATCTTTTTATGATGAAAAGGGGGAGAGAATAGTTGTTGACAATGATGATTTCATCAACAAAGCTGCTGACCATAGAGAAATATTGTTGGAATCTTTCTCCCTTCGGTCTATCCCTGAAAAGCCAGAGTTAGAAGCTGATGCAGTTGCAGAATTATCTTGGGTTGATATGGATACTGATGCAGATGTGTATGAGTTTGAGGAAATTGATTTCCCTGAGTTTCATCCAGATGAACTCAGGATGTATAATGAAAAAGTAAAGGAATGGGCTGCTGATGAGGCAGCACGGATTGAGGGGGAGTCAGTGAGCTACGAGTTGGCTCGCTGGCAGTGGATGAACAGGGAGGAGGATGAAAATGAAAATGATTTACATGGATGATGGAGATGATGGTGATGATGACAACAATAATGATGGTAATAATGATGGTGGTCAGAATGGTGCTGATAAGAAAGAAGATGATACTGATAAAAACATGGAGGATCAACTACATATCTCTTCTCTTCTCACTAAAAGAAAAAAGACCAGTGAATCGACTGCATCTGGGTCCACCTCTTCCAAGCACAGAAAGAAATCATTCACTGAAGAGGACATATCCGCTACCATTCATCAGCTAGAAACAATTTTGGGAGAGGCTGAATCTTCTCCAGTACCTCAAGTTGATATTGTCATATCTAAGGTTAACTCTTCTTCACTACAACTCATTGAAAGCACAGAACTAGAAAGTTACTACATCAGTGACTTTGCTGAAGAAACAGTCACAACACCAGTGACTACAACCATAAACCCATAACCAATCATAACAGCTACTCAACAACTCACTATTCCACTTGCAGCATCAACAACACAACCAACAGAAGCAACAACAGTAACCACTTTCTTATCTTCTCTACCCACAGCTACTTCATCACCAGAGATCACTATGCCAGAGACTTCTGCTCCAGTTCTTCTACTCTCCTCTGATTCTACATCAGGAAGTCTCCATCCCGAGGAAACAAATGAACGAAGAATAGCCAGAAAAATGAAGGCTAGACAGGATAGGGAGCGAGAAATGATCTTGAATATTCAAGCTGAGGCAGAGTTAAGAGAAGAGGCAGAAAGAAAGCAGAGGTTGAAAGAGCTGTCTGACAGCGACAAGGCTTACTTGTTAAAGCTCAGTGGTGAAGAAGCAGAGCAGAGAGAGCGAGAGATGCGCTTGAAAAAGGAGCAAGAAGAAAGTGATGCTGTATTTGCAAGAGTGTTGCAGAATATTGAAGATTCTGAAAAACAGCAAGAGTTAGTTGCTGCAGCTCCCAAAAAGAAATAGGGAGCAAAAACATTAGTCGATAACTTATGGGATGAGATTGACAGAAAAAGATATGCTGCTAGAATGGTTGGAAGATCAAATCCTACTCCTATCACCAAGGTAAATTTGAAAAAGCCAAAGAATAAATCTCAAGCTCAGCTACTTATTCACAGAGGTTTGGAGGTACAAGCAATTAATCTTGATCAAGTCTGTAAGCTGCATAGAGAAGAATGGGATGAGATCAGACTTGCTATCAGCCACTCCTCAAGTGCTGCAAAGAAAGAAGTGCTGGATGAGATTGATAGGCTATTCAAAAAGATGGTTGATTTACAGCTACTCAGACTCAAAGATACTGTCATACATGGTGAAGAGATAGTTCAGCCACCAAGCCCGAGGTATAGGTCAGGTACTAGCAGCATCCATAGAATCCCAAATACTTCAAGGCTAAATCTTTCTATCCCTGATGGTGTTCCAAGAGTGGAAGGGTTTGAGGTTACTAAAGGTCAGAGAGGTTTGGTATACAGAGACTTAAATGGTGCTCTAAGGTTTCAGAGAGAAGCTGAGTTGGAAAAGATTGATGATGAGCATCTTGTTCATTTAATTTGGTCAGCCAGCATGCTTGACAAAAGCTCATACATGAGGAAAGCAATTCTTGAAGAAGCCTTAGCTCGATAGTTTAGATACCTGCCTTCTACCGAGAAGTATGAGCTAGCTGATGAGCTCGGATTGGCAAAAGAAGAAGACGTCTGGAGAGACTTATAGTTATGTTTGTAATAGATTAGATAAACTGTAACTGATCTCACTTGTAATATCTTTCATTTACAGTTTAATGAAATCTGATTATTTTGAGAAAACCAAAGTGCAAAACTCAGATAATATAAAAAGAATCCAAAAAGAAAAATGAATGGATCTCAAGTACAAGTCACTGAATGTTTAAACTCTTAAACACTGACTATAAACTCTTATAGCAACAAGTTCGTCTAGGGAGCTTTGATCACAATCATTTAGGGGGAGATTGTTGAGTCACTGGTCGCTAACCAACTCAATGATAACAAACTTGATGAAGGAAATGATTAAGTCAAAGCTGCTGTTGCTAGAGTATGTACTCGCTGCTCGCTGTTCATACTACTCAAACTGATATGCTGAGGAAGATTAAAAATCAACTTGGTATGACGCTGACTCTGAGACTAGCAGCGAGAGTTTTACATCTTCAAAAGAATAAAGGCAAAAGTCACTGCCCTACTAAAGATAGTTGCTGAAGATATATATTTCTAGTCATTCTACAAGAGCAGGATAGCTCGCAGTGAGTGAGGAGGATTATTACATCTTCAAAGACTACATCAATAAAGTCTCTTTACAAGTACAAGTCGCTCTTCGTATGTACGTCAGCAAGTGTTCCTCGTACTTTACAATATCTGAGGAATTACGTGGCAGCAAGTGATTGGTGTTAAGGAAGAAGAGATATTTGCGGTAACAGAATTGGGACCCGCAGAATGTCGGTTCATCAGTGATCAAGCCAATCAAGCAGCGACACATGTCATTCCAGATCCTATTTTGTAGGAGATATTTGCGGGATATTTGTAGTATATATAGAGTAGTACATTGTACTTAGAAACTAGCCGTTTTGTACGTGTTAATCACTTGTGTGTTCAGTGAGTAGTAAGTCTAAGCATGTACTAACAATCAGTGAGGGAACAGTTAGCGTGCTTGTCCACTACTGTTCATCTCTTTGTAATAATTAGCTTAAGTGTTTGATTTAGATTAGTTTAGGCTAGTCTATTCCGCAATCAACACTCAGTGAGTTTTGTAATTAATAAAATTCGCAGTTCAGCTATTATTGCGTGTTTGTTCTTTAAGTTATTATACTCTGTTTGTGATAATCCAATTAAAAACTTGATAAATTAACTTAGATAAAATTGAAAAAGTTTTTAATTGTATTCAACCCCCCTTCTACAATTAAACTTTACTTATCGAGATTCCAAATCACTAAACAATAGTGATTCAGGGACTATCATAAAAGATCGATTCCCAGAAGAGCAATTAATGAGTTTAGGGGGACAAATGCAAGGGACACAATTCATTTCCAACCCTTGGTTTGCAGACATTCTCAATTTCATAGTTGGAGGAATCGTACAAAAAGGAATGCCATCCTCGCGGAGAGAGAAGTTCTTTCGCGACGTCAAACACTACTTCTGGAATGATCCATATTTGTTCAAGGTCTGTCCAGACCAAATTATCAGAAGATGCGTTGACGGAAAGGAGGCCGAACACATTCTCCACCAAAGCCACCACGGACCAACTGTGGGACATTACGCAGCTAATATGACAGCAAAGAAAGTCTACGACTCTGGATTCTACTGGCCCACCATTTTCAGGGACGCACAAGACGTGGTGAAACGATGAGATATTTGCCAAAGGTTTGGAAACATCACATCGTGCAATGAAATGCCGTTAACGAATATCCAAGCATGTGAGATATTTGACATATGGGGGTTAGACTTCATGGTGCCATTTCCAAAATTTTACGAAAAGGAATACATTCTAGTAGCTGTCGACTACGTATCCAGATGGGCCGAAGCTCAAGCCTTCCCAACAAATGATTCAAGAGTTGTCACCAAGTTCTTAAAACAGCTATTTTATCAATTTGGAACTCCTCGCGCGATCATCAGTGATCGAGGCACTCACTTTTGCAATACTCAGTTTATGAAACTATTGCAACAATATGGTGTCACCCATAAAACCTCCACGGCCTACCACCCGCAGACGAATGGGCAAGCAGAAGTAACGAATCGGGCACTGAAAAGAATATTGGAAAGAACTGTTGGACAACATAAGGAAAAATGGGCAGACAAGCTAGACGATGCGCTATGGGCATTCCGAACTGCATATAAAACTCCGTTAAAACAACTCCCTATAGACTAGTCTATGGCAAGGCATGTCATCTTCCGATAGAACTCGAATACAAAGCTTACTGGGCATTGAAGAACTATAGTCTGGACCCTTCAATAACGGGTGTACACCGGAAAATGCAACTGAACGAGCTGTCGGAATTAAGGGACCAAGCTTACGAAAGATCGTACCAATTCAAGGAAAGAACCAAACTATTTCACGATGCAAGGATTCGCCCTACACGGTTCAAACCAGGAGATAAGGTACTACTCTTCAACTCCCGATTTAAGAAGTTCTCCGGTAAATTCAAGACGCGATGGAGCGAACCTTTCACGATCTCTAAAGTATTTCCATACGGCGCCATCGAGCTCGAGGCTTCAAGTGGAAATTTCAAGGTAAATGGGCACCGTTTGAAACACTACATAGAAGACTTTCCCCCATCTGAGGTAGTCTACACCTACGATTCACCCTAGTAGGATGACAGGTATAAGAGTCAAGCTACGAGACTCTAAAAATAAAGCGCTCTTAGGAGGCACCCCAAGCCTATCTTATTTTTTATGCATTAGTTTTTATTTTCTTATGTAGTCAGCTTAATCCATTTTATGCAGAATTTCACCCTTTGGACAAGCTAAAGGACATGAGCTATTTTCGCTTATCGTGCCATTAACTTTTCTTACTTTTGCAGGATGAGTTCACTGCCAACCAATTCACAAGCTCCTAGACAGAGATGCACACGTGTCGTGTATCACTCCCGGATTTCATCATTGGGTAGTAGCACGAGGACCATCAGAGATTCTCAGTCACCACCTCCTCGATCTGGTGAGACCTGGACAGACTTGGTGGAGGTCAATGTGACCTCTGCTGGGTTATCCATGCCTCGTAGGACCGGCGGTAGGACCGTGAGGACCGCTCCATTGCCCACCTTTGAACATGGGGTGACCTCTGCGGATCCTGCCATCACTTGGGCGATGTTGAGAGCTCTTGAGATCCAGCACGCAGCCATCACTGAGATCCACGATGCTCTAGGCCTTCCTTCCATACCTATGTGCCCCTTTCAGATGGGCCCTGATCCCGCTCCGCACATTCCACCGTGGGACCTATTCCCACCTTGGAACATGACTGCGCAGGACCACCCCATCCCTATGGACCCACTGGAGGAGGAGATCGCTGCAGTAGAGGCTTGGATTTAGGATCCATAGGATGGTACCGCATCTCCTGTCTACACCATCGAGGAGTCTGCATCACCCACATCGATCGTCGAAAACACGATCTTTATGGATGATGACTTCATCGACTGGGAGAGGCTGTATGCTGATGGATTTTAGCTATCATTTATGTTTTATTATGTATGTTAACTTTGACAATTGTGTTTCTGAAGGATGTTTATGCAGAAATCCACGTAGGAATTATGGGACAAATTCTATTGAATGAGTCTGGTCAATGCCCAGCAATTCACACACTTGAATCTGGTCCGTAAATCCAGTGGCTACACACGTAAAGTTAGGGAAGTATCTCTCTTCTCCTTTTGTCTTGATTAAACAAACACTAAAGGCTAAGAAAAACTCTAAGTGTGGGATTACTACTCACAAATGAAAAATAACTTAGAATAATATTGCTCCTAGGGTAAAAACTCTAAGTGTGGGATGACCTAACTTAGAATTTGAACATTAGGGACAATGTTCTCTTAAGTGTGGGATAATAGTAGTATTTACTACTATAGTGTGCATCTTTAACCCTCTTTGCTCAGTCCTTCAAACAACCTTAAAATTTTTAAATTTTTTTTCAAAATCGTCGATAAAAAGTCTTTAAAGGATATTTCTGTATACCAAAAATCCAAGAAGTTGGGTGAAAGAACCTAAGTAGGCAAAAAATTTTGTGGAAAAATTTCAAATTGATTCGAAACAAGAGATCGCATGACTAGACACAAAACCAAACAACTACAAAGTGAGGAACCTTGAGCCTTATAGCACTCATCTTTAGTGCTTCACTTTTCAATTGTGAGTGTGCCGATGTATGCCTTTTCGAGTTAGAACTTGCTCAAGCAATACATTTCGAGATTACACGAATGGGTGTCATACGTGACGAAGGTGCAATTAGATGATCTTGACATTTTATTTAGGAATAAACCCCTCTCTTAAAAACCCCTATTTTCAAGCCTAACCCGACCAATGCTCACTATTAGCATTGAAGATCCAGTTAGAAAACATGTTGAGCCGTAACCCTTTCATTTCTGGAAAATACTTTAAAACCCATCTATTTTCTTCCCTTCTCTTGGCCATAGCCTAAGTTTCAGCTTAGTCAGAAAATTTGTTATTTACATGCCTCATCTTCACAAAAGAAGAGATTCTGTGGTGATCAAAAGAAAACAAAAAGAAGAAACCTCTGAAGAAAGCATAAAATAGCAAAGATAAGCTGCCAGAAGAAACTCAACGATTCTCAACCTAAAAATATTATCGAAAAAGCAAGAGGCACACCATATAGCTCGCCTAAAAAAGGAAAAGAGGAGAAAAAGAAAGGAACAACGAAAGAAAAGGAGGACACCTGAGAGAAAAATTCCAAAAAGAAGGCATCACCCAGCTTCAAGAGCACGACTTCACAGGCAATTCTTAGGCTATCCCTACCAAAAACTATCCGTAAACCCCTTTTCACCTTCACTTAACCATATAACCCTCTTTACAAATGTCTTGGGATAATTAGCACCGTTCTCATTTAAGTAGTGGAGATTTGATTCTTGATCAAGCTTATGACAACGAAAGAGCTGCATGACAGGCTTCTGAGCAAATTAGAAAATAGGAAACCCAATACACTTGAGTGATTTGAGTGACCACCCGTGAGGAACCCTGGTAGTGTACATCCCACATTACGAGGATTGAGAAGAAAGCTCGCCAAGATTCAGTTTGGAAGAACATCCAAGAAATTGAACCCTACTTAAGGCTCTCTCTTAGCCGATCTTTAGGAACCCAGTTCTCCGGAAATCAAAGACGTCTGCATAAGACTTCATTATTGAAGTTAATTTTCATAAAGTTTGCTTGAGGACAAGCAAAATTCTAAGTGTGAGATACTTGATATCGCGTAAAATGTCACGCTTTTGCTAATGATATCTCTCTCATTTTAGAACAATAATTGGCAAAAGATCTCAATTATTGCGTTAATCATTAATATTTTGTCAAGTAGGTAAAAATAAGGAAGCACGAGAAAAATCGAGCAAAATGGTCGAAAAATGAAGATTTCACGCGCATTTGAAGATCAAAGGCAACCAAGGCAAAATATCAAGCAAAAAGAATCATCCCAAGGGTTTCTCCATACCAAAGTCTTCGTTTTCAAAAATAGAATCCAACGTAAAAAGAATCGACTAAAACGGATAAAGAATGAAGATTCCACGCGCTGCGAAAGATTCAAAACATTCGATACAAGATATCTAAAGATCGGAAAATCACCTCAGGGATATATTTACACCAAATACTTCGTTTTTAAAAATTGATTCCAATGCAAAAAGAATCATCGCAATCGGCCGCATAACGAAGGAGATACACAAGAAAACGTGAACCGAAAAAAGTCGTACGGGCAAGGCCGGCTGGCCGCCGCCGGCTGCCTTTTTGGTGTTTTGGGCCGGTGCCGGCCCGTTTTCCCCCGGCGCCGGGTGCTTTTTTGTCCTTGCGCAACCTTTTTCGTCCCGTACCCATACCGTCCTCATTTTTTTCGCTAAAATGAGCCTATTTTTGCTATCGTGAGCCGGATTTCAAGTATAAATAGGTCTTTGGATTCGTAATTGAAAAACACACATTCCTAGACTGGTTTCACTCTCAAATTTTCAACTTTTAAATTTTCTTTTTTTAGATTAGTTTAATTGATTGGGCTAGCCAATTAGTTAACTAAAAAGGAGTAATTATCCTTGTACGGAGGTGCTCCGGGACGCATTTTAGCTACGAGTTATTGTACGTTTTATCAGGTGTTAGTCTATTTCCTTCTATTCTAGTTATGTTTGTTATTTATTTTTTACTCTTAATTATGTTTGTCAGATTTGCCATGATTAACTAAATAACTCAATTGTCTGCTATGATAGTAGTTTAGGGAATATTTAAATATGTAATAAACGGTATGTTATGTAGCTGTGGGTAACTTAAATTATGAATAGATGTAGGAATTAAATCTTTATCGTTTATTTGCCCAACTCATGTTGTGACTAAAACCTTATCCAAAAATGAACGTAGCTAACTCATAGGATACAGATCACTTAGTTATACTATGTTAGATTGAATCATTGAGCTCGGCATGGCCGGTGTTCTCTAGACTAAAACAAGATCTAAGAGACATGAAATATGGGAGTAGATGTAGATTAATATTAAATTCAAACAGGAAATACTTTTGAGACAACTTTCGGAGTATTCCCGACCTAGTTACATGTCTTTGTTAGCCTAAAAACCAACTACTGTTTTGATTGTCTTATTGCATGTTCTTGTTTGATTGTTGCCTTAGGATTATCGTAATAGTAAATCTAAAGAGTTTTAGGATATCGTGAAGTAATATGACGACCCCTATTCGACTGTTCCTTGATATAGTGCTGAAAATGCTTTATGCAAAGTACAAACGTACGGAAGTCTGAAACGACCGAAGGTAGTTGTATTATGGATCGATTAATTTGACAAATTGCATTATTTAGGTTTCAATTCATAAAATAAATTATCCATGTTATTTTGCATACTTGAGTAGTGTTGATAATTTGTACGAATAAGTGATGGCGTATTATTTGATCGCCTAGACCAGTTATTCCAACTTATTCTGGCGAGGGTAAAACCCGTTTATGAGACTATTTATTCAATGGACTATGCCATGATTCGGACATCTCTAACAACCGAGATTGGGGGATAGGATTAAAGATTAACTGTTAGATAATATGGCCGTGCATTTGAGAGAACTTTCAGTGTACGTGTCAATGTATTATGTAATCCACGTGACATTCCTTCTGTCTGATTGTGGACATCTCCGCGTCAGCCCGATGGAAGGACTGCAGCAATAACTCACATTAACCTACAAACTTGTCATCACTAGAACTCTTTACATTTAAGTTTCCCTGGACCACTTCATAGTAGACAATCGCTTTTCTCGCTAAACGCCCGAAGTAACCTCCACTTTTATTTATTTTTACGTTTTATTTAGTAGATTATAAAACTCAAATCAACCAACTTTTTTTTATCTCAGCTAAACACACAAAAGTTTCTAAACCTCCATATTTTCAATTCGTCGTGCTTTGAAGAACGATCCTAGGTCATACTTGCCCTTGCTAGCCCTTATAGATTAGCAACCATAGTAACCCTAGGCCCCATCCTTATAAATTAAAAAACCCTCTGCCGTGCCAACGTCAACATCAGAAATATCAACGACCGGTGCGTGGTGCGACACTCTCCTTCACAAACTTGTCTTAAAAGCTTTTTCGGTCTCACATAACTATCATGTGTATTAAAAAATGAAAAGAAGTAACAAAGTGTCTTATTTACAACTAATGGGAATGAAAACCATCAATTACCATGTCAAGACACACCTAAGTTCTGGATAAGATGAAGAAACTTTGAACCCAACTAATGAAATGGCTCAAAAGGAAGGCAACAATAGCACCAAAATAAAGGTACAAGAGTCACTTGTGGAACGGAATCTAGATGGAAATCATGCAAATGATGCTTCAGTTGGAACGCTGGGAGGAACCCCTTTAAAAAAAGGTTTAGAATTAGATTCTAACATTGGAGGAATGTTTCAAGGACCGAGTCACCGAACCGATATGAAGTGCTTACATCGATGCAAGAAGATATAAATTCGGAACTTGTGAAAAGCCTTGGACAAAAGAGTTGGATGTCGATCTACGATACACGTAATTTATACTCCCTTCGTCCTAGTCAAAGTGTCCACTAACTACATTTTTCACCAATCAAATAACAAATCTACCCACTAAAGTCTCTTTCGATTGGATAAAACATGGAAGTGGACACTTATTTGGGACATCCTAAAATAGTAATGTGGATACTTGTGGTGGGACGAAGGGAGTACATGTTTTTCTATAGCGTATTAAGTCTTTTATACTTAAATACTTAATTTAACCATATGATCATGGATGATTGTATTTAACTAGTTTATATATTATTATTAGGTTCAAATCTGATGATAAAATACAATATGGACAGACTTTATAAGGGAAACTAAATTAAAGATGAAAGTTGTAAGAATATACACTTTTGGAAAGGCTTCACCGTTTTGGTCATAGATCTCTCATCCGGACCGTATATTATAGTAAACAAACTTTATGAAGGAATAATATTGAATCAGCCAACGGAATAGTGTTGTTCAGCGAGCTTAAGCCTTGAAAATGTCTTTAAATAAGGAAAAAAACCATAAACCATGGTGTATTAGGACTAGGATCAGCCTTAAAGGCAGAATCATGGTACACCTACAAAACAATCGGTACAACCTGCTCAAAGTAAAAAAAAAAAAGAAAAAAGAAAAAAAGGGCCCTACACCCTTACCGGATTAGCCTCTAAAATGTGTCAAGAGTGCACCGATAGGAACTACAGAATATGTTTCCAAGTAGAGTGAGTGTTCAACACTAGTAGGGATGATGTCAGTTAAAAATCCGGGGATGTCGGGATATATCTATTCATAATTTTTATTAGTAGCTCTTGAACGACTCTAGGGGTTCCTCGAAGTCATATTTGACTCCCAAGGAAGGGCATTTGAGGTGTGCGATTTTGTTATTTATCATTGTATTTAATAGAAACATGATTGTACCATTTAGAATTTAGCTTGTTTATGCTACAATCTATTCCATTCCTTGGGAAGGGATATAATAACTATAATGAATGATTTTTATTTTGATTATTTATATAATTGGTTGATTATGTAGCATTTCTTTATGTACTATTTAGTAATAACTATAAGACCGGTAGTTAAATGATAACTCATTGATTATTGGTATATCTAGATCTAGATTATAGAGTTGCAGTTGATTAATTATTTATTATGTTTGACTAATTGTGGATCTAAATATTTGATCATTTAAATACTCGTGTTATGCTTTCGTACATGCGCTCACCGTGTGATTGTCATCGACATGTCAATCAATCTTGTCATCATTTTGTCATTGATCGTATGACTGCTTTATAAATGAGTTAGGTTTTTTAGATAAACCGCATAAATAATTACTTTCAATAGAACTCTTGTTTTAATTAATATGGATGAAGTGGAAATGAACAATATATATAAGTTAATTTAAAGTTAAAATAATACTACGTAGTAATATTTTACAATTGTTTAGGTACTAAAATTGACCTTATATTAAATTAAACATATATTGTTATTAAGTTAAACTAGGTGAAGGTCCCGCGACAACGCGGGCTTTAACATTTTTTTTTTAATTATTCGTTTTAAGATATAATAGTTTAGTTAAAATAGTTTCATTATTGATTTATGAATGTTTTAATTTATTTTAATTTTTGATCTGAATTTCAATACAAATAAAGTTTCAAAACATTAGATATACTAGGTTGAGCTAAATTATGGCCATATAGTTTATTGGCTTAATATTTTATTTGAATTTCAATACAAATAAAGCTTCAATACATTAGATATATTGGGTTGATTTAAATTTTGGCCATATAGTTTATTGGCTCAAGTAGAATACAAATTGATATTAAAGATGAAAATTATGTTACAATAATTTCTTAGAAAAAAAAGGTACATTGATCTATCTAAAAGTTCTACGTAAATGTTCTATTGGGATAGATGTTTTCTCATTTTGATTGTAAAAAAAAAAACTACCCTAGATGTTCTATCTAAAGATTCAGGAGAACGAATAGTTGTTTAAAGGTATATTAATACATAATAATTATGAATTAATAATGCATATGATTGACCAAAATTCTAAAATAATGCTTTAAATATAGGTGAATTAAGTTTTATTATCTATCGGAATTGTAATTATAATACTCCTAATATAAAAAAACTAGAAACATCAAACATAGTATTCTAAAATTCTAATCGCTCTTGAAGAAGTTAAGATCCACAACGTAGTCATCATCGTCATGCCCAAGCAAACGAAGTTCTTTGATTAACTATATGCCTTACGTATCTTCTCCATATCTTTTTTTCTAGGTTCTTCACCAACTATGTCTTTGTTCACATTGAATTTTATCCATGAATGAATACATTTATAAGGTATCTATTATACCTTCCAAAATTTTGTGCTTTTGGGATCTTTTAAAAGAATTGGTATTCATCTACAAATCATTTGAAAAAGATGTTAGCAAATATAAATTAGCGATTATAACTTCAATGATCAACAAAACATACATTCCAATTCTTTTGGAGTTTTTGAATTGTTAAGAATATGTTGTTTTCCATATAATGAACATGGTTTTGGAGCATCCATGAATGTGAATGAATGTGAGAGAATTTTTCATGAGCATGAATTGAATAATGAATGATATATATATATATATATATATATATATATATATATATATATATATATATATATATATATATATAAGGACAAGAATAAATGGTTAGAATTAGGAAAATACTATTATAAAATTTATGATATTTTTTAAATTTTAGATAAAATATAAATATGAAAGTTAATTTGTTACAAAGATTGAAATGGAGTATAATTCGGCCGGATTTTTTTTTGTTATTATTGATATTGATTTATTTTAACTATTTGTTAATTGATTTAATTTAATTGATATCTAATGGGGGTAAAATGTAATTATGATAAACTTATCCAGATCATTGGACCGTTAATGAATGAACTTAATAAATGGCTCAAACTTCTCCATTATATTCTACCATCTTTTTATTATATATTAAAGATTAAAGATACTTAGAACTAGTAACTAAACTTGTAGGATAATAATCGATCATTATCATATTATGTGTTTCATCATCATCCGGAATTATGAAGTTAAATGCCAAGTGAATTTATATCCCTATTGTTAATTCCTTTTAATTTGACAATTTCATATAGTTAATTTAATTTATGTGTTATAGTTAAAAGTTATTGTTGTCTAATTAATTAATAAAGTTCATTTATCGAGATTGAAATTACCATTCCCTTAGAAACTGAACTCGGTATAACTTGTCACGACTATACATTATCATGATAATTATACTTGCGTATAAATATGTGGTAGTCTCTCATTGTAGTTAAGTTAATCGCGTTTATAAATTGTGAAAACATGTGCTACAAAACCTTACCTAATATAAACTAAATTGTGAAAAAAGGAAAATGATGTTCATACACGGTAAACGAGCTTGAGTATGGTTTTTAAAGCCTGATCTAAAACTCATGATGGTATGAATGTTGCGTATATTGTAAAGTTTCTTAAATGTTACAATAATGGATGCAAGGGTCATAGATATGGTGATGGATAAATAATAAATACTCTAAACTATGATCATATTCAACAAGACCACTTCTCTTCCTTCTTATTCAACGTACAACAACAATATGAAGGACCATTTCTATCCTTCACTAGGAAGAAAATGATAATACAACAAAACCAAATGTTCTCTATACTTTCCAAAAGATTTTCACCCTACAGGTGTGGCCAAGAGGCCATATGCATGAGAGAATCATGGAGTGCAAATATGAATTTATGATAAAAACAATGGGCCTCCATAACCCTCAAAAGTATAGCCACTCCAAGTTTAAGATCACAAATTCCACACAAGAAAAGTCTAAAAGTTGCAAGTGTTTGAAAGGAAAGGTTTTGGTTACTTGATATTCATGAATGCCGCCATGACTCGTAGCTCCTTTGAAATTTCTGAGAAGCTTGGTCTAGCTTCTGGATCAGTGGCCCAACACATCTCCATCAGTGACCTCCATTGGGGGTTGCACCAAAATGGGATTTTAGGCCGCAATGTGTCTTTGATTATACCATCTAAAAACATCACATTATAACACCAAAAAGAATTAGTGGAAAACACATCAAAGCCATATGCAACTATTTAATTTGCCATTTTAATTGTACCGATTATTTCCTGTGACTTCATTTTTGCATAAGGCTCCTCTCCTGTCAATAGTTCCCACATCACTATTCCATAAGAATAGACATCAACCTACACATAAAATCAAAGATACATAAATTTCAAATTAAAGTTACTCTGTTTACAAAAAGTTGAAACTTGAATAACAATCTATTGAAAAAGAATGACGATTTGACCTTTTCATCAACCATTTCCTTAGAGTTCAAAAGCTCGGGAGCCATCCACGGTATTGTTCCTCTCACACCGCCAGGCACATGTTTATGTTCCTTAATCTTGGCTAAACCTAGATCTCCAATCTAAGATGAAATGAAAAGCAATTAAATTATATCAAGTTTATGAATACATGCATATGAACTAAAAGAGGAAGATATACCAACAATTAGTAAGTTACCTTGCACACTGGCCGCAAAGGATCCTTCATATTGACCAGAAAGTTGTGAGACTTCAAGTCAAAATGAACAATATTTTTTTCATGAAGATATTCCATGCCAAAAGCAGCATCCATCGCAATAATCAGCCTTCTCCGACAATCAATTGTTCTGCGGATGATAAGATATATATATATATATATATATATATTGAGCGTGTTAATAAAAACTAATCGCGTTGTTTATGAGTTTCCTTTGTGGCACTCAATAAATAAGAATGTGATCATAAATGTAGTATATTGTCAAACCTATCTCTTTTTCTCAGTACTTCTTTAAGAGAGCCATTGACCATGTACTCGGTCAGAGCTGCAAAATCACTCACGGATCCATCCGTAACTACACCATACAAAGCTACTATGTTTGGATTACGCAACTGGCCTAATATGTGCACTTCTTTCCAAAAGTCGGCAACCTACAGAAAGTATTAAAATTTAACATCAATAAACTAACCCAAAAGAATCTTAAATAGATACATGTATGTTTCATGAGATTCACTTGCACAATTCTTGATGATAAAGAAAAGAAGAAGAACTCAAGCTTCACAAAATGTAGTAGTTATCGAAATTTACCAAACGGTCATGGTCAGTTACAACTTCATGCAGAAGACTAAGCTTTATCTTTTTGATAGCAACATCAGCTCCTCTCCATTTTCCATAATAAACTGTTGCGTAAGTTCCTGAACCAATTTCTTTGATGTACTCGAGGTCTTGGTTGTTTATGATCTGCAAATTAAAGAAAATATTAAATCTTGGCCACACTACAATTTGGCTAAACGAATTATTTCAAGAAACATATATAGAAAGTGAGAAATGCATTGGTGAGTAACCTGCAGCTCCTTTGTATTGGTTTGTTTGTTTGTAAATGTGCATGCCTGTTCAATATAGAAGATATCTAGTTTAACAACACTTGAAACAAAATTGTAACTTATGTTATAATAAAACAGAATATTGTTGGCAAATTTATCAGTCATCAATCAAATAGAAACGTAACGTTAATAAGATATATACCTTTTTAGTACTAAAACTATTTATGGAGGCATCAGCAGCCACAGTCAATGAACCGCACTCCAAAGTGGTCTCTATATACGATAAATGTTTATCCGAAAGACCACAACCATCTATAATTTGATCAAAAAACTGACCACTCGTACGCAAGTGTTTTTGTTCCATTTTCTGAAACTGCAACCCTTCACGACCACCATTCTTAATTACATGTCCTTGGTTACCGTTGGTAACAAGATTCAAAGAACAATTCTTCATCCTTGAACATGATGGTGCCATGGATAAACTAACAAAATGTTTATGCCTCATAGTAAGCCCACGTTTCGATAAATCAAAATTCGTTCTTTCCCCCACACGTCCCATCACCGGGGTACTAAATCTACGACCACCATTTTTCAATATTGCCCATTCATTGTTCTTATGATAATACGAATGCAGGTTTTCTCTATTTGTAGCAATTTTGAGACTCCTAATATTACCAAATTCATTATAACCGTATCCAAATCTTATCGGCTTATATCTTCCCTTCAATTGATTTCCATCAAATCCACTAAATGCAGTTTCATTTCGAGTACCATTGCCATTAAACACAACATTTTTAGCATGATACTTAAACGCATCATCACCATAACACACAAAAAATGAAACCCTAGTTTCTTCCTTAACTAGGGTTTTATCTACCTTTCTAAAGTACTCTTTGATCATACGCTTAACGTCATCATTGCACGTGATAGGTATGAACATAGAATCATCTTCTTTGTATCTATAGACTAATGTGAATGAAGATAGATCCTTGTGGTTTCCTCTTAAAAATCACAAAGGTGAAGATCTTGAACCTTTGAGACTAATCCAGATAACCCGATGTTTGGATCCACGGACAAAATTTGGGTCTCCCCATCAACATACATTAACTTCCTTGATGACGAACACGATTGCAGCTTCCCATTGAAGCTGCAAACTAGCTTCAAATGGTCAGATTTTTGTTGATAAAATAAATTTTTCATGATAAAAAGTGAGAGAATTTAGAAAAATGAGGGTTTTAGAGTTTTTAGGAGTGTGTGTGTGTGTGTGTGTGTGTGTGTGTGTGTGTGTGTGTGTGTGTGTGTGTGTGTGTGTGTGAAGGTGGCAAAAGTTTTTGCAATATTTAAGAAAAAACCCTAGGATTAGGACAAGGGTAAAGTGTTGATTATGTGACGATGTTTATCTATTTAATTGTGTTGCCTGGTCTGTGTTATTTGTAACTTGAGAATACAGAGTTGTACCTTCAAATTAAGCTCTTGCAACATGTGCTCAAAAGGTTGTACCTTCATTTAATCACATTAATGATTATTCGCAAATTACTAAAACACCCATACGTTGCGCCTAGATAAGATTGAAATTATGATAACAAAATTAGTTACACAAAAATAATGTGATATTTTCAATTGATCCATCGTTTATCTTCTCTTTTTTTTTAAAAAAAAAATGATAACAAATAACAACTCAAAACTAACGATAATCAATAATATACAGTGAATTTTATATGAAAATAAAGTTTTTACCTGTAATAACATTAACAAATCATAACAATATTAAATGCAATATTAAATAATATAAAGTATTACACCTTTATATATGTAAATTAATAATAATAATAAATAAATAATGTATAAAGTAAATTTTTTATGAGAATTAAGTTTTTACCTTTAATAACAATAATAAATCATAACAATAATAATTACATTGAATACAATAAATATAACATTAAAGTTTACTATCTTTATCTTTATATATATTATATTATATTATATTATATTATATTATATTATAATGTATTATGTAAATAAACTACCATCTCTTAAATTTTAACACGTACATAGGAAATTTATCAATATTGTCATCTGTCCTCCACCAAAGATAAAAATAAAAAGATGATGCCTTAATATTAATTTTAATGCTTCATCAAAACAAAATTGATTTTAATTAAGTATTATCTTAATATTGATCTTAACGCTTTTATATAAAAAAAGAATTTATCAAACCTTGATAAGAAGACATATGCATACTTTAGAAATAAACATTTTTGAATTCTTTTGTTAAAAAACTCTTAATTTTTGTATATATAAATCCTGACGTATACATCCATATTTTTTATTATCGTAATATTGATATTAATGCCTTATATAAAAAGTCTTTATAACACTTGAAAAAGTACACATATACATACTTTAGAAATGTACTTTTTTGAATTCTTTTGTTTAAGAAAAAACTTGATCACTTAAAATATAAATATTAATGTATACATCCATCTTTTTTTGCACATATATAATGAACCATGTTAACTAATTAACAAACACTAAATATCCTTTCATATTAACACATTGTCATAATTGTACCTAAAGAGTAATCCCTTTTGAAAAAGTTAATATGCGAAAAATATAAATATGTAAGTTCAATAAAATGGTCATTCAAAATTGTAAATCTTATAGTTTACAATGTTTTCAAAAAATACTTTCTAAATTTTTTTGAAAGACTTCTTAAAAGAAAAATATGAAGATATATACAAAAATAAACTTATAAATGGTCAATTGTTAATCATGAATACTTTATGCATTTATAAAAATATTCACTTTTACCTTAAAATATCCTATATAGATTTTTAGTAAAACTTTTTAAAAGAGTTTTTACCAAATTTGTCAAAGTTTTTTTATTAGACTAAGTAAGAATATCTCGAATATCTAATACACTTAAAATTCATTTCCCCCATCTCCTTAAAACTTAACAACGGGAAAATTGGAAAGCCCCAAATTTTCCCTTTCACTAATATGAAAACTATCGGAAATAATTAATAATTCATTTTACTTTTGGAAATAATTATTCATTTTAATGTAAGGTTATCTACTTACTGAAATAAAAAGTCGACATATAAGCCATGTATAATTGGTTTTTATTTGTTAAGCATATATAGACACATACACATCATTTCCACACTCCTATATTTTTGCTACTGTTGGCATGTGCCCATTACGGACCGTCGCACGCATCGTTTTTCTCGTTTTAGATTCTGCTGCAAAGCATGGGTACCCTACTAGTATATATACATACATATACATATATACATACATATATACATACATATATATATATATACATATATGTTGAGTCACTGGTCGCTGACCATGATGAAGTCACTGGTCGCTGACCAACTCAACTATTCACTACTCAATGAAGAAATGGATTGTATCGAAGCTGCTGTTGCTGATAATGGGTTTCGCTGATCGTCATTCATTCTGTTCGATATTCTGAGGAAGATTTAAAGCTCCACTTGGTGTGTCGCTGATCAACATCAGCGAGAGCCTTACTTCTTCAAATCAATAAAGGCTAAAGTCACTGCCAGAATAACAGCTAGTCACTAAAGATCTTTGGTTCAATTCATTCTACAAGAGCATGTTAGCTCGCAGTGAGTGAGGATGATTGCTGCATCTTCAGTGACTATTCAATAAAGCCTCTCAATCATCAAGTACTAAAAAGTACTGTACTTATCTATACATCAGCAAGAGTGTTCCAGTTCGAAGTATGTCCGAAAGATTACGTGGCAGCAAGTGATTGGTTTTAAGGTAACGAGATATTTGCGGTAACAGAATTGGGACCCGCAGAATGTCGGTTCATCAGAGTTCAAACCAATCAAGCAGCAACACGTGTCCTTCCAAGATCCTATTTTGTAGGCGATATTTTAGGAACTCTTGTAGTATAAATAATTCAGTGTTTTGTACTGTAGAGGCTAGTCGTTCAATTCGTGTTAATCACTTGTGTGTCAGTGAGTAGTTTGTCTAAGCACGATTTAGCGATTCATAGAGTGAACAGTCAGCGTGTTTGTCCACTGCTGTTCATCTCGATTGTAATAGTTTAGCTAAGTGTTTGAATTGGATTAACTTTGGTTAATCCATTCCGCATTAAACACTTGTGAATTTTATGATCAATACAATTCACCATTTCAGCTACTATTACATTGTTCTTTGATATTGTCATATATGTTATCTGATATACTCTGTTTCTGTTATAACGATTAAGAACTTTCAATTAACTTAGTTAAAATCAGAAAAAGTTTTTAATTGTATTCAACCCCCCTTCTACAATTAAACTTTACACTTTGCGATTCCAAATCACTAATCAATAGTGAATACGGGACTCTCAATTGGTATCAGAGCAGAGTTGGTTTAACTTCAATTAACCAGGTCTGCAATGGAATCTGTAAAGTACAGCTGTGTTGACTCTGACTATCAAAAGGGAAATGGTTCTACAACCAAACCTCCAGCTTTTGATCCTTCAAGGATTGAAACTTGGATGATGATGTTTTTGGACTTAGTTGATGACCGTCTTTGTAATATCATAACCAATGGTCCACATATCCCAACTACTATTGTTCCTGCTGTAATTGCAACAGCTACTACTCCAGCTATACCGGAAATGGTTTTACCTAAAAGAGAGGAACAATGGACTGATGAGGATAGGCGATTGGTTAGACTTGATAAACAAGCTAAAATCTACATAGGCATGACACTTCCTGATGAAGTGTTCGAATCAATCAGGCTTTGTAGAACTGCTAAAGATATGTGGGATACCCTTAGGAATATATATATTGGAACTCCTGATATTATTCGCTGCAGGGAAGTCAATCTCACTCGCCAGTATGAGCTCGCAATGGAACCAAATGAATCTCTATCTTCCACTTACACCAGATACCAGTCACTGATGAACAAAATGGAGAAGGCTGGTATAGGCAAGGAACAGAGATTTGTTGTTGAAAAGTTTCTTGAGTTGCTGCCAAGAAAAATATGGGGAACCATTGCAACATGTACCAGACAGAGAAATGATTATTCAATTCTGAATTTAACTCAGGTGTATGGTATTTTGCTCAATTGGGAGCAGTCTGAAAAGCAAGCTGATCAGAGTGAGCATATTCGTGCTACTCTTGGAAGTCAGAAGATATCCAATGCCCTTGTAGCAGAGCTTGATGAAATCGATCAAAGACAGAAGTCAAAAGTGTCCAAGAAAAGTTCGAAGTCACTGATAGCTGAAGAGGAAGGCGGTCAAAATGAAGAACAGTCAGAATATGAGTATGATGAAGGATTGGAGAAGCTTGAGAAGGATATGTCCATGATGGTTGCTAATTTCAGAAGGAACACAAGACTAAAAAGATTCACTGGTGCTCCATCATCTGATAAATTTCAATCCAAAGGTGAATGCTACAAGTGTGGCAGAATTGGTCATTTTGCAGCTGAATGCAGATCAAAGTCAGTGAATCAAATCCATGAACCCGTGCCAGATGTCAGAAATGACAAGTACAACAAGTACAAGGAAAAATACAAGAAACTGAAGGCATTGGCTAAATCTGGGAAGAAGAAGGGAAAAGGTTTTGTCGCTGAAGAATGTTCTTTCAGTGATTCTGACTCTTCATCATCTGATGAAGAAGAAGCAATGATTTGTTTAGACAAGGAGTACTGTCTGATGGCTAATGACACTGAACTTCTTGAAGACTTTAAAGAAGTCACTCCTAAATGTTCAGCATCTGAATGGGATCCTGAAACTCTTTACAAGGTACATTGCTTTAAAACATATACAGCTGCTGAAAAGGATAATGTCTTTGAGTCTTTGATAGTTGACTTATCAAATGCTCATGATATTCAAAAAGGGCAGAAACGTAAAATCAGTGATTTACAATCCAAATTAATGACCAAAATGAAAATGAGTCAAGAATGAAGAAATTAAAATTGGATCTTGATGCACAAACTTATGCAAATCAAGTGTGTGTTCAAGAAAAGGTTAAATTTGAAACACAATTTCAACAGCTTAAAAAGGTCATGGAATTTTGGTGTAAGTCAAATGATAAAGTCAATCACTGTGTAAATAATCAAATTCCAAAACAAGTCAAAGCTATTTTGGGAGGAGATTATGAATATGCTGCATCCCTTGCTGATTCAACAATGGTTGACCCTGTTTTTGATCCAAAGGGTAATTTTTCAGAAGCTGTATTTGAACCCATCTCCATCTTCAGTGAGCCACGACCAAACTATTTTACTAAAAGCAAGTTGGTCACTGAAGACACTGATATCTTAAATGGTAACAATGAGATGAATGTTTTAAAAACTATCAAATCATCAGTAACTTCACATCTTATCAAAACCATCGCTGATAATCAAACAATCATCATCAACTTCACTGACACTGTATCTGTCACTGAGACAACCTCCATCAGTGACCTAAAGTCAAAGATGCAAGAAGTAACAATCAGCAAGAAAAGTTGTGTGATTGTGTCAGATCAGCAACTTAAAAAGAGAAAAGCCAAAAAGGCCGGCTATTTGAACAAAAAGTGTTATAAATGTGGCAACAGGCAACACGTGTCATCTGAATGTTCTGTTACACCTTTTGAAAAATAAAACATCATCAGTGAACATTCAGATACGATTTATTCAAATCAATGGAAGCCAAAACCAGCGCTTGGTCACTATGAACCTATCTCTGGATGGGTTCACCAACTGGACTAATCATATAGTTCATATAGTCTCATGAGTATTTATTATGTTGTCATACTTGTTTTATATCAGTGACTTAATTTCTTTTAAGCTGATTTTGTTAGTATTCTAAGTTGTAACTTAATCATTGATGAAGCAATCTAATGATATACAACTTATATACAACATAATCTATACTCATGATTTAAAAAAAAAAAAATCTTGCCTAAATAAAGAATAATAATCTTTTCTCTTTATTTATAAAATGATCACATCTCTATGGTTTATTCAGTATTCTAAGTTGTGTTTAAACCAGCGAGACTACATCCTTGCCTAAATAAAGAATTAATGTTATTATTCTTGACTATTTTTGTGGTAAATCAAGAAATTGGTTATGTATCTTCAGTAACTTTCAAACTCACTGAAGATATCATTTAATGGTGATTTTCAATCGACAAAACATTCATTATATTTAGTACATTATGTATTTAAATTAATGGATTTCAAAATTAAAAGTTTTATGGTATATCGGAAAAATCGCGCGCCTCTGACACTCTCTTTCCTTCGTCAGCGTACTTTTTCCGGCACACCACTCCCATCACCATTAATGCCACCACGCACCACCATCATAACCCTCTCCACCTCTACATATTCCACCACGACTGCCCACGTTGTTTTCATCTCAGCCACACGATCATTATTAAAGTGTACTATTTAAACCTACAAATCAGCAACTTGTCATCTTTTACACTTTACTAATTTTCGAAAAACCTTTGGCATTTCAAAACCCTAAAATAAGGGTTTAATCAAAGATTTTCCAAGGTTCTGTAATGGCTAAATCAAAATATTTTCTCAACTCATACACTGCCACTGAAGATATTAAAGCTCTTCGAGCTCCTGCAGTTGGTGAAGATGATATCATTACAGTTCCAAAAGCAAATTATTTGGGTAATCTTTCATGCCCTAAAACAGAGTACGCGGAGATAATCAATTTCTTAAAAAATCATTTTATTCTCCCTGCTCTCACATTATCACCTGTAAAGATGAATCCAGACTGGTTGAGTGAGTTTTGGTATACCTGTACTCACTCAATCGTTAATAGTACCTCACAACTTAAAGGTTTTATCGATAACGGAGGTCAAAAAATAATTATTTCTGCACACACCATCCGTACCGTTTTACAACTCCCTGAGCACGATACTTACGACCCACTACCTGACAAAGAAGATGCCAAAGCTGGCATAGTGAATCTCACTGGGATTGACTGCAAATACACTAAGGATAGCAATGGAAATCGTAAGTATACTACTGTTCATGAATCTAAAATGGATGGTGTGTGGAATGCCCTATTTTCAAACTTTATTCAATCTCTGGGCACAAAAACAGGGAGTTATGATCAATTCAACTCCCTAGAAGCACAGTTAAGCTGGTCACTGGTCAACTCTTTAAAAGTCGACTATGCAAGTATGATTTTTGATGATATTGTTTCAAGAATCTGTGAACCTACCAGAGCAAAATATGTTTCCTATCCTAGGTTTCTTTCACTAATTTTTAAAGATCAGTTTAAAGCCTATGATAGGGTTTCTTTTAAAGGTTTTGAACCTACTCTGATAGGGAATCAAATTTTTAGTAAAACTGCAACTGTGCTTCTCCCTGATTTCATGAAACCAAAGGGGATACTTGCACCCTAGCCTTTACAAACTGTACATCCGTCTGATTCTACCCCCCATTGATCACGTCACTGATCACACCTCCAGTGACTATTGCTGATCAACCACCAAAGCAAAAACCACCAACTGCTCCTAAGAAAATCAAGTTAAAGTCCCTGACATCAAAGGATCAGGGACAGAGTCAGAAAAAGACGTCTAAGGACGCCAAGGGTGAAGCAGCGACTGAACGTTCAGTCCCTGCGGGCACTCTTGATCAACCTGTGCCTAAAACTGCTTCACTTGACTCACAAAAGTCTAGTGACTCTATAAAGGGAAGCCTACAGACAGCTACAATGGCACAACCCATTGTTAGCAGTGATTCGGGTGCAACCCACACCCACCCATCGAGTCAACCCATCAGCCACTCATCATTCTCACAAAAGGATGATGTTTCAGTCAAAGGGCTAGTGCCATCAGCGGGTGATAACACACTCATAACTGATGACACATCACTGGCTACAGACCCGGGCCAACTCTCATCTTTCACTGCACCAACTGACAATGTCCCTCCCCAGTCACAGGGAGAGATACAGGTTGACCTTTCTGTTTCTAATGATCCATCAGCTAAAACACAAGCTGATGATGTTAAGGAAGCCCAACCAATGGATACTTCTTCATCTTCTTCTGAAAAGGATCAGCAACATCGATCCTATGATCTTACTCTTCCAAAGGTGAATCAGCAACCAGATGATACTGATGTTTCATCTCTACCCTTCTCCACTATACCACATGCTGATACCATAACCTCACCCATCCAGGAATTAGATGCAATGTCTCTTTCAAGTGACAACATTTCTCAACATGCTGATGATCAACCGTCTCAACAAGAAGTTGAAATTCACTCTCAATCTCAACCAATACCACCTATTTCCCTTGTCACTCAAAAATCACCATCAACCAACAAAGCATCAACATCCACCACATCATCAACAGACAAATTGTTGCTTGATTATATTGCTGCTTTACAGCAACAAATTCGTCTGCTCACTGAAGATAGAGAGACCTTGACAGGCCAACTAGCAGATCTCACTAGTAAAGTTCACTCTCTTGCAGCAGCTTATGAATCCATTCCAGATTGGAGTGATTCTATCAAAGAAAAGGTCAAACTAATTGCAAATGCTGAAGTAGATCACTACCAACTTCTGGAAACTCATGCTAAGTCTCTTGCTGATCTCGCCTCATTCACCAGAATCAGCCTCAAAACTCATGAAGATGCAATAATCTCTCTTAATGAAAAACAACAAACGATGGCATCTTCTGTTGTGGATTATATCACCCATGCTGATACAGTTATCAGCGAACTTCCAAAAATTCTCTCCAACCATCATGAGACCATCACAGGTCTAGAAACTATGCATGTTGATCATCAGAAAATCTGTAATAGACTTGAGGAGATTATTGATTTAGTTTCTGAGGCTGAGGGGGAGAATAAAGATGATGATGATGCTAAGAATTACACTCCTTTTGATAATGATGCATCAGATATGGATATCGTTGAGGAAAGAGATAATATGGGTGTTTTCCCTGAGTTTCATCCTGATGAACAAAGGAGGTATGACTATCTAGTCAAAGAGTGGGCTGCTGATGAGAATGCACGAGTTATGGGGGAGTCAGCAAGCTTTGAGCTGATGAGGTGGGAATGGATGAATAGACAACAAGAAGATGATGTTGTCAATATGGATGAAGGAAATGATGATGATGATAATAATGATGGTAATAATGGAAGTGATGAAAAGAAAAAGGATGATGCTGATATGCAAGATAGTGCTGATAAAGAAGTCAAGAATGATGGGACTAGTGAAAAAGGTACTGATGCTGGTGTTAATGAGAAGAAAGAAAAAGATATTGATTATCAGATGGAAGATCAGCAACCAGTTGCCTCTGATGATCAAATGGAAGATCAGCTACCAATCTCTTCTATTTTAATAAAAAGAAAAAAGGACCAGCAAGTCTCCCACATCAGAGTCCATTTCTTCTAAAAAGATAAACTTCTTTGAGGAAGAAATAGCAGCCGCCATGCACAATCTCAAAACTATCATTCAGCAACCTAAGTCCTTATCAGAAACGCCTCATACAGACACTGTCATATCTGAGGCATCCCCAGCAACAGCAAACATACCATCAGCAACAATCCAAACAACAGCAACAACACAACCATCAACCCCACTTCCAACAACAACAAAAACTACACCAATTACCACAACCACAACAGCAACAACACAGATCACCCTCTCAATCTCCACTATCATCACACCAACAGAAGCAACAAATACTACAACTCATCATCACTCTCAATCTGAGATCACAGATTCAGATTCTTCTGTTACTGCTCATCTTCTGTCATCAGTTTTAACTTCAGAAAGTTCTCATCCTGAAGAAACTGAACAGCAGCGAATAGTAAGAAAAATTAAAGAGAGACAGAAGCATGAGAGGGAGATGCTCTTAGAATTTCAAGCTGAGCTAAATGAGAAAGAAGAAGAAGAAAGAAAGAGAAAGCTGAAGGAACAAGCTGATTCTGATCGAGCTTTTCTGTTGAAGCTGAGTGGAGATGAAGCCATTCAAAGAGAAAGAGAAATCTTCTTAAAAAGAAAGCAAGAAGATGAAGACTTTAGGCTGTCTAAACTCCTTCAAGATGTTGAAGAATCTGATCTTCAACAAGAGATTTGTGCAAATAAAAAGGGCAGCAAGTTGAAAAAGAAAGGGGGAGCAAAGACATCTGCTGATAAAATGTTGGATGAGATTGACAGAAAGAAATATGCTGTCAGAATGGTTGGAAGATCAAACCCTGCTCCTATCACAAAAGTCTACCTAAAGAAGCCTAAGAACAAGTCTCAAGCTCAGCTACTTATCCACAGAGGATTGGATTCTCAAGCAATCAATCTTGATCAAGTCTGTAAACTTCATAGAGAATAATGGAATGAAATTAGACTTGCTATCAGTCACTCCTCAAGTGCTGCAAAAGAAGAAGTCTTGGCTGAGATTGACAGATTGTTCAAGAAAATGGTGGATCTACAGCTACTTAGACCAGAAGACACTGTCATATTTGGTGAGGAGATAGTGCAGCCACCAAGTCCAAGGTATAGGGCAGGTACCAACAGAATTATCAGAATTCCAAACACCAGCAAGCTGAATCTGTCAATTCCTGATGGAGTGCCAAGGGTTGAGGGCACTGAAGTTACTGAAGGAGAGAAAGGGATTGTTTACAGGGACTTCAATGGAAAGCTGTGTTTCCAAAGAGAATCAGAACTTGAAAAGATAGATCATGAGCAGCTTGTACATCTCATCAGAATAGTTAGTGTGCTTCCTAAGAACTCAATAATGAGAAAAGCAATCATGGAAGAAGGGCTTGCTAGACAGTACAGGTTCCTGCCATCCAGTGGTAAATATGAACTACAGAGTGAGTTGGGCATCGTAAAAGAAGAAGAAGTTTAGGAATGTTTAAATTGAAGCTTGTAATAGATTAGGTTTATTGTAACTAAATTTACTTTATGATATACAGTTCAATGAAACCTAATTTTGTTTTTGAGAAAACCAAAGTGCAAAACTCAGATCATATCAAAAAGAATTCAAAAAGAAAAATGAATGGATCACAAGTATAAAGTCACTGAATGTTTAAAATCTTAAACACTGACTATAAACTTTCACAGCAACAAGTTTGTCTAGGGAGCTTCAATCACAATCATTTAAGGGGAGATTGTTGAGTCACTGGTCGCTGACCATGATGAAGTTACTGGTCGCTGACCAACTCAACTATTCACTACTCAATGAAGAAATTGATTGTATCGAAGCTGCTGTTGCTGATAATGGGTTTCGCTGATCGTCATTCATTCTGTACGATATTCTGAGGAAGATTTAAAGCTCCACTTGGTGTGTCACTGATCAACATCAGCGAGAGCCTTACTTCTTCAAATCAATAAAGGCTAAAGTCACTGCCAGAATAACAGCTAGTCACTAAAGATCTTTGGTTCAATTCATTCTACAAGAGCATGTTAGCTCGCAGTGAGTGAGGAGGATTGCTGCATCTTCAGTGACTATTCAATAAAGCCTCTCAATCATCAAGTACTAAAAAGTACTGTACTTATCTATACATCAGCAAGAGTGTTCCAGTTCGAAGTATGTCCGAAAGATTACGTGGCATCAAGTGATTGGTTTTAAGGTAACGAGATATTTGGGTAACAGAATTGGGATCCGCAGAATGTCGGTTCATCAGAGTTCAAACCAATCAAGCAGCAACACGTGTCCTTCCAAGATCCTATTTTGTAGGCGATATTTTAGGAACTCTTGTAGTATAAATAATTCAGTGTTTTGTACTGTAGAGGCTAGTCGTTCAATTCGTGTTAATCACTTGTGTGTCAGTGAGTAGTTTGTCTAAGCACGATTTAGCGATTCATAGAGTGAACAGTCAGCTTGTTTGTCCACTGCTGTTCATCTCGATTGTAATAGTTTAGCTAAGTGTTTGAATTGGATTAACTTTGGTTAATCCATTCGGCATTCAACACTTGTGAATTTTATGATCAATACAATTCACCATTTCAGCTACTATTACATTGTTCTTTGATATTGTCATATATGTTATCTGATATACTCTATTTCTGTTATAACGATTAAGAACTTTCAATTAACTTAGTTAAAATCAGAAAAAGTTTTTAATTGTATTCAACCCCCCCTTCTACAATTAAACTTTACACTTTGCGATTCCAAATCACTAATCAATAGTGAATACGGGACTCTCAATATATATATATATATATATATATATATATATATATATATATATTTATGTTTTATATTCTTATTTTATAGATTTCAAATAACGAACCTGATATATTTTCATTGAAAAGCTATGTGACATTCGACAAATTAAGATTAACGTTTACCTCTAATTAAAACGTCATTACTTGTAATTAATACATATGTAGGCTAAATACTTGATACATTACACATACGTAATTATTTGGAATTAAGCGAAACTATCGGACGATTCCGACAACTACGAACGTTGGTGATAAAACTTTTATAAATAACTTGCAACTATTTTAGTAGTTATTTATTTAATTATCATTACTATGCTAAGGTATAGCATAACGCTATGGAGAAATCTAAATCAAATGAACGCGGTTCAACTAAAGGAGACAACATTTCGATAACGCGATTAAACGAAACAAACTATCGTTAATAAACGAATACTATGAAATTTGGTAATTATAATTTCTAAACATAATAAACTACCCTAGTTTGTCCTTAATTCACTTAGTTACGCCTAATTAATCAACAAATTACCGCTAACGACCAAAATATTTAAAGATTAAACACTAATGAGGGGACAAATAATGTCACACACCATACCCCCTCCCCTTGACTTCCTTGGCCGACCACCATACCACCCCACCACCCCTCACTTTATTTTTTTCACTTCCACACTCAATCAAGACTTCACACTCCTCATTTCTCTCTCAAATCTTATTCATCTTCTTCATCATCTTCATCATCTTCATCTTCTTTTTCAAGAAGCAAAAAAAAAAAAAAGCTAGGAACCAAGAGTGGTGCAAGAACTTTTTCTTATTTTCTTCATCTTTCCAACCTCATCATAAGTAAGGATCACTTCTTGTTTCTCATGAACTTCATATATTTTTATGTTACATGTTTACTCATGTAAACTTGTCGTGCCCCCGTCCATCGGTCGGGTTTTTACCCCGAATCGTTGCTCCGACCGCAACAGAGGCGAACGACTGTTGAAGTTTTAAAAATTTATATTTGCTGGGCTCAAACTATGCAAGCTACCTACCTTGTGGGTAAGGCGGCAAGTATAACTCGAGTGTCGTCCAAAATTGGAACGAATTGAATTGAATTGGAACCTACCAAAGATAACTTGACAATAGGATGGGTTTAAAACAAGGTAGGTATGGGTTTTGGTTTTATCTAATCTAATCTAAGGACAGAAAATAAAGTGCAGAAAAGTAAACGAGAATCTAAGCAGCAGGTAGAGAGTGGTTGCTGAAACTTCGATGATTAGGGTTTCGGGATGATATTATATTGATGATAGGTGATTACTCTGGTTAAGAATCTTCTAAACGGTCGGTGTAAACACTAGGACCCTACGTCTAGGTGTAACCCTAAAGCATATGTCACTGAATACTAGGCTATCCTGATTCTGGTCAGATGGGACTGTCTTCAGACCCACCTCACCGTCTCTTTCGGAGACCAAGCGACCCTCTGAATGGGGTTAAGGAATAAGGCGACAGTCCACAACACTGACTTTTCTTAACACCTATGTCTATTCAATTTTAACAGAGTAATTCTGGTTGTATACTGAATAAGTTAAACTATCGGTTGAGTAGAGTTTAGGGGTTTTAAGCATCTGGGAACACATCCGGCATCCTTGCTTTCATTCCCTAACTCATGTTTTATCTGTTTTAGTTTTAATACTTCCGTCATGGATTAGACCCTCCTTTGTCATCGGTCGTTCATCCCTAGGCATGCGTACAGTGTATAGTGACCTTATTTTCCACAGTACTCTAACCCTAGGTATATCTACGGTGTTTTAAAGACCTAATGTATCTTTACACAACTTTATAACCAGAGGTAGTTTAACGGTGTACTATAGCATTTTCACGGCTTAACAAGACCTAGACCCGTGTCTGGAAGGGTTGCTTCCAGGTAATCCACGGTGAGATAGACCACCGGCATTTCCTTGGCTTCCACGTATTTGTACTCTACCATTGGTATTTCCAATGCTATACCAAGTATTCTGCCGTATTACGGCGATCCCACAGTTTCATACAAACAGGAGATAACTGTGTATTCGTAGTTAGGGTTGATCAGATCATATCCTAAGGCAACAGTCACGTGAGAGACCAGAAAGGGTGATCAATTAAGTCTACATCCAGGATAAGTCTAAACATGTATGCAGCATAACAACTACCAATCATATATAAGATATATTAATTAAACATCATCCCTAATCCTAACATCTACATTTCAACAATCACATATTAATCTAGCTAATCAGCATGGCAACAATCATAGATCATACTGAAATAATATGCAAAGTAAACATTATAATAGTAAGAAAGTAAGATAATATCACCGGATTAGAAGAGTAATACTGAGGATTACAACAGTCTGACTTGAATAACCTTGCTACAACTTGATTACCCAATTACAACTTTCCTCTAGCTCTAACCGCTAACTTATATCTCTCTAGTTCTCCTCTAACTCCTAAGAGTAGTGCTAGAGAGAGAAACTAGAGAGAGAACAAACTACAAGAACAATTCTCATCTAACTCCTAAGAGTAGTGCTAGAGAGAGAATTCTAGAGAGAGAAAGAGAAGTATGTGAATAATGAGATGAGAGGTGTGTTTTGAAATGGTGAAATGAGTGAGGTATTTATAGGAGAAGCTAGTTGGCCTTGGTACAAGTCTTGAAGCACGAAATACAAGCATCAAAGCAGCATACGGGGCAAGCGGACCAGGGGGGCAAACGGCACCTCACAAGCCAACCAACCCCGTATACGGCACCCTAAGGGCCATATATGGCACTTAAGGTACCGTATACGGTACCTAGTGCCAAGGGGGGGGGGGGGTTGGTGCTTGGTTTGGCCTCCACTGACTTCTCGGTTGCTTGGTTCGTCCGTATCTTCTTCGTTTGGAGTCCGATTTGCTTGATTCTTGCGCCGTTGGTTTCGTTTTTCTGTTACACTTCTAATGACACTAAGTTTGCCAAATTTGGAAGTGTTTGATTTTTGCGTGTTCCGGATGACGATCGGCGGGCTTCCAGACTGCACATCTTCTTCATTCTTCACCCGTTTCTCTTGATTCTTTCACCACCGATCTTGGATTTTCCTATTGAATCATAAAATATGCATTAAGATCTAATTTGATAGGATAATCAAAAATGGAATATTTAAGGTGCTTGTTTATGCCTCGGTTTGCGTGCAAAACGGATGTTTTAACTGATTTTTGTAGCAATGCACGTATTTAGACTACCTTGGTGATTTTTGATGATAAATGATTGTTTTGAAATGTTTTCACCAAAGAATAGTCCAAAAAGTGCGGAAATAAGCACTTAAAAACATGACTTTTTGGGTCACATCAAAAATCTTAACTCAAAACATGTTAAAAATCATGATCTATTAAGTTTTAAACCATTACATAAACTTTTGAAGTTAAAACAGAAAGCTGACAGAAACTGAAGACGAAATCACGAAGTTATAACTTCAGTTTTACATGACCAAAACGAGTGATTCTTAAGCCAAAAGTTACTTTATGATTTTAGCTTTCAAACCCAAGTGGTCTCATGCATTTTGAACAAGTTTTGATACCCCAAATCGATTTTATGAGATCGAGTGTCAAATCTGTCTTCTGGACTTAAATGTATTGCATTTGTAACATATAATCCACTAAGGCCTCTCATATCATGATTCGTTAGTTATGGACTTAAACACGAATGTTGTGAATAGATCTATTGGGTTGACACTCCCGTCCGCGTTAGTCACACTAACATGACCGGTAGTCAAACGGACGCATAATCATTTGAGCCACTAAGTGTTTTGGATTAGACACTTACATGAGGCACCAACTACAATATGTTAAGGTTTCGAATGCATGAGCTCATAGCAATAGTATTACTTTATTTTGCATTCGTGCAATAACTATCTAAAACTTGTGGTTCACGTTACCGATTTCAATACTTTTCATGATATTGTATGTAGATGCAATAGTCACTAAACTTTTCATTATATTGCGTGTTTTTACAATAACTATCAAAATATTATGGTTCACGTTACCGATTACAATTGTTTAAACCTATGAGCTCACCAACTTTATGTTGACCCGTTTTAGCATGTTATTATCAGGTAACTAAGGACTTGTTGCATTAGCATAGCCGTAGAGGCATCACTCATGGAGTCACTCATATAACAAAGGCATTTTCAAGAGATTTAGTTGTATAACCATCTTTGCATATTGGCGAACTTGAAAAATATATTATTCAATATGTATTTATTCAAAATAACTCATATAGAGGTCGTTCGATGTAATCATTATTGTGATTTCCGTGATAGTTGCCCTATGTCGTGATTCCGCTACGGCGGGGGTACGACAAGTTATGTACATCAAATTTATGAATGTATGAAGTGACAACAAAAAAGAAACAAATGTATAACTTGAATTCTTTGAATTACTTGGTCATTCTTGATTGTGTTTAGCTAACTAAATAAAGTGTAGAGTTGTGTCTCTTTGATAATTAATAGAGTACAAAAGGTTTATCTATCATGGAGTGCGGGTGTGCAAAATCAACTCAATCATTCCTAACATGACACCTAAACATCTATAAGAGTAACACATGATTTATATGTTTTGCATATGCAAATTATATTAATTTATTCAACAAGTTCATTTTCTTTATTATCAAAAAAGAAAAATATAAGTAGCAAGAATCTAATGATTAATAGCCCGCCCACAAGGTTAAGTTAAACTATAAATCAAGTTCTATAAACATTGGTTAATGGTAAACTTTCATTCTTTATTTAGCTTTATCTTAATATTGGCATTATGAATCAACATATATTATAACTGATAGTCCCTGAATCACTATTGCTTAGTGATTTGGAATGTCCATAAGTAAAGTTTAATTGTAGAAGGGGGGTTGAATACAATTAAATACTTTTTCTGAGTTTATCTAAGTTAACTTATCAAGTTTTTAATCGAATTAACACAAACAGAGTATGATGAATATTAAACAGAGGTAAACAAAAACGCAATAATAGCTGAAATGTGAATCTTATAAATTATAAAACTCACTGAGTGTTGATTGCGGAATAGACTAGCCAAAGCTAATCTAAATCAAACACTTAAGCTAATTATTACAAATGAGATGAGCAGTAGTGGACAAACACGCTAAATGTTCACTCGCTGATCGCTGGAACGTGCTTAGACAGACTACTCACTGACAGACAAGTGATTAACACGTACACAACAGCAAGTTTCTAAGTACAACGTACTACTCTATATATACTACAAGTATCCCGTAAATATCTCCTATAAAATAGGATCTTGGAATGACACGTGTAGCTGCTTGATTGACTTGATCACTGATGAACCAATATTATGCGGGTCCCAATTCTGTTACCGCAAATATCTCTTCTTCCTTAACACCAATCACTTGCTCCCACGTAATTCTTCATATATTTCAAGTACGAGGAACACTTGCTGACGTACATATGAAGAGCGACTTGTACTTGTAAACAAACATTATTGATATAGTCACTGAAGATGTAATAATCCTCCTCACTCACTGCGAGCTATCATACTCTTGTAGAATGACTTGAATTATTTATCTTCAGCAACTAGCTTTTATTAGGGCAGCGACTTTTGCCTTTATTCATTTGAAGAAGCAAAACTCTCGCTGCTAGTCTTGAAGTCAGCGACACACCAAGTTGAGTTTAAAACTTCCTCAGCAGATCAGTTTCCTTGAGTAGCATGAACAGCGAGCAGCGAGTACATACTTTAGCAATAACAGCTTTGACTTAATCATTTCCTTCATCGAGTTTGATATCATTGAGTTGGTCAGCGACTAGTGACTCAACAATCTCCCCCTAAATGTTTATGATCAAAGCTCCCTAGACAAACTTGTTGCTGTAAAAGTTTATAGTCAATGTTTAAGGATTTAAACATTCAGTAACTTGTACTTGTGTTTTTCTTTTTGGATTCTTTTAACATGATCTGAATTTTGCACTTTGTTTTTCTCAAAATGATTAGATATTATTAAACTATAAATGAAAGATATTACAAGTGAGATCAGTTACAGTTTATCTAATCTAATACAAATATAACTACAATTCTCTCTAGATGTCTTCTTCTTTGACCAATCCGAGCTCGTCAGCTAGCTCATACTTCTTGGTAGAAGGCAGGTATCTGAATTGTCGAGCTAAGGCTTCTTCAAGAATTGCTTTCCTCATATGTGAACTTTTGTCAAGCATGCTGGCTAAACGGATCAAATGAACAAGCTGCTCATGATCAATCTTTTCCAACTCAGCTTCTCTCTGAAACTTTAGAGCACCATTTAAGTCTCTGTATACCAAACCTATATCACCTTTAGTAGTCTCAACCCCTTCCACTCTTGGAACACCATCAGGGATAGAAAGATTTAACTCCCCTATGCCTCTTCCCGTCCAACTCACCGGGAGATCGAAGAGAAGTAGCATCCTTAGACACGTCCTTATCGCGGGAGGAGAAGAGATGAAAGATTCATAGTTTCGAAGCTTGGCAATATAAAAAGAAGGAAGCAAAGCAGCAGGCCCAACCAGTCGCGAGGGTTCCGGGCATGAGAACGCAAGTGCCGGAATCAAGTGTTTGGAGTTCTGTGTATGCTGCTAGTTTCTGACCTATACCTTGGACTAGGTGGCTGAACTATCTCCTCGCCATATATGACAGTATCTTCTAGCTTGAGTAGCTGTAGATCAACCATCTTTTGAAACAATCTGTCAATCTCATTGAGCACCTCTCTTTTCGCTGCACTTGATGAATGACTCACAGCAAGTCTGATCTCATTCCATTCCTCTCTGTGCATTTTACAGACTTGATCTAGTGTAATTGCTTGAGTCTCTGTGTATCTGTGGATGAGTAGCTGTGCTTGAGATTTGTTCTTTGGTTTCTTCAGATTGACCTTGGTGATAGGAGCAGGATTTGATCTACCAGTCATTCTAGCTGCATACTTCTTTCTGTCTATTTCGTTCCATAACATATCCACTGATGTTTTTGTTCCTTATTTTCTTTTAGGATCAGCAACAGCTAATTCTTGCTGCTGCTCAGAATCCACAACATTCTGCAACACCCTAGCAAACACAGCATCAGCTTCTTCTTGCTCTCTTTTTAGCCGCATTTCTCACTCTCTGCTCAGCTTCCTCACCGCTGAGCTTTAACAGATAAGCCCTATCACTATCAGACATCTCTTTCAACCTTTGCTTTCTTTCTGCCTCTTCTCTTAATTCTTCCTTAGCTTGAATTTTCAGGATCATTTCTCGCTCCCTATCCTGTCTAGCCTTGATTTTTCTGGCTATTCGCTGTTCATTTGTTTCTTCAGGATGGAGACTTCCTGATGTAGAGTCAGAAGATAGTAGAATAGCTGGAGTAGAGGTCTCTGGTGATAGAGTAGCTGTGGGTAGAGAGGATAAGATAGTGGTTATTGCTGTTGCTTCTGTTGGTTGTGTTGCTGATGCTGCTAGTTGAATTGTAAGTTGTTGAGTAGCTGTTGTTGTTGTGATTGGTTGTGGGTTTATAGCTGTAGTCACTGGTGTTGTGACTATTTCTTCAGCAAAGTTACTGATGAAGTAACTTTCTGATTCTGTGCTTTCAATGGTTTGAATTGATAGTGGGTTGACCTCAGATATGATAATATCCAATTGAGGCTCTGGTGATGATTCAGGCTCTTCCAAAATTGTTTCTAGCTGATGCATGGTAGCTGATATGTCCTCCTCAGTGATTGTTTTCTTTCTGTGTTTGGAGGAGGTGGACCCAGATGCAGACGTTTCGCTGGTCCTTTTTCTTTTTAGAATAGAAGAGATATGTAGCTGATCCTCTATTTGTTCATTAGTATCATCTTCTTTATCAGCATCATTCTTACCATCATCATTATTGCCATCATCACCATCATCTCCATCATTTCCCTCATCCATATTAACATCATTCTCATCATCATCTAGCATGTTCATCCATTTCCAGCAAGCCAACTCGTAGCTCACTGATTCCCCCTCAACACGTGCTGCCTCATCAGCAGCCCATTCCTTAACTCTGCCATCATACATCCTGAGTTCATCTGGATGAAACTCAGGGAAATCAATTTTCTCATACACATCCTCATCATCGTCAGTATCCATATCAATCCAAGATAATTCAGCCATTGCATCAACTTCTAAATCTGGTTTCTCAGCAATAGATCGAAGGGAGAAAGATTCCAACAGTATTTCTCTATGGTCAGCAGCTTTCTTGATGAAATCATCATTGTCAGCAACTATTCTCTCCCACTTTTCATCATAAAAAGATGATATACACTCCTTGATCCAGCGATATAGCTTTTTATTATCAATTCGGAGGGCATCAACTTCAGCCTTAGTAGCTTGATGCTGAGAAGTCATCTTTAGAATAGCAGCCATTATCTTATCAGTGGCTTGAATGTATTCAAGCATAGAAGAAGCCATCTCTTTTTGTTTAGCAGTGAGAGAAGAGATAGCATCATCATGGGTAAGCAGACTGATGCGTGTACTATTAGCGAGATCAGATAGGGCTTTTGATTGAGTATTTAGCAGTTGAGAGTGATCAGTGCCAACTTGTTGACGTTGTTGTCAACGAGTGGTTTTAAAATTTATAATTGCTGGGGTCTAAGTGTGACTTACTAGTACTGAACCAAAGGGTTAGTAGGCGGTAAGTTGGACCTAGAGTCGTTCTTAAAGAGAAACTGAATTGAAACGGAGGTGATCCAATCAATCTTTCTTTTCTAGTAAATGTTTTAAAAGAGTGCGTTGGGGGTTTTGGTTCAGTTAATTAAGTAAACTAAATAAAGCGAATAAAATGTTATAAGATGTCAGATAATGCAAAGTAGTATTTGTTGTGAGTTCGTTAGTTAATAATCATGGGATTATGACTCTTACGGGAAAACGATTAACTAAATTGGGTTGCTTATGAGATTCATTAACTTATGGTATAACCAATAGATTCCTTATTAGTCGGTTATCAACTAATATGTCACGAGGAACTAAGGTATCATGATTCTGACCAGACAGACAATGCTCAACTCTCCACACTCTCCTGTAAGGGAGTCAGTGGCCCATATTATTGAACGTATTCGCTCGTGGGCGAAGGAATAGAGTAGCAAGTCCATAACATGTCTAGCCGTTCTTAATACCACAATGATTATGAATCCATTAAACAACTAACTTAGAACTTGTGTCCGGACTTATTTAATCAATTTCTACCAATGAAACTTAAGCATGATAAACGAGGGAAAGCATTTAGGTTTCTTGCATACCGTACTTTAGGTTTCATAGTTTTAGGAAAAAGTATTGGTTTAAGTTGGATTTCAAACTTGCCTTTCTTAATACAATTAAAAAATCCCTAGGTTTTCGTAAATGATCATTTAGCCTATAGCCTACCTAATCTAATCTAATCTAAACTAAAACAACTAATTAAAATGCTGACGGCTTTTTACAGGAAGTCAAACCCAGACCATGTCGGAAAATACTATGGTAGCTCACATCGTATTTAATCGTTTACCGATGTTTCCGTTGTGAGTTTGATTGCTTCGCGATGTTTACATGATAAGTACATTGTGATCGGAAGTGTACAATACTCATGGCAAGTCCACGTAATCACATTGCATTTTATAATGCTTGCATGACGTTACAATTAAAAGCATAGTTTTTACACAGATAACTATTGACCGAGTATTGAGGTTCGCGACTCCTCTTTACAGGGTTATAATCATGTTTGTTAATCGAAAGGCGAATCTAAGTTTTAGGTTTTAAATCACAAGATAAGTCCGTTCACAAAGTTTCCAATTTTATAACGTCGATCCATAATACAACTACCTTCGGTCGTTACCGGCTTCCATATATTTGTACTATGCTCAAAAGCATTTCCAATACTATACCGAGTAATCAGTCGAATCGGGGCCATCATATTATTTCACGACGTATTTAAAGTCATCCCACAATTATATATACTAACTACATCACAACAAATACAATAGTAATCTACTCGCTAATCATGGCATAAACGATATCTAACATAATTAAAGCAAACATATTTAATTAAGATAGATAAGGATAGAAATAACCGAGATTAATATGCGAGAAGGAATAGACTTGAATTAATGAGCGTAACTCCAAGCGTACACCAAAGATTACAAAACAGTCCTAGCTTTCTTTCTACTCTAAACAAAGTGCTAAACTAATCTAATGCTAAATTTAAAGTAAGAAAGTAGAATGAGAAAGTAAGAAAGTAATATGACTAGTGCATATGGGACATTTTGGAATGGAGCCTTAAGCCTCCTATTTATAGGTTAGCTTTGGCTCACATTAGCACTAAGAGGTGCATGTTAGAAAAAGATAGCCAAAAGGGTGCACCGGGTACCGTACAACACGAAAAGTGGGCGCACCGGGTACTGTAAAACACGAAAAGTAGGCGCACCAGGTACCAAAAGTTGCCAAAAATGGAAACCGAGATGGGTACGGGGTGGCCGGCGGCGCCCCTATGGTGGCAAGCGGCGGTTGGTGGGTGGCCGGCGGCGGATGGCCCACCCCCGCCCCGTTTCGCCGTCTTTTGCTTCGTTTCTCGATTCGTGCGTGTTTTCTTCGTTATGCTTCCGTTTGCATCGATTCTTTTTTTGTTGGATTCGTAATTCAAAAACGAAGATTTTGACATAGGATAGGTCTTGAGATGAGGTCCCTAGCTCCAGATATTGCGTGCGAATCTTTTGGATCTTCCGGCTGGCGTAGAATCTTCATTCTTTATCCGTTTTAGTTGATTCTTCTTCTGTTGGATTTGTATTTTGAAAAAGAACATCTTGGACAGAATGGATGTTGGTGGAGGGCATTTTAGTCTTGAAATCTCGTTTTGATGCCTTGAATCTTCAAACGTGTGTGGAATCTTCGTTTTACTTCCGTTTTGCTTGATTTTTACCGTGCAACCTTGTTTTGACCATCTTGGCATAATGTACCTGATTTGTGCTATATTTGAATTAAAATGCCAAGAATCGTTCTAGAATGAGAGAGATATCGGTAGTAAAAACATGACTTTTTAAGCGATATCAAGTATCCCACACTTAGAACTTTGCTTGTCCTCAAGCAAACTCATTTTCAACATGGTTAACGATAAGCAGATAATGAAATATTTTACTAAAGGGGATTTTGGGAAAAATAAAGATATTTGATTTTTTTGAAAGCAAGGTTGTAATCTTTAGGAGCATGCTTTTGATCTTTGATCTTTGATACACGACTAGGCGATCCTCTCAAGGTGGTCACTCCAATCACTCAAAGTGTTTAGGGTTTCCTATTCTATCATTTATCAATCACTCAGAACGCCAGTCATGCATCGTTTATCGTCATAGGCTTGATCGAGAATCAAATCGTTACCTTTTGGGTGAGCGTGAAGTCGATCTAGCCACAATCATTCTAGGGGAGTGATGTTGGGTTTTGGTGATGTGAGAGGGGTTTTTGTTGGGTTTTTCATAGGTTTTCTTTTTGGTGAAGCGGAAAGCTGAAATTTTTGAATTCTCGAGAGGATTGACGCTTTTTCTTTTGAGAGGAGTCTTTTTTCTCCATTTGACTTTCTTTTCTTCGGGTTTTCGTGGGTAATTTTGACTTCGTATCCTTGTAGCTTTTCTTCTTTCATCTTTGAAACTCTTTATGAAGTTTGAGGGATGCTTTTTGAGTAGGTACGGGATGGCGTGTTTATTTTGGGGTGTATAGAAGGATTCAAGAATGATGTGATTCGATCTCCTTTTTACTCACTAGTTTGGCTTCGAAATGCATTACAGGAGCAAGTTCTGATTCTAAAAGCATACATCGGCACACTCAAGAATCGAAAAAGTGAAGCATTAAAAGTGAATGCTTTTCATATGGCTCAAGATACCTCATGAATCGAAAGTTGGGCAGTTGTGTGCTTAGTCATGCGATGCTCTTTATGGGATTTTTAAACCTATTTTTCAAAAGAATTTGTATTTTAATTTTTTCTTCTTCCCCAAAGTAAATCATTCCTTAAAATTTTTCATTTTCAACATATTTTTAACTTAATTTTGAAAAATTTTGTTTACTTTTATGGGAAAGCAAGGTCTTATAAAAAGCAACGATTTTAGAATCAGGCATATACCAATGTCCATTTAACAGTTATAACACCCCATGATTTAAGACATTTTTTTTTTTTTTATTATTTCGGAAGCGTAAATCCCATTCATACCAAGATAGATATAACATTATATATACGACATTCAGTCATACCAAAACATTACAAGTTTATGAGTATTAAGTAAAATTACAACGCTAATACAATAACTGGGTGTTATATTAACAAACATGATTTATCCAAAACAATCAGAGTTCCCATTGTCAAACATTTCTTCAAAACAACACCATTGCCTAATCATATCCCAAAAGTTAACCTGCAAGAGTAGGTGGGGAATTAGCACAAAGCTAAGTGAATGAACTAAGTCTAACAATCTAACTTAGTATAACAATCAATTCACAACAATCATCTAAATAAACAATCAAACAGAGGATCGGTGGTTCTTGAGATACCCTCAGTCCGCGGTGGCACTCCAAGAACACTTAATAATCAACTGCAGGCCAATACAGAGATTTTTACCGATAGTTTATTGCTATCTTTAACCAATATGGATTAATTCACAACGAATGTTCATCCGACCCATAAGGATTAACCTATAGCAACTAAACCCAAAATTGACCTCTATCATTCCAACCCATCATGGAATTATTCACTAGCAAACAATCAATCTATCAAACCACAACTTTAATCAACAATCCTATCATTATCGTAATGATAAATCAGTCAATACAAGCAACTTAAAAATTGATGCAACTAACTGTTAACACCAAAATTAAATTGTGAGAACCAGTCCACTCACCTGTCTTGTTTCCGTCTCCAACTCAAAGATCTTATTTTATTGAGTCTTCGGTGCCTCTGTAAACACAATCAAAACACAAGTTAATAACTTGTTTCATAATTCAAATTATATCTATATTTAAATACTTACATCAATAATCAAGAATCATCAATGGATAAAGGATATAAGTATTGAATTCTAACAATTTCACAAAACATCAAATTCGTCAAAATTACAAATGCAAACGCGATCCGGACAATGGAGGTTGGGATCGCGTTCCTCTTAAGAAATTATTCTGCTACCAAAATAAACATACGAACGCGATCCGGGTTTCCGGGTTAGGATCGCGTTCACAAGAAGAAAATGTTCTGTAACCAATTTACACTTTCAAACGCGATCTGGGTGTATGAGTTGGATCGCGTTTCGAAGAAGGAATTAGGATTTAGACACAATAACACATAGCAACGCGATCCGGGCTATCTAGTCGGATCGCGTTTGTTACGTTTCCAGCAACAAAACTCAGATCATCAAGAACACCAGCACGTACCAAAAGTCTAAATTTACTAAATTCGGATACCATATATGTTTTTAACCCAAAAAGAACCTCAACTAACATCCTATAACATATTATAACAACAAATCATCATCATCAAAATCCTAATTTCACTCATGCATCCACATTTAACCTAGTTCCAACCAAAACCCAAATTATGCATAAAAATGGAGAATATACTTACAAGGTAGATGATAACAAGAAGGAGGTGTTGTAACTCAGATTGTTGCATCAAAATCACAGCTTCAAAATGAATTGTTTGGGGTTTTCCTTTGATTTTATGTGAAATGGGTGTGTGTGTGTTCTTGAAGTGTGAAAGAAAATGAAAATGTTAGGTCGATCTTCACATTTTTATTCAAGACATATGCAGTATAAAATTATGCCCCTTCTAAATCTATTGTCTGGAACCTGGATTTCTAATGCGAGAAAATTATTTTATTTTATCGTCATCTAAGTTTATTTAAAACAATTAATATTTCACTAGTCACAATATTTCCTGAGGCTCACTTACATATTAAATTTACAATCAAACTCAGGTAATAATTTATATTGCATAAATAATTTAAAGAAAATACCTTTTTCTCCTAGGCCCGATTTGGGGATGTTACAAATCACCCCTCCTTAGAAAGATTTCGTCCCGAAATCTAACTAGACACAAATAAATTAGGATATCTACTCCGCATACTCTCCTCCGTTTCCCAAGTGAGATCCGCACCCAAACTATGTTTCCACTTAACCAAAACCATAGGAATTTCTTTTCTACGTAATTTGGTCACTTTCCTATCTAAAAGCTCGACAGGTTCTTCTACCAATTTCTTACTTGAGTCAACCCGAAGATCTTGCAAAGGAAGGATTTGGGATTGATCCTCCACATTGCACTTTCTTAAATAACAAACATTAAATGTATCGTGAATACCAGCTAATTCAGGCGGAAGATCTAAAGAAACTGATTGTTCATTAATCACCTGACGGATTCTAAATGGGCCAATATACCGAGGAGCTAACTTCCCACGTTTACCAAATCTAATAACACCCTTCCACGGAGAAACCTTTAAATATACAAGTTCCCCTTCAACAAAAACAACAGGTCGTCTACGTGGGTCAGCATACTGTTTCTGTCTATCACGTGCTGCTTTCAGTTTCTCACGAGCAATCTTAACCTTGTCAGCTGTAAGTTGAACTATATCGGGACCCGCAAACTGCTTTTCTCCCGCTTCTAACCAACATGTAGGTGTTCGACAACGTCGCCCATACAACATCTCATACGGCGGCATACCAATGCTAGAATGATAAGAATTGTTATAAGCAAATTCTATCAATGGTAAGTGTGAATCCCAAGAACCGCCATACTCAAGTACACAAGCTCTCAACATATCCTCGAGTGTCTGAATAGTACGCTCTGACTGCCCGTCTGTCTGAGGATGATAAGCTGTACTAAGATTTACTCTAGTACCTAATTCTCGTTGCAAACTCTGCCAAAAACCAGAAACAAACCTGGAATCTCTATCAGAAACAATGGATAAAGGAATACCATGTCTAACAACAATCTCATGAATGTACAATTGAGCAAGTCGAGTCAACGATGCTGTCTCACTGGTGGCTAGAAAATGTGCACTCTTGGTTAATCTATCAACTATCACCCAAATCATGTCATTACCTTTCTGAGTGCGGGGAAATTTGGTAATGAAATCCATAGTAATGTGCTCCCATTTCCATTCCGGAATATCTAACTGTTTTAATGAACCATAGGGCTTCTGATGTTCTGCTTTAACCTGGGAACATATATGACAAGTCTCCACCATTCGAGCAACATCGGTTTTCATAGTTGGCCACCAATACAATGATTTCAAATCATTGTACATTTTCGTACTCCCTGGATGAACAGATAACCTCGATTTGTGTGCTTCCGACAATATCAAATCCCGAAGTCCCCCAATCAATGGAACCCAAACCCGAGACTGGAAAGTTTTCAATCCTCGAGAATCATCAATCAATAAATCTTTTCGTTTCAACAAAATCTCAGATTTTAAATTTTTATCCAACAATGCCTCTAACTGTGCAGCTTTCAACTGAGAAATCAAATCAGAAGATATTTCCAAACGCATAAAATAAATTCGGTTGGAAGGTACATTTCGGCTTAAAGCATCGGCAACCACATTAGCTTTACCCGGGTGATATCGGATTTCACAGTCATAATCCTTAATCAATTCCAACCATCGGCGCTGTCTCATATTAAGTTCTTTCTGAGTAAACATATACTGGAGGCTTTTATGATCTGTACATACGACACATTTAGTTCCGTACAAATAGTGTCTCCAGATTTTCAACGCAAATACCACAGCTGCAAGCTCTAAATCGTGTGTGGGGTAATTTCTTTCATGAGTTTTAAGCTGACGAGAAGCATAAGCAATAACACGATCATGTTGCATTAAGACAGCACCCAAACCAGCATGAGAAGCATCACAATATACCACAAAACCCTCGGAACCATCAGGTAATGCTAACACTGGCGCCTGACATAACAACTGTTTAAGAGTCTGAAAAGATGTTTCTTGTTGATCACCCCACTGAAATTTAATATCCTTTCTAGTTAGCTTGGTTAACGGGCCAGCAATTTTGGAGAAATCCTTGATAAATTTTCGATAATAACCCGCTAAACCAAGGAAACTTTTGATCTCAGAAGGTGATTTAGGAGCATTCCAATTCATAACAGCGTCCACCTTGGAAGGATCTACTTTGACACCATCCTTACAAATAATATGCCCGAGAAACTGTACCTCTCGGAGCCAAAATTCACATTTGGAAAATTTAGCAAAAAGATGCTCTCTTTTCAAAATCTCAAGAACCAATCTTAAATGATGTTCATGTTCAGCCTCAGACTTAGAATAAATCAAGATATCGTCAATAAATACAATCACAAACTTGTCTAGAAAAGGTCGACATACACGATTCATTAAGTCCATAAAAATAGCAGGAGCATTAGTCAATCCAAAAGGCATAACTAAGAACTCGTAATGACCATAACGGGTACGAAAAGCAGTCTTAGGAACATCTTCCTCACGAACTCGTACCTGATGATAACCGGATCTCAAATCGATCTTAGAAAAATAGGATGATCCCTGTAACTGATCAAATAACTCGTCAATTCTGGGCAATGGATATTTGTTTTTCACTGTTCTTTTATTGAGCTCTCTATAGTCAATACACATTCGAAGAGTACCATCCTTTTTCTTAACAAACAATACCGGAGCACCCCACGGGGAAGAACTCGGTCGAATAAACCCTTTATCTAACAGTTCCTGAATTTGACCCATCATTTCACGGATTTCAGAAGGAGCTAATCTATAAGGAGACTTAGCTACAGGAGTCGAACCAGGAATCAAATCAATCTGAAATTCTACATCTCTTACAGGGGGTAAACCAGGCAATTCATCCGGAAAAACTTCTGGATATTCAGAAACCACCGGAAAATTTGTCAAAGATTTCTTTTCTAACTTGCTATCTATCACATATGCCAAACAAGAATCACATCCCTTAGATAGAGATTTCCTAGCTTTCAACAAGGAAATCAATGGTAGACTACCCTTTACTCGTTCTCCTCGAGCCATGACATATGACCCATCAGAAATCGGAATTCTTATAATCTTTTTATGACAGTCAATGTTGGCCTTATTCAAACTTAACCAATCCATACCAATAACTACATCGAAACTAGGAATTGGCATTAACAAAAAGGAGACTAAGAAATTATGACCCTCAATAAGTATACTAGCTCCAGCTACCGATGTGGTAACAGGAACTAATTTACCATCAGCAATTTCAACTTCTAAAGGTTTAACAATCAAAGAGGGGATCAATTTCAGTCTATCACAAAAGTTCACAGATATAAACGAACAATTGGCACCAGAATCAAACAATACACGAGCTGGTATAGAATTTATGAGAAATGTACCAGTGATGACATCTTCAGTGGCGACAGCATCATCAACTGTCATTCGGAAAGCTCGGCTAGCAGCTACTGGTGGATTTTTCCTCTTTTGACCGGATGATGGCGAACCTTTACCCGTACCCATACTCTGTCTCTTCGCCTCAAGACAATCCCCTGCACGATGCCCTTCTTTATGGCAATTCCAACACACGCTATTTGGGTAGGTACAATCCTTTGCAGCGTGACCAAAAATTCCACACTTAACACATCTAGATGTCTGGGGAGTACAAGGACCATTATGTCTAGCTCGACATCTATTACAATAGTTACTATCCATTGGAATACCAGAATTCGATCTCCTGTTTTGTTGACTACCTTGTCCTTTCTGTTTACTCGAAGAATCTCCTTTGTTTTTCTGTGAATACCTTTCTTTATTCAACACTCTTTTAGCCATAATATCCCCATCAACCGAACGAGCTAAATCATAAGCTTGAGGAAGTGAACCTGCTAGTCTCACTGTGGTACGGTAATCAGGAGGTAATGTTTTCACAAAGTGATCAATTTTGGTCCGGTCGGTTGGAACCCACTGTTGCACAAACCGCAATTTATCTGAAAACTGCTTAATTAATTCATCAATCGTCATTTGATCAGTCTTTTGTAAGTCAAGAAACTCTTGCCTAATCCTGGAAAGATTATACTCCGAGCAAAATTGTTTGCAAATCTCAGCATGAAAATCTGACCATCTTATATCACTCAACTGTTGTGGAGATAATGGTGCAGTAATTGAATCCCACCATGACATGGCTTGACCCTTTAATAATTGAACCGCATAAGGTACCTTATCCTCCTCCTCACAATGACATACATTTAGTTTTCTCTCTACATCTCGAAGCCAGTCAAGAGTGACCGTAGGATCGGTACTTCCAGAATAAGTTGAAGGATTGCAAGACATAAAGGTTTTAAGAGAACAACCTTTCTTTAACTGTTGGAAAGGTGGAATAGGTACTTGATAACTAGAATAACCAGTCGAAGGAAAAGGACCCGAAGTCTGATAAGCATAACCCTGTTGTTGATGTTGCGAAGCAAAAGGTAAAGATACTGGAATTCGTGTAGAAGACACAATGGGTGGAACATTAGTCACAATATGCGGACGAGTAGAAACTGGATGTTGAAAAGATCCAGCCTGTTCTCTCTGAAGTTCCAACACTCTATTCTCCAATCTCATAATATACTCTTGATCAGTCTCGGTTTCTCCACCGGCTAAATTAGATGTACCATTATGACCTTGATTCTCTGGTGGTGCATCTGTCCGCGAAGTATCATTGAGAGTATGGGAAGGTGATACCTGTCATTACATCACATCTCAACATTTGTTAATTGTTAGTACTAGCAACTAACCAAATCAACTATCATAACTAATCCCCACCACAAGAAATGTTTGACCAACATGACTAAGTTTAGGATTGAACACTTTAAATATTCAATTCGCCTAAACTTATGCTCTGATACCAACTTTTAACACCCCATGATTTAAGACATTTTTTTTTTTTTTATTATTTCGGAAGCGTAAATCCCATTCATACCAAGATAGATATAACATTATATATACGACATTCAGTCATACCAAAACATTACAAGTTTATGAGTATTAAGTAAAATTACAACGCTAATACAATAACTGGGTGTTATATTAACAAACATGATTTATCCAAAACAATCAGAGTTCCCATTGTCAAACATTTCTTCAAAACAACACCATTGCCTAATCATATCCCAAAAGTTAACCTGCAAGAGTAGGTGGGGAATTAGCACAAAGCTAAGTGAATGAACTAAGTCTAACAATCTAACTTAGTATAACAATCAATTCACAACAATCATCTAAATAAACAATCAAACAGAGGATCGGTGGTTCTTGAGATACCCTCAGTCCGCGGTGGCACTCCAAGAACACTTAATAATCAACTGCAGGCCAATACAGAGATTTTTACCGATAGTTTATTGCTATCTTTAACCAATATGGATTAATTCACAACGAATGTTCATCCGACCCATAAGGATTAACCTATAGCAACTAAACCCAAAATTGACCTCTATCATTCCAACCCATCATGGAATTATTCACTAGCAAACAATCAATCTATCAAACCACAACTTTAATCAACAATCCTATCATTATCGTAATGATAAATCAGTCAATACAAGCAACTTAAAAATTGATGCAACTAACTGTTAACACCAAAATTAAATTGTGAGAACCAGTCCACTCACCTGTCTTGTTTCCGTCTCCAACTCAAAGATCTTATTTTATTGAGTCTTCGGTGCCTCTGTAAACACAATCAAAACACAAGTTAATAACTTGTTTCATAATTCAAATTATATCTATATTTAAATACTTACATCAATAATCAAGAATCATCAATGGATAAAGGATATAAGTATTGAATTCTAACAATTTCACAAAACATCAAATTCGTCAAAATTACAAATGCAAACGCGATCCGGACAATGGAGGTTGGGATCGCGTTCCTCTTAAGAAATTATTCTGCTACCAAAATAAACATACGAACGCGATCCGGGTTTCCGGGTTAGGATCGCGTTCACAAGAAGAAAATGTTCTGTAACCAATTTACACTTTCAAACGCGATCTGGGTGTATGAGTTGGATCGCGTTTCGAAGAAGGAATTAGGATTTAGACACAATAACACATAGCAACGCGATCCGGGCTATCTAGTCGGATCGCGTTTGTTACGTTTCCAGCAACAAAACTCAGATCATCAAGAACACCAGCACGTACCAAAAGTCTAAATTTACTAAATTCGGATACCATATATGTTTTTAACCCAAAAAGAACCTCAACTAACATCCTATAACATATTATAACAACAAATCATCATCATCAAAATCCTAATTTCACTCATGCATCCACATTTAACCTAGTTCCAACCAAAACCCAAATTATGCATAAAAATGGAGAATATACTTACAAGGTAGATGATAACAAGAAGGAGGTGTTGTAACTCAGATTGTTGCATCAAAATCACAGCTTCAAAATGAATTGTTTGGGGTTTTCCTTTGATTTTATGTGAAATGGGTGTGTGTGTGTTCTTGAAGTGTGAAAGAAAATGAAAATGTTAGGTCGATCTTCACATTTTTATTCAAGACATATGCAGTATAAAATTATGCCCCTTCTAAATCTATTGTCTGGAACCTGGATTTCTAATGCGAGAAAATTATTTTATTTTATCGTCATCTAAGTTTATTTAAAACAATTAATATTTCACTAGTCACAATATTTCCTGAGGCTCACTTACATATTAAATTTACAATCAAACTCAGGTAATAATTTATATTGCATAAATAATTTAAAGAAAATACCTTTTTCTCCTAGGCCCGATTTGGGGATGTTACAACAGTAGTGCAACTACTACTATCCCACACTTAAAGGAACATCGTCCGATGTTATACTAAGATCTGAATGGGGTAAAATCCCACACTTAGGGTTTTAAACATCTAAGATTCATTCTTTCAGTGTGTGTGTTGGGTTTGAATCCCACACTTAGTGATAAGCAAAATGGACATGGCATATTTAAAATGAATGAAAGAGATGGCATAGAAGTACTCCCCGGTATTTGCAGTATTCCTTTGGTTGCATCTGCCGGTCTTTGTCTTCTTTGGTGCATTTTTGATCAAGTCTTTTTGTGATTGGTCTCGTGAGTGTGAACAAGTCGGATATACTATTCTTCGGTTGTTGATGCTTCCTTGCAGGCTGGAGCATTCTTTGTATGATCCGAGTGTGAAAGATAGTCGGAGATTTCATCACTTCTTGGAAAGTAAAATTGCAGAAATGTAAAAACAAACACGGGTTGCCTCCCGAGAAGCGCTCTTTTAAAGTCGAGAGCTCGACTTAGTCCTTTTCTTCTTCAGATGATGCTTGATGCATCAGTAGTGGTGGCGTGGTCACTGTGGTTCCTTGGTAGAGAGTATCGTGGTGGATAGTATTGTAGGAATTGCTCTATCATGTCAGCAATGAGAGTTGGTGGGTATGTGGATAGCATTCTGAAGCTTTTGAAGTGATCGGTGGCGAGTCGTTCGAGAATTGCCATTCCATAGCAGATGTACCGAACTGCCCTTGTGAAAGGTCCGTTAGGGTCAATTCGAGTGCATGTGTAAGTTCGAACGATTTCACGCTGTGGGTGGTTTCTTCCTATCGAGGCGATTAAAGCCATGAATTCGGTTTTCACTTCTTCAAAATCATTAGCCCAAGGGTCTCCTCCGAAAGATCTGGTTGCTTGGCACACTTGTCTGATTAGTTGATGATGTTCACGGTTGAAAGGAAAATCCGAGTCGGTGAAGATGCAAATTAACTTGCTGAATATCTCGCGATATCCATTTCGATAGACGTCGAGTTCTACGTCTTCTTCTTGGTACATTTCGCGCAGTCGGGTAGTCACATAAGTGGCTAAATTGATTTGCGACATGTGCGGGATGAATCTCGGTACCTCACGAGTTTCCTCTTCATAGGCTGGCTCGTTCAGCTCATCAATTATTAGTTCAATGTGGTGCCCAATGGTGGATTGAATGACGATCCTGCAGTTCTCTGATGCTGTGAGGTGCTCTCCAGTTTCGATGAGATCTAGAAGAGTTCTAAGATCTCCCACCATTCTGATGTTGGCATAACTTCTTGGGTTCCCGGTGGCTCTCTCCAGATTGGTTCTCATTGATGCAAGAATAGCTTTTTGACTTGATGAGTACGGAAAAGCTGATCTGGCTAAGGCACAATATACTTTTTGGTATATTCACCTTTGGTTTCCGTAGAATTCGATTTCTCCCATTGGGTAGTTTGGTCTTTCTCACTGTCGAGCTTCTGTGGTAAGTTGTTCTTGAAGCAGGTCAGAGAATGCTCGAATATTTCTCCGAAGAGTGCTAGGCTCTGGTTCTCCATAATTGGCGAGGTATGAATCATAGTCTCGTATGATTGCCCTTATCATGTGTCTCTGGGCGGTGTTGTAGTCATTGGTCGACTCTTTGATAGCTTCTACGATGATTCGTACATCGTCGTATTCGTCAATCATCTCGATCATGTCTTGATGAGTATCTATCAGAGGAATTTCTAGTCTCTCAGTTGTGATTGCAGGGGAATTTGATGGAGCAAGAGGAGGTTGTGGAATAGAGCGTTCATCAAGAGTGATGTTGACGTAGTCGTCATCACATTCACTGTTGCAGTAGGAGTCCTTGTCACGTGAATCGGGAAATTGGTGGAGTTCTTCGTCTGAGGGTGCGTTGTTGAAGGGTCGAGAACTATCGATTTCGATGGTTCGGACTTCGGTTGTTATGTCATGAATGTTCTCTTCGGTAAAGCTTCCTGGTTGACGTGCCTTGTATGCCGAAATTCTCTGTAGAAGTTTAGCATACTGGTCTGGGTGTGGTGATGATTGGAGTCCTTCTTCAAAAGTTTCTATGTCTCGGAGTCGGGTTCTGGTGAAGGGTTTTGATGGATCGAGATAGGAATTTAGGATGTTTCCCATTCTTTTAAGATGAGAGGATCTGAGCTCTTGACGGATGACTCCGTAATCAACTGATTCTTCAGATGAAGAGTAGTCATCGCAGTTTTGTATCCTTTTAACTTCGGCCATTTGTGGCGAATCAGTGTGATCTTCATCTTCTTCCATTTCTTCCTCTTCCTCTTCTTCTTCCTCCTCAGGGTCAGATTCAATTTCTTCATCCGCTTCCTCGTATTCTTCCTTATCTGGGTCGTATTCGGTGTCAGAAATGAGAACTGATGATCGGGTGAATTGCGGTTCCTCCTCTGGTTCTGATTCATCATCGGAACAGACTTTTCCAGTGGATATAGCACAACATTCTTCCTCTTCTGGGGTGCATTCCGGTTGGTCGATCTTGTAAGTGATGCTTTCACCATGTGATGGTAAAACAATCGTGTGGTTATACACATCAATCACTGCTCTAGCTGTATTCATGAATGGTCTTCCAAGGATAATTGGGATGTTTATGTCCTCGTGGATATCCATTACCACGAAATCAGTTGGAAAGAAAAATTTATCAACTTGAACAAGGACATTCTCAGCTATTCCCTTGGGGTATCTAACAGATTGGTCGGCTAGCTGGACGGTCATCTTAGTGGGTTTCAAGTTTTCAAGTTCTAGCCTCTTAAACAGGGAGTAGGGCATAAGGTTAATGCTGGCTCCTAAGTCGGTTAAAGCGCTCATATTTTCGGAATTTTAGATAGAACAAGGGAGTGTAAATCTACCAGTATCTCCTAGTTTTTTGGGAAGGCTATTTTTAAGTAGGGCTGAAGTTTCAGAACTAAGGGGAATGTTGTTTACTTCAGGAAATTTATCTTTGGTGGATAGCAATTTTCTAATATAATTATTACGACCAGGAACTCTAGACATGGTATCAAGGAATTTTCCATCTAGCTTAAAGGATGACAGTTTCTTAGGTTGAACTTTAAGTCTAGCGGGGTAAGGGATTCTAACCTCTTTGTTCATTGTTTCCACAGCTGGTATCTTGACCTTTGATTCTTCCTTTACTGAAACAGCAGCAGGTGGAGTAGTAGCTGCTTCCTTTGGTGTTGTAAGTTGCTTTGCTTCCTCAACATGCGGATTTTGAACCGTGTTGCTAGGCAAACTTCCTCGGGGTCTATTCTCCAGATGCTATGCCAATTGTCCAATTTGAGCTTCCAAATTCTTTAGCACAGCCAATTGATTTCTCATGAAGAGGTTGACTTGATCTTGTCTAGCGGACGTCTTTTGGTTGAGCAGGTGTTGACCTTGCATGAATTGGGTGAAGGCGTCGTCTGAACTTGAAGCTGGGGCATTTGTCTTGGTGGTTTGTTTAGTGGTTTGGTTTGTGTCGGAAGTGGGTGCAGGAAGTGCAAGGGGTTGATTATAAGAAAGCTGTGATTGTTGTTGGTAGGGTGGATATCTAGGTGGGTATCGGGGTTGGTATGGTTGTTGGTTGTTTCTCGGTGGAAAGGGAGGTCCTCTGGGTTGGTTGTTGTTCTGGTTGAAACCGGGTGGTCGAGCTGGAAACTGAGCATAGTAGACAGTGCCATCTGCTTCTTCGTATTCAACTTGGTATTCGCCAGATGGTTGCGGGTTGGTGCAGTGTTGACAGACTTGCACTTGGTGTACTTGGTGCTGTTGTTTCTTAAGTTCTCCAAACTGTTTGACGAGCGAGTCCATTTTCTCTGTTAGTGCCTTAATTGCTTCGACTGGAATCGGGTTTGCAGCAGCGATAGGTGTGGAAGATGTTGAATGATCTCCAGAATTCCAATCGTGGTGATGCAAAGTCATGTTTTCTATAAGGTTCCATCCTTCTTCGTCGGTCTTTGCCATGAAGCTTCCTTGTGCAGCAGCATCGAGGGTAGTTCGGTGGTTAGGATCTAAACCATTGTAGAAGGTGCACAACTGTGCAGACTTATCGAGTCGGTGATTAGGGCATTTCTTCAAGGCTCCTTTGAATCGTTCCCATGCGGTATATAATGACTCATCGAAAGCTTGTCGAAAGTTCATGATGTCATTTCGGAGTTTGGTTTGTTTAGAAGGCGGAAAATACTTGGTCAGAAACTTTGTCGCCATCGCAGTCCATGAAGGGATAGAGCCGGTCTCTAGACCTTCAAACCATGTTTGCGCATGACGGGTGAGCGAATAAGGGAAAAGGTATAAACGGATTGTGTCTTGGCCAATTCCGTTTTGCTTGGAGGAATTTGAGAGAGAGATGAACTTGTCGAGGTGAGAGTTTGGGTCATCACTGGGCAATCCATGGAATTGACAGTGGTTTTGGATTAGTTGGATGATGTGGTGTTTAAGCTCGAAAGATTGACCAGGGTTTCAGGGTAGAGAATTGGTCCTCCTCTTCCTTCGATAGAGGGTTTGCTATTGTCAGCAAGAGTGATGCGTTCAGCCATTGCTTGCTTAAGTTCAGGTTGCTTCTTTTCTCGTCGAATAGTGCGTATTATAAGTTCTGGATCGGAAAAGTTAAACAGTGGTGCAGATCTAGGGGAACAGGTCATAAACTAAAAGAAAAGACAATAAAGAAAATAGACAATAAAGGAAATGTTTTCGTGTTTTTTTAAAGAAGGTTTTATCCTAAGGGTTTACTAGAGTTGGGATTGGTTGGGCCTCTGTATCGGACAGTTAGTCTCCCCGGCAGCGGCGCCAAAAACTTGTTGACGTTGTTGTCAACAGGTGGTTTTAAAATTTATAATTGCTGGGGTCTAAGTGTGACTTACTAGTACTGAACCAAAGTGTTAGTAGGCGGTAAGTTGGACCTAGAGTCGTTCTTAAAGAGAAACTGAATTGAAACGGAGGTGATCCAATCAATCTTTCTTTTCTAGTAAATGTTTTAAAAGAGTGCGTTGGGGGTTTTGGTTCAGTTAATTAAGTAAACTAAATAAAGCGAACAAAATGTAATAAGATGTCAGATAATGCAAAGTAGTATTTGTTGTGAGTTCGTTAGTTAATAATCATGGGATTATGACTCTTACGGGAAAACGATTAACTAAATTGGGTTGCTTATGAGATTCATTAACTTATGGTATAACCAATAGATTCCTTATTAGTCGGTTATCAACTAATATGTCACGAGGAACTAAGGTATCATGATTCTGACCAGACAGACAATGCTCAACTCTCCACACTCTCCTGTGAGGGAGTCAGTGGCCCATATTATTGAACGTATTCGCTCGTGGGCGAAGGAATAGAGTAGCAAGTCCATAACATGTATAGCCGTTCTTAATACCACAATGATTATGAATCCATTAAACAACTAACTTAGAACTTGTGTCCGGACTTATTTAATCAATTTCTACCAATGAAACTTAAGCGTGATAAACGAGGGAAAGCATTTAGGTTTCTTGCATACCGTACTTTAGGTTTCATAGTTTTAGGAAAAAGTATTGGTTTAAGTTGGATTTCAAACTTGCCTTTCTTAATACAATTAACAAATCCCTAGGTTTTCGTAAATGATCATTTAGCCTATAGCCTACCTAATCTAATCTAATCTAAACTAAAACAACTAATTAAAATGCTGACGGCTTTTTACAGGAAGTCAAACCCAGACCATGTCGGAAAATACTATGGTAGCTCACATCGTATTTAATCGTTTACCGATGTTTCCATTGTGAGTTTAATTGCTTCGCGATGTTTACATGATAAGTACATTGTGATCGGAAGTGTACAATACTCATGGCAAGTCCACGTAATCACATTGCATTTTATAATGCTTGCATGACGTTACAATTAAAAGCATAGTTTTTACACAGATAACTATTGACCGAGTATTGAGGTTCGCGACTCCTCTTTACAGGGTTATAATCACGTTTGTTAATCGAAAGGCGAATGTAAGTTTTAGGTTTTAAATCACAAGATAAGTCCGTTCACAAAGTTTCCAATTTTATAACGTCAATCCATAATACAACTACCTTCGGTCGTTACCGGCTTCCATATATTTGTACTATGCTCAAAAGCATTTCCAATACTATACCGAGTAATCAGTCGAATCGGGGCCATCGTATTATTTCACGACGTATTTAAAGTCATCCCACAATTATATATACTAACTACATCACAACAAATACAATAGTAATCTACTCGCTAATCATGCATAAACGATATCTAACATAATTAAAGCAAACATATTTAATTAAGATAGATAAGGATAGAAATAACCGAGATTAATATGCGAGAAGGGATAGACTTGAATTAATGAGCGTAACTCCAAACGTACACCAAAGATTACAAAACGTTCCTAGCTTTCTTTCTACTCTAAACAAAGTGCTAAACTAATCTAATGCTAAATTTAAAGTAAGAAAGTAGAATGAGAAAGTAAGAAAGTAATATGACTAGTGCATATGGGACATTTTGAAATGGAGCCTTAAGCCTCCTATTTATAGGTGAGCTTTGGCTCACATTAGCACCAAGAGGTGCATGTTAGAAAAAGATAGCCAAAAGGGTGCACCGGGTACCGTACAACACGAAAAGTGGGCGCACCGGGTACTGTACAACACGAAAAGTAGGCGCACCAGGTACCAAAAGTTGCCAAAAATGGAAACCGAGATGGGTACGGGGTGGCCGGCGGTGCCCCTGTGGTGGCCGGCGGCGGCTGGTGGGTGGCCGGCGGCGACTGGCCCACCCCCGCCCCGTTTCACCGTCTTTTGCTTCGTTTCTCGATTCGTGCGTGTTTTCTTCGTTATGCGTCCATTTGCGTCGATTCTTTTTTGTTGGATTCGTAATTCAAAAACGAAGATTTTGACATAGGATAGGCCCTGAGATGAGGTCCCTAGCTCCAGATATTGCGTGCGAATCATTTGGATCTTCCGACGGGCGTAGAATCTTCATTCTTTATCCGTTTTAGTTGATTCTTCTTCTGTTGGATTCGTATTTTGAAAAAGAACATCTTGGACAGAATGGATGTTGGTGGAGGGCATCTTAGTCTTGAAATCTCGTTTTGATGCCTTGAATCTTCAAACGTGTGTGGAATCTTCGTTTTTCATCCGTTTTGCTTGATTTTTACCATGCAACCTTGTTTTGACCATCTTGGCATAATGTAACTGATTTGTGCTATATTTGAATTAAAATGCCAAGAATCGTTCTAGAATGAGAGAGATATCGGTAGTAAAAACATGACTTTTTACGCGATATCACAGCTGCAGCTAGAATTTTGACTTTCTCACTTATAGCATCACTCCAGGAAGGGATTGGATCATACACTGTTGCAAGAGAGTGAAATTTATCAGTAAGCTCAGCAACATTACCTTTTAGTGACTCCCTTTCTTCAGTGAGAAGTTTTATTTGTTGTTGAGAGGCGGCAATGTACTCCATCAGCGGCTTATCCGTGGATGAGGGAGTGCATGATGAGGCTCGATCAGCAGCTTTAGGAGATGGGGGTGGATGTGGTATTTGTTGAATTGGTGATTGTGGTGGTGTTGGTTGTTTTGATGGTGATTTTGGTGGTGTAGGTAGGGGTTTGGATTGGGCTCCCTGATCCCCTGCATCCATGGCAGTATCAGCAAGGGGATCAGTACCAGCAACCATAGAGATATTGTCACTGGAAAGAGACATTTCGTCTAACTCCTGTATAGGTGAAGTGACAATAGTTGCTGGAGGAGCAGTGGTGAGTCGGATAGGTGTTGGTGCAGTGGCAGCAGCAGCAGTAACAGAAGTGTATGGTGGTGGTGGTGGTTGTTTATCGTCGGATGTTGAGGTGTCCATTGGTTGGGCTCCCTCGTCATCACCAGCTTATGTTTGAGCTGGTGGATCATCGGAAACAGAAATGGCAGCCTGTCTCTCTCCATGTGACTGTGGAGAGACATTGACGGCTAGTTCAGTGGTAGATGAGATTTGGCTCGGGTCTGTAGCCAGTGGTGTGGCATCAGCGATGGGTGTGTTATCACCCACTGATACCACTAGCCCTTTGTCTGAAATGTCATCCTTTCGTGAGGATGAAAAGTGGCTGGGGTTTGACTCGATAAATGGGTGTGGGATGCACCCGAATCACTGCTAACAATGGGTTGAGCCATTGTAGCTGTCTATAGTGTACTCTTTGTAGAGTCACTGGACTTTCGAGAATCCAGTGAAGTAGCTGTAGGTTTGGGTTTATCAAGGTTTCCCGCAGGGACTGAACGTTCAGTCTCTGCTTCACCCTTGGCGTCCTTAGACGTCTTCTTTTTGCTATGTCTCTGATCCTTTAATGTCAGGGACCCTAATTTGGATTTTTTCTTGGGAGCGGTGGATGATTTCTTGACTGGTGGTTTGACCACAGTAGTGACTGGGGGTGTGGTCAGTGACGTGGTCGATGTAGGGGTAGCAACGGATGATGGTACAGCAGTGATAGGCTGGGGTGCAAGTATCCCCTGTTGTTTCATAAAATTCGGTAGAGACACGGTCGCTGGTTTAGAAAATATTTGATTACCTACTAGTGTTGGCTCAAAACCAGTGAAAGATACTCTATCATAGGCCTCAAACTGATCTTTAAAGATCAGTGATAGAAACCTAGGATAGGGCACATATTTTTCCCTGGTAGGCTCAGCGATCCGATTAACCAGCTCGTTAAAGATCACACTTGCATATTTAACTTTTAGTGAGTTGACCAGTGACCAGCTGATTTGTGCCTCTAGGGAGCTGAATTGATCATAGCTCCCTATTTTTGTTCCCAAACTTTGAATAAAATTTGAAAATATGGCATTCCAAACACCATCCATTTTGGATTTGTGTACAGTGGAGTATTTACGATTACCACTGCCATCAATGGATTATTTACAGTCAATCCCATGAGATTGACTAAGCCTCCCTTGGCTACATCTCCATCAGGTAGTGGTACATAAACAGCATGTACAGGTAGTTGTAAAACAGTACGGATGATGGAGGCAGTAATGATTATCTTTTGACCACCATTATCGATAAAACCCTGAAGTTGTGAAACACCATTAACAACTGAGTGAGTACAGGTAAACCAGAACTCATTGAGCCATTCTGGGTTCATTTCCCTAGACGATTAGGTGAGAGCAGGGAGAATGAAATGATTATTTAAAAATTGATTATCTCCGCATACTCTATTTTTGCACAACTAACATTTCCCAAATAGTTTGATTTGGGAACTGTTATAATCAAATCCTCACTTACTGCAGAAGCTCGAAGAGCTTTAATCTCTGTAGTCGGTGTATAAGAATTTGAGAAAAATTTTGTTCTTGCCATTTGAGAATATTGTGTTGTAGATTTTTAGGGTTGTAAAAATGAGAGGTTTTTGATTAACACGAAATTCAAGTATGCGTAAAGAATAAGAGATGGATGAAGTCCCTGATTTATAGTAAGATGCAACTTGATAATCATGTGGTTAAAATTGAGGAGTCATGGACGATGGCGGTGGTTAGTGGTAGTGGTATAGGGGTGATGATGGTGGAGCGTGGTGGCATTAATGGTGATGGGAGAGGTGCGCCGGAAAAGTGCAATGACGTAAGAGAGAGATTGTCAGAGAACGCGACTTTTCCGTTGTACCATAAAACATTTATTTTTGAAATCCGTTAAATTAAATACAAAACGTATTAAATATAACGAATATTTGTTAATTTGTATACCACCATTAAATGATATCTCAGGGAGTGAAAGTCCCTGGAGATACATAATCAATAACATGATTTACCACCGAAAAATAGTGTCAATATCATAAAGAGATAATTTTGATCATATATCTCGCTGAAACTTTTGTCTTCCTGATTTAATCACAACTTAGAATACTAATTAAATCATTTAGATTAAGTTTCAGATTTAATATAGATCACTGTTATCAATTTTACATAGATACACTTTATTAAAAAAAATGAATATGTATTATGTCTTAGATTAAGAGTATATCAATTCTTTATTTTTAGAACTTACTGATCAAGTCACAACTTAGAATACTGACCAGATCAGCTAGAAATAACATGAAGAAATGATATTAACTTTATTTTTGAGACATAATAAATATTCATTTGACTTTATCAATTAAAACAATAGAAAGACATAACTAACTGATCACTAAACTTGCTGATTAGATCAGTGAAGCTTAGTTAATCAGATAATAAGTTCTTCTATCAATTATAATTGATAGAGTCCATTTATTCAAAGCAATTTAAAGGTAAAGAAAAAATAAATAAATAAATTCAAATAATTTATTTATTCATTTAAGTTTAACATACCAAGCTCGCTGATTAGAAAGTTAAATCTCTTCTCATCCAAAGGTTTTGTAAATAGATTAGCGAGTTGGTAGTCTGTTGGAATAAAGTGAAGTTCAATATCACCTTTCATCACATGGTCCCTGATGAAATGATATCTGACATCAATGTGCTTTGTCCTTGAGTGCATCACTGGATTGTTTGCAATGGCTATGGAACTTTGACTATCACAGTAAATTGGTATTTCAGTGAAGTCAAAGCCGTAGTCAGCAAGTTGATTTCTCATCCAGAGAATTTGAGCAGTACATGCACTAGCAGCGACATATTCAGCTTCAGCGGTTGAGGTTGAAACTGAATTTTGTTTCTTGCTGGACCAGCTAACAAGCTTTTCTCCTAGAAACTGACAGCTACCAGATGTACTCTTTCTATCCAGCTTGCATCCAGCATGATCAGAATCAGAATATCCTTTCAGTGAGAAATCTGAACCAGTTGGGTACCAGAGACCAAGATTTGGTGTATCCTTCAGATATCTGAATATTCTTTTAACAGCAAGTAGATGTGATTCCTTTGGATCAGCTTGATACCTAGCACAGAGACATGTAGCAAACATAAAGTCTGGTCTACTTGCAGTGAGATACAGTAGTGATCCGATCATACCTCTGTAAGCAGTGATGTTTACAGATTTACCATCAGGATCAGCATGTAGTTTCACTGCTGGTGACATTGGTGTAGCAAGGGATGAGCAGTTAGTGAATTCAAATTTCTTTAATAAATCTTTAACATATTTTCCTTGGCTTATAAAAATTCCAGTTTTGGTTTGCTTTATTTGTAGACCAAGGAAAAATGTTAATTCACCCATCATGCTCATCTCATAACTTTTGGTCATGAGATCAGAAAATTCCTTTCACATGTCACTGTTAGTAGACCCGAAAATGATATCATTAACATATATTTGAACTAGTATGACATCTCTCTTATTTCTCTTAATAAACAATGTGCTGTCAATCTTACCTCTGACATAGCCACATTTTATCAGATAGACAGAGTGAGTATCATACTAGGCTTTAGGAGCCTGTTTTAGTCCATACATGGCTTTATCCAGTTTATATACATAACCAGGATGCTTTGGATCAATGAATCCAGGTGGCTGCTTGACATACACTTCTTCCTGCAGCTTGCCATTGAGAAGGCACTCTTCACATGAAACGCCCCGAAAACAGAACCTTTTTTTTACCTAACACTGAAAACACACTCTATTAGGTCCCACATCTAAAATATGACATTATAGACTCGTTATATCGTTCTCTTAATCAAATAATGACTCAAATAACAAAAATGTGAATTTACAAGAGATTCCCCAGGAACCACTCCCATTCCTCAGGAATCAGACATGCTGTTAACACTTGGATTCGGATTCCCCATGAATCAGGGCTGCTGTAAACACTTAATTTCAGATTCCCCAGGAATCAGGGCTGCACAAACTAATACCAAAATACGAATTTCCGACGTGCATAACTTTTTACTCGTAAACACTTAGACCCTGAAAATTTGCAGGCACCTCCATAATGCCAAAATGAAACTTTCTATTTTTGAACTTTTCCAAAATACACGTTTTACGAGAAAACGGACGTATAACCACTTTTTGACCATTTTAACCATTTTTTGACTACAACCCGAATCACAAACCATAAACACTTTGACTCTAACTTTTTGCACACACTATCAACCTACCAAAACAAGTCTAACACACTTGTCTAAACCCACATAACTACAATCTAACCCGATTTAACCCTTTTGACCCGTTTTGATGTCCATTTGGACACTTTTACCAAATCTACCGTATACAACCACAACTCTACCCAATACTATATATGTTTGACTATTATAACTTTGTTGACTATATGTCAACTTCACATTTGACCAACCAATCACATTCGACACTAAATCACTTTTTACCACTTTGACCCAAACCAAACCAATCATATGACTTCATACTCTTGACAACCACATACACTAGACGTCATAACTCGGTTTGACTTTCAATGTCAACTACTACACATTGACCAACATATTTAATTCAAAAACTCTTTGTTTGGGCGATTTACACAATTGAACATCAAAACAACAATTCAAAAAAAGAAGCATATTCTAACCACAAACATGCTCAATATCCATGTCACTAGCTTCTCATAACCCTTCTATCCACATATCGCTAGAGTAACATCAACCTACAACATAAACACTGAAACGGGTAAGCACAACTGCTTAGTGAGTACACAGGCAATCAAACAAGCAATACACGCATAACACTTAGCACATATCAACACAATACATAAGCACAAATTCACTGGGCTCTGAACACTGAACACTAAACACTGGACACTGTGTTAACCGCAGTTAACTCTCTAATCACCACTGAATCATTACACATAATCATACCACATGATCTAACTAACAACAATCAAAACACTAATCAACACATCCTTTAACATAATCTAAAGCGCACATAAGAAACAAAACATATAACAAACAACCTTCACGTGATTGTATGATCCTCTAGCTCGGAAGCTATCCGGAAACACATACAACCAATTCATACATTGTTCACTATATCATCACTATTTAATCCACATATTTTAACAATATATCTTCCACCCGATTGTATAGCCTCTTACTCAACAGCAATCCGGATCCAACACAATCGAATCATACACTATTCTTCACCAATTCTTTCCTTTACCTTTAAGCTAGTAACTTACTCATTACTTAGCTAACATCAAGCTAATGAGGAAATCACTACTTTTCTTACCAAGTAACATTTAATCACATAACAATTAAGAATAACAAGTAATTTAACACAACAACTAAATTAAGCAATAAACATAATTAAACAAACATAAACAAATAACTTATTCCTGATTGTGTAAACCTCTAGCCCGCAAGCTATTCGGTACTACACAATCACATCACCTGTTTAACCCCCGTATCACTCACCACAATCTCTTAGACGATTTCACCAACGAAAGCTCTCCATGTCTCTAACACCTACATAATCATACATATCATCATAAAAATACTTAGGCACTAATCAATCATTCACTCTAATCATATTCAATCCCTCCCCCACTTTGATTACACTAGTTAAATCTTTAATTAACCACATTAAACTACCTCTTTAATCACTTTTTAACTTTCACTAATCAAAATCTTACCACATAATATTCATCATCATAATCATACTCTATAAGTATCATTAGTTTCATAATTAAACTCATTAACATCATATTAACAAAATTACATGAATCATCATAAACACTCTTTTAATAATTTATCACTTATCAACTTTACTACCTTAAATTCATGTTCTATCTACATGATTATACTCTATTAGCATCACCCATCATGTATTTAAGCTTATTCCATCATTCCATACAATTTAACATAAACCCTAGAATTTCTCATAAACACCAAATCATAATTTCTTCACTTTTATCATGTTATATGTTTACTAACAATCTCTATAACACTAATAAACATCAATTCAATCAATTTCTAACCTCAATTTCGTATTAAAACCATCAATTATTCATAACCCCATGAAAACCCAAAACTAGGTTAAAAATGGAGAAAATCACTTACATAGAGTTTGAAGATGATCAAATGGTAATGAATTAGACCCTAGAATCTTGAATCATGAATTAGTTTGAAAGAAATTTGAAGCTAGAATCATCCCTGTGTTTTTCTTTTGTGTATGGAGCTTTTTAAGAATAAATGAAATAAATCCCAATTCATACGTACATATCTATCTGAGTCGGTCTAATTAATTTACCTCTTTTTAAACTCTACAGTCTGGAACTGATAAAACCACTTACGTTTTTCACTATATCTCGTTATCTACATAATAATATTTCGTAATAAAAATATATCCGTGTACGATATTAATTTCCTGAAATTCGGGGTGTTACATCACATCCATTTGATATACTTTGAATTTCTTGTGAGCTGCATAGGCTAGAAATAGCTTGATTGCTTCAAGTCTAGCCACTGGTGCAAAGGTTTCATCATAATCAATGCCTTCTTGCTGACAGTAACCTTGTGCAACCAGTCTAGCCTTGTTTCTGACCACAACACCATCAGCATCCATTTTATTTCTGAACACCCATCTTGTTCCAATCACTGATTTACCAGCAAGCCGGGGCACTAATTTCCACTCTTTGTTTCTTTCAAACTGAGCAAGTTCTTCTTGCATAGCTGATATCCAATTATGATCAGTGAGTGCTTCATCCACCTTTTTTGGTTCCATCAGTGAAACAAAGCTAAAAAACAAACAAAGTTAGGAGTTGTTGATCTAGTCTGGACTTTGGATTTTGGATTACCAATAATCACTTGATTATCAATATGCTTTGTCCATTTAGTCATTCCCTGAGGTTCAGCTGTGACTATTTTATCCATTGTTTGTCCTGAAGACTGATCAGCATTAGAATAGTGAGTGTTTTCATCTTGTGTGTTTTGGTTAGGACAGTGAGTTGGTGATGTTGGGTTGTGAGTAGGCAAAGATGATGTTCCTGAATTATTTCCAGCTGAAGTAGAGCCAGAAATATTTTCAGGGACATTATCTTCCCTTTCAGAATCTGATGAGAAATTTTCATATTTCTCATCAATAACTTTGTTACTGATTGATGAGTCACTGTTATTTTTAGTTAAATCATTAAAATCAATAGATTCATACTCTTGTGGATCAGTGAGTGACTCATCATAAGCTTCATCAAAAGTAACATCCATTGATTCTTCAATGCATTCTCTTCTTTTATTGTAAACTCTGAAAGCTTTAGAGATTATTGAGTAACCAACAAATGTACCTTCATCAGCTTTTGGATCAAACTTGCCTAAGTGATCTCTTTTGTTTAAGACATAACAGGTACTGCCAAAAACATGAAGAAAACTTATATAAGGTTTTCTCCCCCTTAATACCTCATATGCTATCTTACTATGTCTTTTAACAATCAGTGACCTATTCTGAGTGAAGCAGGCTGTACTCACTGCTTCTGCCCAGAAGTAGGTCTTAAGACCAGCATCAATGAGCATTGACCTGGCAGATTCAATTAAGGTTCTATTTCTCCTTTCAGCAACCCCATTTTGTTGGGGTGTTCTTGGTGCTGAGAAGTTTTGAGAAATGCCATTTCAATCACAAAAGCTTTCCAGGTCAATATTTCTAAATTCAGTGCCATTATCACTTCTTAAATGTTTTACCAGACTACCATTTAAGTTCTCCATTTTCTTGATAAAGGATATGATTTCACTTGCTGCTTCATTTTTGGCTTTAAGAAAGAATACCTAGGTGTATCTAGAGTATTCATCCACAATTACCATACAGTATCTCTTTCCACCAAGACTTGGAGTACTCACTGGACCAAACAAATCCATATGGAGTAGGTAAAAATGTTCAGTCACTGATGATGTTTGTTTACTCTTGAAAGATGAGATGTGATGCTTTCCCTTTTCACATGCTGAACAAAGCTTATCTTTATCATAAGACAACTTTGGAAGTCCAGTGACTAAACCATTCTTGCTTAATTTGTTAATAGCTTTTAGGTTCAGACGAGAAAGTCATTTATGCCATAACCATTTTTCTTCTGAAACAGTTCTGGAATAAAAGCATGTTCCTGACTGAGCTGAGTCCATATTGACCACATATGTATTTCCCTTTCTGTTAACAGCCAGCACAGCACTTCCTTTCTTGTTGTAAACAACACCAGCTTCATGATCAAATAGCACCTTGTTTTTGGAGTCACAGAACTGACTGATGCTCAATAAATTGTGCTTCAGTCCCTCCACATATGCAACTCGCTTGAACATCACATTACCATTTGTTAGAACACCATAACCCCTTGTTTTAGCAACCTTGTTATCACCAAATACTACATCAGGACCTCTTTCTTCCTGGTAGTCACTGAGCAGGGACTTACATCCGGTCATATGTCTGGAACAACCACTGTCCAGATACCAGATAGTCTCTCTAAGAATGCCCTGCATCAATAAACAAAATTAGTTCAGCTGGTGAACCCATCCCAAGATGCGTTCATAGTGGTTGAGCCTTGGTTTTGGCTTCCACTGATTTGCATAAATGATGTCTGAATGCTCACTGATAGTTAGACATTTTGAAAAAGGTGATGCTGAGCATTCAGAAGACAAATGCTGTATGTTGCCATATTTATAACACTTCTAATTTGCATAATTGGCCTTTTTGTCATTCTTTGGTTTAAGTTGCTGAGCTAACACTGACTTACAAATTTTCTTGTTGATATTTACCTCTTGTTTCTTTAACTTAAGGTCACTGATAAGATTTTTATCAGTGACTGAAATAGTGTCAGAGAGGTTGCTGATAATCTCTTTATCATCAGTGATTATTTTGGCGAGATTTAGATTAGCCAATGAGTTATTGTTTTTCAACATTTTTACTTCACCAACAATCTTTGGTATGTCAGAATCATCAGTGACCAAATTACTTTTTGTGAAATAGTTTGGTTTTGGCTCACTGAAGATTGACTTTGGTTCAAACACAACTTCTGAAAAGATTCCATCAGAATCAAAGATTGGATCAACTTTTGTTGAATCAGTGAGAGAAGCAGCATATTCATAATCACCTTCCAAAATAGCTCTAGCTTGCTTTGGGATTTGAATATTAATACATTGATTTACTCTCGCTGTAAACTTACACCATGACTCCATGACTTTCTTAAGTTGTAAAAACTTTGTTTCAAATTTTACTTTCTCTTGAATATATACTTGATTTGCATGTATTTGAGCATCAAGATCTAGTTTCAAATTCTTTACATTCATCATGTTTTCATTTTGATCATGGAGTTTAGATTTTAAGTCACTGATCTCATGATTCTGCTTTATTTGAATGTCATGAACATTTGATAAGTCAACTATCAAAGATTCAAAAACATTATTCTTTTCAGTAGCTAAATATGATTTAAAGCAATGTACCTTGTAGAGAGTTTCAGGATCCCATCCAGATGCTGAACATTTGTGAGCTACTTCTTTGATATCCTCATGAAAAGCAGCATCATCAGCCATCAAACAGTAATCCTTATCTAAACATATCATTGCTTCTTCTTCATCAGATGATGAGGATGAGTCAGAGTCACTGAACGAACCTTCTTCAGCGACAAAACCTTTACCCTTCTTCTTTCCAGATTTGGACATTGCCTTCGGCTTCTTGTACTTTGCTTTGTACTTGTTGTACTTGTCATTTCTAAAGCTTGGCTTTAGTTCAGGGAGTGGGTTGATTGACTTAGATCTATAGTCAGCAGCGAAATGACCAGGTTTGCCACACTTGTAGCAATCACCTTTTGATTTGAAATTATCAGATGATGGAGCACCAGCGAATCTTTTTGATCTAGTATTCCTTCTGAAATTTGCAACCATCATTGCCATGTCTCTTTCTAACTTCTCTAGACCCTCATCATACTCATACTCTGACTGTTCTTCAGCTCCTTCACCTTTTTCATTAGATATCAGTGACTTCGAGCTTATCTTTGAGACTTTTAATTTCTGTCTCTGATCAATTTCTTCAAGCTCAGCTACAAGGGCATTCAAGATCTTTTGACTTCCAAGTGTTGCACGAATATGCTCACTTTGATCAGCTTGCTTTTCATACTGCTCGCAGTTGAGTAAGATACCATAGACTTGAGTAAGATTCAGCATTGTATAATCATTCCTCTGTCTTGTGCAGGTAGCAATGGTTCCCCTGATCTTTCTTGGTAAAAGTTCCATAAACTTTTCAACAACAACCCTCTGCTCTTTGCCTATACCAGCTTTTTCCATTTTGTTCATCAATGACTGATACCTGGTATAAGTAGAAGACATTCCATTGCGAACAACTCATACTGGCGAGTGAGATTGACTTCCCTGCAGTGAATAATATTAGGAGTACCAATATATATATATTCCTTAGGGTGTCCCACATATCTTTGGCAGTTTTGCAAAGCCTAATTGATTCAAACACTTCATCAGGAAGTGCCATTCCTATGTAGATTTTAGCTTGTTTATCTAACCTTATTAACCTCTTGTCCTCATCTGACCATTGTTTCTCTCTCTTGGGCACAACCACTTCTGGTATAGCCGGAGTAGTTGCTGTAGCAGCAACACCGGGAATAATAGTGATAGGAATATGAGGACCATTGGTTATAATGTTACAGAGACGATCATCAACAAGATCCAAAAACATCATCATCCGGGACATCCAGGTCTCAATCCTAGAGGGATCAAACGCTGGAGGTTTGGTAGTGGAACCATTTCCCTTTTGATACTCAGAGTTGACACAACTGTACTATAAAGATTCCATTGCAGATCTGGTTAATTATTTTAAACCAACTCTGCTCTGATACCAATTGATAGTCCCTGAATCACTATTGCTTAGTGATTTGGATTGTCAATAAGTAAAGTTTAAATGTAGAAGGGGGGTTGAATACAAATAAAAACTTTTTATGAGTTTATTTAAGTTAACTTATCAAGTTTTTAATCGAATTAACACAAACAGAGTATGATGAATATTAAACAGAGGTAAACAAAAATGCAATAATAGCTGAACTGTGAATCTTATAAATTATAAAACTCACTAAGTGTTGATTGCGGAATAGACTAGCCAAAGCTAATCTAAATCAAATACTTAAGCTAATTATTACAAATGAGATGAACAGTAGTGGACAAACACGCTAACTGTTCACTCGCTGATCGCTGGTACGTGCTTAGACAGACTACTCACTGACAGACAAGTGATTAACACGTACACAACGGCAAGTTTCTAAGTAAACGTACTACTCTATATATACTACAAGTATCCCGTAAATATCTCCTATAAAATAGGATCTTCGAATGACACGTGTAGCTGCTTGATTGGCTTGATCACTGATGAACCGACATTCTACGGGTCCCAATTCTGTTACCGCAAATATCTCTTCTTCCTTAACACCAATCACTTGCTGCCACGTAATTCTTTAGATATTTCAAGTACGAGGAACACTTGTTGACGTACATATGAAGAGCGACTTGTACTTGTAAAGAAACATTATTGATATAGTCACTAAAGATGTAATAATCCTCCTCACTCACTGCGAGCTATCATGCTCTTGTAGAATGACTTGAATTATATATCTTCAGCAACTAGCTTTTATTAGGGCAGTGACTTTTGCCTTTATTCATTTGAAGAAGCAAAACTCTCGCTGCTAGTCTTGAAGTCAGCGACACTCCAAGTTGAGTTTAAAACTTCCTCAGCAGATCAGTTTCCTTGAGTAGCATGAACAGCGAGCAGCGAGTACATACTTTAGCAATAGCAGCTTTGACTTAATCATTTCCTTCATCGAGTTTGATATCATTGAGTTGGTCAGCGACCAGTGACTCAACAATAACTATTGTAATTTTCTCAAATAACATTCATTAAGTTTAAAAGGTGCATATATAAATCAAGGGAATTGATAATGACAGCCCTAAAGGCTGTTAATTAAAAAAAATATCACATATATTGAACTTAAAATTTCCTTATTTATTCAAAATTATAATTAATACACCGACGATTTGCATTTAATTCACTGCAACTTTCCTTTTATTTGTGATGTATTCATTAAAATTATTGATAATAAAGGAAACTTTAAGTTCAATTAATGCATTACATTTCTCTTATTGACAGCCTTAAGGGTTGTCATTATCATTTAACATAAATTAAACAATAGAGTATAATACATAAGTCAATGTCATTATATTACGGAGTGCTATATTTTATACCGGAAGGAGTGCTATATTAAACACTTAAAATGCACTCGAAATGTTGAATAATATGTTTATGGGTTAATGATGGTTTAAGCATCAACTTTCATTTTTTGTCATTTTAAACCTTTAGATTGTTTTAAATTGATTTAGTCTTTCAAGTTTCAATATTTTTATTTTTATTGTTTAACCCTTTAAGGGGATCTGCTCTGTATACTGAATTTTTAATTAATTGTTTAATCCCTAAAGTTATAATGATTTTATCCATCTATATTTAAACATTCATCTTTCAAAAATTTAGTGACAAACGAAGCGAAAACTTTAAGGATTAGATTGTAACACCCCAAAATTTGTAAGTGTGTATTTATATAGATGTATGTTATTTAAATTATTATAATTTTATTCGATGTAAAAATACAATTATACTTTATGGGTTAGTAATATAATAGAGTATTAATTGTGGGGTTAGAAGTGTCAAACAAGTAGCCTTGAGGGGCTTAAAATGTGAATTAGTTATAATTGAGGGTAGAAAGTAAAAAATATCAAATAAAACCCCCATATCTCTCTTGTAAAATCTGGAAACAAGAGTGTGAAGTGTGTGTGAGTGTTTGAAGTCGGTCTTGAAGAGAGAGCAAGAAGAAAAACAAAATTTGAGCTAAGGCTTATGAAATTGAAGCTTTTACACCTTAATCATTCATCCTTAAGGTAAGTGTAACCCCTTAACCTTTCTAACTGATGCTTATGAGATTATGGCATAAACCGTAGATTTTAATTTGGGAAAAAGGGGTTAATTGAGATGTATGTTGAGTATAGGATGATTGGTTAGTGTTGTTGAGTTATTATGAACTCATAATAATGATTTTATTTGTAAAAAGAGATTAATTCATCTTTTGATGAGAAGTGAGGGATTGTATGTAATTATGTAGGTAGAGGTTATGTATGATGGTGATGATAAGTTGTTGTTGTGGTTCAATTATAACTTAATCACCATCGAATAAGAGTATGTATAATTTCATGAATTGAGTGTATGATCAACTAGTGAGAGATTTTGGTATGGTTGGGTAACACACTTGAATTCAAGCTAGTTAGATATTAATGAGTTGAAATTGAGTTGTAAGTAACTCATGTGTATCTGTTGATATGTATAGGTGTTTAAAGAGTGAAACATAATTGCTTGAGCCTAATGGACCATAGGTACAAGGTAAGTAATAAGATTGTACGAATTAAAGTGGTAACACTTGGATTGCAATGAGTAGTCAAGTGTGTGCCATTTTGATGTTGTTAACAAAGTGGTGTTTTTGAGATACAAGAGTATTCAATGAGCACCCTTTGATGGTGGAATTCAAGGGTGGTGATCAGTGGCGGATCTTGAACACATTTTATGGGGGGGCCAAAAATTACGATACATAAAACATACTTGAATATAAGGTTGTCGTAGAAAATTCTAATTTCAATTTTAGCTTTTAATTTGACTAAGTGATCAAAGTGCAAACATAGAATAAACATCGATCTTAAATTATTATTGTTTTTAAGCTAAAATATATTATAAGAATCTATTAGTTTTTATAACTTATAAATATAAAGTTTAAATATTATTTATTCATGAACCAAAAGGCAACTTGAAACATAACAGAATCTTTTATTTCATTACAAGTCTACTAAAATAATGTGGAAAAAAAATACTTCTAAAGTGCATATGGGTTTGTTTGTATTTTCCAAAGGCTACAGACCTGCAAGTACGTACTACTCTACTCGTATATTATCCCTTGGGTTTGTTTGTGTTTCCCAAAGGCTACAAGCCTAGAAGTAGGTACTAGTCGTATACTGTTTATTATCCCTAGAATAGAAGGGTTAAACAATACTTCATCATAAAGCATAAGGGCTAAAATGAAGAATATGTATTTACACATTAGCCCTGTCATCTTCCTTGTCACTGCATATCTTACATTTCCTCCATTAAAACTTAAGCTTAAGCTTTCTACTTTCTACCTAAAATGAATACACACATCATTACTTGCTCAAGATTTTGGGGGGGCCAAGACCCCTCCCTGCCCCTACAAAGATCCGCCCTTGGTGGTGATTGAGATACAAGAGTATTCAATCAACCATGTTCTTGACACCATGAGATAGACTCTTTGAGTTAATTGGTATGGAATTGAGGATTCTTGATTTGATGGTTATGTTGCAATGTTATTGTTAATGTTGTTGTTATGTTTCCCTTACTTACTAAGCATGTTGGCTTACCCCTTTTGTTGTCGATGTATGTAGGTTAGCCTACTGGGTCAAGTGGCAAATTGGGCAAAGAGCCCAAAAGGGAATAGTGGTGGACTTGCTAATTGCTTGTAGTAAGTAATCATTTCAATCATTCTCTCGATATGATGAAGCCCCTTTTGTGAAGGAAAATTTACTATTTTGATCATGTTAAAGCTTGACATGTTTTGTAAGAATGTTGTTTTAAATTGGTCATGTGAGTATGATCATTTCTTTTGTTATTTGTCGCACCCCCGAAACACGTGGCAGCGAAAGTATGAGGTATCACGGGGGCGCCGACCAAATTAAATATCATAACACCAAGATTAAAGTAAACGACCTCTATATGAGACGTTTGAAAATAGTTACATTACAATAATTCAAAAGTTTACTAAAGTATTTGGAGTTCGCATAATAAAAGTAGAATTACATAATTAAAACTACAAAATATAGTAAATGCAATTATAATTCCTTGATGTTTGAAAACAATGCGACTCAAGCTATGCTTTCCAAAAGCATCCTACTGTCTTGTTTCCTGTGGGTAGTCCTACTACGTCTGTGTACCTGAGAATACATGCTAAAATGGGTCAACACGAATGTTGGTGAGTTCATAGGTTTTGTCAGTTTAAATCGGAAGTACAAACCATGAGTTTTTCGAAAGTAGTTATATGTGTCCAAATAGTATGCACGGTTACCAGGTATGCATATATTTATCGAAATGTAGAACAATGTGCCCTAGTAGTATATCATGTTATCATGTATGCATGTGTTCATTGGAAAGTAGCACAACGTGCTCTAGTAGTATATCATGTTATCATGTATGCATGTGTTCCCGGTCTCAACTAGTGTGAGATATGTGGGAAAAGAGTTTGTTCGTTAGGTTTAGAGTGTAATTGAAGTTACACTGTCAGTTTTGTGTAGTCTGTCGTTTCCTAATTCTATTGTGCAATTAGAATCTAAGGAAACAAGTATAACATTGTATAAACGGGATTTTATCAAAGTAAGTAGTACGATATTAATTAGACAGTGTGAAAATGAACGTACCCGTATTCGGGTCTTGGTAGTCCTTCCCAGAGTTGAGTATATAAGCCCTGCCCCTAGCGTTGTTGTTCTTGCTTTTCAGATTCGGGCAGTCTTTCCTGAAGTGTCCGGCACCGTTGCACTCATAGCAGGTCTTGGGTGCAAAGGTGTTGGTGCCAGTGGTAACAGTTCTACAATCCTTTGCTAGGTGTCCAAATTGCCTGCATTTGGTGCAGGGATAGGAACCGTCATGATGAAGACTACACTTGGAGCAGTAAGGCTTGCTCCCCTTGTACGTCTTCGAGTCGTCAGTACTAGTAGCATAGGCCTTAGCAGTCGTAGGCCTTTTATTGGTCTGGTTCTGGGAGTTGGGATTCCCATCAGGTTTTCGTTTGTTATCGTTATCAGAAGGCGGTACAGGTGTCTTTCGGCTAACAATTTTAGCCATGAGCTCGTGTGCCAAGCGGATAGCACTCTGAATGGTTATCGGTTTAGACGAGGCAACGTTCCCCTGGATATTCTCCGGGAGACCGCGAATGTACCTCTTGATGCGTTTTTGCTCTGGGTCTACCATAGACGGGCAGAGGAGAGCGAGTTATTGGAATTTAGTAGTATAGTCGGCGATGTCGGTGCCCTGGACCTTCAGATTCCAGAATTCATCCTCTAGTCATTGAAGTTCTTCGTTTGGATAGTACTCGTCCTTCAGCATCTTTTTCAGATCCGACCATGGAAGTTGGTTAGCTACCTTGATACCCACAGAACCGGGATGAGTATTCCACCACGTAAATGCGTCATCCTGAAAAGTGTAGGCGGTGAATTTGACCTTGTTATCCTCAGTACAGTTGCAGAGACTGAAGACTGATTCCATTCGTTCCATCCATCTGATTAAGTCGATGGAACCTTCAGTGCCCTTGAAGTTTAATGGGTTGCAGCTAAGAAAATCCTTGTACGTGCATGGTTTGGCAACGGGAGTGGTATCTACGGTTTGATCACTAGTTCGCTGAGAGTTCCGAGCAGCCAAGGCTTCGGCCATGGCTCGAGAAACAATGGCGTTGATTTCAGCATCACTGTAACTTTTCTTCTTTGGCGGCATTATTCTTCAAGAAAAGAATGATATGTACGTGAGAAATTGTACCAAGATGATGGTTACAAAGGGTGTATGAAAATGTGATAATATACAATATCATTAACATAGAATGAAGGAAAGAAAATTGGCAATTGATATTACAGATTCTAATGGTTTCTGACAATTTCAAGTTACGAGTTTCTGTAGGAGTAATATCTTCATCAAGATACGTGAACTGAATTTATTCATCATGGAGTTGGTCGTTATCTGACGTGTAGTCGTCTATTGGGGAGTATGATGATTTCGAGTGTTTTAAAATTGGAGTTCACCCTAAGGTGAGGTATTGATGTTTACGTCTGTCGGTGTTCGGTGTAAGTCGATAAGCGAATTTCGTGGGCGTTACGAGAGAAAAGTCAGCTATTCCTATAGCTAGTGTATCAGTATGTGAGGACTATGTATATATCTACGTACATCACATAATAGCCTATTGTGTGTCTAGCACAAAACAAATAAGAGTGGCGGTTCTCTCGTGGTCGGAGTCAACTAGTACATTCCTGTTCAACATAACCCCTTTCAGATCTCACATCATCTTCATTTAATTGTACATAGTTGATCAGGCTATGTTAAATTAAACTTGTATGATGTAATCCCTGAACTAGTTATATCTAATGAGGAATACTGCCTAACGGTCATAGTCTAGGCCCACTAAATGCAACCTAGTTCACTATAACCTTAGGCTCTAATACCAATCTGTCGCACCCCCAAATTATGATTGCGGAAGCGAATAGGGTCGGGGCACGACTGATAACGGTAATCAAGCACAAAGGATACAGCAAACGACTCTACATGAGACGTTTTGAAAATATTACATTAATTACATAAGTATTTCAAAAGTACATAGCTCAAGTTCAAGTAAATGTCTAGAGATTTTAACACATAACAACTATTACAAAAGTAATGTAGAAAAATCTCTAAGTCTGTAAATGCATGTGACTCGAGCTCGTAAGCACATCCTGCTGGGAGTCCATCTAAAGCTGAGTACCTAAGAATGCATCGCTAAAAGGTCAACCAAAAGGTTGGTGAATCTCACAGGTTTGTAATTGTAACACCCCCAAATTTAATGATTTGCGGAAGCGAGTTTTTGGGTGTTACTAATCCGGTAATCACAGCATGAGATACATAATGAACGACTCTAAATGAGACGTTTGAAAATAGTTATACATTTCTGTAATTAAAGTGTTTACAAGTTGCGAGTTCGCATAAAAGTAGTATTACATTCTACTAGTACTGAAGTAAATGCAATAAATGTCCTGAGTGTTGAAAACATGCGACTCGAGCTAGAATCCTGTAGGCCAATCCTACTACAGCAGTGTACCTGAGAATGCACACTAAAAGGTCAGCTGGAAAGCTGGTGAGTTCACAAGTAATTTATAAAAACAAGTAGTTCGAGTAATAAACATTTCATTCAGAAATATCAATCCAGTTTAGCAGTTTAAATAACAACAGTTGCCCTTCGAGGCAGTTATAAGTAATTTATGGTAAGCAGGTGAACCTAATCAATAGGTTCTAGTCAAGTAAAGGGGACCAATTCCCAGTGGATGTGTTATCAGGTACGTTATTGCCACCTGGCAATATGTATACGGGTGTAGCGTAAGGTGACTATCTGTCGTGCTATTGGCCGAAAGCAGTCAAGCAAGAAAGTCCTTAGACGGTCGGTATTGCTCCCCGGCAATACGGTACGGATAGTTTGTACGGTTTCGATGTATTAGTACTACGGTTACTAATAGGTCACGATGCCACCTGGCATGAAAGGTTGCGCCCCGGCAACGTGATCAAGTTATTTATTTTGGGATCGTGTCATATCGGTACGGTTTGTAAATACGGTCAAGTGAGCAAAAGCTCGTAATTTCCTGAGTCTCCGACTCGTAAGTATCTAGTAATCACCTACAGTGATGGTAATGGGTATCCCCCAAAGAAAATGTCAAGTTACGTCCCGCAGGACCACGTTTAAGTAGATTAACCAGTTATCGAGCCAACGACCCCGACCGTAATAATTCGTAGGTCCGTTGCTGGAAGTAAGTAAAGCATAAGTCCATATGCTGAAATGAGTAACCGTGCAGTTCCGCAGAACTACGATAGAGCATAAATTCATATGCTGAGCCAACGACCCCGATTGTAATAGTTCGTCGGTCCGTTGCTGAGTGTGAGCATTCAGCTCGTAAGTAAGTTGTACCACCCACCGTGGTATCGTGAGCATCCAGCTCGTACGTAAGTTGTACCACCCACCGTGGTATCGTGAGCTCGTTTGTAAATCCGTAATACCAATCACATTGGTATCGTGTTTGTACCACCCACCGTGGCATCGTTTTGCTTCACATATAGTGGCAGCGTCCGTTATTCTCCCGCAGGAGATGCAAGTAATCGTTTTGGCAGTACACGACATGCCCGTAAGTAAGTTTAGCCCAAGGCTAGTAAAGTGTTGCAGGCACTCAACAGTACCTCAAGTTGTTACGTAATTCACAATAGTAAATCTTACTACGAAAAGTAGGCATGTCACCTATGTATAGGGGCAAATCATAATCACCAGTTAGGTACGTATCTACGTCACCTAGTTTGTCTGCAGTAATGGTAAAGTCGAGTACGTTAACACGTCACTTAACTGTAAGGAAGTACTTACAGTACTTAGTCAAAGTCATCCGCTAGTTCGTAAAAGTAATCAATGCTAACTAGCAAGTCGGTGCCTCTAGTTGGTGTTCATAAGTTCACTAGTCACTACTAGTACTTAGCAAGTCACTGATGTAGTGAGGCGTTTATTCCCTAGATATCATATGTAATATAATTGTAGGTGTTACTATCACAGTCATACTTAATATCCCTAAGTATGGTCAAATGGTTCGTAGCTGTTGCGGTCTAGCACCATTACCATAAACTATAGTAAAACGTTTGTAAAGGTTTGAACAGTTGAAAGTAGTAAAGCAGGAGTATGCATTCCCACCCCGAAATCAGTTGGAAAACAGTAAAAGAGTGGGGTGATGAACTCACCTGAGAAGTTAGCGTCCTAGTGTAACGAGTCGTGCCAAGTATAATCTCCTAGTGTCCTAAACACGAGAGATTTCGTATGTTTGTAAGTGCAGTTCGTTACCGACGATTCGTAATAATAATTCATATTATTATTAGGTTCAAGTTTTCGTATACTTCATAAAGTATATTTGTTTTGAATGTAAGTCGTATTATATTTAAATTGTCATTTGAAAACGTCTTCCGATACATAGAAAAATTTGGCTATTTTCTGTTTTCTGCGACATAACATGCGACACTAAAATGTGTCATGCGACACAAGGGTTGTGTCGCATAATGCGACACGAGAGTTCTGCGACACAGTGGTTGTGTCGCATAATGCGTGCGATGCTAAATCAATAGCGACATAAGGGTTGTGTCGCATGAAGTCTGCGACACAAGGTACGACACAAGGATACGACATAAGAGTTGTGTCGCATGAGTAATTCATGCGACACAGTATGCGACACAAGGCTTGTGTCGCACTGAAGAACAGCAGCCCAGAAACCTTCGGGTTTCGCGTTTTTCCGGCCAAAATCGCAAATCAAACGGATTTTCAAGCTGTAGAATCGTGGTTTCTTGGTTGTTTAGGTTATAAGCAACTTATGTAAACATTATTACACTAAAACATTACCCCAAAATGGTTAAATCTAAGAATTTAAGAAATTCTTACAAATGCGAATCGAGGCCAAACGAGAAAGAAAACGATGATGTTGCCTTTGTTAATGTTGTTCCACTCGTGAAGGTGATTCCGAAAATGTTGGTGACGGTGGCGGCGGTGGTCGGCCGGCGGTGGTGGTGATTGGTGGTGATATTTTAGAGAGAAAATGGGGTGGAGAAAAAAAAAGAAGAAGAAGAAAAAAAAGAAATGAAGAAGGATGGTGGGGGTTGGGTTTTGTTAAACTCAGCTCCCACTTTTGTATACTGTGGTCTCCAACCGCAGTACAAAATACCCGTATTTTCGCACTCGCTCGTAGTTCAAAATAATATTTTAAATTCTAAAATTTATTTATGTTACTTCCAAATGGTTATTAGTGGAAGTATTTTATAAAAATACTTTGTTAAAATTTTCTTTTTATATTCGGTTCTGCGTTGTCCCAAATTATATAATATTTCTTCTAACAAATAAAATATTAGTTTCGAGAATTTTGACATTGAAGTTTGGACGCGTTTTTCTGAGTACTCCATCGTATTATATATATATTATATATAATGTTTAAATTCCGTGGTAATAACGCGTACTTAGTACAAAGATTAAAAGTTTAAATTTGACGCGCAAGTTGACTTTTTGACCAGGTGTTACAGTAATAATAGTCAGTATGAACACATCCATTTGTATAAAAGTCTGTACAGTTTCAGCAAAAAAGTCTGTAGTAAAGTAGTCGGTAGTGAATTGCACGAATGCAATAGTTTTGATATACATTGCCACGAGCATCATAGTCGAAGCTTAACACGTCTGTAAGTTTGCCCCTGTGAGTGTTAATCCAAAAACACTCATATGAAACGAGTACGAAACGCCTGTTTATACAGTACGGTTCGTGGTAGTGCGTGCTACCCCGGGCGGGGATTGTTAGTCCCATATGGATCCATATACTAAAACTCGCGCTTATCCTATAACTAATAACTATGATTCAGAGGCCTTCATTGGATTAATCGTAACTCATGCAATTTTGTATATCAGTAAGTCTGTAAAGTCTGTAAAGTCTGTATAGTCCATAAAGTCTGTACATGTGTTCAGTAAAACAAGTAATGCATCTCACCCCTGAGTTGAAAACCGTAAAGTAGGGGCTGTGAGACTCACCTGAGTCTTAGTAGAGCAAGCAGTAAGCAAGTAATATGGTTCTCCGAACTAGCAACCTCTAGCGTCCTAAACGCGTAAGGTTAAGTAAGTAAATGGATATCTTAAAGAATATCCATGCTAGTTGTTCACTAATTATTTAATGTCAGTTGTTTGTTTGTAAGTCTGTAATCGTCTGTAGTTGTAGTTTGTACTTGTTTGCATTTATAGTCTATAATTGTGTGTACGGCCCGTTGGTGACGGCGTGTAATAATAATCTCACTTATTATTATTATGTGTTCTTTGAGATCGTATACTTGTAAAGCATATTAGTATGTCTGTCATTTGTAACATTTTGTGAACGTTTGTGTGAATATAAGTCCGAGTGGGTGTAACCCTTTTGTGAGTGAAAGCCGTAGAGTGTATAAGTGTAATCTTGTATGCGTGCAAGTGTAAGCTCGTATTAGTTTCGAGTGCACTCTCGTAGGTGTATGAGTGAAATCTCATATTAGAGTCGAGTGTAATCTCGTATTGGTTTCGAGTGTAATCTCATACGTATTCCAGGTGTAACGTATACTGATATAGTATACGGAAAGAGTTTTATAAGTTGTATTGTCCACATGTTTGAGGTTGTAAGTGTTCGACGCTTAGTATAAAAATAGCTTGTATACATTCTGTTTTTAGCGTCACTTATAGCGACACTTAAGGGTTTAGGCGACACTCAAGAAGTGTCGCATAAAGTGATAAGTTTTGAATTAGTGGCGTCACTTGAGAAAGTACGCATAGGGGGCGACACTTAAGCAAGTGTCATATACAAGTGTCGGGTATTGAATTTGCGTCACTTAGGCAGTGACGCAAAAAGAGGGTTTTTAGCGGCACTCAGGAAAGTGACGCAAAATTAGGGCTTTTGGCGACACTTAATGCGTCACTTAAGGAAGTGACGCTATATTGGATCTAGTTGTGCGTCACTTACGTCTGATCGGTTTCTAAACTTGTCGAAAACGTGTTTAACGACCACCATTTGGTCTGATTCTGTTACACAAGTTTTAGAATGGTTCAAGGAGTTCATAAAAGTTATTAGTTGGTGTCGGTTATGTTCGAAGTGTCGTTTTCTTTAAAATGGCCAAAACTGACATTTTTCCGACGATGTTCCGAAATCGAGTTTTAACCAATTATTTGGACATTAACAAGCTAGATTAACAACAAACATGAAAAATAATCAAAATCTAAGAGTTTTCAAAAGTTGTCGGAAACTTACGAATCGTCGCGCGAGAAATTTGAAAAGATAGAAATGTAGAGCTCGTTGTCGTGAATCTTTTTCTCCAAATGAGTCTTGCGATTGGAGGTCGTTTGGTGGTAGTTTTGGTGGATGGAAGGTGGCGGTGGTGATGGTGGTTTAGAGAGAGAGATTTAAAGTGTATGTGCGTGTGTTTGTGTGATGAAATGATCAAAGAAGGTGGAGGTGGGGTGTTTGGCCGGTTGGGTGGGGTCACCTTTGTGTGGCCTCACCAATTTTTCGTTCACCTGTATTTGCGCTCCGTGCGGTGTTCGTTTCCCCGGTCGTTTAAACGTTAAATAAATATTATATGTGTTTAAGTGTACGTTATAAAATACGAATATTTATTCGATATTTTAGTCGGAGTATTATACTAAAATACTTGTAGTTAAGTTATAAAATGTAACTTAAATTTGTCTCTAGTATTTGCGCGTATTTTGTTGAGTACGGTTACGTTTTAAACAAAACGTACATGTTTATTTTATTATCAATATAATATAAAGTAGTAATAAGTGTTATTAAATAATCTCTATATTATTTTATAAAGTTTCACCAACGTCCGTGTTTTTGTATTGTCAAAATTTTATTTGGCACCAAATTGTACGATTTGGTCAACTTGTATCCGTGTGTATATATATAACCTCGTTATATATATAAGTAAATAGTTACTGTACTTAGTCCTGTTTCGTTCTAAATACACGTAATAAGCACATAATTAGGTACAGTAATGACGCCCTAATTTAGCGGGTGTCACACACAACGTGCTCTAGTAGTATATCATGTTATCATGTATGCATATGTTCATCGGAAAGTAGCACAACGTGCCCGGAAAGTAGCACATAGTACCATGCAGTGTATATATCATCATATATAATCAACAGTTATTCACAGTTAGAATTTAATCACGGAAGTTGGAGTCTCTAGTAGTTTAATCATGCAATCAGTTTAACAGTTTTTCAGTTCTTGTATAAAAGTTTATCATATGATTTAAACAGTTGTATAGTTCTACAGCAACATGGTAATTGTGATTGGTAAGTGTTAAACAGATGTATTACTCTACAGTAATATTGTAAATGTAAATCATAAGATTTAAATGTCTGTATTCATAAAACAGTAAAGGAAGCATGTATTCTCACCCCAAAATAACTTCAAAACAGTAAAAAAGTGGGGCTATGAACTCACCAGGTTTTAGCAGGTAGCAAGCAATAATCAAATAGCAAGTAGTGGGTGTTCTCGACCTGTGTGCAACCTCCTAACGCCCTTAACGTATGAGGTTGTAAGTAGATGTCTCAAAAGACCATCTATAGTGATTGTATAAGTGGGGGTTAATGTCCACTTAAGCCAATCGGGTAGCTGGGGGTTTATGTCCACCTAAAGCTAGTTCATCAACTAGTATGTCCAAATAAGTTGTTCAAGTTTGTTTATCAAAAACGTGTACGACCCGTTGGTGAAAGCTTGTAATAATAATTCATTTAGACATTATTATTAAGTTTGTTTTGTTGTGTACTATTTATTAGTACATATCGTGTGTTGCAGACAGATTATTTAGTTCGTAAAAACTTTAAACCGTAGGTCAAAGTTGGTCAAAGTTGGTCAAACCTGGTCAAAGTTGGTCAAACTGGTCAAAGTTGGTCAAACCTTAGCAATACTTGCCATTTTATGAGACACTTCCAATTTATGAGACACTTCATGAGGCACTTCTAATTTATGAGACACTTCATAAGACACTTCCAGTTTATGAGTTAGAGTATTTGGTCCAAGTGTTCTAGGTGTCGGTTTCTAATTCGGAAAACTTTCTAAGTTTAGTTTTTGGTCCAAGTTACTAAATAAGTCACCCAAACCCATTTTTGTTACCATTTTTCAAAAATAGCAAGTTTTGTCGTTTTTAGAAACCGAGCCGTTTTTGTTGACTTGGTCAAACCTACTCGGTTTGACCCGAAACTTTTACCCAACCCATATTTCAGTTTATAAAGCGTATAAAATTTGTCGGTTTGTGTCGGAGTTATTTCGAGGTGTCGGTTTTTAACATGCAACTTAGAACTTCAAGGTTTCACATTTTCGGTTTTTGTCGGTTTAGTTCGCCACTAGATTTCTACAACCTCTGGTGTAAATTAGGGTCTGAGATTTTTACCAACTGATCATCTACTAATCTAGTATCTAACATAATTTTCCTGAGATTTATAATGTCCATTTACATATTTAAATAATTTCACATAAGAACCGAACATATTTATCGAAAACTTCAGGTCAGTCTCAAAGATCAGTTTTTTCACAAAAATCCGTACAAATATGGAAAAAGTGTAAAACACAAAAGTTGTAGCTCTTTTCAATACGCAACTTAAAAAAAAAATTGTTGTCTATCTTCTCCTAGAACTCGAGATATAGCCATTTTACTAATATGTGTTTTTGAAGACATATTATGTATCTTTTTAGATGTTGCATAAAAACGATTTTTAGCAAAGATTTTGGACATATTCAAGTTAGATGAACAATATAACATGTAAATAAGAGCATTTAGAAGTTAGGATGAGTTTCCTTACAATGGGAATGAGATGAGGAGAAGGAGAAGTTGTTGTTGAGCTTGTTTTCCTTGTAAAATAGTGACTTTTGTGGTGGTGGAGCTATGGTGGTCAAAGGTGGTTTATGGTGGAATATGGTGGTTGTTCTTGGTGGTGGTGGTGGTTGAATTTTCTGAAAATAGAGAGAGGAAGTGAGGGTAGAGAGAGGTTAGAGAGAATGGTTGGAGGTGGAGTGAGTTGAAATGATTCTTGCATGTGTGCATGTAATGTGTATGGAGTGTAAGGGAAGGTGGCATATGAGATCAAACGGGGGGTGGGGGGAGAGAGGGCAGAAGTTAGGGGGGGCCCATAGGGGCTGAAAAATTGTTTTCAACTCAGTTTCCAGACTGTGTTGCGTTCTGTGGTCATTTATTCGTTTTTCGGTTATTCGGTTAAATCGCGTAGCATTGTCTTTCGTCGTTTTAATTCACGATATAATTGGGATTATTTTTCATTGAAGTATTATTAAAATACTTAAATTTGAGTTGTCAAAATATTAATTAGGGTTTCGTTTGGTTGTCGGGTTCAGTTGCGCATTTTAACCGCATTTGTTACGTTTTAAACTAAACGTCTAGGTTTTTCGTGTATTATTATTTCCAAATAATAATATATGATAAATAACTTCTAAAAAAAATAGATTTAAGTTATTTATAGAAAGGTTTTCACCAACGTCGTATGTAGTGTCGGACTCCGTCCGATTGTTTCGCGTAATTACAACTAATTACGTATGCGTAATATAAAACAATTACGGGAGTGTATATTCACATAAATATACAAATAGTTACAAGTAATTACAAGTATTTAGCCTAATACTAAACTAAACACACATAATTAGGGTTTTCTGCAGGAAATCAGTAACCCTAAATCGTCGGGTGTCACATTATTGAAACTGAAGTTGATATGATCATGTAAGGTATATTGTAGCAAATGGTGAATTGGGTCGTAATTACCCTTTGGGTTGTTGAAATGGTATTTTGTAAATATTGGCGTTTATGGCTAAAATGGTATTATATAACACCCCCAAATTTAACCGTTTGCGGAAGCGATGTTTTGGGTGTTACTAATCAATAATCACAAGCACAAAGGATACAGTGAACGACTCTAAATGAGACGTTCGAAAAGTTATTACATTAATACATAAGTAGTTTCAAAATACAAGCTCGAGTTCAAGTAAAATCCTAGAGATTCTAATACATAACAGTAAGTATAAAAGTAATGTATGTAAATCTCCAAGCTTGTAAATGCATGCGACTCGAGCTAAGAAAGCTTATCCTGCTGGGCATCCCTACTGATGCTGTGTACCTGAGAAGCATTACTAAAACGGTCAACCAAAAAGGTTGGTGAATCTCACAGGTTTGTAAGTAAGTAAAAAGTTTGAACACACATGTAGTATTCGTAAATCATAGCCAGCCAGTAAGTAACGATCACAGGTTATGCTCATCGTTTACTTAAGTTTTAATAAGTGGGTGGTTGCAGGTTATGCTAACCGTTTGATACAATTGCCATGAGCCACCATAGTTGAAGCTTAACGTACAGTAAATATAGGTACCCCCTCATGAATGTAATCCAAAACATTCATACGGAACGAGTAAGAAACGCCCGTTTCTACAGGAACGGTTCGTGGTAGTGCGTGCTACCCCGGGCGGGGATTGTCAGTCCCATATGGATCCATATACTAAAACTCGCGCTTATCACATAACTAACAACTATGATTAAGGAGGATTTCATTGGATTAGTCGTAAACTCATGCAATTGGCGTATCCGTAATCTCGTACAGTAAGTAAATCATGGCAGCAAGTAAGTTTTGTGTGTTCATGGAAAACAGTAATGCATCTCACCCCTGAGTATAAAACAGTAAAGTAGGGGCTGTAAGACTCACCTGAGTCTGGCAGACAATGCAGTAAGTAAGCAAGTAGTATTCCCGAACTAGCAACCCTTAGCGTCCTAATACGCATAAGGTTTAGTAAGTAAATGGAATACTTGTAAAGTATCCATGCTAGTTGTTCCCAAACTAGTTAATGTCCATTAGTTTGTTTGTACGTTTGTAATCGTTTGTAGTTTGTAGAAAAGTTATACGGTCCGTTTGTTATCGGTGTATAATAATAATTCCATCCATTATTATTATGTATTCATAGTAGTTGTACTTTTGAAGAGCGTACGTGTATAACTGTTTGTTTGTATCACAACGTGTATCGTGTGCGTAAGTTCCAATGGGCTTAAACCCCAAAGGGTACGAGTGAAACCTCGTAAGTATTCGAGTGTATGTTCGTATCAGTTAACGTGTAATCCAGCACGTAACTAGTGAGTGAACTTGTAAGTTCGTATCGGATGTAATCCCGTGTAATGTACAAGTGTAAGTTCGTTGGAGTGTAATCTCCTAAGTACTTCGAGTGTAAACTCATGTGCGTGTGTGAGTGAAATCTCACGTTAGTTTAGCATAGTCTTGTACGTATTCAAGTGTTGTTGTATACTCTCAAAAGTATAGTATTTTCATGTATAAGTAGCATCGTATTTGATTTAGTAGTTGAAAAAGTGATTCCAACACTTAGAATATATTTTGTTTTCTGATCTGGGTTATCTGCGACACAAGTCTTGTGTCGCAGACCGTATGCGACATAAGGTCTGTGTCGTATGGACTGAATTCGATTTGATGTTTATGCGACACAATGGTTGTGTCGCATACAAGGGTACGACACAACGATACGACATAGTCGTTGTGTCGCAATCAAGCGATAGGTAAACTTTGTGTCGTAGATGATACGACATATAGTGCGACATAAGCGTTGTGTCGCATACATTGCGACATAACGTGCGACATAACATGCGACACAGTGTTGTGTCGCATGAAATTTTGGTCCGATGCGACACAAGAGGTCTGTTCGGAATTTAAGTTTCCGAAAACGTATTTTCCGGTTTCCGTTGGGTCTAGAACTTTTATACTAGTTTTAATATGTTATATGAATCCATAGTAACCATTGGTGGTCGTTTTTAAGGTTTGTGGTGTCGTTTTCTTTAAAATGACCAAAATCGACATTTCCGTTAACGTGTTCAAAAACGAGTTTTAATTACATATTCGGACATCATTTAGCTAGGGGAACAATAATCTAGCAAAATAAAAGTAATCGGAAAAGTTTCGGGTCGCCGGAAAACTTACAAAATTGTCGAATCAAGAAACCGAAAAGATGAAGTTGTAGTCCTCGTTGTCGTGTGCAACTTCCTCCAAGCGAGCTAGGTGGTTTAGGGAGTTTTCGTGGTGTTTTTGAGGTGTTCGGTTGACGGTTTTAGAGAGAGAGAGAAATCGTGGGAGAGAGAGAGGAGAGGGAAAGATGGATGCATGTATGTGTTTGTGTATTGGAGTGGAAGAAAGGGTGAGGGCTTAATGCCCCCTCACCTAGGCCGGCCCATGGTGGGGCCACAAGGTGTGGTCTCACCAAATGTTGTTCCCTCGCGTATGCGCTCCGTGCGGTGTTCGTTTCCCCGGTCGTTTAAACGTTAAAATTATTTTATACGCGATTAAATATACGTTTTTAAAATACGAAATAATATCCGATAATTTAGTTGAAGTATTTTAATAAAATATTTTGTTTTCAAGTTAAACAATATAACTTAGTTTCGTTTTGTCGGTTGGTCGAGTTTTCGGAGAGTTCGGTAGCGTTTTAATTAAAACGTACGTTTTCCGTTATATTATAAACATAATATAAAGTACTAGTCAAAGTAATTAAATAATTTCACATTATTTAATAATTGTTTTACCAATGTCCGCAAGTTTGTACAATTGTAGTTTCATACGATATGTACGAATCGTATACGCGTATATATATATATTCCATCCATATATATATATAATAAGTAAATAACGTATATAATCCTATTTCATATTATATACAAGTAATAAACACGTAATTAGGGAAAATTTAAATTGGCCCTAAATTTGGGGTTGTTACATTCTCCCCTTGTTAATAAAATTTCGTCCCGAAATTTGTTCGATGTAGTAATCGGTAGTTTGTTATTCATCAGGTGGCTACAATGCGTCCTAGTAGCCTACAGTAGTAAGGTAGATCCTACAGTGTTTGTAATCAAGTAATTGTTAGGTGGTAACGTACCCTAAATTTTGTTGCCTGGAGGTAGTGGGTATTTGGCCTTGAGATGGCCAGCACTCCCACAGTTGAAGCAGAGTTTCGCTTTAGGAGGGTTCGTACCTTTAAGATAGGATTTGCATTGACCGGTGGGTGTGGTACATGGTTCGTCATGATGCCGAGTGCATCGGGTGCAGTAAGGTTTATTTCCTAAGTAAATCTTCACCCTTTTTGCTGGAGGCGGGGTACAGTCAGGGTCGTTATCCTTTTCAGTAGGAGTACTTTGGGAAGTTAGTGGTGAAGTAGGGTTTTCTAAGTCTATCAAACGTAACTCGTACTCACGCATACGTATGTCATTTTGGAAAGCAATTCGTCGTAGGTCATCAATGTCTTCCCGTGCTTCAGTCAGTTGTTTTCGCAGCGAATCAATAGTTTGGTTGAGGTGGCTGACTGATTCAGCAGTCAAGGTTACATCAACTGGTGCTTTTGCAGCAGTTAGAGCAACAGGAGAAGCAGGTGCTGTTGCTGATTCAACATAAGGTTCGGTATCACACTCGAGTTCGAGGAGGTAAGAAAACATTATTGGTTCCTCACTGAGCAGTTCACCATCCAAGGTAGGGTTGTTGACGGAGTGAGTTGTCATTTCCTACAAAATAATTATTTTATTTAAGAATTGTTACTAGTAAATGAAGTTCTATTGGATGACTTGTTTAAAGTACGAATAATATACGAGTTCCCGGTCTCAACCAGTGTGAGATAATTGGGAAAAGAGTTTGTTATTGGTAGTCTAAGTGTAATACAAGTTATACATTCGGATTTCGTATAGTCGGTCATTTCCTAATCCTATTGGGTACTTAGGATCAAAGGAAACACACAGAATAATAGACAGTTACACATAATTATTAAGCGAGAGATTTATGAGAAAAACAGTTTCGGGTAATCAAAGAATGAGCGTACCCGGGTTAAGCAAATCACAGAGTCTCGGGTTTGGGTCATCATCCCTAGCATTAATTACGTATGCTCTACTCCTCGTGTGGTTGGTCCGGAGTTTCAGTTTTGGGCAATCCTTTCTAAAGTGCCCGGTACCGTTGCACTCATAGCAGGTTTTGGGTGCAGGAGTATCAGTACCAGTGGGGTTGGTTCGGCAGTCTTGGGTCAGGTGCCCGAATTTCTTGCATTTGGTGCAGGGACAGGAGCCATTATGATGGCGACCACATTTGGAGCAGTAAGGCTTGCTCCCCTTGTAAGCCTTTGAGTCATTGGCATTGACAATTGCAAGCTTCTTGTCAAGAATCGGGTTGGATGAGTGGGGACTTACTTCCCATTTACGTTTGTTATTCGCAGACGGGGTTGAAGTCGAGCCACGGCGGACAGAATTGGCCGTTAACTCATGAGCCATACGAATGGCGCTCTGAATAGTTCCCGGTTTGGATGAAGTAACTAAGTCTTGAAGTCGCTCAGGAAGTCCATCAACGTACTTTTCGATCCTTTTGTACTCGGGATCAACCATGGATGGGCACAAAAGTGCCAGCTGGTGAAAGCGGTTGGTGTAACCGGTGATGTCATCACCCTGCATCTTGTGATTCCAGAATTCAATCTCTAGTTGTTTCAGCTCTTCTCTTGGGCAGTACTCGCCCCTCAGCATGTTCTTTAGTTCATCCCACTGTAGTTTGTAAGCATCAGCAACGCTCACAGTCAGCGCATAGGTGTTCCACCAGGTAAGAGCGGTGTCAGAAAAGGTACTGGCGGCGAACTTAACTTTATCCTCTTCCTTGCAGTTGCAGATGAGGAATACTGATTCGATTTTCTCGGTCCAACGAATCAGACCGATCGCTCCTTCAGTACCTGCAAAGCTCAAGGGTTTGCAGTTTTGGAAGTCCTTGTAGGTGCAGGTTTAGGGTGGTGGTGTGTTGTTAGCCGTATCTTCGCTACCAGGAGTGGTTGCTCGGACAGCTAGGGCTTGGGCCACACTACGGGCAATAATACCCGCGACTTCGGCTTCAGTAAGTGTGATTTGTCGTCGAGGAGGCATGTTCCTTGAAACAACAAATAAAGAACATGTGAAGGTTTGAACAAGAATTATGATTGTGATGATTTAGTGAGTTTAGAGAAACTACGTCAAAGCTTGAGATTTGTTTAAAGTTGTGTACTATAAATAAGGTTATACGGTTTTGAAATTTTTGAGAATTTTATAAAACATTTTGTAAGAAATTTTGTAACATGGTTGATAGAAATACATTTGTTATAAAATTTTGATAGTAAAAGTCGGTTGTACAATTTGAAGTCTGGCGAAAAATTGAGTTGAAAATGGTTTTATTAGGTTACACTTAACGGTACAGTGGGGTACGTTGTAGAATGTTATAAACGTAGAATTAGGTAGGAATAGCAAATGAAAACAAGGTCTCGATCTTCATATCGAAGGATGTTCGGGTAACTATGGTTGTCGGTTATAATGGTGTGGAGATCTTCGGACGTATGTCGGTATTCGTGAATTCATAAAAGTTAACTAAGGACAGAATGACGAGAATCGAGTTGTCGTTTGTTCGATGAAATTTTAAAGAATATTGATTTCGTAGTAGTCGAGAGAGAGTATCGTATCGGGGAAAGAGGCCTATGTATATATATATATCACATAACCGCCTAGTTCGTGTTTAGCACAATCAAGTAAAAGTCCCGGTTCTCTCGAGGTCAGAGTCAGCTAGTGCATTCCTGTTCAATATAACCCCTTTCAGAACTCACATCATCTTCATTTAATTGTACATAGTTGATCAGGCTATGTTAAATTAAAATCGTATGCTGTAATTCCTGAACCAGTTATACCTAATGAGGAATACTGCCTACGGTCATAGTCTAGGCCCACTAAATGCAACCTAGTTCACTAAAACCTTAGGCTCTGATACCAATCTATAACACCCCCAAATTTAACCGTTTGCGGAAGCGATGTTTTGGGTGTTACTAATCAATAATCACAAGCACAAAGGATACAGTGAACGACTCTAAATGAGACGTTCGAAAAGTTATTACATTAATACATAAGTAGTTTCAAAATACAAGCTCGAGTTCAAGTAAAATCCTAGAGATTCTAATACATAACAGTAAGTACAAAAGTAATGTATGTAAATCTCCAAGCTTGTAAATGCATGCGACTCGAGCTAAGAAAGCTTATCCTGCTAGGCATCCCTACTGATGCTGTGTACCTGAGAAGCATTACTAAAACGGTCAACCAAAAAGGTTGGTGAATCTCACAGGTTTGTAAGTAAGTAAATAGTTTGAACACACATGTAGTATTCGTAAATCATAGCCAGCCAGTAAGTAACGATCACAGGTTATGCTCATCGTTTACTTAAGTTTTAATAAGTGGGTGGTTGCAGGTTATGCTAACCGTTTGATACAATTGCCATGAGCCACCATAGTTGAAGCTTAACGTACAGTAAATATAGGTACCCCCTCATGAATGTAATCCAAAACATTCATACGGAACGAGTAAGAAACGCCCGTTTCTACAGGAACGGTTCGTGGTAGTGCGTGCTACCCCGGGCGGGGATTGTCAGTCCCATATGGATCCATATACTAAAACTCGCGCTTATCACATAACTAACAACTATGATTAAGGAGGATTTCATTGGATTAGTCGTAAACTCATGCAATTGGCGTATCCGTAATCTCGTACAGTAAGTAAATCATGGCAGCAAGTAAGTTTTGTGTGTTCATGGAAAACAGTAATGCATCTCACCCCTGAGTATAAAACAGTAAAGTAGGGGCTGTAAGACTCACCTGAGTCTGGCAGACAATGCAGTAAGTAAGCAAGTAGTATTCCCGAACTAGCAACCCTTAGCGTCCTAATACGCATAAGGTTTAGTAAGTAAATGGAATACTTGTAAAGTATCCATGCTAGTTGTTCCCAAACTAGTTAATGTCCATTAGTTTGTTTGTACGTTTGTAATCGTTTGTAGTTTGTAGAAAAGTTATACGGTCCGTTTGTTATCGGTGTATAACAATAATTCCATCCATTATTATTATGTATTCATAGTAGTTGTACTTTTGAAGAGCGTACGTGTATAACTATTTGTTTGTATCACAACGTGTATCGTGTGCGTAAGTTCCAATGGGCTTAAACCCCAAAGGGTACGAGTGAAACCTCGTAAGTATTCGAGTGTATGTTCGTATCAGTTAACGTGTAATCCAGCACGTAACTAGTGAGTGAACTTGTAAGTTCGTATCGGATGTAATCCCGTGTAATGTACAAGTGTAAGTTCGTTGGAGTGTAATCTCCTAAGTACTTCGAGTGTAAACTCGTGTGCGTGTGTGAGTGAAATCTCACGTTAGTTTAGCATAGTCTTGTACGTATTCAAGTGTTGTTGTATACTCTCAAAAGTATAGTATTTTCATGTATAAGTAGCATCGTATTTGATTTAGTAGTTGAAAAAGTGATTCCAACACTTAGAATATATTTTGTTTTCTGATCTGGGTTATCTGCGACACAAGTCTTGTGTCGCAGACCGTATGCGACATAAGGTCTGTGTCGTATGGACTGAATTCGATTTGATGTTTATGCGACACAATGGTTGTGTCGCATACAAGGGTACGACACAACGATACGACATAGTCGTTGTGTCGCAATCAAGCGATAGGTAAACTTTGTGTCGTAGATGATACGACATATAGTGCGACATAAGCGTTGTGTCGCATACATTGCGACATAACGTGCGACATAACATGCGACACAGTGTTGTGTCGCATGAAATTTTGGTCCGATGCGACACAAGAGGTCTGTTCGGAATTTAAGTTTCCGAAAACGTATTTTCCGGTTTCCGTTGGGTCTAGAACTTTTATACTAGTTTTAATATGTTATAATGAATCCATAGTAACCATTGGTGGTCGTTTTTAAGGTTTGTGGTGTCGTTTTCTTTAAAATGACCAAAATCGACATTTCCGTTAACGTGTTCAAAAACGAGTTTTAATTACATATTCGGACATCATTTAGCTAGGGGAACAATAATCTAGCAAAATAAAAGTAATCGGAAAAGTTTCGGGTCGCCGGAAAACTTACAAAATTGTCGAATCAAGAAACCGAAAAGATGAAGTTGTAGTCCTCGTTGTCGTGTGCAACTTCCTCCAAGCGAGCTAGGTGGTTTAGGGAGTTTTCGTGGTGTTTTTGAGGTGTTCGGTTGACGGTTTTAGAGAGAGAGAGAAATCGTGGGAGAGAGAGAGGAGAGGGAAAGATGGATGCATGTATGTGTTTGTGTATTGGAGTGGAAGAAAGGGTGAGGGCTTAATGCCCCCTCACCTAGGCCGGCCCATGGTGGGGCCACAAGGTGTGGTCTCACCAAATGTTGTTCCCTCGCGTATGCGCTCCGTGCGGTGTTCGTTTCCCCGGTCGTTTAAACGTTAAAATTATTTTATACGCGATTAAATATACGTTTTAAAATACGAAATAATATCCGATAATTTAGTTGAAGTATTTTAATAAAATATATTGTTTTCAAGTTAAACAATATAACTTAGTTTCGTTTTGTCGGTTGGTCGAGTTTTCGGAGAGTTCGGTAGCGTTTTAATTAAAACGTACGTTTTCCGTTATATTATAAACATAATATAAAGTACTAGTCAAAGTAATTAAATAATTTCACATTATTTAATAATTGTTTTACCAATGTCCGCAAGTTTGTACAATTGTAGTTTCATACGATATGTACGAATCGTATACGCGTATATATATATATATATTCCATCCATATATATATATAATAAGTAAATAACGTATATAATCCTATTTCATATTATATACAAGTAATAAACACGTAATTAGGGAAAATTTAAATTGGCCCTAAATTTGGGGTTGTTACATATTATGTGTTATGTTGAAAACTAGTCAAAACGGTTTTGTGATAATATGGGTCAAAATGACCCATATGATGATTTGGTTGTAAGTAATGTGATTTATTGAGTTGAAATCACTAGTTTAAAGGTTAGTCAAAATGTATTTGTAAATATTTGGGTAAAAATGATACTTGGCCGTGTGTTGTTGAAAATTGTCTTAGACAATGGCCTAATCTCATACAGAAACCTGAGTGCTGATTTAAAGGTCCATATTGCAGATTTTTATTATGTCTAGCATGAGGGCCTTAACCCAGTCATAAGCATTGTCGATGATTTAAAGACCTCAGTGATGATTTGACCGAGTCGTGATTTATTGTAGGATATTATAAAGAGCACTTTGAAAGTAAAAACAAATTTGGGCGTTACATAGATGATGAGAAAAGAACTTAAATGGTTAAACAAACTGTCAGTAACCTTTGGGTCATCCAAAAGGAATACATAAAATTTTGATTTGAAGACTAACCCATGTGCGTGATTTTCATTTATAGTGAAAGAGGTAAAGTTATCATAAGTTTTCTATATCTATGTAATAATCTATAATCTATCTATATAATAATATAACAATAACTAATAAAGGTTGTCATGTCAAATAGGTGTACATTTACCCAACATCGTATGAAATTTTCAATTTGTCATCCACCTCTATTTCTCATTCTAACAAATCATCCACCCGTTCATTACCGATCAACTACTCAATTTTCAATTTGTCATCGCCGATTTCCCACCACGTATCTTGATTATTCCCAATTTGCACTTACTTTGTGTTCATTTGCGTTGAAGTTTTGTGTCATACCACTGTGCTGACAATCACAATTTACCAAATCACACAATTTTATTTGAAAAACCATTGGAAATCACGTAGCTTTTCGGAATGGGGAATACGCTCAAGTAGGATATATTTCAGCAATTCAAAACACATTATCTATTAATTTACCAATAGCTAACCCAATCGAATTCACACACATTATCTACGAAAAATTCATCGGTATATATACCTTAAAGAACGCAAATCGATAGGAATTCTTTTACAAGGCGACTATAGTAGAAAAAACAGCATTGATATTATCTTTCTTAATCAAAGCTACAATTTCATATCGAAATTACATCATCATCACCTGGACTCCTGGAGCAATTGATAAAACTACAAAAAAGAAAAAAGAAAAAAAAACGTATTTAACTTACACGATGCACAAATTCAATATATAATTCACTCGGTATAGGTATGAGATACAATTCTGATTGCAACCATTCTTTGTGCTAAAAAACTGATACAAATCACAAAAGAGGTTGAAAACTTGAAATTGCCCCATATGGTAATTGTTCCGGGCTATAAAACAGTGTAAAGGTTGAAAAGCTTAAACCTTTAGTACCGAGGTAAAATAATTAAACCAACATGGTACTCGTAAACCCTTATGATTTCATCTATTGAGATCACATATCAAACACTAATACAACATAAACATCAAAACCTTTATAAGACTCTTACTTGTAAGAAAATATGAATAATTCACATGAGCAAGAAGATAAATAGGAATCGAATAGAGTTAAAGTGGTGATTTGTACCATAAGAATTTTGTGTGTGTATGCATGAGAGAGAGAGAGAGAGAGAGAGAGAGAAGCTACCATCGATTGAATCAAAATTTTGATTTTGATTTTGTAAATTAGGGTTATAGAGAGCATGTGTATGGAAGCAGAGAGCGACTGAATTTAAATTTTGCACGTGAGTTTTGCCAGTTAGGTTTTGAAGTAATTAAATTTGTATAGTAAGACTAATTAAGGGTAATTAAGCCTTGGACATTAAGGTCTTTTTGGCTTGAGTTGACTTTGCTATTTAGGTGAATAATATTAGAATAGGAGATCAATGGTGATAATTTATATGACATCCATAATTTGAAGACTATGATTAATTTAAATCGTTCTATATATAGAATGTCAACCTAGTTTCTTATATATATTAAGTGAGATGAGATGAGATTATTATTATTATTATTATTATTATTATTATTATTATTATTATTATTATTATTATTATTATTATTATTATTATTATTATTATTATTATTATTATTATTATTATTATTATTATTATTATTACTTGTTTGTCATCGTCTACTCATTATGTTATACGTATTTTATGGTAAAAAAGGGTTAAAAAGGTAGTGAGGGGCCATTTGAGTTTCTCCCATCAATATTACTTCTATAAACTTCCATGGACTTTTTTTTATATATATATATAATGCAATGTCAATATAATAGATTCACGTAGATACTTTACGAGGCATGTCCTATGCACTTGCACTTATAAACCTCATTATTGTTGGTCTTATTGTCATAACCTATCCTGTAATTGTTTGATTCAATCAATAAATTATTTATACCATTGAAAAATATAAATTATGTTATTTACTTACACATCATATAGAATCTACTTTAATTAAAGTAAACATTATCATCAATTCCTTCTATTCTAAACGCTTAAAAAAAGTAATTGTTTTAAACATAACTCGGAATAACAATAATGACATGTGAATTACACTTTAATATAAAATTTGTGTGATATGAATAATTATTAATAAACGCTAATTCATATTTGATTTTAAACTTGAAATTTAGTTACCTATATAACATAATTATAACTATGAGTAAGATTCAAATGTATACATCAACATTGAGTGAGAATGGAGGTCCCAATTAAAATGCGTCACGTGTTACAAAACCCCCTTTCCCCAAAGGTTTTAATATTTAAATATTTCAAGAATATAATGGCTCATTGAAAAATTATAAAAATTTGACCAAAAATATTATCATTTTTTATCTTCGATTAGACATCTCGCAACGTATACTTTCGACGATATTTTTATGTGTTTTACATCTTGTACAGTATTAGTATCACTTGTGATACTCTTTGGTATCACACGTAATAGTTGTTGGTATCACATGTGTTACTCGTTGGTATCATATGTGATAGTTATTTTCAAAAGCCACTAAGAAAATGAAAAAAAAAAAAAGTTCGTCGAAAGTATATATTGTGAGATCTCCAACCGAAAAGAAAAAAAAGCTGATTTATATAGTGCAATTTTTATGATTTTTTGTCTTACTTTTTGTGAGATATTACATTTTTAAAAATGACGGGGAAAATGGGTTTTGTGACGTATATTCTCCATTCTCACCAAAATTTTCATTCTCATTTAAATTTCATTCCATTAACAGAGATTGATTCATACACCACCAAAATTGATCCGTACATCACTGACTATGCATTATAGTATTGTACTGTACACCACCATAAAACACAGTTGGTGATGTACGGATAATTTTTAATGGTGTACGAATCATCACCCATAACTAATGATTTAAAATCCATATTTAATTATTATCTCATCACATGTAATTCCTACCTTAATTTTAATAACATATGATTACAACCTACGTTTTCATTTTCATTTTTTCATTTAAAATTTTCAAATCATCATAAATTTTATGTGTTTAAACTGATAATTCGTTAATGTGGCTAGTGATTTAAATTTAAATTATTTTTTTGAGATATAATATTATATGTGTTAAATGTGACAAAACATCCCTCTTAATTATTATAAGAGGATGTGATTAGGCAAATCACTTGTAATTAGCCTATTATGTTTCTAGCAACCCCCATTCTTGATTAGCAAATAAATAGGAAGGCTTATTACAAAAGTACCATTGTACCCTTCAAATCCACGCCCCCAACAACTCGAATTAGGGCGCCCCTCTTCTGTGCCTTTTGAATTTCAAAATCAAAACACCCGATCTAATTTTGGAGGATATTCAATATTCATGGTGCCAACTAAACCGCATTACTGCTTTCCTTTTTTGTCGATCTTTCCTTGTCTCCATCCCTTCTACATATCGCGTGCAAATGGAGGAATACTCTGCCCTATCACGCGTACTTGCAGAACCGAGATTAAAGAGTAATACACCATCGCCAATGGCCACAGATATTCTTTTCACACCGCTAAACGAAATCACGGATGCGAAGAGTGATTGGAAGATCAGAGTAAAAGTTCATTTGCTTTGGACACAGACCTACAAAAACACGCCAAATCAAGTCTCTTCCATGGATATGATCTTAATCGATCCGCTTGTAAGACCTCCGTTCTGTTAATATTAATCCTTTGATGCTGCGTCTGATACAATTGTTATTGTTGGCGATTTGATGTTTTTTGTCTATCTTTTTTGTTGCATCTGATACATTATAGTACAAAATCTCTGTTATTGCTTAATGGGGGTTGGCATTCATCCCTCTTAATTATTATAAGAGGATGTGATTAGGCAAATCACTTGTAATTAGCCTATTATGTTTCTAGCAACCCCCATTCTTGATTAGCAAATAAATAGGAAGGCTTATTACAAAAGTACCATTGTACCCTTCAAATCCACGCCCCAAACACCTCGAATTAGGGCGCCCCTCTTCTGTGCCTTTTGAATTTCAAAATCAAAACACCCGATCTAATTTTGGAGGATATTCAACATTCATGGTGCCAATTAAACCGCATTACTGTTTCCTTTTTTGTCGATCTTTCCTTGTCTCCATCCCTTTTACATATCGCGTGCAAATGGAGGAATACTCTGCCCTATCACGCGTACTTGCAGAACCGAGATTAAAGAGTAATACACCATCGCCAATGGCTGCAGAAGTTATTTTCACACCGATAAATGAAATCACGGATGCGAGGAGTGATTGGAAGATCAGAGTAAAAGTTCATTTGCTTTGGACATAGACCTACAAAAACATGCCAAATCAAGTCTCTTCCATGGATATGATCTTAATCGATCCGCTTGTAAGACCTCCGTTCTGTTAATATTAATCCTTTGATGTTGCGTCTGATACAATTGTTATTGTTGGCGATTTGATGTTTTTTGTCGATCTTTTTTGATGCATCTGATACATTATAGTACAAAATCTCTGTTATTACTTAATGGGGGTTGGCATTCATCCCTCTTAATTATTATGAGAGGATGTGATTAGGCAAATCACTTGTAATTAGCCTATTATGTTTCTAGCAACCCCCATTCTTGATTAGCAAATAAATAGGAAGGCTTATTACAAAAGTACCATTGTACCCTTCAAATCCACGCCCCCAACACCTCGAATTAGGGCGCCCCTCTTCTGTGCCTTTTGAATTTCAAAATTAAAACACCCAATCTAATTTTGGAGGATATTCAACATTCATGGTTCCAATTAAACCGCATTACTGCTTTCCTTTTTTGTCGATCTTTCCTTGTCTTCATCCCTTCTACATATCGCGTGCAAATGGAGGAATACTCTTCCTATCACGCGTACTTGCAGAACCGAGATTAAAGAGTAATACACCATCGCCAATGGCCGCAGAAGTTCTTTTCACAACGCATAACGAAATCACGGATGCGAAGAGTGATTGGAAGATCAGAGTAAAAGTTCATTTGCTTTGGACACAGACCTGCAAAAACACGCCAAATCAAGTATCTTCCATGGATATGATCTTAATCGATCCGCTTGTAAGACCTCCGTTCTGCTAATATTAATCCTTTGATGTTGCGTCTGATACAATTGTTATTGTTGGCGATTTGATGTTTTTTGTCGATCTTTTTTGTTGCATCTGATACATTATAGTACAAAATCTCTGTTATTGCTTAATGGGGGTTGGCATTCATCCCTCTTAATTATTATAAGAGGATGTGATTAGGCAAATCACTTGTAATTAGCCTATTATGTTTCTAGCAACCCCCATTCTTGATTAGCAAATAAATAGGAAGGCTTATTACAAAAGTACCATTGTACCCTTCAAATCCACGCCCCAAACACCTCGAATTAGGGCGCCCCTCTTCTGTGCCTTTTGAATTTCAAAATCAAAACACCCGATCTAATTTTGGAGGATATTCAACATTCATGGTGCCAATTAAACCGCATTACTGTTTCCTTTTTTGTCGATCTTTCTTTGTCTCCATCCCTTCTACATATCGCGTGTAAATAGAGGAATACTCTGCCCTATCACGCGTACTTGCAGAACCGAGATTAAAGAGTACACCATCGCCAATGGCCGCAGAAGTTCTTTTCACACCGCTAAACAAAATCACAGATGCGAAGAGTGATTGGAAGATCAGAGTAAAAGTTCATTTGCTTTGGACACATACCTACAAAAACACGCCAAATCAAGTCTCTTCCATGGATATGATCTTAATCGATCCGCTTGTAAGACCTCCGTTCTATTAATATTAATCCTTTGATGTTGCGTCTGATACAATAGTTATTGTTGGCGATTTGATATTTTTTGTCGATCTTTTTTGTTGCATCTGATACATTATAGTACAAAATCTCTGTTATTGCTTAATGGGGGTTGGCATTCATAATTATTGTTTAATAACTAGGTACACTGTATGCTTCTTACAACATTACTTCTTGTGATTTGGTGGCATTTTGAAATTGTTATTGTTGGCGATTTGATGTTTTTTTCCGATCATTTTTGGTTGCATATGATACATTATAGTAAAAAACCTCTGTTATAGCTTAATGGTGTTTGGCATTCATGATGATTGTTTAATAACTAGGTACACTGTATGCTTCTTACAACATTACTTCTTGTGATTTGGTGGCATTTTGAAATTGTTATTGTTGGCGATTTGATGTTTTTTTCCGAACTTTTTTGGTTGCATCTCATACATTATTGTAAAAAACCTCTGTTATAGCTTAATGGTGTTTGGCATTCATTATGATTGTTTAATAACTAGGTACACTTTATGCTTCTTACAACGTTACTTCTTGTGATTTGGTGGCATTTTTAAATTGTTATTGTTGGCGATTTCATGTTTTTTGTCGATCTTTTTTGGTTGCATCTGATACATTATACTACAAAATCTCTGTTGTTTCTTAATGATGTTTGGCATTCATAATGAAATTTTAATAAGTTGGCCTTATGACTTCATGGGTTCGATATCTTTCGCTATTTTTCATTTGTTCGTATTGAACCGACTGTTACCTTCTTTCAATTACATAACAAGGATAAAATACCTCCAATTCAACCGTGTTTCATTATAGGTTTGAGTCCTGATTCTCATTGTCGCATTGTTACTAATCTGTTTTGTTTCAAATATACAATATGCTACCATATATATGTGTATTCTTGGATTTTGGATCACCTATATGCTTCTTACAAAATTACTTCTTGTGATTTGGTGGCATTTTGATTGCTGTCTTTATTATAACTGGAGGCCATTTATAAGTAACCAATTAATTTGTGCACTGTCACCTCTATGTTCAATATGATTAGGCAAATATAACACATATATATCATTTTTATGATTTTCAACTCATAGGGTAACAAGATCCAGGCAACATTACGGAATTGGCTTTTTCCGGATTTCCAGGATACCATCAAAGAGGGCAATTACTTAGTTATGTCTAACTTTGGCGTGGAAAAGTATAATGGCACCTGGAGGCTTATTGATCACAACTGGAAGATAAACCTTCTAAGAAATTCAAAAGTTCGGAGATTCCCTGACTTTGAAGGGGTTTCAGATGGCCTTAACTTAGTTTCTTACCAGGACATCAATGCATTGAGATTGTCCTTGACCTTTGGCTTTGGTACGCTCCCATTCTAATTCATTCTACATTTTTTGCTGACTTTATTATATATCTACTTATTGATTTATCTCTCTATTGATGAGTCCCTTCAATCCAGACGTGGTTGGACTGCTTGTAGAGATTGACCCATTGGTGGAGCGAACGGAAAATGGCCTTACTACTAGATCAACTAAATTCGTTATGCAGGATCATCAGTAACCATGTTTTCTTTTTGTCGCAGTCCCAATGGTATTAACAAGTATTACATTATAGAGATCCTTACATTGTGTACTATGCTTTGGTATCATAGGGGAACAAGAATCAATTGCAATGTTTGGGCAGACCATGCTGTCCAAATCCAGGAATATATCGCAGCAAACAAAGCCAGCACTGATCCGGTGATTGTTTTCATTCAAAATGCAAGGCTGAAAGACTATAGAGGTATAAAAACATATACATACATACATAAAATTATATCACCAGACACAAATAAAAACATTTTATTCTACAGCCTTTTTAGAACTGATTTTATGCACATTCGGTCTTCAAGTATCCATTTATGATCATTACTTGGACAATGTGACAAAACTGGCATTACTTAAAGTTGTCAATCCCAAAGATGTTGTAATCATTTCCCATACAAGTAACTTTGTAGCTACGTTTGGCTTTCATTTTTCACAGCTTTTTGTTTTCGGTTTCAGTGACTGTACAAGCAATTTCGTTTACTTCAGCCACTCATGTTTGCTAAGTTGATGATCCATAAGGTTCCATCCAGATTCAGGATCGTGGTGGCCAACAATTTTTTATTTGAAACCCAAATGACCATCTCTTATAAGGGTGGCCAAATGGGCAGCTCAGGCAAGTTGGGTAACGGATCAAAAAGGTTAAGATTTGCATATGCAATGAAACTCTAATAATTTTTCATCACTGAATAGTTGTGTAGACATGTGATCAATTGTAAACTCTAATATTTGCTGAGGAATACAACATAAGTTGTGATGGCACTGGCTAGCCCTTTGGCTTCATTACTGGTGAAGTACGTCCCTGTAAGTTCAATTTATTGATCTGTCCATAACACTTAATTCCCATAACAGTAACAAAAATCTTCATGTGTTTGGATGTCAGATGACTTTTGACCCGCTTCTTTTGGACTTCACTCATTTTGCTTAACCCGTAATATTAATAACTCAAATCAACCCATCTTTTAAATTGGTTAAAAAATGTTTTTTGTGTAGTATTTCGTAACATTTAAGCTCAAATTTTGATGATATCTTGACAGGTTAACTAAAAGATGATGCTTATGCGGATAGAACTGCATATCGTTACCCCTACTTCCTAGCCAAATGAGTGAATATGGGTTTGAGGAGTTAACATGATGCAATGTATGTAAGCCATTCATTGTATCTAACATTCGTATATGTGTCCAGTTCTTGCTTTTCTGTTGAATAATAGTAATAAGGACTTTTCACAAAATGTTGTTGATGTACAGAATTGTTCAAGCCTACTGAAGGTACCCCCAACATATATAAGACTTAAGTTTGACTTAAAAGTATGGTAGCTTGGTGATTGGTGCTTACTACCAAAATTTCACTAATTGTCTGTTTTATCAAAAACAAAGAGTAAAGTTGATATGTTATGGCAGGACGGAAGTGAATTATTGGGTTTGGATTCGGGTTCTGTTAATCCTCTTATTATTGTCAAGGCTCGTGATTTTTGGCCTTATCAATTTGTTCTTGCAAAAGGAACATCTTATGATCAAGAAAGAAAGAATTATGGTGCTGTGTAGATTGTAAATGCAAGTGACGAAACTGTGAATGTAAATTGCGAAGAGAATCTCATTGAGGAAACTATGAGTGCTTATGAACTATTAAGCACCCCGTGTTTTCGTTTTGACGTGATGTTTGGCCTTGGGTTCGATAAATTGTGGCCTTTTGGAATTGTGATCGGGTTAAATATAGTCAACTTGAAGTAAAATGGGTTGCGGATTTTACATAAAAGGTATATATCTGATTCCTTTGTGTATTCAATAGGTTTTGCAAAATGGGCGGGTCAGGTGGTTTATCTAACAGGGCAACACAGACACACAAAAATTAGACGTTTTTTCGCCCTTCTATTTATTTATCTCTAATAACCAATCTGTCACAAAAGTCATATTATAGACAATTTCGTTACTGTACTTTCCGAAAAAGTTCAATTTAGTTACCGAACTTTTATTTGGTTCAATTGAATTACTAAACATTTAAATAATTGATCAAATTGTTACTCAAGTTTCTAATCATACACATATTAGTTACTGTAGTTTACGAAAATGTTCAATTTCGTTATCGAACTTTCATTTTTTTGGAATAAAAAACGAGGATTTTACACTTGTAAACCGGTTTTGTAAGTTCAGTAATTCAATTGAACCAAATAAAAGTTCGGTAACTAAATTGAACTTTTTCATAAAGTACAGTAACGAAATTGTCTATTAACCCTAACCTAAAATGGGTTAAAAGTAACCCAAAATGTACAGTTAATGAATACAAAGTTTAGATATATATATATATATATATATATATATATATATATATATATATATATAATGTTGCAAAAGTTATTCATATTATCTATGTTGGTTCTTCTTGAGAAAAAGTGTTTCAGACTAATTCAACTTGACATGACGCGTTTTAACCTACCCCAAAACTCCAAGTTTTGAACCATTAGCCAATGAAGAATGTGACTTCTCCCAGTCACCAATGTGCCTCTACATTTTGAATTTTGTTAAATAGGTAACATACATGATATAGAACCGGCCGGTGATTTTTGCAAGGCCATGACACGTCCATTATATTAAACCACCGTGCCACGACTTGGAGGACAACATGGTGACATATTCAGGTTTGGAGGTTATGAAGTTATGGTGATTTATAAAGATAGAGACTCTTCCTTTCTTTTTGTTCTAATTGCAGGGAAGTTGATAAAACATAGTGGTCGCGGGTACCTATAGCGTCATTTGCGAGTTATTGAGTTCTTTTAACTCTCTGGGAGTTTCACAAGATTGTTTTTGTTTCTTTAGTTTCGGGTTTAGCGGACAATATTTATATTAACTTTTTTGTATACAAAACTCGATTATAAAACTTAACTTTATGCTTCATTAAAATGTTATCTTTGTGATTTAGAATCATTGTAATCGCCAAGTTCATCCTACATCATGACATTTAAGATGCCGTTTGTAGTACTAATGATACTTCATTAAAATGTTATCTTTATGATTTAGAATCATTGTAATCGCCAACTTCATCATACATCATGACATTTAAGATGTCGTTTGTAGTACTAATGATACTTGTTACCACCTGTGCTTACTTTACTATGCTCATTTACGTTTATATGATCCCACATGAATTAAACCTATACATATTATCCATGTGAATTGTGTGTGTTTATTAGCCAACCTAGAGTTTAGACTTAGATGGTGAAAGACACAACTTATATACCTTTAATGAGTGGAGCCTTGACTGAGCTGGGGTTTGGCTTTAATTATACCCATGGCTACGACCCCTTCATTTATTATAGGGTAGTGATTTGTACATCATCAATTTTTATCCATTCACCACTTTTCTGTTTTACAATGTTATATAGTATAACATCATAAAGCATGTTTGGTATAAAGCATGTTTGGTAGTGTATGGATAAAAGATGGTGGTATACAAATCACTACTGTAACACCCCCAATTTCACTGGTTAGCGGAAGCAAGTTTTGGGGTGCTACTAATCAAATATCACAGCACAAAGATAAAGCAAACGACATCTATATGCAACGTTTGTAAATTAGTTACATTCCCATAGATATAATGTTGAAAACTTAGTGTTTTCGTATACAAAAATGTAGTTTCCTAGAGTCCACGCGTATAGCGGGAGATTCTATTACATAATCGAAATATACAAAAGATAATGATAAGAATCTCCGTTAATACAGTTGTGTTGAAATCATGCGACTCTAGCTAAAGTCCTGGAGTAATCCTACTCCGTCTGGGTACCTGAGATACACGCTAAAAGGTCAACACGAATGTTGGTGAATCTCACAGGTTGGTAATTAATATTAGTTTTGAACACAAGATTTCATCAGTAGTGCCCGTAGGGGAAAAATCAGTATTTGCAATCCAGCAAATGTAAGTAAGTAAGTTATACCGTTGCCATGAGGCTCATAATCGAAGCTTAACCCGTAAGTAATAATTTGCTCCTGTGACATGCTCGTAACTGAGCAAGCATAAGTAACGAATAATAGTCGCCCGTTTATACAGAACGGTTCGTGGTAGCGCTACTACCCCGGGCGGGGAGGGTCCTTTCCCTAATGGATCCATTAACTAGTGTTCGCGCTTAAGTCCATAACTAACGATATATGATGGAGAGACTTCTATAAGTAGTAAATAACTCATGCAATTCCGTTTGGTATAGTAAATGTACAGTTCGTACTTGTGTTCAAGAAAATAGTTAAGCAATGTATCTCACCCCGTATGTAAAACAGTAAAAGTGGGGCTGTAAGACTCACCTGAGTCGAGTAGTAAGCGGTAGCAAATAGTAAGTAGTATGTAGGTTCTCCGAACCCGTAACCTTCAAATGCCTAAACACGTAAGGTTATGTAAGTATGTGTCTCGCAAGACGTTTCGTTTAGTTGTACACAACTAGTATGCCCGATGTTGGTTTAAGTATTCGTAATCGTTTGTCTTTAGAAAACATGTTTGACCCGTTGGTGACGGTTTGTAATAACAGTCCAAAGTGTTATCATTATATATATCGTTGAATCAGGTTTCGTTATTTGTAAGTGTTCGACACCCATCTAATGACGGGGGTCCGGGGGCAGCGCCCCTGGTAGCGGGGTCCAAGGGGCGGCAGCCCCTGGTGGGGTCCAAGGGGCAGAGCCCCTGGTTGGGGTCGAAATTTGAATTTGGAGTAAAATTAGGTGGTAAAATCTTGGTTCTGACACTTAGTAAAAATCTGAGTTTTCAGGGTTCTGTTTTATGCGACGTTGGGTGCGACGTCGCAGGTCCTAACTGCAACGTTGAGCATGGCGTCGCTATGTGCGTCTTTCGCAATTTAATGCGACATTGTGGGTGGCGTCGCTATGTGCGACGTTGGCCAATTAAGGCGACGTTAGTGGTGACGTCGTGATATCGCGTAAAAAGTCACGTTTTTACCACCGATATCTCTCTCATTCTGGAATAATTCTTGGCATATTAACTCCAATATACCACAAATCAGTAACATTATGCCAAGAAGGTCAAAACGAGGTTGCACGATAAAAATCAAGTAAAACGGATGTGAAACGAAGATTCCACACACGTTTGAAGGTTCAAGGCATAAAAACAAGATTTCAAGACCAAAGTACCCTTCACCAACATCCATTATTTCCAAGATGTTCGTTTCAAAATTCGGATCCAAAAGAAGAAGAATCAACTGAAACGGATAAAAAATGAAGATTTCGCACCCGCCGGAAGATCCAAATGATCCGTACGTAATATCTGGAGCTAGGGACCACATTTCAGGGCCTATCCTATGTCAAAATCTTTGTTTTTTAATTACGAATCCAACAAAAAAAGAATCAACTCAAACGGACGCATAACGAAGAAAACACGCACGAATCAAGAAACGAAGCAACAAACCACGCAACGGGGCGGGGGTGGGCTCACCGCCGCCGGCCACCAGCCAGCCGCCGTCGGCTGGACCCCCACCGCCGCCGGCCACTAGTGTCCCGCCTCGGTTTCCATTTTTGGTAACTTTTGGTACCCGGTGAGCCTACTTTTCGTGTTGTACGGTACCCAGTGCGCCTACTTTTCGTGTTATACACACCATTTTTGGCAAGCTTTCTAACATGCACCTCATGGTGCTAATGTGAGCCAAAGCTCACCTATAAATAGGAGGCTTTAGGCTTCATTTCAAAATGTCCCATATGCACTAGTCATATCACTTTCTTACTTTCTCATTCTACTTTCTTACTTTAAATTTAGCATTAGATTAGTTTATTACTTTGTTTAGAGTAGAAAGAAAGCTAGGAACGTGTTGTAATCTTTGGTGTACGCTTGGAGTTACGCTCATTAATTCAAGTCTATTCCTTCTCGCATATTAATCTCGGTTATCTCTATCCTTATCTATCTTAATTAAATATGCTTGCTTTAATTATGCTAGATATCATTTATGCCATGATTAGCGAGTAGATTACTATTGTATTTGTTGTGATGTAGTTAGTATATATAATTGTGGGATGACTTTGAATATGTCGTGAGATAATATGACGGCCCCTATTCGACTGATTACTCAGTATAGTATTGGAAATGCTTTTGAGCATAGTACAAATATATGGAAGCCAGTAACGACCGAAGGTAGTTATATTATTGATCGACGTTATAAAATTGGAAACTTTGTGAACGGACTTATCTTGAGATTTTAAACCTACAACTTATATTCGCCTTTCGATTAACAAACGTGATTGTAACCTTGTAAAGAGGAGTCGCGAACCTCAATACTCGGTCAATAGTTATCTGTGTAAAAATTATGTTTTTAATTGTAACGTCATGCAAGCATTATAAAATGCAATGTTATTACGTGGACTTGCCATGAGTATTGTACACTTCCAATCACAATGTACTTATCATGTAAACATCGCGAAGCAATTAAACTCACAACGGAAACATTGGTAAACAATTCAATACGTTGTGAGCTACCATAGTATTTTCCGACATGGTCTGGGTTTGACTTTACGTAAAAAGCCGTCAGCATTTTAATTAGTTGCTTTAATTTAGATTAGATTAGATTAGGTAGGCTATAGGATAAATGACCATTTACGAAAACCTAGGGATTTGTTAATTGTATTGAGAAAGGCAAGTTTAAAATCCAACTTAAACCGATACTTTTTATTAAAACCATGAAACCTAAAGTACGATACGCAAGAAACCTAAATGCTTTCCCTCGTTTATCACGCTTGAGTTTCATTGGTAGAAATTGATTAAATAAGTCCGGACACAAGTGCTAAGTTAGTTGTTTAATGGATTCATAATCATTGTGGTATTAAGAACGGCTAGACATGTTATGGACTTGCTACTCTGTTCCTTCGCCCACGAGCGAATACGTTCAATAATATGGGTCACTGACTCCCTCACAGGAGAGTGTGGAGAGTTGAGCATTGTCTGTCTGGTCAGAATCATGATACCTTAGTTCCTCGTGACATATTAGTTGATAACCGACTAATAAGGAATCTATTGGTTATACCATAAGTTAATGAATCTCATAAGCAACCCAATTTAGTTAATCGTTTTCCCGTAAGAGTCATAATCCCATGATTATTAACTAACGAACTCACAACAAATACTACTTTGCATTATCTGACATCTTATTACATTTTATTCGCTTTATTTAGTTTACTTAATTAATTGAACCAAAACCCCCAACGCACTCTTTTAAAACATTTACTAGAAAAGAAAGATTGATTGGATCACCTCCGTTTCAATTCAGTTTCTCTTTAAGAACGACTCTAGGTCCAACTTACCGCCTACTAGCCTTTTGGTTCAGTACTAGTAAGTCACACTTAGACCCCAGCAATTATAAATTTAAAACAACCCGTTGATTTCGACATCAACAAGTTTTTGGCGCCGCTGCCGGGGAGACTAACTGTCCGATAACCAATCCCAATTCTAGTAAACCCTTAGGATAAAATCTTCTAAAAAAAACAAAAAACAAAAAACATTTCCTTTATTGTTTATTTTCTTTATTGTCTTTTCTTTTAGTTTATGACCTGTTCCCCTAGATCTGCACCACTATTTAACTTTCCCGATCCAGAACTTATAATACGCACTATTCGACGAGAAAAGAAGCAATCTGCACTTAAGCAAGCAATGGCTGAACGCGTCACTCTCGCTGACGACAGTAAACCCTCTATCGAAGGAAGAGGAGGACCAATTCTCTACCCTGAAACCCCTGGTCAATCTTTCGAGCTTAAACACCACATCATCCAACTAATCCAAAACCACTGTCAATTCCATGGATTGCCCAGTGATGACCCAAACTCTCACCTCGACAAGTTCATCTCTCTCTCAAATTCCTACAAGCAAAACGGAATTGGCCAAGACACAATCCGTTTATACCTTTTCCCTTATTCGCTCACCCATCATGCGCAAACATGGTTTGAAGGTTTAGAGACCGGCTCTATCCATTCATGGACTGCGATGGCGACAAAGTTTCTAACCAAGTACTTTCCGCCTTCTAAACAAACCAAACTCCGAAATGACATCATGAACTTTCGACAAGCTTTCGATGAGTCATTATACACCGCATGGGAACGATTCAAAGGAGCCTTGAAGAAATGCCCTAATCACCGACTCGATAAGTCTGCACAATTGTGCACTTTCTATAATGGTTTAGATCCAAACCACCGAACTACCCTCGATGCTGCTGCACAAGGAAGCTTCATGGCAAAGACCGACGAAGAAGGATGGAACCTGATAGAAAATATGACTATGCATCACCACGATTGGAATTCTGGAGATCACTCAACATCTTCCAAACCTATCGCTGCTGCAAACCCGATTCCAGTCGAAGCAATTAAGACACTAACAGAGAAAATGGACTCGCTCGTCAAACAGTTTGGAGAACTTAAGAAACAACAGCACCAAGTACACCAAGTGCAAGTCTGTCAACACTGCACCAACCCGCAACCATCCGGCGAATACCAAGTTGAATACGAAGAAGCAGATGGCACCGTCTACTATGCTCAGTTTCCAGCTCGACCACCCGGTTTCAACCAGAACAACAACCAACCTAGAAGACCTCCCTTTCCGCCGAGAAAGAACCAACAACCATACCAACCCCGATACCCACCTAGATATCCACCTTACCAACAACAGCCACAACTTTCTTATAATCAACCCCTTGCACTTCCTGCACCCACTTCCGACACAAACCAAACCACTGAACAAACCACCAAGACAAATGCCCCAGCTTCAAGTTCAGACGACGCCTTCACCCAATTCATGCAAGGTCAACACCTGCTCAACCAAAAGACGTCCGCTAGACAAGATCAAGCCGACCTCTTCATGAGAAATCAATTGGCTGTGCTAAAGAATTTGGAAGCTCAAATTGGACAATTGGCACAACGTCTTGAGAATAGACCCCGAGGAAGTTTGCCCAGCAACACGGTTCAAAATCCGCATGTTGAGGAAGCAAAGCAACTTACAACACCCAAGGAAGCAGCCACCACTCCACCTGCTGCTGTTCCAGTAAAGGAAGAACCAAAGGTCAAGATACCAGCTGTGGAAACCACTCAAACCATGAACAAAGAGGTTAGAATCCCTTACCCCGCTAGACTTAAAATTCAACCTAAGAAACTGTCATCCTTTAAGTTAGATGGAAAATTCCTTGATACCATGTCTAGAGTTCCTGGTCGTAATAAGTATATTAGAAAATTGCTATCCACTAAGGATAAATTGCCTGAAGTGAACAACATTCCCCTTAGTTCTGAAACCTCAGCCCTACTTAAAAATAGCCTTCCCGAAAAACTAGGAGATACTGGTAGATTTACACTCCCTTGTTCTATCTACAATTCCGGAAATATGAGCGCTTTAGCCGACTTAGGAGCCAGCATTAACCTTATGCCCTACTCCCTGTTTAAAAGGCTAGAACTTGAAAACGTGAAACCCACTAAGATGACGTCCAGCTAGCCGACCAATCTGTTAGATACCCCAAGGGAATAGCTGAGAATGTCCTTGTTCAAGTTGACAAATTTTTCTTTCCAACGGATTTCGTGGTAATGGATATCCACGAAGACATAAACATCCCAATTATCCTTGGAAGACCATTCATAAATACAGCTAGAGTAGTGATTGATGTGTATTACCACACGATTGTTTTACGATCGCAAGTGAAAGCATCACTTACAAGATCGACCAACCGGAATGCACCCCAGAAGAAGAAGAATGTTGTGCTATATCCACAGGAAAAGTCTGTTCCGATGATGAATCAGAACCAGAGGAGGAACCGCAATTCACCCGATCATCAGTTCTCATTTCTGACACCGAATACGACCCAGAAGAGGAAGAATACGAGGAAGCAGATGAAGAAATTGAATCTGACCCTGAAGAGGAAGAAGATGAGGAAGAGAAAGAAATGGAAGAAGATGAAGATCACACTGATTCGCCACAAATGGCCGAAGTTAAAAGGATACAAAACTACGACGATGACTCTTCATCTGAAGAATCAGTTGATTACGGAGTCATCCGTCAAGAGCTCAGATCCTCTCATCTTAAAAGAATGGGAAACATCCTAAATTCCTACCTCGATCCATCAAAACCCTTTACCAGAACCCGACTCCGAGACATAGAAATCTTTGAAGAAGGACTCCGATCATCACCACACCCAGACCAGTATGCCAAACTACTACAGAGAATTTCGGCATATAAGGCACGTCAACCAGGAAGCTTTGCCGAAGAGAACATTCATGACATAACAACCGAAGTCCGGACCATCGAAATCGATAGTTCTCGACCCTTCAACAAGGCGCCCTCAGACGAAGAACTCCACCAATTTCCAGATTCACGTGATAAGGACTCCGACTGCAACAGTGAATGTGATGACGATTACGTCAACATCACTCTCGACGAACGCTCTATTCCACAACCTCCTCTTGCTCCCCCTAATTCCCCTGCTGTCGCAACTGAGGGACTAGAAATTCCTCTGATAGATACTCATCAAGACATGATCGAGATGATTGACGAATACTGTAACACCCCCAAATTCGTTGAGCGGAAGCATTTAGTTTAAGTACTGGGGTGTCACAATAATAAAGCATGCATACGTATCAGAGCTTATGATTACAACAGAACAATATATATTAAGATGCCAAAAGTATTAATTACATGTTTACGATTCATCAAATCGTATAAGTTAAAAGTAGTAAGTTTACAAAAGTAGATTTCTGAAATATGACTAAAACAATTCAGTTATACTAAAGAAATCCATATGTTTTTCCAAAAGTTGGCATCCTAAAGCTTCACGGGTCGCCTAATTCTCCATGTGTTGGCGATTCTTACATGCGCAGCTAATTCCCTGAAAAACATAGTAAAAGTCAACAACTAGGTTGAGTGAATCCACATATTTTATGTTGTATATTGTTGTTTCAAGTTTTGTAGTCACATTAGTTGGACCAAATACGTTCATAAATAGTAATTGCCATAATAGTCGAGTAATGTTTAGTGGAACGTCATCCAAAGTATAAGTTTAGTGGGTTGTTCGCCCAAAAGTTTCAGTTTATGTGGGATGTTGCCCATAAATAGTTGTGTTGGGACGTTACCCAAATCATATGTTTGAAAACGTATTGCTGGTCGTTCTCCAGTAGTTTTAAAGTTTGAGTCGGTCGTTCTCCGACTAGTTACCAAATGTACCGGTCGTTCTCCGGTAAGATACCAAGTTAGCACTGGTCGTTCTCCAGTGAGATACATTGTTAGTACCGGTCGTCCTCCGGTAAGATATACTGTTAGTACCGGTCGTTCTCCGGTAAGATACCATGTTAGTGTCGGTCGTTCTCCGACAAGTTACCAATATGTACCGGTCGTTCTCCGGTAAGATACAAAGTTTGTTTCACATAGTGATAATAGTTTTTGTTTGGAATACCATGTCGTACAGACAGTTGTAGTAGTTGACCACAGTTATAAACAATGTTGTAATATTGTATCAAAAGGCAGTTATGTGATAGTTTGTATAACAGTTTGACAGTTCATGTACTCTAATTGTTCGAGTAAATAGTATGATAAATAATCATGTAGTAAGAGCAGTTATGGCAATCAGTAAATCAGTAAAGCAGTTGACTATGTTTTCCACCCCAAAAGTAGTTCAAAACAGTAAAAGTAGGGGCTGTGAACTCACCTGTTGAGTTAAGTAGTTGTGCGAGTGCTAGCAAACCTAAGCCCAAGTACAGTCCGAGATCTCCTAACGTCCTAAACGTATGAGATTTATAAGTATGTGGATGTCTATGTTAAACATCCATGCTAGTGTTAGAACAACCAAGTTATGTCCAAATTGTTTGTTAAATGTTTACGTTTGTATTTCGTTGTTTGTGAAAATGTATACGACTCGTTGGTGATAGTTTGAAATTATAATTTCAATAAAATAGCATGTTTGTATTGTTCGTAAAGTCCATACAGTATCGAATGTAAGTGTTCGTTATCGGTTAAGTTCGACACTTAGTGTAAAAATAGTTTGTGAAGTTTCTGTTTTCTGTGACACAGTATGCGACACTAATGTGGTTATGCGACACAATGGTTGTGTCGCATAAGGGTGCGACACAAGGGCTATGCGACACAAGGGTTGTGTCGCATAGGCGATCGATGCTAATTCAATAGCGACACTAGGGTTGTGTCGCAGAGATTCTACGACACAATGATGCGACACAGAGTACGACATATAATACGACACGACATGCGACACAATGGTTGTGTCGCATGGATAGTTTATGCGACACAGTCGTTGTGTCGCAAAGATGAACACCCAGACAGAACCCAGCGGCTGTCGCGATTTTCCGACCAAAAATCCGATTTTAACCCGTTTTCCGGCCATAAAACCTTGATTTCTTCCATTATATAGTTAAAACAAAGTTGTAGGTTCAATATTACACCCATATAACACATAAAAACGAGTAAATCTAAGTTTTTAGAAATTTCTTACAATTGCGAATCGGGACCAAATGAGGAAGAAGATGATGATACGGCTTTTGTTAATGTTGTTCCTTAGCTCGAGAGGATTCCGAAAATGTAACTTTTGTTGATTGATTTGCGAATCCGAATTTTTTTTTTGGTGTGGATTTGGTTGAGAGAATAAGTGTGTGTTTTTGGTGAGGTTGAAATGAAAATGAAAGGAAAGATGGAGATGGGAGGTGGTTTTGTTCCACTTTTCATCTCCTGTGTTTTTGTCCCGTGTTTGTTTACCCGATCGTTAAATGTTACATTATTTTAACTAACATATTTTTAATTACAATGTTTCATTATATTTTTAATTTGGATCTCTTTATGAAATTTAATCAATTAAGTTTTAAGAATTTTTAGTTTTGTTTTATTTTTAAATTATTCGTTTTAACGTTTTGCGTTATAAAATGATATGTAAATATTATCGACATAATATTTAATTGTAAACGACGTTATTTAATAACTTGTTTTATTAAATAATTTTGTTCACCAACAGCCGTATATTTTTGTTGCGTTTGTTACAAATTGTTCAGTACGTAATTACAACTAATTACGAATACGTAATACTGCGCGTATTATCTAGTTGGGCTATGCTAGACTTACCTCTAAAATGTGTTGTGAATTCACTCAAGTAGGGAATTAGCCTAATAATGCAAGTGATTAATATTAATAATCGCGTTCAAATTTGCGGGGTGTTACATTCTCCCCTCGTTAGAGAAATCTCGTCCCGAGATTTAAATCAAGTCGGATCGCCCGCGGAGTATGTTCTCCGATAAGTCATGTTGTGAACAATTGTAATAGTTTGCATGGCGTTAAATTGTTGCCATTAAAGTTCAATCAGTTTAAGTATGCTCGCGGCATAGTTCAATATGTTGTGTGTTTTGTTTCGTGGTCAGAGTTTATCGAGTGTCGTGTTCGAATCGACATTCGAATAAAACGTATGTTAAATCGTAGCAATAGTCGTTAAGACGTACCGTGCTAGTTGAGATCTGCAACCGTTTCTGGTGCACGGAGGATGTATGCGCGGCTTGGGGTGTAGCCTTTGTTAACGGTGCGGTTGTTGTCGTTTTGATTGTTGCGGTTGTTGTTCGGTTGTTGGCATTGGTTTCGGTGATGTCCAGGATCACCACACCTAAAGCAGCCGGTGTTTTGTACCTCGGGGGTAGCTTGAGGAGGTAGGTTTGTCCTACAGTTCTGTGCTAAGTGACCGGGACGTCTGCAGTTTTGACAAAATGTACAATCACCATCGTGGTGTCTCCCGCACTTGTCACACCTCGGTTTGTTGCCAAGGTAGGTTTTGGGTCCAGGGTTGGTGATTGCAGCGAAGGCTCGGGTGTTTCCCGGGTTTCTGTTTTGTTGACCCTGACGGTCGTTACCGTCGTTGTTCCATTTGCGTTTGTGGGTTCCAGAGTCGCCCGCATCAGTACGGGTAGGTTCATTTTTCCCTGTGATAGCTTTCAGGGTTCCAATCTCGACCGCGTCGTCGGTTAAGATTTGAGCCAGATCAACTGCGCTCCTAAAAGTAGCTGGTTTGGAGGACATAACCATGCCTCGGATCTGTGGGGCCAAACCCCTGTTGTAACGCTCAATGCGTTTGCTCTCGGGGGTTACCATGTGGGGCACAAGACGTGCAAGCTCCTGGAATCTAGTTGTATAACCGGAAATATCAGCGCCGATCATTTGGATGTTCCAGAATTCGGTTTCGAGTTTCTGCATCTCGTTGGGAGGGCAAAATTCCTCCATCAGCATTCGTTTCAGTGTCTCCCATGAGATGGAGTAAGCAGCTGGGCGTCCCATGATTTGCACCTGAGCGTTCCACCATGTTAGCGCTTTGTCGGCTAGAGTACAGGTGGCGTATTTCACAATTTTATCAGCAGCACAGTCACTGATGTCGATCACTGACTCTGTTTTCTCAATCCAGTGGACTAGGCCAACGGCCCCTTCAGTCCCGGTAAAGGTACTCGGTTTGCAGGCTTGGAATGTTTTGTAGGAACACCCCTGCTGGTTATTAGTTGGGGTTTCGCTGTTGACAGGAGTGGCTCCGCTATTGTTGGTCAAGTTTTCACGATTGCGGCTAGCCTCGTATTGTGCGATGGCTTCAGCCACGCGGCGTTCGATAATCTGTTCGGTTGTTTCTGGAGGCGGATGTGGAGGAGGAATATTTCGTCGACTGTTTCGAGTATTTCTTTGTTTAGGCGGCATGCTGACGTTCTGCGATGAAAAGATGCAGAAGTCAATGCCAATGAAAAATATGTGAGGAATAGAGTTTCACATATTTCAAGTTTTCAAGTATCAAGAGAAATTGTCGAATCCCCATCACGTATCTTACGACTATGAAACACCCATATGTACTCAGTATGATATAATCACGTTGGCCAGGCGTCATTATATGATGCCAAATACATACTTCTTTTCATCAACCGTTTAATCACGATCAGGTTCATATGAGATCAGAGTACAATGAACAAGTCGAATGTGGTGAACAGTTCACGCGTATCGAGGTATCGTAACGATAGTTTAGATGTATGCAAATGTATGTATGCATGTGCGTTCTAGCCAAGGCTATAGTCTAGGTCTCTAGGTTGCTAAGTCACCTAAAGTTTCCTAGTTCGCTATAACCAATGGCTCTGATACCAATCTGTAACACCCCCAAATTCGTTGAGCGGAAGCATTTAGTTTAAGTACTGGGGTGTCACAATAATAAAGCATGCATACGTATCAGAGCTTATGATTACAACAGAACAATATATATTAAGATGCCAAAAGTATTAATTACATGTTTACGATTCATCAAATCGTATAAGTTAAAAGTAGTAAGTTTACAAAAGTAGATTTCTGAAATATGACTAAAACAATTCAGTTATACTAAAGAAATCCATATGTTTTTCCAAAAGTTGGCATCCTAAAGCTTCACGGGTCGCCTAATTCTCCATGTGTTGGCGATTCTTACATGCGCAGCTAATTCCCTGAAAAACATAGTAAAAGTCAACAACTAGGTTGAGTGAATCCACATATTTTATGTTGTATATTGTTGTTTCAAGTTTTGTAGTCACATTAGTTGGACCAAATACGTTCATAAATAGTAATTGCCATAATAGTCGAGTAATGTTTAGTGGAACGTCATCCAAAGTATAAGTTTAGTGGGTTGTTCGCCCAAAAGTTTCAGTTTATGTGGGATGTTGCCCATAAATAGTTGTGTTGGGACGTTACCCAAATCATATGTTTGAAAACGTATTGCTGGTCGTTCTCCAGTAGTTTTAAAGTTTGAGTCGGTCGTTCTCCGACTAGTTACCAAATGTACCGGTCGTTCTCCGGTAAGATACCAAGTTAGCACTGGTCGTTCTCCAGTGAGATACATTGTTAGTACCGGTCGTCCTCCGGTAAGATATACTGTTAGTACCGGTCGTTCTCCGGTAAGATACCATGTTAGTGTCGGTCGTTCTCCGACAAGTTACCAATATGTACCGGTCGTTCTCCGGTAAGATACAAAGTTTGTTTCACATAGTGATAATAGTTTTTGTTTGGAATACCATGTCGTACAGACAGTTGTAGTAGTTGACCACAGTTATAAACAATGTTGTAATATTGTATCGAAAGGCAGTTATGTGATAGTTTGTATAACAGTTTGACAGTTCATGTACTCTAATTGTTCGAGTAAACAGTATGATAAATAATCATGTAGTAAGAGCAGTTATGGCAATCAGTAAATCAGTAAAGCAGTTGACTATGTTTTCCACCCCAAAAGTAGTTCAAAACAGTAAAAGTAAGGGCTGTGAACTCACCTATTGAGTTAAGTAGTTGTGCGAGTGCTAGCAAACCTAAGCCCAAGTACAGTCCGAGATCTCCTAACGTCCTAAACGTATGAGATTTATAAGTATGTGGATGTCTATGTTAAACATCCATGCTAGTGTTAGAACAACCAAGTTATGTCCAAATTGTTTGTTAAACGTTTACGTTTGTATTTCGTTGTTTGTGAAAATGTATACGACTCGTTGGTGATAGTTTGAAATTATAATTTCAATAAAATAGCATGTTTGTATTGTTCGTAAAGTCCACATACAGTATCGAATGTAAGTGTTCGTTATCGGTTAAGTTCGACACTTAGTGTAAAAATAGTTTGTGAAGTTTCTGTTTTCTGCGACACAGTATGCGACACTAATGTGGTTATGCGACACAATGGTTGTGTCGCATAAGGGTGCGACACAAGGGCTATGCGACACAAGGGTTGTGTCGCATAGGCGATCGATGCTAATTCAATAGCGACACTAGGGTTGTGTCGCAGAGATTCTACGACACAATGATGCGACACAGAGTACGACATATAATACGACACAACATGCGACACAATGGTTGTGTCGCATGGATAGTTTATGCGACACAATATGCGACACAGTCGTTGTGTCGCAAAGATGAACACCCAGACAGAACCCAGCGGCTGTCGCGATTTTCCGACCAAAAATCCGATTTTAACCCGTTTTCCGGCCATAAAACCTTGATTTCTTCCATTATATAGTTAAAACAAAGTTGTAGGTTCAATATTACACCCATATAACACATAAAAACGAGTAAATCTAAGTTTTTAGAAATTTCTTACAATTGCGAATCGGGACCAAATGAGGAAGAAGATGATGATACGGCTTTTGTTAATGTTGTTCCTTAGCTCGAGAGGATTCCGAAAATGTAACTTTTGTTGATTGATTTGCGAATCCGAATTTTTTTTTGGTGTGGATTTGGTTGAGAGAATAAGTGTGTGTTTTTGGTGAGGTTGAAATGAAAATGAAAGGAAAGATGGAGATGGGAGGTGGTTTTGTTCCACTTTTCATCTCCTGTGTTTTTGTCCCGTGTTTGTTTACCCGATCGTTAAATGTTACATTATTTTAACTAACATATTTTTAATTACAATGTTTCATTATATTTTTAATTTGGATCTCTTTATGAAATTTAATCAATTAAGTTTTAAGAATTTTTAGTTTTGTTTTATTTTTAAATTATTCGTTTTAACGTTTTGCGTTATAAAATGATATGTAAATATTATCGACATAATATTTAATTGTAAACGACGTTATTTAATAACTTGTTTTATTAAATAATTTTGTTCACCAACAGCCGTATATTTTTGTTGCGTTTGTTACAAATTGTTCAGTACGTAATTACAACTAATTACGAATACGTAATACTGCGCGTATTATCTAGTTGGGCTATGCTAGACTTACCTCTAAAATGTGTTGTGAATTCACTCAAGTAGGGAATTAGCCTAATAATGCAAGTGATTAATATTAATAATCGCGTTCAAATTTTTGGGGTGTTACAAATACAACGATGTCCGAATCATCGTAGAAGCTATCAAAGAGTCAACTAACGACTACAACACCGCACAGAGACACATGATAAGGGCAATCATACGAGACTACGATTCATACCTCGCCAATTATGGAGAACCAGAGCCCAGCACTCTTCGGAGAAACATTCGAGCATTCTCTGACCTGCTTTAAGAACAACTTACCACAGAAGCTCGATAGCGATAAAGACCCAACTACCCAATGGGAGAAATCGAATTCTACGGAAACCAAAGGCGAATATACCAAAAAGTATATTGTGCCTTAGCCGGGTCGGCTTTTCCGTACTCATCAAGTCAAAAAGCTATTCTTGCATCAATGAGAACCAATCTGGAAAGAGCCACAGGGAACCCAAGAAGTTATGCCGACATCAGAATGGTGGGAGATCTTAGAACTCTTCTAGATCTCATCGAAACTGGAGAGCACCTCACAGCATCAGAGAACTGCAGGATCGTCATTCAATCCACCATTGGGCACCATATTGAACTAATAATTGATGAGCTGAACGAGCCAGCCTATGAAGAGGAAACTCGTGAGGTACCGAGATTCATCCCGCACATGTCGCAAATCAATTTAGCCACTTATGTGACTACCCGACTGCGCGAAATGTACCAAGAAGAAGACGTAGAACTCGACGTCTACCGAAATGGATATCGCGAGATATTCAGCAAGTTAATTTGCATCTTCACCGACTCGGATTTCCCTTCAACCGCGAGCAACATCAACTAATCAGACAAGTGTGCCAAGCAACTAGATCTTTCGGAGGAGACCCTTGGGCTAATGATTTTGAAGAAGTGAAAACCGAATTCATGGCTTTAATCGCCTCGATAGGAAGAAACCACCCACATCGTGAAATCGTTCGAACTTACACCTGCACTCGAATCGACCCTAACGGACCAGTCACAAGGGCAGTTCGATACATCTGCTATGGAATGGCAATTCTCGACCGACTCGCCACTGATCACTTCAAAAGTTTCAGAATGCTATCCACCAACCCACCAACTCTCATTGCTGACATGATAGAGCAATTCCTACAGTACTATCCACCACGATACTCTCTACCAAGGAACCACAGTGACCACGCCACCACTACTGATGCATCAAGCATCATCTGAAGAAGAAAAGGACTAAGTCGAGCTCTCGACTTTAAAAGAGCGCTTCTCGGGAGGCAACCCGTGTTTGTTTTTACATTTCTGCAATTTTACTTTCCAAGAAGTGATGACATCTCCGACTATCTTTCACACTCGGATATTGCAAAGAATGCTCCAGCCTGCAAGGAAGCATCAACAACCAAAGAATAGTATATCCGACGTGTTCACACTCACGAGACCAATCACAAGAAGACTTGATCAAAGAAGCACCAAAGAAGACAAAGACCGGCAGATGCAACCAAAAGAACACTGCAACTATCGGGGAGTACTTCTATGCCACCTCTTTCATTCGTTTTAAATATACAATATCCATTATGCTTATCACTAAGTGTGGGATTCAAACCCAACACACACACTGGAAGAATGAGTCTTAGATGTTTAAAACCCTAAGTGTGGGATTTTACCCCATTCAGAGCTTAGTATAACATCGAGGACGATGTTCTTTTAAGTGTGGGATAGCAGTAGTTGCACTACTGTTAATTGGATATTGGTATATACTTGATTCTAAATCGTTGCTCTTTATTAGACTTTGCTTCTCCATAAAAGTAAACAAAATTTTTCAAAACTAAGTTAAAAATATGTAGAAAATGAAAAATTTTAAAGAATGATTTACTTTGGGGAAGAAAGAAAAATAAAATATAAGTTCTTTTGAAAAACAAGTTTGACAATCCCATAAAGAGCATCGCATGACTAAGCACACAACAACCCAATTTTCGATTCGTGAGGTATCTTGAACCATATGAAAAGCATTCACTTTTAATGCTTCACTTTTTCGATTCTTGAGTGTGCCGATGTATGCGTTTAAAATCAGAACTTGCTCTTGTTATGCATTTCGAATCCGAACTTGTGAGTCAAAAAGGAGATCGGATCACATCATTCTTGAACCCATCCATACACCCAAAAATAAGTACGTTATCCCTTACCTACTCAAAAACATCCCTCAAACTTCCTACAAAGTTCCAAAGATGAAAAAAAAAAAAAAAAAAAAAAATCAAGGATATGACGTCAAAGGGAAAGAAAAATTCCCAAGAAAATCCAAAGTAAAGAAAGTCAAATGGAGAAAGAAGACTCCACCCAAAATAGAAAGAAGGCGTCAATCCTCCCAAAAATTCAAAAATTTTCAGCTTTCCGCTTCACCAAAAAGAAAACCCAACAAAACCCCTCTCACATCACCAACATTCCACCACCAAAAACCCTACATCACTTCCCTTAGAATGATGGTGGCTAGATCGACTTCGCGCTCACCAAAAAGGTAACGATTTGATACTCGATCAAGCCTATGACGATAAACAATACATGACTGGCGTTCTGAGCGATTGATATAATAGAATAGGAAACCCTAAACACTTTGAGTGATTGGAGTTACCACCTTGAGATGATCGCCTAGTCATGTATCAACGATCAATGATCAAAAGCATGCTCCTAAAGATTACAACCTTGCTTTCTAAAAATATCAAATATCTTTATTTTTCCGAAACCCCCTTAGTAAAAAGTTCACGTCTTAAAATAATTTCATTATCTTCTTATCTTTAACCATGTTGAACGTTAGTTTGCTTGAGGACAAGCAAAGTTCTAAGTGTGGGATACTTGATATCGCGTAAAAAGTCACGTTTTTACCACCGATATCTCTCTCATTCTGGAACGATTCTTGGCATATTAACTCCAATATAGCACAAATCAGTAACATTATGCCAAGAACGTCAAAACGAGGTTGCACGATAAAAATCAAGTAAAACGGATGTGAAACGAAGATTCCACACACGTTTGAAGGTTCAAGGCATAAAAATGAGATTTCAAGACCAAATTACCCTTCACCAACATCCATTATTTCCAAGATGTTTGTTTTTAAAATTTGGATCCAACAGAAGAAGAATCAACTGAAACGGGTAAAAAATGAAGATTTCGCGCCCGCCGGAAGATCCAAATGATCCGTACGCAATATCTGGAGCTAGGGACCTCATTTCAGGGCCTATCCTATGTCAAAATCATCGTTTTTGAATTACGAATCCAACAAAAAAAGAATCAACTCAAACGGACGCATAACGAAGAAAACATGCACGAATCAAGAAACAAAGCAACAAACCGCGCAAGGGGGCGGGGGTGGGCCCGCCGCCGCCGGCTGGACCCCCACAGCCTCCGGCCACCAGTGTCCTGCCTCGGTTTCCATTTTTGGTAACTTATGGTACCCGGTGCGCCTACTTTTCGTGTTGTACGGTACCCGGTGCGCCTACTTTTCGTGTTGTACACACCATTTTTGGCAAGCTTTCTAACATGCACCTCATGGTGCTAATGTGAGCCAAAGCTCACCTATAAATAGGAGGCTTTAGGCTTCATTTCAAAATGTCCCATATGCACTAGTCATATCACTTTCTTACTTTCTCATTCTACTTTCTTACTTTAAATTTAGCATTAGATTAGTTTATTACTTTGTTTAGAGTAGAAAGAAAGCTAGGAACGTGTTGTAATCTTTGGTGTACGCTTGGAGTTACGCTCATTAATTCAAGTCTATTCATTCTCGCATATTAATCTCGGTTATCTCTATCCTTATCTATCTTAATTAAATATGTTTGCTTTAATTATGCTAGATATCGTTTATGCCATGATTAGCGAGTAGATTACTATTGTATTTGTTGTGATGTAGTTAGTATATATAATTGTGGGATGACTTTGAATACGTCGTGAGATAATATGACGGCCCCTATTCGACTGATTACTCGGTATAGTATTGGAAATGCTTTTGAGCATAGTACAAATATATGGAAGCCAGTAACGGCCGAAGGTAGTTATATTATTGATCGACGTTATAAAATGGGAAACTTTGTGAACGGACTTATCTTGAGATTTTAAACCTAAAACTTATATTCGCCTTTCGATTAACAAACGTGATTGTAACCTTGTAAAGAGGAGTCGCGAACCTCAATACTCGGTCAATAGTTATCTGTGTAAAAACTATGTTTTTAATTGTAACGTCATGCAAGCATTATAAAATGCAATGTGATTACGTGGACTTGCCATGAGTATTGTACACCTCCAATCACAATGTAATTATCATGTAAACATCGCGAAGCAATTAAACTCACAACGGAAACATTGGTAAACAATTCAATACGTTGTGAGCTACCATAGTATTTTCCGACATGGTATGGGTTTGACTTTACGTAAAAAGCCGTCAGCATTTTAATTAGTTGCTTTACTTTAGATTAGATTAGATTAGGTAGGCTATAGGCTAAATGACCATTTACGAAAACCTAGGGATTTGTTAATTGTATTGAGAAAGGCAAGTTTAAAATCCAACTTAAACCGATACTTTTTATTAAAACCATGAAACCTAAAGTACGATACGCAAGAAACCTAAATGCTTTCCCTCGTTTATCACGCTTGAGTTTCATTGGTAGAAATTGATTAAATAAGTCCGGACACAAGTGCTAAGTTAGTTGTTTAATGGATTCATAATCATTGTGGTATTAAGAACGGCTAGACATGTTATGGACTTGCTACTCTGTTCCTTCGCCCACGAGCGAATACGTTCAATAATATGGGTCACTGACTCCCTCACAGGAGAGTGTGGAGAGTTGAGCATTGTCTGTCTGGTCAGAATCATGATACCTTAGTTCCTCGTGACATATTAGTTGATAACCGACTAATAAGGAATCTATTGGTTATACTATAAGTTAATGAATCTCATAAGCAACCCAATTTAGTTAATCATTTTCCCATAAGAGTCATCATCCCATAATTATTAACTAACGAACTCACAACAAATACTACTTTGCATTATCTGACATTTTATTACATTTTATTCGCTTTATTTAGTTTACTTAATTAACTGAACCAAAACCTCCAACGCACTCTTTTAAAACATTTACTAGAAAAGAAAGATTGATTGGATCACCTCCGTTTCAATTCAGTTTCTCTTTAAGAACGACTTTAGGTCAAACTTACCGCCTACTAACATTTTGGTTCAGTACTAGTAAGTCACACTTAGACCCCAGCAATTATAAATTTAAAACAACCCGTTGATTTCGACATCAACACGTCGCTATATGCGACGTTGTGATGGGTTTTTGCGACATTGTGGCTGACGTCGCAATCGGACCAAGCCAAATGCGACGTCGGGGTCTGTTACGATTCCGGTGGCCGGAAAAAACGGCCGAGCGGCTTCCGTTTGGTCCAAATCTTTTACCCAACACATTTTTGGACATTTTAAGCATATATAAACCATAAAAACGTAAAAATGAGTAAAAACGGAGAGTTTCGGGTTTTGTCGGAAACTTACAAAATGGCGAAATGAAAATCCGGAAAGATAGAGTTGTAGATCGTGAATCCGTGGTTCTTTTATTCCAAATAAGCATGAAGATTCGAGTTCGTTTTGGTGTAGTAATTGGTGATTTAGTGGAGGTGGTGTGGCGGTTTGGTTGGAGAGAAGAGAAAGAAGAAAGAGAGAGGGTGTAGGTGGAAGTGAGGTGAGGGAGGTGGTGACCCTCACCTTTTGGCTGATTTCGAGTGGGGTCCACCGAGTGTGGACTTCACCAATTTCGGTCCCTGTAATCGCGCTCCGTGCGGTGTTCGTTTTCCCGATTGTTTAAACGTTAAATAATTATTTTGCGTGTTTAAATATACGTTTTAAAATACGAATATATGTTTGGTATTTTTGTTGGAGTATTTCATTCAGTATTTAATATTTGCGTTATAAAGTAAACCTTAACTTTATTTTAACTGTTTGTGCGTTGTTGTACGTTACGGAATAAATATGATATATTATTAACATAATATTTTAGATAAAATGATAGTGTTATTAAATAATGTTATAGTATTTAATAAAATTGTTCACCAACGTCCAAGTAAACTGTGTCGGACTCCGTCCGGTTAATTCGTATGATTTATCCAAATCGCATAAGTACACACATATATATAAATCACCTTATATATACAGATAGAGTCTGTAATTAGTCCTATCACATACTAATCACAACTAGTTACAGATAATTATGCATAATTAATTATCCTAATTAGGCAGGTGTTACAACTACCCTTTATTATATTAGTGGCACACGAAATTCTACCATAATGTCAATGCAACTGTTTATATACGTTTTTGGTTTGATGTAGTTTTAACCTATAACAAAAAAAATTCATGTCGATATGGGAATATGCACATTCTAAAATCTATAAGTTCACTTCACACAAAGATGAATTTATGCGCATGACATCAATCTGAAACAACAATTTGAAAACTACATGAACTTTATATCTCTAGTTTATATAACTAGCTATGTATGTTTATAAATGGTTTTGTTCATCTACACCTCCGTTGTATTATATAGTACACGGTTAAAAATTACTCTTTTATAACATCATGCTTGTGTTTGGTCTTAATGCATAATAGAACTACACATGTAATTCATCACAAACGTTAAATTAACCTTGTATTTGAAAGATTATGTGCTTAATATTAACATAAATAAATGTCAAATCCAGTTTCACATGAACACCGCAGGGTCACACCGATGAGCACAACCGAACAAGTAGTGTGATACTATAAATAGATATTTGATATCATTCATTTAAGTGAAATGAATAAGTTGGTCGAACGCAATTGAGACACTTATTATTATAAATGATTAAGCGTAATTATTTATTTAATAAAAGGATTTATTTATAATTAGTTTTGTAAATAAATTAACTAGTTTAATTATTATTAAACTGCGAGGTTTTAATTGTAAATGTACAAGTTTGGGATTAGTTTAATAAAGTATTAAAGTAAAGGGTTTATAGTGTAATTATATATAACTTGGAAAACAAGTTGGGTTACAACTATAAATAAAGGGTTAGGGGTTTCATTTGTTAGTTGATCAATACCCTAACTTTCTCTCCTCTCCCTCTCCCTCTCTTGCGCATCGACCGTCCCCACCCCAAGCAAGCCGAAAAGTCAGCCAACCCTCCAAGGGTTCTCGAGTTTGTGATTTGATCGCGTTCTTATGCTAGGGTTATTAGTATACACTTAGGTTTCTACCAACCGTTCAATTGTGAATCAAAGGTGGATACCTAACGTATCCCGCAGTAGTCGATTTCAAGAAGAAGAAAAAAAGATCAAGATAAGTTCACTCGTACTTTGGCAACGAGTTAAAGATTAGAGATCTTGCCGAGCACCCGATGTAAGTTAACAATTAATTATGTGTAATTAATTTTTGTATGTTTTATTAAGAAAATTATATATCTTGGCTAAAGGGTTTATTTAATGAGATTAAATATTTTTATAAGCTTCCGCGTATTAATTGTATTAAACTGTTTGTTGAGTCACTGTTCGCTGACCATGTTGAGTCGCTGGTCGCTGACCAACTCAACTTAACACTACTCGATGAAGAAATGGATTGTATCAAAGCTGCTGTTGCTGAAGATTAGTTTCGCTGATCATCGTTCATTCTACTCTCAAGGAATTGATATGCTGAGGAAGATTAAAGCTCAACTTGGTGTGTCGCTAATCATGACAGCGAGAGCTTTACATCTTCAAATCAATAAAGGCAAAAGTCACTGCCAGAATAACAGCTAGTCACTGAAGATATCTAGTTTAAGTCATTCTACAAGAGTATGTTAGCTCGCAGTGAGTGAGGAGGATTACTGCATCTTCAGGACTGTTCAATAAAGCCTCTCAATCATCAAGTACAGAAACTACTGTACTAATCTATACATCAGCAAGAGTGTTCCAACTTGAAGTATGTCCGAAAGATTACGTGGCAGCGAATGATTGGTTTTAAGGTAACGAGATATTTGCGGTAACAGAATTGGGACCCGCAGAATGTCGGTTCATAAGAGATCAAGCCAATCAAGCAGCGACACGTGTCATTCCAAGATCCTATTTTATAGGAGATATTTTAGGAACTCTTGTAGTATAAATAGTCCAGTGTTTTGTACTGTAGAGGCTAGTCGTTCAATCATGTTAATCACTTGTGTGTCAGTGAGTAGTTAGTCTAAGCACGTATTGATGACCCAGTGAGAGAACAGTCAGCGTGTTTGTCCACTGCTGTTCTTCTCAATCTGTAATAGATTAGCTAAGTGTTTGAATTGGATTAACTTTGGTTAATCCATTCCGCATTCAACACTTGGGAATTTTATGATCAATATAATTCACCATTTAAGCTACTATTACTTTGTTACTTTGATATTGTCATATCAATATATCTGTTATACTCTGTTTCTGTTAATCAATTAACAACTAAATAAGTAACTTACGTAAAATCAGAATTAGTTGTTAAACTGTATTCAACCCCCCCTTCTACAATTAAACTTTACACTTTGCGATTCCAAATCACTAACTAATAGTGATTCCGGGACTCTCAATTGGTATCAGAGCAGAGTTGGTTTAAATTCAATTAACCAGGTATGCAATGGAATCAGTAAAGTACAGTTGTGTAGACTCTGATTATCATAAGGGAAATGGTTCTACAACCAAACCTCCAGCTTTTGATCCTTCAAGGATTGAAACTTGGATGTCCCGAATGATGATGTTTTTAGACCTAGTTGACGACCATCTCTGTAATACAATAACCAACGGTCCCCATATTCCAACCACAATTATTCCTGCTGTCATTGCTACAGCTACTACTCCTACTATACCAGAAATGGTTGTGCCCAAAATAGAGGAACAATGGTCGGATGAGGATAGACGATTGGTTAGACTAGATAAACAAGCTAAAATCTATATAGGCATGACACTTCCTGATGAAGTGTTCGAATCTATCAGGCTTTGTAAAACTGCTAAAGACATGTGGGACACCCTTAGGAATATATATATTGGAACTCCTGGTATAATTCGCTGCAGAGAAGTAAATCTCACTCGCCAGTATGAGCTGCTCGCAATGGAGCCCAACGAGTCACTATCTTCTACTTATACCAGATATCAATCGCTGATGAACAAGATGGAGAAGGCTGGTATAGGAAAGGAGCAGCGATTTGTTGTTGAAAAGTTCTTGGAATTATTGCCAAGAAAAGTTTGGGGAACCATTGCTACCTGTACGAGACAGAGAAATGATTATACAAATCTTAATCTTACTCAAGTCTATGGTATTTTGCTCAACTGGGAGCAGTCAGAAAAGCAAGCTGATCAGAGTGAGCACATTCGTGCAACACTTGGAAGTCAGAAGATATCCAATGCCCTTGTAGCTGAGCTTGATGAAATCGATCAGAGGCAGAAATCAAAAGTTTCTAAGCAAATCTCAAAGTCGCTGATAGCTAGTGAAGAAGGTGAAGGTGCTGAAGAACAGAAGGAGTATGAATATGATGAGGGTCTAGAAAAGCTGGAAAGAGATATGGCAATGATGGTTGCAAGTTTCAGAAGGAACACCAGATCAAAAAAATTCACTGGTGCTCCATCTTCTGAAAATTTCAAATCAAAAGGTGAATGCTACAAATGTGGTAAATCTGGTCACTTTGCAGCTGATTGTAGATCAAAGTCAGTCAACCAAGTCCCTGAACCAGTGCCAGACTTCAGAAATGACAAGTACAACAAATACAAGGAAAAGTACAAAAAGCTGAAGGCTATGTCCAAATCAGGGAAGAAGAAGAGAAAAGGGTTTGTCGCTGAAGAAAGTTCACTCAGCGACTCTGATTCATCCTCTTCATCCGATGATGAAGAAGCAATGATTTGCTTGGACAAAGATTATTGTTTAATGGCTGATGACACTGAATTCCATGAAGACATCAAGGAAGTAGCTCAAAAATGTTCAGCTTCTGGTTGGGATTCTGATAGCATCTACAAAGGTATTCTTAGAGAGACTATCTGGTACTTGGACAGCGGATGTTCCAGGCACATGACAGGATGCAAGACTCTGCTCAGTGACTATCAGGAGGAAAGAGGTCCTGATGTAGTATTTGGTGATAACAAGGTTGGCAAAACAAGAGGATATGGTGTGCTGACTAATGGGAACGTGATGTTCAAAAGAGTTGCATATGTGGAGGGACTGAAGCACAATTTGCTAAGTATCAGTCATTTTTGTGATTCAAAGAACAAGGTGTTGTTTGATCATGAAGCTGGTGTTGTTTACAACAAGAAAGGAAGTGTTGTGCTTGCTGCTAACAAAAAAGGCAATACTTATGTAGTCAATATGGACTCAGCTCAGTCAGGGACGTGTTTTTATTCCAGAACTGTTTCAGAAGAGAAATGGTTATGGCATAAGCGACTTTCTCATCTGAATCTAAAAGCTATCAACAAGTTAAGCAGACACGGTTTAGTCACTGGACTTCTAAAATTGTCTTACAACAAAGACAAGCTTTGTTCAGCATGTGAGAAAGGAAAGCATCACAGTTCTTCTTTCAAAAGTAAACAAACATCATCAGTAACTGAATGTTTTTATCTACTTCATATGGATCTATTTGGACCAGTTAGTACTTCAAGTCTTGGTGGGAAGAGATACTGCTTGGTAATCGTGGATGAATACTCCAGATACACTTGAGTATTCTTTCTTAAAGCAAAGAACGAAGCAGCAAGTGAAATTATATCCGTTATCAAGAAAATGGAGAACTTAAATGGTATTTCGGTAAAACATTTAAGAAGTGATAATGGAACTGAATTTCGAAATATTGACCTGGAAACTTTCTGTGATTCAAAAGGTATTTCTTAAAACTTTTCAGCTCCAAGAACACCCCAACAAAATGGGGTGGCAGAAAGGAGAAATAGGACCTTAATTGAATCTGCCAGGTCAATGCTCAATGATGCTGGTCTTAAGACCTATTTCTGGGCTAAAGCAGTGAGTACTGCCTGCTATACTCAGAATAGGTCACTGATTGTCAAACGACATAATAAGACAGCATATGAGATGTTAAGAGGGAGAAAACCCGACATAAGTTTTCTTCATGTTTTTGGTAGCACTTGCTACATTTTAAACAAAAGAGATCACTTAGGAAAGTTTGACCCAAAAGCTGATGAAGGAATATTTGTTGGTTACTCAATTATCTCTAAAGCTTTCAGAGTTTACAATAAAAGAAGAGAATGTATTGAGGAATCAATGGATGTTACTTTTGATGAATCATATGATGAGTCACTCACTGATCCAAAAGAGTATGAAAATCTTATTTTTAATAAAATGGATGGTGACTCATCAGATGAAAGAAAATCAAATGATAAGAAATATGAAAATTTCTCATCAGACTCTGAAGGGGAAGATAGTGTTCCTGAAATCAATTCTAGCTCTACTTTAGCTGAGAAGAATTCAGGGACATCATCTTTACCTACTGATATCCCATCATCATCAACTCAATGTCCAAACTAAAATTCCCATAACAACAATACTCATGTTTCTGATGCTGATCTGTCACATGAACCATCACCAGATAAGACAGTCACTGCTGAACCTCAGCGAATGACTAAATGGACAAAACATATTGATAATCAATTGATTATTGGTAATCCACAATCCAGGGTTCAGACAAGATCAGCAACTGCTAACTTTTATTTGTTTGTAAGTTTTGTATCACTGATGGAACCAAAGAAGGTTGATGAAGCACTCACTGATCATCACTGGATAGCTGCCATGCAAGAAGAGCTATCTCAGTTTGAAAGAAATAAAGTTTGGAAAGTTGTGCCTTAACCTGCTGGTAAATCAGTGATTGGAACACGATGGGTGTTCAGAAATAAAATGGATGCTGATGGTGTGGTAACAAGAAACAAGGCTAGACTGGTTGCACAAGGTTACTGTCAGCAAGAAGGCATTGACTATGACGAAACCTTTGCACCAGTGGCTAGGCTTGAAGCAATCAGGCTGTTTCTAGCTTATGCAGCTCACAAGAAGTTTAAAGTATATCAAATGGATGTGAAAAGTGCCTTTCTGAATGGCAAGCTGCAGGAAGAAGTGTATGTCAAGTAACCACCTGGATTCATCAATCCAAAACATCCTGGTTATGTTTACAAACTTGATAAAGCCCTGTATGGACTAAAACAGGCTCCCAGAGCATGGTATGACACTCTCTCTGTCTACCTGATAAAATGTGGCTACGTCGGAGGTAAAATTGACAGCACATTGTTTATCAAAAGAGATAAGAGAGATGTCATATTAGTCCAGATCTATGTTGATGATATCATTTTCGGGTCTACTAACAGTGACATGTGCAAGGAATTTTCTGATCTCATGACCAAAAGTTATGAGATGAGCATGATGGGTGAATTAACGTTTTTCCTTGGTCTGCAAATAAAACAAACCAAAACTGGAATTTTTATAAGTCAAGGAAAATATGTTAAAGATCTGTTAAAGAAATTTGAATTTGCTAATTGCTCAACCTTTGCTACACCCATGTCACCTGCAGTAAAGCTACATGTTGATCATGATGGTAAGTCTGTAAACAGCACTGCTTACAGAGGAATGATCGGGTTGCTGCTGTATCTAACTGCTAGTAGACCAGACATTATGTTTGCTACATGTATTTGTGCTAGGTATCAAGCTGATCCTAAAGAATCACATTTGCTCGCTGTCAAAAGGATATTCAGATATCTTAAGGGTACACCAAATCTTGGTCTTTGGTACCCATCTGGTTCAGATTTCTCCCTGAAAGGATATTCTGATTCTGATCACGCTGGATGTAAGCTGGATAAAAAGAGCACTTCTGGTAGCTGTCAGTTTCTTGGAGAAAAGCTTGTAAGCTGGTCTAGCAAGAAACAAAATTCAGTTTCAACTTCAACTGCTGAAGCTGAATATGTTGCTGCTAGTGCTTGTACGGCTCAAATTCTTTGGATGAGAAATCAGCTCGCTGACTATGGATTTGATTTCAAAGAAATTCCAATCTATTGTGATAGTCAAAGTGCCATAGCCATTGCAAACAATCCAGTGATGCACTCAAGGACAAAGCACATTGATGTACGATATCATTTCATCAGGGACCATGTGATGAAAGGTAATATTGAACTCCATTTCATTCCAACTGATTACCAACTCGCTGATTTGTTTACAAAACCTCTGGATGAGAAAAGATTTAATTTTCTTATCAGCGAGCTTGGTATGTTAAACTTCAATGAATAAATGAACTCTTTGAGTTTATTTATTTATTGTCGTTTAAATTTATAAATGCTTTAAATAATATGTCTTTGTAAAATATAATTTCAGTTGACCATACACACTGATGTTTTAATCTTTACTGAACTAATTAGCAAGATTAATACCCAGCTTACTGTGATCATCTAATGTTATATTCCTATAAAGACTCATGAATATTTTCTCATGTCTCAATGATAGGTTTGTAGCATTGCTCTATGGTATCTCTAACTGATCTAGTTAGTATTCTAAGTTGTAACTAGATCAGTGAGGTGTAATATTGAAATATGGTATACATCTAACTAGATCAGTGAGGTTTAATGGTGCTATTAAGTTTACAAATATTATTTATGGGTTGTGGTGTAAACGGAAAAGTCGTATTGTCTGACACTCTCTCTCTCTTACGTCAGTGTACTTTTCCGGCACACCTCTCCCATCACCATTAATACCACCAGGTTCAATAATCATCATCTCTATACCACCTCTACTCACCACCATCATCGACCACGATGATCCATTTTCCACCACATGATTATCAAGAAGCACGCTATAAAACAACGATTTAACTCATTTCCTTTTTTACGCCTTCTTGATTTTCATAAGAAAAACACTCTGTTTTAAATGCAAAAATATTGCAAAACATCTTTATCATTCGCAAGATCAAAATCTTTTTACACCATCTCTGCAGAGTTCAAAGCTCTTCGAGCCTTTGCAGAAATCAAAGATCTTGTTGTTACAGTGTATAAATCAGATAAATTTTTGAAAAGATAACTTGATCAAAAACAGAGCATGCAGAGAAACTAAACATTTTGAATAAACCACTTTATTCTCTCTGTTCTTACGTTATCACCTGGAGAAATGAACCCATAATGGCTCAGTGAGTTCTGGATTATCACTACTCACTCAATTGTCCAAATGATTTCATATCTTCAGGGTTTTATTGATAACGGGAATCAAAAGTGTGCCTCTATACAATCATCCATTACTGCCACCAAATCGACTACGTCACTGACAACACCCCCAGTGACTATCATTAGTCAACCACCAGTCAAGAAATCACCATCCTCTCCCAAGAAAGCATCCAAATTAGGGTTCCTGACATTAACGGATCAGGGACATAGCAAAATGAAGACATCTAAGGATGCCAAGGGTGAAGCGGAGGCTGAACGTTCAGTCCCTGCGGGCACCCTTGCTGACCCAAGCCTTCAACTGCTTCATTGGACTCCCGAAAGTCCAGCGATTCTAAAAAGGGACAACTACAGACAGCTACAATGGCTCAACCCATTGTTAGCAATGATTTGGGTGCAACCCACACCCTCTTATCGAGTCAATCCATTAGCCACTCATCATCCTCACAAAAGGATGATGTTTTAAATAAAGGGCAAGTGACATCAGTGGGTGATAACACACCCATCGCTGGTGACGTGTCACATCACTGGCTACAGACCCGAGCTATCTCTCATCTATCACTGCACCAGCTGTCAATGTCTCTCTCCAGTCACAGGGAGAGATACAGGCTGATCCCTCTGTTTTCAATGATCCATCAGCTAAAACACAAGCTGATGATGACGAGAAAACCACTCACTTACTACAAAAAGATCAAACATTTGCTGCAGCATTTCATGCTATCATCAAGGGGGAGAAATATTCAATTGTTGTTGATGCTACCAGAGAAATGCTGATCTACTTCGTGCTATTATCAAGGGGGAGAGAAAGTGCAAATAAATGCAAAAACCAATGTTACTTATGCTCATATGAAAAATCGTTGATACTATCAAAGTTGTTGATACTTGGGAATCATCTTTGCGGCTTCTATCACAAAACTTACATATTCCCTGTATTTGAGTTACAATTTTCTTGGCGATTTTATTCAATATTTGTGCCACTTCAGCTTAGCAATGAATCCTTCTCTATCCGGATCAGTACCTGAAGCTTAGCAATGAATCCTTCTCTATCCTGATCAGTATCTGAAGGTTCATTTTCATTGATTTTCAGTCGGTTAAAGCTTCGTGAGAGGGTGTCATGCTGAAGATAGTAGGTTTGATATGTCAAGAGTCACTACAAGATGACTTCTGTTATCAAAGGTAATCTGATCACTGAAGATAGTAGGTTTGATATGTCAAGAGTCACTAAAAGATGACTTCTGTTATCAAAGGTAATCTGATTGCTGAAGATAGTAGGTTTGATATGTCAAGAGTCACTACTCAGACCAAAAGATACAGTCATACATGGTGAAATTTGTAATAGATTAGGTTTATTGTAACTGAAATTATCTGCCACTTATATTTTACAGTTCAATGAAATCTGATCTTTTGAGAAAACCAAAGTGCAAAACTCAGATCATATCAAAAGAATCCAAAAAGATAAATGAATGGATCACAAGTACAAGTCACTAAATGTTTAAAATCTTAAACACTGACTATAAACTTTTTCAGCAACAAGTTTGTCTAGGGAGCTTCGATCACAATCATTTAGGGGGAGATTGTTGAGTCACTGTTCGCTGATCATGTTGAGTCGCTGGTCGCTGACCAACTCAACTTAACACTACTCGATGAAGAAATGGATTGTATCAAAGCTGCTGTTGCTGAATATTAGTTTCGCTGATCATCGTTCATTCTACTCTCAAGGAATTGATATGCTGAGGAAGATTAAAGCTCAACTTTGTGTGTCGCTGATCATGACAGTGAGAGCTTTACATCTTTAAATCAATAAAGGCAAAAGTCACTGCCAGAATAACAGCTAGTCACTGAAGATCTCTAGTTCAAGTCATTCTACAATAGCATGTTAGCTCGTAGTGAGTAAGGAGAATTACTGCATCTTCAGGGACTATTCAATAAAGCCTCTCAATCATCAAGTACAGAAAGTACTGTACTTATCTATACATCAGCAAGAGTGTTCCAACTTGAAGTATGTCCGAAAGATTACGTGGCAGCGAATGATTGGTTTTAAGGTAACGAGATATTTGCGGTAACAGAATTGGGACCCGCAAAATGTCGGTTCATAAGAGATCAAGTCAATCAAGCAGCGACACGTGTCATTCCAAAATCCTATTTTATAGGAGATATTTTAGGAACTCTTGTAGTATAAATAGTCCAGTGTTTTGTACTGTAGAGGCTAGCAGTTCAATCGTGTTAATCACTTGTGTGTCAGTGAGTAGTTAGTCTAAGCACGTATTGACGACCCAGCCAGAGAACAGTCAGCGTGTTTGTCCACTGCTGTTCTTCTCAATCTGTAATAGATTAGCTAAGTGTTTGAATTGGATTAACTTTGGTTAATCCATTCCGCATTTAACACTTGTGAATTTTATGATCAATATAATTCACCATTTAAGCTACTATTACTTTGTTACTTTGATATTGTCATATCTATATATCTGTTATACTCTGTTTCTGTTAATCAATTAACAACTAAATAAGTAACTTACGTAAAATCAAAATTAGTTGTTAAATTGTATTCAACCCCCCCTTCTACAATTAAACTTTACACTTTGCGATTCCAAATCACTAACTGATAGTGATTCCGGGACTCTCACTGTTAATAAAGATTAAATTTTGTAACGTACAATTCTACTAAAAACCCTTCAGTGGTATCAGAGCCATGTAATTTTCTAATAAAACTGTAAATTAGTTTTGTTGTATGCTTCTTTCAATTAAGTTTTAATTTATGTTCTCTTCTTCTTCCTTTCTTTCTAATCAGTTTAAACCGTGTAGTTTGTTAACTATTTGAACAACGCCAATAAATTGGTTTTTCGCGATTGATCCAAAATAGATATGTTTTGGTTGTACCAATATTGCTCCAAGGTTTATGTGAAACCTTGTTGATCAATTTTTGGTATATGGTGTTTAACACCATAACCGAAAACATACCGTGTTTTGTTGATTAATGGCTTAAATGGTTTAACCCGAAAACTAACGGTTAAATCTTCTTGTTTTAAGTTACTATTAATTGTATTGATTTAAACTTGTGCAAAATCGATTTTAGGATTTATCTAAACCCCTAGGAAAATCGTTTTTGGCATAACTATTAGGTATTTGTTACCCTAACGAAATCTAGTACAATTAATAATAAACTTAGCAATCAAGAAATTGATACAAGGGTTTGACTGACTAGTATTAGCCGATTTTTGTAAGGTTTTTACAAACCCTTACAAATCAATTTCTTAATCCATTGATTTGATCAACTAGGGTTTGCGAAACTCTATGTGCAAATTGATTTTTGCTAAGGTATGTGACTTTTAGCAAAAGTCAATTCAGGGTTTTAATTAAACCCATGGATTACTTGATCTTTGGCTAGGATATTTCGATCTTTTAGCAAAAATCGAGATTATGGTTATTTAACCTGAAGATATTTATTTTGGAATAATAGAAGAATTGAGATAAGGTCCGTAAAACATGTGTCTAATCAAAATCTAGGGTTTATGAAACTCTGTGTAATTTGGATGTTTTGATTGGTTAAGTTATACAAATTAGGTTTTATGTGAAATCCTAGTTTTGTATAAATTAATGTTTTAAGTAAACCTAATTAAAACTAATGTCATTAAAACAAGTTAGTATTTTGAAAAACACTAAAGTAATGTTTTAAAAGGTTTAAATAAAATTAACATGTTTTTTAAATTAAAATTGTTTAAAAAGTTTGTTTAAAAGAAAATGTAATTTTCGGTCAAACATGTTGATTCTATCTAAAAGTTAAGTCAAAGAAGCAATAAATCAAGAAACTAATTGTTATATAATTGTTAGTTTATAATTCAATATGATTGTAAATAGACAATTATTAATTGTTGTATTTGATACAAAGATAATGTAGATATAATGGAACTCGTAGTTTGTGTGTCTTGAATAGGTGCGTTTATTAGATAATGCATGTATCCAATTAAACGCCCTAAGCAAACTATAGTTTAAGATTCCATTATAATTTTATAATTTGGATTATAATTGTTGCATGCGTTGTGACCATAGCCGAGCCAAATTAGACCTAATATATGAACTGTGTGGTTGTGTTTATTTTGGTTAAACTGTATTTTTCTTTTGGTATAAGGGGAGACCTGCGTGTCACTTACAACCCCATTTGTTTTGTAATTTTATGTAAAAGGTAGTTTTAATTTTATGTGAATTGTATTTTTCAATTTTCATTTGTAAAATTTAATACAAAAAAAAAGGAAGATGGAGTCCATAAGAAGAGGATCAACCAAAAAGGAGTCTTTGTATTCCATGGTGTAACGAGGAGTCGTTGAAGCTAGTGGGAACACGATGATCAAGATTGCCAACCATTTGTCATGTTTATCCCTTAGGTTGACCCTTGGATTCCGTGTTGGCTCATGGAAACCAAACATAGATTATGGCAAGGCTATGACACTATATTATATGTTTTTGTTTATGTCCTTATTTATTTATTTTGTTGGTTGAATGAAATAATGTGTAAATTATAAGATAATTAATTAGGACATAATAATAAAATATAAGGTAATGTGATATCATCGAGTGAACATGTTTATGAAACATTGATTCCTCTAGGATGAATACATTAATAGAAAATCAATAAAACACTTGTTTTAATAAGAAATGTAAAACTAGGAAATGGTTTAAACTTGATGATTTCCTAAGGGTCGTGTTTTATTAAAACTATTATATAAACTCATGCATAGTTTATATATATTTAAAAATAATTTTTAAAATTAGTTTAAGAAAATACCGAAGTAGGTTTAATTAGAGAATTAAGACCTAAAACCCTATTTAATTTAGAACGTAAGCACCCTCCATTTGTGGACATTCATACCGAACTCGACTCCGTGTCCTTTGCCGCCTCCGCGGGTGGGCATGGTTGCACTCGATTAGGGTGAAGTGAAAGGGCCGCGATATCCACTTGAGAAGATGGCCGGTTCCCCACAGTTAGCAAATGGTTTGGTCTATTGGTGATTCCAAGTGAGACTTGGCCCAAGGTGTAAGTTGAGATTAAATATACATAAACATTAAAATTTAGAGTCTCAAGAGTCTAGAAGTTGTATATGTGATGCAATTGATATGTGATCTACCTAAAAAGCTATCGTGTGTCATTGCAGCCTTCGTTGAGGGCACACTTTAGTGTGAATGTCGGATTCTAGCTTAATAGTTCTATTAGGGTTTATGAATTATTAAGAGTTTAAAACGGAATAACTAAGTTTGTTTGTTTTACTGTAGATGGCTAATAACAACATTAACGCAAATAATACCATGAACTTGTCGCTTCGTTCGATCCTTGAAAAGGATAAGTTGATCGGGCCTAACTTTCGTAATTGGGAAAGGAACCTTCAAATTGTCCTTCGCCATGAACGAAAGTGGTATGTGCTCGAGACACCTCTTGGTCCCGCGCCACCAAACGATGTCACTAAGGACGTTAGAAATGCTTATACTAAGCATGAGAACGATCTTCTCGATGTGCAATGTTTGAGGCTTGCTACTATGTCTCCCGAACTTCAAGTTAATTACATGGAGACTTCGGCGTATGATTTGATTCTCCGATTGAGAGAGACATTTCAATCGACTGCTAGAACCGAAAGGTTCGACGCCACTAACGATTTGAATAGTTGCAAGATGGCCGAGGGATCCGATGTGAATGCTCATGTCGTGAAAATGATAGGGCATCTTAACCGTCTTGAAAGACTTGGGCATCCTTTGCCGCAAGACTTGGCGATCGATATGATCCTCGCTTCATTGAGTAAGGAGTTCAAGCAATTTGTGCTTAATTACAATATGAACAACACGGAAGGGTACATACATAAGTTGCATCAAATGTTGAAAACTGCACAAAGGGATATGGAACCCGTGAAGTCTAAAGATGTGTTAATGATCTGTGATGGAGGTGTTAGGTAAGCGTAAGTTCTGTGGCAACAAAGAAATAGTACCGAAAGTACTGGTTAGTATTGATATCCTATAAAGGATTGTTTATTACTTCATATGAGTATATTAGATGGTTGATCTAATGTGTACAATCTTTGATTGTAGGAGTCAAGAAGTGATAGAGCACTTGAATTGGAGCTATGAAGATAGCGTTGTTCAAGAAGCTAGGATGTGGAAAATAAGTGCTATAGGCACATAAGTTTATTTTTTAAATTTTTGGGATATTATTTCATACATTAGTTTTCACATTATGGTTTTCTCATTTTGAGTTTGGATATTTAATTTTTGAATATTTAAATATTTCGGTTATTTAATATTAAAGTTTGATTTGTGAAATAATGTTTGAAATGTATTTAAAAGTTTTTGAAATGATCTTTATTTGAAACTTGTGTTTAAATCCCAAAATAAGATCCACATGTAAACAATCTTATCGTGTAACTCATTTAGAACTTATATTTCTAAGATATGAGTTCATGAGTAAAGCATTTAAATAAATGTTATTTATTAGTTGATATCTATATAATTGTGAATTATTGAATACAAAAGTTGCCGTATAATATAAAGGTTTGGTTTATATAGAACTTAACACTAAATAATAATACTTCAAGATTATTGAATCTTCTAGATTGTTGAATCTATTATATGCATGAAGGAATGTATGAATAAGTTGGGTAGACTTATTAGATATAATTAATTGAATTGTCAATTGATAATAATAAACTTGTTATGGTTTGATTTATTCTTGTCTATGAGAATTAAATTGGTAATGTGTTTTCATAACACATTAAGAAACCAAAACGTTAGTTTATTTGTTTGATTATTTAATCAACATGTATATTGCATATAATGAAGAGAATCATTTCTAAAATGAATCATGAGATTTGTTTTGTAGAAATTGGATTCATGAGTATTGTTGGATTTAGTGGGAGCGTTAAAAGGAAATTTTAAAATCTCACAAGAACATTAAATCGTTAATTTTATTGTTGGTTTGACTTGAAAATGTTTGATGATTGTTTAAAAGAAATTTTAAAATCCAAGTATTTGGAAATATCAAAAACATTATGAAGTCAATTTCATTAAGTTGAATTAATGATTAGTCATAGTGAATGCTTTGTATAAATGATATCATGATCTAATATGTTTTACTTCGGTGTACATATTAAATGATCATTGGATAACATTAACAAAGATTCGAATTATAGCTATAACAAATAAAGTCTAAAATCTTTATATTTTTAGATTAGTGAGTAGATATTTATTAAGATATGTTTGGAGAAATGCATCTTAATAAATATAGTTAATATGAATTAATTGAAAATAGTTCTAATTATATTCATATACAACAACCCGATTCCGAAACCATGAACTGTAGCATGTTAAGGTTGGATGACTCATTGAGATATGACGAGGCCTTCATGTTCATATTTAGTATATTTTAGTATCCATGAATAGATACAAGTTTATTCTTAAGTGTATGAGACACATATCCATAACCGCTTATTGTCGTGGGAACTACAATAGGGCGATCGGTTATAGTGAAAGATGGTATGTTACAGCTTTAAATAGCAACTTGTCCTGCAGATAAGGTACAATCACTGTTAATTTGTAATGCCTAATCACTAGAACTTAATGCGATTAAATGTTGGATTGACCCACATATTGAGTGAATACTTCGTGGACAATTGTCATGGGTATTCTCAATCGTGGCGCACTATCCTCTGTCCTGAGCAGGCTAGATTTTCGCATGTGAACCTAGTTGGTTTCTAATGAGATCTAACGGTGTTAGTAAATGAGCATCCATAACGGTTATTCGTTAGCTGACGAAGAACACATGTTGTGATTTCTAGTTTAACTCGCAAGATGGGACTTTGCAACTCTTGTATAAAAGCAAGAGAGATATCTCCTAGGCCTTCGATGATTTGAACTGAAGAAATGTATGGCCATACTCAAGCGATAAGTCACTTGCTTAGTCGGTACAAATCTATAATCGAAAAATAGGAATTGAGTATTGTAAGGTTGATACGGTCCATGCCTTATACTCTAAAATATCTTAAGAAATTGCAAAAGGATATAGCCATACCCTCACCGTTTGAATTTTATTTTCAGCTTGACTGTAAAGCTACGAGGAGTGATTGCTTCATTGATCTGGTTAACTTAAGTGTCCTGGTAGGGACCGCCTTAGGTACATGATATTTTACCGATGCTAATATTTCGCACAAGTGGGAGTCTGAAAGATTATGTGCTTAATATTAACATAAATAAATGTCAAATCCAGTTTCACATGAACACCGCAGGGTCACACCGATGAGCACAACCGAATAAGTAGTGTGATACTATAAATAGATATTTGATATCATTCATTTAAGTGAAATGAATAAGTTGGTCGAACGCAATTGAGACACTTATTATTATAAATGATTAAGCGTATTTATTTAATAAAAGGATTTATTTATAATTAGTTTTGTAAATAAATTAACTAGTTTAATTATTATTAAACTGCGAGGTTTTAATTGTAAATGTATAAGTTTGGGATTAGTTTAATAAAGTATTAAACTAAAGGGTTTATAGTGTAATTATATATAACTTGGAAAACAAGTTGGGTTACAACTATAAATAAAGGGTTGGGGGTTTCATTTGTTAGTTGATCAATACCCTAACTTTCTCTCCTCTCCCTCTCCCTCTCTTGCGCATCGACCGTCCCCACCCCAAGCAAGCCGAAAAGTCAGCCAACCCTCCAAGGGTTCTCGAGTTCGTGATTTGATCGCGTTCTTATGCTAGGGTTATTAGTATACACTTAGGTTTCTACCAACCGTTCAATTGTGAATCAAAGGTGGATACCTAACATATCCCGTAGTAGTTGATTTCAAGAAGAAGAAAACAAGATCAAGATAAGTCCACCCGTACTTTGGCAACGAGTTGAAGATTAGAGATCTCATCGAGCACCCGATGTAAGTTAACAATTAATTATGTGTAATTAATTTTTGTATGTTTTATTAAGAAAATTATAGATCTTGGCTAAAGGGTTTATTTAATGAGATTAAATATTTTTATAAGCTTCCGCGTACTAATTGTATTAAACTGTTAATAAAGATTAAATTTTGTAACGTACAATTCTACTAAAAACCCTTCAGTATTAACGTGTAAACCTCATACTTTTTTCTTCGTTATAATCATTAGTTATTTATGTAGACCTCATACTTTTTCTCAAATAGTTCACTGTTTGTCCCTTACTTAGGATCTAGTACGAACCGAGTCACTCAATCGTTTGCGGAATCAACGATTAAGTTATACACTAAACACACGAACAATCAATACGCAATGAATATCAAACGAAACGTATTATATTGTATTATAATCGGTCAGATTACAGAGATTTCGACTAATTGCGTTTAGGGTTTCGTCAACTCTAAAACAGAAAACACAAAACGTTTAAATACAAAACTGGCACCTGCGACGTCGCACGCTACGTCGCAGGCCCAAGCCCATGCGACGTTGGCTACGTCGCAGGCCCAAAACCTTACGTCGCACCTGCGACGTTGCACGCTACGTCGCAGGAGTCAGGAATACTAATTCTAATTACAAACTACGAGCTAGACCAACTGACAGACACTAAACATGTACTAACAAACTCCCCCGTGTCTTCAGCTTGGTCTTCAAAAATCTTCATTAAACCCAGCCCGCAGGAAACTGGCCGTCGGCATGAATTCCATTAGCTACGCAAACAGTAACAACATTGTAAAACTGCTGTGCTAAACGTCTGTTGAATTCATTCTTCTGACCAACACGAATCCGATTATCATAGAGTTTTCTTAAATCTTTTCATGAAAATTAATCAAACTCATCGGATCATACAGTCTAAACGTTGCTTGCTTCAAATTCCATATACCTCCAACTTCTGGCCACGGTTCAGAATCTGGAACGAAAATAATAACCGCTTCGCCAGTCTGTGGATCAAGTTCCCATTTTACAAGTCTTCTCAGAAAATAATAAGGAACTGATTCCAGAGGTATCTCAGTCAAACAGTTAGCAGGCGAATAGTGAACTTTAACCAAAGGCTTCCTGGTGACTGGATCAATCTTCTTTTTCCACGTATACCGAGTTCCCAACGTCGGTTTCAATTTCGAATATGTCTTCGATAACACTTCCCGACGTAAATTTCTCTGAATGAACTCAGCATAATCATTTTCGAACGGATTAATCAATTTAAGCTGAGCTAATCGATTAATCTCTCCTTTTGGCAACGTGCTCAATCTATCAAAACGCATTCTGAAGTACTGAACTCCATCTTCTCTCTTAATCATAAACAGATTCCTCTGACACTTCCAGCTTTTAATAACACCGGTATAATTTCGACTAACCCGGTACACTTGACATTTAACTGGAATAGGAACTGGATTTCGTCCCTTAGGCCACCATTTCTTGTTTCTCTCTCTCTTTTCTTCAGCAGTTAATTTCTTCGCTGCTGAGTCCGGTGCCTGTGTCTCTGAAGCTGGAGTTGCAGCAGAACTTGATTCTCCATGTTGAGCTTTATCAGGACTCTCGTCTTCACTTGAATCAGATTCTATAATTGGTGCACCATCGTAAGCTTCCCCAGATTGTGCATCATCATACGTTTCATCTGCATTCAACTGCTCTTCTTCAATCGAAACATCCTCATTCATCTCAAAAACATTCTCTGTTTCTTCCTCAGAGCCAACTCCACTGGCCATCCTCTGAATAAATGATAAGTCAGAAAATGAGTAGTCAACTGCCAACTGTCTCGGTTGCCCTGGAATATCATCAACACAAAAATAATCCAAACGAGAAATATTTTCATTAACATTTTCAATTACAGGGTTGAAATTTACAGACGCAGGTTCACTTGACTCTAAAGTGGGTATCCCAGACCCATACTCCCCCGAGGCAAGTAACCTGCCTTCCAAAACATTAACCCTAAGCTTCGTATCCTCAAGCTCCTTAGACTGAACCTCGATCAACGCAGCTTGTTCAGCAATCTTCTCATCCTGAGCCTCCAGCTTTTGCTTCATCTGCTGCATATCTTCCATAATCTTTTGCATGAAAGCTGGAGTCGGTTGAATCTCAAAATCAGGTTGTCGCTGAGGATTGACTGGAGCTCGTGTTGACGAAGAGCGACGAACACGACGACGAGGACGATAAGTTTCATCAGCAGAATCATCACCGTCTCGTGTACGTTTCCCAGTATCCCTTGGAGGTACATACTTGCGTCCTGCCCGGATCCGACGCTGAATTCTTAGATATCTGAATGAATCGGAAAGCCTGATACGTTCCATCTCAGAGGGATGCGGAACAGTACCATCCGAATGCTCAGGCGTCGGACCCCCATCCTGAGGACCTACATTGGCCGGTTCTTCAGAATCAGAACTCTCGACCGTGTCGTGAGATGCTGGATTGTCTGAGTCCACATGCCCGAACTGCTCGATGTTCTCCAATAGAGCATCTACATTCTCCCCCGCAGGTTGAACTGGAATGTTCACAAGCGGTTGCTGCGGCTGCTGAGGTACTGGAATATCCATATACTGAGGATCTGGGGGTGGTACATAATTTTCATCCACAATAGCACCGAATAAGGGAACATCCCTTGGTGCCTCGACCCCTTTCTCATACCCTGCACAAATAGTGAAAATCCGACTCATCATCGGTGAAATCTTTAGCGGCTGATCGATATCACCCTGTGCCTGAAGATCCGGATGATGACGATTGATGTGCAACTGTACAAATCTCGGATATAAAATCCATTTCTGATCCCCGGCATTCGCATTATCAACCATAGCCTTGAAGATAAATCCCGAGAAGTTGAACGGCTTGTTGTATACCAACGCTAACATAGCAGAAGCCAGACTTCGGCTCATCCCATCCGTTCCACCTTTCCTATTCCCCAAGCAAACAATAATCACATGCATCAAATATCTCCAGACGCGTGTGAGATTCGCTTTTCTATAATGATCAGAGGGAATCCCGGGATATCCTATCCGTTGCATAGCTCCGGTAACGAAAATATGATCAAAACCGACAGGCATATCCGGTTGATCATTCAGCTGTAAAAGTTCCCGAATACTCTGTTCTGTAATAGTGATCTCCGTACCCAGAACGGTAGAGACCAATCGTCTAACGTCGTTATCAGTAACAACAATCGCATTTCTCCAAAAAGGGTTGATCAGATTTCCAAACGCCATAGTGTTATCGGAAATGGCGTGGAATACCCTTGAACGTCTCAAAAATGCGATCATCTGACGATACGGTGCAGCTTTATCAGAAGTGTCAGTAAGGTAAGCAGCCGTATTGTGACGAGCTTCGAAAATCAAAGCCATATCTGCAAAAAAACAGAAACAGATTGCAACTCGAAAAAGGTTAGCAAAAATGTTACATTTTTAAGAAAAAACCTTTTCAAACTTCCTGGAACTAGCGACGTAGCCACTTACGTCGCATTAACACAGAGCGACGTAGAACTGTACGTCGCCAAAAATCAAAATAAATTGAAAAGCGACGTAAGACCTGACGTCGCAGAAAATTCGAGCGACGTCAAGAGGGACGTCGCATTTTGCAATTTATTGTGAATTTAATCACTTTATTTAAAATAGCGACGTAGAGTGGTACGTCGCATCGGACGTCGCAGTAAAAGCGACGTAGGGAAGGGCGACGTAGGAAATTAATAATAATTAATTAAAGCGACGTAGGCCACGACGTCGCAGCGTACGTCGCACTGACGAACAGGCGTCCCCAACCCAGAAACCCTAACCCTCGAATTTAGGGGTTTTCAAAATCAAATGCACTACAAGGTGCGGCTAACGATGGTGATCACGAAAACATAATTTATAACCAGTAATTTACACGATAGACCATCTAATTTATCCCAAAACCGAAACCCTTTTAACCCGTAATACATACATAGCAATTAAACATAATATACACGGTGAAAAATGGTAAAATCGGTACCTAAGTGTGCGGAATAACGAGTAGATCGAAACTACGTAAGTGAATCGGAATGAAAATGGCTACAAATCACGAAAAATGCTCGAAAATTGCTACGTCGCAAATCGCCAATGGTACGTCGCAGGCTACGTCGCACGTGAATAGTGAATAGTGTGACATGTTACGTCGCAGTTGAGACTATATATAGTCTAACCCTACATGAGACGTAGACTGGGACGTCGCAGGCGACGTAGAGTGGGACGTCGCATAGAGCAGTTTTGATTCAATTTCGAATGTTTCAAAAACCGTTAACTCGTTATTTTAGCAAATAATTTCCAAATAACTCGTGACTTGGGAAAAATAACTCAGAATAAAAATAAAGCATAAAACTAAAAAATCTTTTTGGTATTTTCTTTAATTTTACAAAAAGTAAAAAATGAACAAAATAAAAATACTAACACTCTATTTTTGGTGACGGAGTTGAGTTGTCTGATTAGGGATCATATCGGAATAACATGCATTTATTAGGAATAGTAAGTGTTATTTCGATCATCAGTATATTTGTCCACTTTAAATTTACGTGGCACATTTAAAACACCTTTTATAAAAATTATTTCAAAACGATTATTGGTATTGTTTGTCCACTTAAACATGTTACATCCGTATCTGTGAGCTAACCTTTATTGTTAGTATGAATATTAATTTTGAGAAACCTATTATATGATATACTGATAAACTTCAGTAAAACAAACACCACACAAGGTAGAGATTACAAGACCAAGTTTATCTCGGTTTTCTCGTAACATACACTTGATATTTATATTTAGGCATACATCAAACCAACTATGAAGATACTAGTGGGCTAGTGGCCCCAGATCTGTACAAAGTACAACAGAGGGTCCCTTAGTATGATCATAACAAGTTTGAGACTATTTGCTTAACTAATGGATTCAGGTCTGTACGTGAGTACAACAATAGTCACCATTAGTTAGGAGAATAATCATATTATCACTATATGCCCATTTTACATTATGACAGTGGATGATAGTACTTCCATTTATCAATTAAGACTTATGTCATACATCATATAACATTTTTCTCAAAGTAATAGACAAGTTTTATTATTACTTCTTACTCACTCACAAACCGGTGTGTACCATGCCTACCAATACATCGTATGATGAAGATAATTTAGATAAAAACTGTTTTAAGTGTGTCAGATAAACCTACTGACACATCCAAGATAAACCTTCAAATTCCATTTTGTGCATGTCACCCGATGTACTATCATATCCCAAGTTGTTTACAGACACAACTTCAACGTCTATTTTAAAAATGTAGCAACCTTACGGTTTCTTTAATACTAAAGAGTATAAAGAGTGGCTGTTGCGATTTTTTTTTTTTTTTTTTTTTTTTTTTAAATTGAATTTAAAAACTTAAAAATCCAAGTCACAAATCATTTATTTGACTGAAAGAACCTTAAACCTATCAGATTGACCAGTTCAATAAAACGTGATCGCAAAAAGGCTTTTGTGAAAAGGTCCGCACACTGCTTAGGGGGCTCTATATGTACGACATCTATAAGGTGTTTCTCAAAGCAATCCCGTATGAAGTGGAACCTAAGTTCAATATGTTTGGTCTTAGAGTGCTGTACGGGATTGTGAGTTATAGATATAGCAGCTGTATTATCAATGTAAATAGGAGTCATAGAGAGATTGAACCCGTAATCACGCAGTTGATGTTGAATCCAGAGAACCTGAGAACAGCAACTTGCAGCAGCAACATACTCGGCTTCAGCTGTGGAAATAGCAACCGCAGTCTGCTTTTTGCACTGCCAAGAAACTAAGCGCGATCCAAGGAACTGACATCCTCCAGTAGTTTACTTCATATCTATCTTGCAGCCACCAAGATCCGAATCCGAATAGGCAGTTAACTCGAAGTTTTTCTCGTTTGAATACCATAGACCCAGAGATGGCCTAAAAGCGAGATATCCAAAAATGCGTTTTACTGCCTTCATATGAGACACCTTCGGATTTGCTTGAAATCGTGAGCAGAGAGAAACAGCAAACACTATATCTGGTCTTGAGGCAGTCAGGTACATGAGAGAGCCTATCATTGAGCGATAGTCTTTCTCCTTGCAATCTTCATCGTCCTCATTAGGTCCAAGATTGTGTCTTGCTTCAATTGGAGTGCCATAGTGTTTGCTGTTGAGCAATTCATACCGCTTTAACATGTCGGTGACATATTTTGACTGGTGGATATAAATTCCATTGTCAGATTGCTCAACCTGTAGTCTCAGAAAGAACGTGAGTTCTCCCATAGCACTCATTTCAAACTCAGATTTCATCAGTCTTTCAAAATCCTTGCACAACTGATCATTAGTTGATCCAAAAATTATGTCGTCCACATAGACCTGCACAAGTAACAAATCCGCTCCTTCCCGTTTGATGAAAAGTGTGCTATCAATCTGTCCTCTGTCAAAACCATTCTTCAGCAAGTACTTGGCAAGTCGCTCATACCAAAGTCGAGGAGATTGATGAAGACCATACAAAGCTTTCTTAAGTTTGCAAACATGATTAGGATGCTTTGGGTCTTCAAAACCGGGAGGTTGACACACATAAATCACTGCGTCGACATCTCCATAAAGGCACACTTCACATCAAGTTGATACACACGAAATCCTTTAAATGAAGCATAGGCTAGAAAAATTCGAATTGATTCCAAATGAGCAACAGGAGCGAAAACTTCATCATAGTCAATACCTTCTAATTGACTATATCCTTGAACTACCAGACGGGCTTTATTACGAATAACTGCCCCACGATCATCCATTTTGTTACGGAAAACCCAACGAGTACCCGTCAAGTGAGCACCCTTGGGTAGAGGAACAATTTCCCAAACATTCATCTTGTTTATTTGCTGTAGTTCCTCCTGCATAGCCTCGACCCAAGATGGATCTTTTAAGGCTTGATCAACCTTTTTAGGTTCAATTTGAGACAAATGACATGAATCGATATGTGCAATAAGTCCCAAAAGTTGCTGAGCTGAAGTCTGCTTTGCTTGTTGTCGCGTTTGAACAGATGCATGAGGATCACCAATGATATTATCAATGGGGTGATCCTTATGTATACGAGTTTCTGGTATGGCACCTGGCACGAGATCCACACCCAGATTGTTCAAATCTCCCTCAGTTTCAGTAGTAGTAGCAGACTCAGGAATGGCTAACTCTTCTTCTTCTCCTTCATCTTCAGGAGAAAACAGGTGAGAGTAGGCCATTGTTTCTTCCAATTCATCTTCTTCTTGAGGTTCCTCTAAAGGAGGCATGTTTGGATCATATGGAAGCTCCTTTGTGTAGTTATAAACTGTTTTAGAAGGAGCAGCCGAAGATGATGGAGTAGGAGATGGTGTTGATGGTGGTGATTTGGTAGTTGTTTGTGGTTGTGTGGGTGGTTGTGTGGGTGTTGGTGAAGGTGTAGGTGTAGTTTGTGGAGGTGTAGGATTAGTCGGTGGAGGTGCGGGTGTTGCATTGGGATTTGGGTTGGATGGTTTATTATTAACAGGTGTATCTTGAGTAAGATCAAGCTCATGAAGTATAGAAACCAATTCTTCCGTTTCATCTTCTTCCGGAATATTGAAAGAGTTGAAGAGGTTTCCATAGTTGAAAAACCAATCCGGACCCGTTCCTTGAGGAGGTTCCGTATACCTTAAACATTTCACTTCAAAATGCTCCTCAATCTGATTCGTTGATTTGTTAAAGACTCTTTTGTTCGGAGAGTTGACTGAATATCCAAGAAAAATCCCTTCAACAGCTTTATCACCAAACTTAGAGACCTTATCTTTTGTTATCATGATCAGACATGGACACCCAAATGGTTCTAGGAACTGCAGATTTGGCTTACGGTTATTGAAAAGTTCATAACACGTTTTGTTCTTTTTCTTAACCGTGAGTACTCTGTTGAGAACATAACAGGCAGTATTTACTGCCTCAGCCCAGAAGATAATTGGTAACTTGGAGTCAGCTAACATAGTCCGAGCTGTCTCGATGATTGTCCTGTTCTTTCTTTCTGCAACTCCATTCTGTTGTGGAGTTCTTGGAGCACTAAATTGATGCTCAATACCTCTTGTAGCACAAAACAATTCGAGAGTTGAGTTCTTGAATTCAGTTCCATTGTCGCTTCTTATCCTTTTCACCTTCAAGTTGCACAGATTTGCCAACTTGTCCAACAAATACACCAGAATCTCAGGAGTTTCCCCCTTTGTGGTCAAAAAGTAAACCCACGAAAACCTTGAGTAGTCATCAGTAACTACCAAGCAGTAAAACCTACCACCAATGCTCTTTGTAGAAACTGGACCGAAAAGATCCATATGCAGTAGTTCCAATGGAGCATTTATGGAATTCACCTGCTTAGACTTATGGGACTTCTTACGTAACTTTCCTTTTTGGCAAGAGATACAGTCATCCTTTAGAGCAAATGACTGTTTTGGAACTCCTAGCACTAGGTCATTTTTGGTCAAGAAATTCATTTTTCGGAAATGAATATGTCCCATTCGTCTGTGCCAAAGCAGTGATTCCTTTTCAGAAGCCTTAGACAAGAGACACGTATACTCGTTCAAGGTCTCAACAGTTCTCATGTTCAAAATGTATGTGTCATTCTTTCTTGGTGCTCTCAGTAACACCCATTCTTCCGGAATGACATACCCAGGCTTCAGTATCACACACTCTGTCTTTGTGAACGCAGTTGTATAATCCTTATCACAGACCTGTGAAACACTTAGCAAGTTGTGCGTAAGCTGTTCCACGTAGTTCACATTTTCAAAACTAACATTGCCGTTAGTTAACGTTCCTCTTCCAGAAATGGTTCCCCCAGTATCTCCAGCAAAGGCAACATATCCTCCTGCGTATGGTTTAATATCCACAAGAAGAGATACATCGCCTGTCATATGTAGCGAGCAGCCGCTATCCAAATACCATTCACTATCTTTAACACGTTCTGACTGCTGCAACACACAGACGAAGGAGATTAGTGAGAAACGGTGACCCAAGCCTTTACAGACTTAGGTCGACCGTGGTCATCAACAATAATCACGTCAGATAGGATTTTATCTTTAAACAAATTAAAATTTTTATCTGATGTGTTATTGTTGACGACTAAAGAGTCAACATCAGACTCTTTACGTTTCCAAACTTTTGAATATTCGGAATTGGTAATCGAAGTAATGTTGGGCTTTTGAATTGGCAAAGGTTTTTGCTCAACATTACTTGGTTTCGAAACAGGCTTGGGAGAGTTTGAGTAACGCCTAGGTGGAGATTTTGAAAAAGAATTTCTAAAAACAGATGTCCTAGGCATCTCTCTCCCATATCGCTGATTTGACAGCTTTGGACATTCACGGATTAAATGTCCTTGTTTCTTGCAGTAGAAACAAGAACGAGTCTCAACAAACGGTTGAGACTGAGGAATTACCACAGGAGGTGGAGAAACATTTCTAGAACATGAACATTGAGTACACGTCTTAGAAAATGTTTGCTTTGGTTGAGAGGTTGAAGTTGATGGTTTATCATACGAAACATTTTCATTTACTAATTTTCTTTGCAAAATCTTTACAGGTAACTGTAAAGTTTGTTGTTTCGAGTTTAAAACCTTGGCTTTTCCCTTATTTGGTTGAACCTTAATTTCAGGTTCAACCTTTGAAATCACTTTTTCAGGTTTAACAGCAACCTTCTTAACCTCAGGATACTCCTGATCCGTAATGTCCTCAATCTCAATAATCTCCTCAATAATAACAGGAGATTCATTCTTTAACTCAACACTCTCCTTAACACTAACAGGAGATTCATGCACAGACTTAACAAACGTTGGCAAGGGGTACTCTGGCCGCTTGGTTTTCTCCTTTGCCAGTTTGTTATGTTTGGTCTCTTTAGCATCTTTAGCTTTTAAACCATAAAGCTTGGACCAATCAACTGGAATCTCTTCAAAGCCTTCCTTAACAGGCAGGGGACAGTGAGTAGTAGGAGGAGGGACTGAGTTGTATCACAATCCCTCATTCTTTTTCCCTTTAGTACCATGCTTGCTAAGAATTTCATTAAAAACAACCGTTGAGGAATTTGAACCTAAGATTTTACTCTTATAATTCTCATACTCAGCTTTTAAATCTGTAAGTTCTTTCTTTAGTAGTTCAATTTCAACAAGATAGCTTTTAATGGCATCTTCTTGACTAAAAACCTTAGATTTATATTTCTGAGTATCTAACCGATGAGCCTCAAGATGTTTTTCATAAAGTTTCTCATTAGCTTTTAAAAAATTATTTGAGTCGGTTAGTTTTTCATTCTTTTTCCTCAACTCAGCAGTTTCTGTCTGATATGCCTTTAGAGATTCAGTTAACTTAATGCATGAAATACAATTTAACGGTTCATCATGTACCTCATTCACAATGTGAGCCATCAGACACTGTTGGTAATGCTGGGAGACAGGCGTCCAATCTTGACTTGTAGGCTCAAAAGCAATCAGGGCATTATCAGCAGGCCCTTTCTTAGAAACTTCCATTTCTTTTGCCTTTGGAGGAGTAGAAGGTGTTGTGAATCCCGATGCTGGCATTTTGGGTTTCTCGCACTCCCTGGCGAAGTGACCCAAATTTTGACAATTGTAACATCGGACCTTACTCTTGTCAAATCCGAAGCCAGTCTTTCCATCACCTTCCAAGCTTTTACGCCCTGTCCTCTGCAAGAACTTTTGAATTCTTCGGGTGATCATCGCCACATTCCAAGTTAAATCCATTTGCTCCAGATCATCTTCATCAAGCTGAGCATAGTCTTCCTTAGTCAGCTCCAAAGTAAGATTTGGTTGGGTAACCAAATCCTTGTATGAGCTTAAGAAAGCTGTGTAAATGGCAGCTTGCTCCTGAATAGCAGGTGAGACTTATATCTTTTGTTGATTTGAAGAAGGTCCAGTCATGAAAACAGAATGAATCCCATCAGAAGCAGAAGAAGAAGTTGATGGAGCATTTGTATTTGTCACGAAGGCGACTCCAGATCCATAAGTCTTTCCAGAGTTGATCTGAACACCATACACACTAGGATTCTGAACAGCAGCACCAGACCTAGTTTCTTTCTTCTTAATCTCCATCGCGTGAGCTTGAAGATCCCCTATCAACGTATCCAAAGACATGTTTGCAAGTTCTTCATTTTCTTTTAAAAATTGAACTTTAACATCCCAAGAACTTGGCAACACATCCAGTAGCTTCTTATTTACTTCAATTGAAGGAAAAGTATAACCCCCTTCAAACAACTCACCAACTAACCGTGAGTACCTAGTGAATAAAGAAGTCATATCTTCATTAGGAAGGATGTCAAAGATATCATACTGTTTCTTAATCAGTTCAAGCTTGGCTTCCTTGTACTTATCATTTCCTCCACAACGAGTTTCAATTGCCTTCCACAGATCAAAGGCTGTTTCATGAGTTCTGAAAAGCCAAAGAACATCCTTGGTTAGACACATTTTAATCATTGAAAAAGATTTTCTTTCAGTATCAAAATCTTTCTTCTCCTCGGGAGACATCGCTTTATAGGTCTTAGCAGGACGAATACCACGGTATTCTCCTTCAGCTAATGGAGGTACATAACGCTCACGTAATGGTCCCCATAATTCTGGACAATGAAAATCAATGTATTGCTCAACTCGGTCTCTCCAGTACACGTAATCCATGTCCGCAGTAAATAGTGGAGGCTTATTACTTGAACCTATGTCATTACTTTGTTTAATCATTTCTCTCAGTCCTCTAATATCCTCTTTATCAGCTGCCATTTTAATTACTTAATCGAAAAAACAAAATTCTGATATTAGCGACGTAGATGGGTACGTCGCACAAAGATTATGCGACGTAGATAAGTACGTCGCAAAAACAAAGGATTCAATTAAGAATCAGAAATATGCGACGTTGAGAGGTACGTCGCAGATGACGTCGCAGAGGACGTCGCAGAATCACGCTACGTCGTAACACAGCGTCGCAGAAGACTAATTAAAGTCAAAATAGCGACGTCGCAGATGACGTCGCAACGGTACGTCGCACGAACTAATTAAAGTCCAAAAACACTACGTCGCAGCTGACGTCGCAATGGTACGTCGCAAAACGCGAAAATCTGCGGCCAAAAACCCTAAAAACGAATTTTTAACCCTAACACGAAAACCACGAATGAAGATCGACGAAAACCTTCAAGAATCCCAGTAATAATGATCGAAAACCTGTAAAAACACAAAACAAACGTGATAAACACAAAAACACACGAATATCACGTCCTTTTAAATCCTAAACTCGATCCGAATCGCCAAAACGAGCACTTTCTGCTCTGATACCAGTTGTTTGTCCCTTACTTAGGATCTAGTACGAACCGAGTCACTCAATCGTTTGCGGAATCAACGATTAAGTTATACACTAAACACACGAACAATCAATACGCAATGAATATCAAACGAAACGTATTATATTGTATTATAATCGGTCAGATTACAGAGATTTCGACTAATTGCGTTTAGGGTTTCGTCAACTCTAAAACAGAAAACACAAAACGTTTAAATACAAAACTGGCACCTGCGACGTCGCACGCTACGTCGCAGGCCCAAGCCCATGCGACGTTGGCTACGTCGCAGGCCCAAAACCTGACGTCGCACCTGCGACGTTGCACGCTACGTCGCAGGAGTCAGGAATACTAATTCTAATTACAAACTACGAGCTAGACCAACTGACAGACACTAAACATGTACTAACATTCACAATATTACATGATTCCTATTTATAAATTGTACATACCATAAATCTTTACAATTGTCATACATTCATCATACTTGAATATTTTGAAATATGCAAATAAATATTTGCTCGTATTCAATAAATTGGCATATTATGAACAACACGTTAAAGTTATATATTAAAAAAGTTTTAAGAGAAAATTATGAACTAGCCCGCGAATAAAGTTACAAATCATATAATGCACCAATTCATTTTCGTGCCTACATATCAAAATCTAAAAAATTTACTTATTTTTTCTTAATTCATTTTGATATTTTTGTTCCTCTTTCTTATAATATATTTTGGGTAGTATACAACTACGACCATATTTGATTATTATTTGCATCAATATATGATCTTTGAAGCCTAATTACCTTGAAAATCTATATTACTGACTTTTATATGTAGGGGATCTTGAAAATTAATATTAAATATATACTTTCATCATACATTTGTTGCTATTATCGCTCATAAAAGGTTGTTTTGACAAGCAACCTTAACCCGAGAACTTTTGAATTTGAGACGACCTTCTACAAGGACAGACCCTCACACAATGTTCAGACTGAACACGTGATCTATTTCACAAAAGTCCTTCCTTTACATCCTACGTAGACGTTCACGTTATTGGAGTAATATAACTGGGTGATAATGTCTTTGTAAATTATTGTAGTAGTTAAATCTTGTATTAAAATCATGATGTAGCCCGCAAATTTTGCGGGTTATGATCTAGTTATAAATTGAAACATCCATTGAAAATCGAAAAAGAAATTCAAGAGATCTCCAATGAGCAAAAGAACACTAATCTGAATGATGTAAGCAAAATTTATGGAAATTATGAAGTATTTTTTTTTTTAATATATGAAAAAGGTTGAAATAAATTAAAGGTCAAAATGTATATTAGTACATGAACTTGGCTAATTATGTCTAATAGTACCATGAACTATTAAAGGTACGGTATGGTACCTTAAACTTGAAAAATTGGAATACTTTGGGCCTTTTAACTCAGTGAACTCGGTCACATGAGGTCACGTGACAATACATTGTTAAAAATTGACGGAACATGCGACCCCTGTTAATCCTGTTAATCTTCTCCATTTTCTTCTTTTTACTTCAATTACATACAGAAAGTCAGAAGCACGTTTCTCCTTATATATACAGAAGTTCTTCCTAATTTCTTTAGAAATCCTTTTTTTTGTTAATATATTGCATACACCACTTTCAAATCTGAAACTTGGGCTGAATTCTTGTTTCATCACATCCACCGTAACTTAAATTTAAAATTTTGATAAGCAGAAAATAAAGAAAAAAGAACAAGATTTTGACCCAAATATTTTGTGCACTCTTTCCTCCCCATGTATCTCATTCTCATCCTCGAAAGGCACCTCTGTTTTCCAATTCTCTTTATTTACTAACACTACACGTTTCCGTTAATTGAAGGCACCTCTGTTTTCCAATTCTCTTTATTTACTAACACTACACGTTTCCGTTAATTGACTCTGAAGAGATTGAAGACTTCAAGAAGACACGTCATCATCGGAACCACATCGGAATTAATAGTCAGTCGATGCGCCTAATAACAATCTGGTCGTCCTCTGATGAATTTTTTTATTCGAGTCTGAACATATATCCGAGGGGAAATATATCTTAGTTTGGTTTATTCCTTCCTTGTTTTCTGATTTTTATATAATTTAACGACAATCATTTAATTAGTATTTGGAACAATCAAGGAAACAATAGGCTTAGAAAAGTATATAAGATATAAACATATCGTTAAAGAAAAGATGGAAAATTTTGTGTTTAAAAGAGAAGGGTATGGTGATTTTTGGGTTTCTAGCACTGTAGAAGAAAGGTGGAGACATGAGAAGATAAAAGGGATGTTAACAGGGATTGCATGTTCCGTCAATTTTTAATAATGTATTATCACGTGACCGAGTTCACTGAGTTAAAAGGCCCAAAGTGTTCCAATGGTCCAAATTCAAGGTACTATACTGTACCTACTATTAAAAATAGTTAGCCCTAAGTTTGGGATCCTAATATACATTTTGGCCTAAAATAAAATACATATAATTACTAGCCTTCATTATTATAAGATGAAATGAAAAATATCCCCAAATTGTTAAACCCTAAAGCCCTAATATATAGTCTTTCCATCCCGCCTTTCTTTCGTTAAACCTCCTCCTCCACTCCCAGCTGCTGCTCTTCACAATCTCTCTTGAATCTTCTCTAATTTCATTCTTTCTACTGCTACCACGTAAGTTATTTATTTAATTTTTCTTTTGTGAAGTAAGTTATAATTCATGAATTTGTTTATGCTCAATTTACGCATGGGTTTGTATTCCTAATTAGGTTTTTTTTTTATTCAAACCCTAAATATGTACTTCTGTAAATTAGGTGTTTTTGTAATGATTTGTTGCTAAATTAAATGGTGTAGGTTAAATGACTGCTAAAGGCAAGAAACACATACAGAAGAAACCAAGCAACAAAAAGGAGGATGAAGTTAAAAATAATAATAAGAGCAAAAAGAAAATTGTTAACAATAATAATATGCTGACTGATTCTTCTGATGAAGAATTGGAACAACAACAGAGTGTAGATTCAGGTTCTGATTTATCTTCAGATGATGATACATTTGCAGCTGATATTTTGCAAGGCGGCAGTGATGATGAAGATGATGATCAAGGTATTTCACTTAATTAGAATAATATAATATAGTTTATGATTTATTCTGTGGTTATATAAAGTATTGTGTGAATGTTATTTGTTGTAACCAGTAAAGAACTCTGACCATGGGTTTGCTTATTAACAACTGTAAGTGGCAGTTAAGGAGTGAGTGGAAATTTAATTATGATACGTATGAAGTCTTGAGCAGTGCAATGAAACTGCTCAAGATGAGAGATTTTGCTAAAACAAAATTAATCAATCTCTTACTAATGTTGCAATGAAGTTATTATTCTTAATGATAACATTGGCAATATATGACCCATTTACTAGTTCAATGAATTGCACTAAGTGTCCGAGGTCAAGCTATTACACGACTCGCAATGTCTAATGCAAATCATACTTGATGGTCTTATGGAGTTTGAAAGTTGTTAATATCTGGAGATGTCATGTGTTTTTCGTTGGCTTGTATTTGTTTACAGATATGGGATCAGGGTCAGATTCTGATTCAGACTCGGGTTCTGATATTGAGAATCAATCTAGGGCCATTGATGAAGCAAGGGAGATTGAAAAACAGGAGGCACATGATGAACTACAGCTTAACATCAAAGAACAACCTGATGAGTTTCGGTTGCCCACACAAGAGGTTAAGAGCTGTTTTAATTTTCTTTTTCTTTTTATATATTTTTTTATTTTTAATGTATGTGTGCTTAATGCTTAAATGACGTACTCTATATTTTTATTGAACACCTACTTTATAGTGCTGTTTTGGATTTGATTTTTATTTTAGGAACTCGAAGAGGAGGCTCGTGGACCCCCTGATCTCACCGGTCTCAAACAAAGAATACAAGATGGTGTGTCTTATACTCTTATCCCGTGATCATAAAACTCCTTAGTTTTCTCTGCTGCTTCAATGTGAGTGTGTATTCGCTTTCACGTCTCGTTAACCTTTTCAATCTACATTGTCCAGTTGTTCGGGTGCTTTCAAATTTTACATCTTTGAGGCAAGAGGGAGCAACACGAAAGCAATACATTGAGCAGCTTAAGCTGGATTTAGGATCATATTATGGCTACAATGAGTTTCTGATATCTTCACTGGTTGAGGTAATTTGGGTGTATTCTGTACATCAACAAACATCGACATGGACATCTAGTTGAGTTTTTTATCTGTTTCTAATATTATAATTTGATTTGTAGATGTTTCCACCTGTTGAACTTATGGAACTAATTGAAGCTTTTGAAAAGCCTCGACCAATTACCCTTCGTACCAACACATTAAAGGTGATACAGAACAGAACATATTTGTGTCATTAAATTTATACTTTCTTTGTTGAGTTGTTCCTTCATACTCATTGTGTTCCATCTTCATCCTTCTGACAATACAGACACGAAGACGAGACTTAGCTGGAGTCCTCTTGAATAGAGGTATCAACTTGGATCCATTAAGCAAGTGGTCAAAGGTAAGGAGGATCACTGTTTGACCTGAACAATATATTTGTTGTGGGGTGCAATAATTAATAATTGCTTCTTCCTTTAACATTACAACACAGGTTGGTTTGGTTGTTTATGATCATCAAGTGCCATATGGTGCAACCCCAGAATATATGGCTGGTCATTACATGGTATGTATCACCTATTTACTTTTCGTTTATATGTTGCTTGCTTATAATTTTATTAAATTCTTCTGCTTTGTGTGTTTTTGTATACACTCTTGACAGGTGCAAAGTGCAAGCTCCTTTTTACCTGTAATGGCCCTTGCTCCTCAGGAGAATGAACGAATTGTTGACATGGCGTATGTATATGACATTTTGTTTTCCTTCTGCATCTTCATATGACCTTATTTCTACTCTTTTCTATATTTCTATAGAGTATTAAATGAAACTTTTACTTGTTGTAGGGCCTCTCCTGGTGGTAAAACGACTTACATTGCTGCTCTTATGAAAAACACTGGTACGATCTTTCTGTACATTAAAGTGATTGCTACAACTTGAGTTTGATATCCAGCACTGATACTGTGTCTACAATATTTTCAATTTAAATTTGACCTCTCATAACACAAATGCAATTGCAATTAGGTATAATATATGCTAATGAGATGAAGGAACAAAGACTCTCTAAACTAACATCAAATTTACAACGATTGGGTGTTACAAACACCGTTGTATGCAGCTACGATGGGAGGGAGGTTAGTTTTTCTAGCTATTCATGTTATATATATGAGTCAGATGAAGCTGAGCTCACTTTTTAATATTGTCTTATGGTTCTTCTGATTCATATTTATTCTGTTAAATTTTACTTCTTCAGCTGCCCAAAGTTTTGGGGAATAATACAGCAGATAGGGTTTTGTTGGATGCTCCTTGCAGTGGTACTGGGGTAAGTCATTTAGTGTTAGGACGAATTTAACATTCATATCTGTGTCCTGTTCTTGCTTTTCAGTTGAATAACAATAAGGAAATATCAAATGTACAGGTTATATCTAAAGATGAGTCTGTCAAGACCTCAAAAAATGCTGTTGATGTACAGAATTGTTCACGTCTACAGAAGGTACCCACAAGCCTAAGAATCAAGTTTATTTTAGTCGTTTAATGTATTAAGTTTGTGTTTGTTTATCCTTATGTATAAGGTATACTAGATAGAGGTTATAATAGGAAAACAGTTCAGCTGCTGCATTTAGAGTCAATTTGACCATATTGTGGGATATATATGCTTAGGTTTGTTAAGAGTATCTTATAATCAGAGCTCCAATTTTGATTATTTTTTTGCAGGAACTAATACTTGCAGCAATCGACATGGTGGATGCAAATTCAAAATCAGGGGGTTATGTTGTTTACTCTACATGCTCTATGATGGTTATTGAGGTATGCTGCCTGGGTATCATATATCATAATCGTTTGTGTCCATGCCCGATGTTTGTATTTTTTTTATCATAATCTCATGGTATCTTGCAGAATGAAGATGTTATAGATTATGCACTCAAAAAGAGGGATGTCAAACTGGTGCCTTGCGGATTAGACTTTGGTCGCCCAGGGTATTGTTTTTTTCTCCCGGTTTTTATTGAACATTTATGAAATCTTTGTGTCTTAAGCAGCCACATCTGTTCTTGTAGTTTTGTTCGCTTTAGGGAAGGCCGATTTCATCCTTCATTGGAGAAGACAAGACGTTTCTATCCTCATGTCCATAACATGGATGGATTCTTTGTTGCAAAGGTATGCCTTTATCAGCAGCAATATCAACCTCTGCTAAAGTTGTACACGCGCATTTTGTCAAAAATGGGTACTTTTTGTATGTCTTAAAATGGGCTGTTCTGACCTGAAATGTCTTCTTTTTCGTAGGAGAAAATGTTGGTATAGAATTTATAAGTGTCATGTGATAACAGAAACTATGTAATTCCACTAATAACCTGAGGTTTTTGAATATAACAGTTATTAAGCTCTTTGAACTAATGATAATGAACGCTTTAGGCTTTACACTTTTCCCCCGTTATCTTTTAAAGTATATCTGAGATCTGAGATTTTACCCCATTATAAACAAAACATGATCCAATCGACCTATTGATATGTAAATGGGTCGAAATTTGCCATCTTTTGTTTTATATGCTTAACTGATGGATCTCTAAGGTGTAGACATTTCTTAGTTTTGTTATACAGTTCACATAAACTGAACTTCCCATTAATCATAATACAACCTGCTCTAGAAGATTCTGAATTGTACCCAGTAGTGAGGGTGCCTTCGATTCTTTTTCTGTTTACTTCCAATGCTTAGAAAAACATACTCTTCTTCCACATTTCAGTTGAAGAAAATGAGTAATTTAAAGAGAGCTTCAGGAGTTTCTGAACTAGGAGAAGTTGTGGAAAAAAGCTCTGAGATTGAAGAAGCTAACAACCCTGAGAACCTTGAAGTAGAGCATCATCATAAAAAAGATTTGTTGAAGACAGAGAAGAATAAAACAACAAATCCTCTCAAAAGAAAGAAAGAAGAAAAGCCGGCAGCCCCTGTGGAGAAGAGAAAGAAATATAAACCTCCTCCGAGAGAAGAGATTTCAAAAGCCAGGTAGCAGCTTCTCTCCTCCTTTTTCCTTCACACGATATCCCTTCCTTCTTTAAAAAAAAAAAAAATAGAAAACTGCGACAACTTACTTTTTGACGTTCAAATGGCAATAAAGTTTCTAGCTGAAGTTATTTGTTTCATCCATGCCAAGGTGTTAGGATTTGGCATTTTGGCAGTTGGTCCAATGTGTAAGTGGAATATGAATGGGTTGAGTAATGTATCAAAGTTATAGGATATGTCTAAAAAGATTTGCTCATGTCAATTTTTTTTTTTTTTTTTTTTTTTCATTCTTTGGAGATTCATATTTAATTGAAAATCAAGTGAGCTTAGAAAGTCTGTTACTGAAATAATGGTCTACTAGTTTTTATGATCAAGTGACTATCCATTTCGAGTTTATTTACTGCAATTCTAAACTGTTCGACATGTTTCTTATTGATATATATATATGTTTATAAGATGCTTTTGACCTATTTTAAATAATATATAAATACAATTTAGCCCATATTCACGCAAATGGGTTGAAATTGTTGCTTTTAGTTCAAATGCTTAATAAAACTTTATGGCTGTAATGATATTGCGGTTATTTTGGTTGTGGGAGACTGGGAGCAGTGGGAGGTAATCGAGGTATTAGTTTCAATATCAACTGTTCAAAACACACATGGGCGGTTTTTGTTTTTTTATCTTTTTTGCGTTGGCCGCCTTGGAAACACGGGACGTTCGATATGGTACTTATTTGTATTTATTGTTAAGAGGCTTTTTTTGGTTCTATGCAGGGAAGAGAAGAGAGAAGCGCTAAGAGAAGCCAAGAAGAAAGCTACCAAAGAAACAAAATCTGCAAGTAAAAAGTCTAAAACTGGGGTATGATATGTGCATCATCCGCTATAGCAGTTGCCTTATTTATATACTGTTTTACAAAAGAAATGGTCCAACCCATCCAGCGCTGGCCAAATTTTTTAGTTGCAGTTCTCTTACTGAATTCGCTTCATCATCATGTTTAAGGGAATGGGAAACGAATTATAGGGCTTTTTCTGTAGCCCCTGAGGTTTTGTTGAGGACTTCTGAAGAAATCATATTGAACTCGAGTGACATCGTTTTTAGCATTATTCGCAAATGGAAGATACTTCATTTATAGTTATTTGTTCGTTTTGTCGTTGTTACCGTAGAAATTCTCGGATCTGGTTTTTGATTTAAAGCATGTGTTAGTTCCATCCTAGTTTTCTTTTCGCCCACAATATTCATTTCTCTTACTATATATGCTAGGTATATGTGGAATGTTACCCGTTTTGGCAAAAAGTAAATCTAAATCAAAATATCGTTAAACTAAAATCTATCACCACAAAGAATGACTTATTCTTTAAGCATTGTATTTGGTCATATTATTTTAGTTTTTACAAAATTCTAATTAGTTTTTAAAAGGGTTTATAGCTTATTAATGTATTGTAATTTATATCTTATTATTGTATGCATTCAATTTCGAAAATTATTATTGTATATATTGAAAGGTTCAGGATTGTTTTTGTTTTTTTCCAAATTTTAGGCTATATACATTGATGTGTTTTGTGTAAGTTTTTTAAATGGATAACAAAATGATTTTAAAACTTGAATACATATAATTAATTGTTTCAAAATTGAATACATACTATTATATAAAGTGTAATAAATTGTTTCAATATTGAATACGTACTATTATATAAAGTGTAAAGTTTGATAAATTATCTTACACCCTTATAAAGGGGTTTAACCCTTTTCTTCATTACCTTGGATATTTAAAGAAGGAAATGATCAAAATACCCTTATATTCAACAAAATAGACTAAACTACTCTTAGCTAATTTTGGAAACAATCCACATCTACCATATTAACGAAATTTAGTCATAAATAAACAAGTGTATGTTTAGAAATAATTCAACCTATAAATAAACTGAATTATGAATAACGAAAATGAAAATATACATATACATTTAATTTAAAAAACTACTACAATTTTTTAACAACACATAATGGAATTTACTTTATTAATACTATATAACAATATTAAACGGAACAACATAATCACCCCGTTGCTTTGTGCGGGTGTCTGCTAGTAATACTATAATGTATTCTATACTCCTTGTGTTACATTGATAGCCATTTGCCCTGTAGGATTAATATATTGCCTAAATTAAAATAAAAGTTTAGGATATACATTAACTAGAACTTAAACCCGTGTATACACACGGGACATTCAATTTGTATATAATGTGTATAAGTATTTAAATGGTGTGTATGAAAAAATTTTAAACAATTTATTTGATTTGGAAAATATACATTTTAATTTCAAATTTAATGATACAAGACAAGATAACATCTAATCGGTGTTGTTGTATATACAATCTCGTAGTTGACAACCATTGTCCTTTACTTTTGTTTATTGTCATCGCGAAACATATCACCAGATGATATTGTATTTGATTAAACTTGAACATATATCAAATGACATTAAGCATATTATTGAAATATAGCACAATACCCGCGCAATGCAGCGGAGAAAGTGGTGACGGTGGATGGAGTTGTGAGTGAATGTTTTAGAATAAAAACATATTGTACTCCATCCGTCCCATTTAAAATGTCCACATTACTATTTTGGGATGTCCCATTATAAGTCTCCACTTTGATATTTAACCAATCAAAAAAGACTTTAGTGGGTATATTTACTATTTGATGGATGAAAAGTGTAGTTAGTGGAGAATAAGTGGTAATTAAAAATAATAGATAATGGGATAGGGTTATTAATGAAAGTGTAGTTAGTGGAGTATAAGTAGTAATAGATATTAGATAATGGGACAGGGGTATTAATGGAAATGTTATAAATAAGTCAAGGGTAATATTGTCTTTTTCATGTGTTGAGTACCAAATTAAGATAATAGTGGAGATGCATTATATATAAAGAAGATAAGTTATGTTACTAATTTGACTACCTGAAATATTCTCCCATTCAATAACATGTTCACCAAGTCTTTTAGTTTGTATTCTTGTTGGATAACCCATTAAACTGATCAATATTTTGAAGTATATTTACAATCACGCCTTTTTGAAGTTTATATTCTCGAGAACGTTAATTATATTTAGCCAAAAATTTTAAGGTAATAAATGAATTAGAGGTTAATAGAAGTTTAATGAAGTAAAAGATTAAAAATTTGTTTTTTAGAACATTATTAGTAATTTCTTTGATGTATGGATATTGCGTATAAGATTTTTATAAACTTCAAAGATGATAAAAGAATTCGGCTCTTGTACTTTGGTATATGTAATTAGTGGATTTTTTATTTTATTTTTTTTATTATGCAAATATTACTTTTTTGTTATAAAGTATTTAGGATTAGGACGTGATTAGAATTCCTAGATAAACAATGATCCTTTTTTTATCTGAAATTAATTTATATGATTATCTAGCTTGTAAATAAGTTATGATTTATGATGTCATTAAATCCTATAATTTAGCTAATTAGATAATATTGAGTAATTCTATTGGTTGATTAAATTTTTGATGACATCACTAATTGTTTCTTATATATAATTTAAGATACTTATACTCATATCATAATAAATCCTTTTACCACTAAATTTAGTAGACCCACATGGATGTCAATTGAAGTACAACCAATTTATGTTAGGGTTGTCATTAACAATAACCGGTAAAATATATGCTAAACTTTTTTGTATAAAATGGAGTAATAAAACTAATTTGTAAAGTTTGAAATGTATGTTAAACAAATCAGTTTCAATATGCAACTTAATAAAAATATATTCTGATTTCTCCCAGGTTTCTGATTTAGTTTTTTAAGAATTAAGACCAAGAATCCAAAAACGAAAATACTCATAACAACAAAAGTATTTTATCATTGGAGAATGAATATTGGACTAGTATTAACGCCCAGTTAAATGGATGCCATAAAAAACCCCAGTAATATCGTAAAGTTAATGTACATATACTAGTTCTATTTGCATGGAAGATGTTAACGTATAACAAATGTTTGGGCATAATAGCGTGTAACAATGCATCTGTGTGTAACAACACAATGATGCTCATATAAGTATTTAACGCTTTAACAATGCTGGTAAATACCACTACGATCGCACTGGAAGTTGACAGCTAAATTATGTTTAGACCTTTATTACAATTACATTACCGATTGAACGTCCCTTATCTCGCACCCAATTTATTAGTTGTTCCCGTGAACTAAACACCTACAAGATTTGAGTTTATAAGAAACTTTTAAAACATATTAGAACATTACCATTGACATATTTACATATGTAAAAAAATAATAATACGTGTAAACAGACCCTTAAGCAATATACACATGTCACAACCTAAAGCAGTTGAATCAACCCAAAAAAGAATGGGGCTTTTAAGTCTCGAACCCAGACCTTTTGCATATTCTGGCCCATTCGTTATGTTAGGCTAGTATGCCGTTTCTTATTTATATATCATTCACACAATTAGGAAAGGAAAAAAAATCCCTTTCTCGTACTCAATACGTGCCGAACATATCAGTGCATTCCTGCTGCTGGACTAACCGCCCTCATATGCTGAATCTTATCTTTGTTATACATACATACATATACATATATATATATATATATATATATATATATATATATATATATATATATATATATATATATATATATATATATACACACACACACACTTTCGAACCATCACACGAATTAGGCCATAAATAAACTCGAACACTCAAGAAATCTGTTGGGCAACACATTGCAAGCAAATGGTTTTTGAAAAGCGCTAGAAATCGTGGTCAATATTTTACCAGTGCTTCAGCGAATTGGGTTGAAATCCGTGTGATCGTTCGAAATTATATATATATATATATATATATATATATATATTGACGACGTTACTATTCATCACTTCCTTAATTGTTATTATTGATAATGAAGTTTTGAAAGTATCCTAAATATAGCCAAAAAATATGCATTGTATAAAGAATCTGAGGAACGACATGGACATCAATATCAAAATATGTATTATATTCAAATAATTTTATTAGCGTATTATTGTGTTTTTCGGTTATAACTTTTCTTATATAACCTTTTGTATTAATCCAAATATACTACTACGATCAGTTTATTTTTATCTACATTTTGATGTAAAAAAAAGTTGATTTCGAGACAAAAAGTACATTCGTAAAATATATATCATATGACGATAAAATTTATATCAAAATGTAGATTAAATCACACTGATTATAAATATATATTCATAATTATTCCAAGCATTATATATAAAAAGTTATCAAAGAAAAACAAAAGTAACATATAATATATTAAATACTACTCCGAGAATAATCTGTCGTAATCACTCAAATCGGGAGTGTAAATAAGACTTTACTCCGTGTAAAAAGAAAGAGCCGTGCAGCGGTTGGGAGAGGGTCAGGCAAAAAAAAAAAACCTTCACAAAAATATAACCAACAATTATGAGGTTTAGATGGTCAAGATTGAAAGTTAATATCATCCAACAATCCAGATTTAAAGTCAACCAAAAACTGTTTTTTCAACTCTTCGGCAACCATATATATGGACAATTTATAACATCTCTAATCTAAAAAGCTTTTTAAAGCTTTCTTATTATCCTAAATATACAAAATGGGTTTAGTATTTTACATATTATCAATCCAAAAAAAATTTCTCACAAAATATACATCAATTTCGCAAAGCATGGGAAAATCGCAATATATTAATTTCAATTCGCAAAAATGTCTTTTAACGAACAACTTGTTCGTCGCTAAAGCCCTTTAGCGACGAATAAAAGAAAAAAGTTGCATTTATTTTCTCAAGGATGGGGAAAATCGCAATAAGGCTTTAGAAATTTGCAATATAGGTTTCGCAAAATAAAGGTTTCATTTCGCAATGTAGCTTTTTTAGCCACGACATGGTCGTCGCTAAAAGCTATATTGCGAAATGAAACTTGCTTATTGCGATTTACTCCTTGCGAAATGACATTTTGCGAATTGAAATTAGTATATTGCGATTTTCCCATGCTTTGCGAAATTGATGTATATTTTGTGAGAAAAAAAATTTGGATTGATAATATGTAAAATATTAAACCCATTTTGTATATTTAGGATAATATCCCTTCTTACAATGCCACACAGTTTTTATAAAAAAAGTTTTAACTCTAATAACAAAAAGCTTTTAAAAAGTATTTCTTCATAGAAATTACACTCACAAACCTATAAAAAATAAATAAATAAATCTCAAGTTTTTGGAAAGAAACGATTTTGTCCTTACGAAGAAAATATTATTTTTAAAAAAAATGAATGTGAGTGGCGTGCATGCACTTGGTTAAAATATACGAGTACTCCGTATTACACTATTAGTGTCTTAATCCATTGGATCAATAACTCTCACTTTACTATTACTATGACAATTTATTTTTGAAAATTTAAGGCCTTTTTCAAATAATTTTTATCTTAAAAAAGGGTACAGTGTAGACGTGTAGTAGTACAGTACTTTTTAACCTTTATAAAACAATTAACTGGAAACCATGTGAACTAGTAACAAAACCATCAAACCCCAAATCTTAAACCTTGAAACATGAACCCCAACACACCTGACCTACAAATTTGTCTCACCCACCTTTATCTACCTAAAATCCCTATAAATACTCTACTTTCTTCATCCAATCTTTCACATTTTACATCAACAACAACCAAAATAAACTAAAAATCACATCTTCATCTTCTTCACATTTCTTCAAAGTTTGTTGCAGCAGTGAGTGAGCCTAAAGTACAAATGGCTTCATTTGACCAAAAGATAAACATGGCCAAGAGATGCTCTCATGGTACTTAATTATTAGTAATCTCTATGTTTATACATCCTAATTATTCATTCATTTGTTTGAGATTTAATGTGCCTCATTATATATATATGGTTTTGTGGATTAATTGTACAGAAGGAGTAGTTGCTGGAACTAAAGCTGCAGTAATAGCCACTATTGCAACTGCTATTCCAACTGTTAGTGGAATATTCCATTTTATTATTACTACTTTTTATAAAACATGAACTCTTTGATGCATCAAGAGCATTTTTCTTTATTTATTAATCGAAATTGAATATTAATGCATGTCATGATATATGTGTTACAGGTTGCAAGTGCAAGAATGATACCATGGGCTAGAGCTCATCTTAACCACACTGCTCAAGCTCTCATTGTCTCCACAGGTATATGATATGAATATATGATATGGTACATCTTTTCTTTTTATATATTTATTCATTTATTCAATTAAGATTTTTATTTGCACTCTATGTTATTAAATGGTATGTTAATATAGTTGCAGGAGCTGCATATTTCATAGTTGCAGACAAGACTATTCTGAAAACTGCTAGGAGGAACTCCTTCAATAATACTACTCAACCATGAACTACTATAACTGGCTTTTTCGAATGCTCGTAATTCGAATTAGTATCTTTGTATTTCCGATAAAAATAAATTCGTAGCGTATGTAAATAATAATGTCGAATATGTTTCTTTTACTAGGAGCACTGGATCACCTATATATGTGTTTCGCTTGTAACTTTCGATTTCTTGTATTGTAAAAGTTTCTCAAAGACTATTTGCTAGTAAAATTCACAAGGGTACTGAAAATTGAGTGATACATTGAATTCAATTTGATGGAAATTGCACTTGACAAATGTTAAATTGTGTAAATTTGTCTCTCGCGTGAGGACACGTACAACACTACAACTATACATTTGGCGGCAAGGATTAAGCTTTATTAGGGCAGGGATGGGCTGTAACCCCCAAAATTTTGAATTAGTAGTGGTACATCTTTAGTCTTCTATTATTACAACAAAATTTGAGCTATGTAAAATGGTTAATTTTTGAAACTTTTTTATATAAGTATAATGAAATGAAGTAAATAGCAATCTCATTATTATCAAATTTATTTATCTTTTGCTTGATAACAAAGATTTAGATACTTTTTTTTAACAGTTTTTCAAGTAAATTTATTAACTAACGTAAATGTATAGCTATATGCATGTCTTGAACTTATTAATAAACTAACACTAATTAAGAAAAAAATATGTGTACCAAAATAAAATTAATATTCTATGCTAACACATATTTTCTTACATCAACGAATAAGCTCCCCAAACACCACCTAAATATATAATATGACACAAATTAGAAGGAATTATTATAATATAATAAAAAAAAGTACTCCACAACGATCTAGTCTAGATGTATACAACTATGTCTCTAGACCTACGGATCGAACATTTAATGAACTCTCTTCACTAATCAAGTTATAAGCTAGAAATGAATTATACTAGTCAAGTATCAAAGTTGATTTTCTTCATTGTATTCTCAAGAATTAAAGGGGAAATGATCCGTAATGTTAACAAAATGATTACAACTGGTTGATAATCTTAAGATCGATGGGTTTCAGTGAGTGTTGGTTTAGAGTTGGGTGAAATGATCCGTAATATTAAAGTTTTCTTGTTAATATATGCGATTGAATTTAATCACATGTGGATCATCACATAGGTTGTTGAATGTGACCGAGTCTTTTTTTTTTTTTTTTTTTTTTTTTTTTTTTTTTTTTGTGTGTGAGATGAACCTTCACCAAAACGTATTACACGGACCGAGTAATACAATAACTATAACTATTTGTGAAAAATAAATAAAAAAAAAAGAATCTGGTTCTTATCTATGCACATTATTTTTCATATCCGAAGTATAAACTTCTTTGCATCTATTATATATTATTATTTTTGTATTATGGAGTTGTTTTCAAAGAGTTAACTTTCAGAACCAAAATGCTCAAATGTTGTGTTGGTCCATTTATTGATTTATTCCTGGTCCCTTGTAAAGTTCTACTTGATTTTTTAAGAATTGGGCCAACAATCTTGTGATGGACCCCACATAATAGGCAAAAATAAGAAGCAAATTATTGGACCAAATAACACTGTAAATTGCCATTAAAGAATAAGTGTCATTTAAGTACAAAGAGATTGTCATTACATCTTCGTATAACTCTCTTTCATGAACTCATTTGCATCCTGAAATTTAAAAATAAAATGAATAATAAGTAATTAGAGTTTGGTGATGATTAAACTTGGGAAATGATTCGTGCTGCTAGCAGTATGCAAAACATGTACCGTTAGGCATTAGACTAATAGTGTGGTTTTAAAACTGTAAATTGGGGTCAAAAACAGCATGAGACCTAATGCCTAGTTGTATGCATCTTTGCATACCGCTAGCAGTATCAACTCAATTTCCAAAGACTTATGATAGAATGTACAAGAATAATAAGTAATGAGAGATTGTTTAACAACCTTATTCCCTTTGTGTTTTGCACTTGTAACATTCCATCCTACTTGCATAGTTGTGCACCCCACAACCTAGTCTGTTAGAATCCAAAAATCAGATTAAATACCTTCATATGAATATAAATATCGAACGTTCTATATTAAAACTTTTGCACAATGTTACCTATTGCAAATCCAATCGCCGCTTTTCCAACCTGGAACTACATTAGGATCGTGAGCGTAACAGCCTCCTGTTGATGCTATCATAGCAGCCGTTGTATAATCTTTAGTTACACCACATCTATAACAAACCGTTCGACTAGCATAGTTGTGGGCCCCACAATTGAATGTAGAACAATACCAGTCGCCAGCTAATACTTCCGTTCTATTTAAGCCATAAGCTGACATCTCTGCAGATGTTGCGAATTTGGGGCATTGACATCTTTGACAAGAATCGCGTTTCTTGAAATTCAAATGTTGGCATGCACCACACATCCAGTCTCCGCTACTCATTTTCTTAATTTGCTATAAGCTTAAGAACCTGAAATCATTCACAGAAAAACCATCAAATTTTATCACAAATGTCACAAGAAAAAGAAAGACACCTTGTTATCACGCTATTTCCTCGCTTAAACTCTACTAAACTTGTTTTTAGTTCATATAAGCTTTTAAAGATATTATTTACAACATTATTTTCACGAAACTAACCTCGAGAGAGATGGTATATGTTAGTTGGTTTGTGGTTTTCTTGAATGAGCTTGAATGATTTATATAGTTGCCAAACGATTCCGAAAACGGGACCCCCATAGATCAATATATATAGCCTTTTCCGTCGCATAAAATATGCACCGTTCGATTCTAAGAATAATTTAACGGAAAGTCTTACTATATTAAAGTTTATAATCAACATTCTTGAATACCATCGATAAACAAATAAACATAACGATGTGAACCAACATATTCAATATTTTCAGTGCTTAATAATAATGATTATAATGAACAATGTGTACTTATCTTTGCTAGGATGTTTTCCAGAAAAGAATTATTCATTCAAAATGAAACATCAAATGATTGTGTTTAATTCATGCTCTGTTCAAAAATCAGAATGGGATTCCAAAAGTAGGAAAGGATTCTATACAAATTTAATTAACTCGATCTATACATACACTAATGTTGGGCGCAAACCCAATCTTACATCGAAAAGTGAAAGAAAATTATGTCTGCATATAATCTCATGACCTACCCGGCTACCCCTCTATCACCAATTGGTTTTAGAATGGAAGCCCAATTGAGCATATATGTTGGACGATTTGTTGGGCTAAGATCGGTCCTAACAACTAAGGCATTTGCGACTACACATTAATATTATCGACGACATATTTAGAATGCATACAGGCGAGAAGCAAAAGTTCCATCGCAACAGTTTTGTCACAAAAGGTGCACAATCCTATGCAAAATGGAGCATGTTATGACTCTTTTGCAGCTGCATCACAATTTTTCTACCTTTGATATCTATACATCCGTGTTAGTAAAAGAATTCCTATGTTAAATTTCAAGAATGCCTGGTTCCCCTTTATATGAAATTGTCTGTTATAATTATATTCCAAGAACTGCCCCCCTTATATATATATGATTCTTTTGTGAGTTATTTGGAGTAAAGCATTCCAAGTTGTTCACTTTTCACCAATACATAGTTAGTTGTTTGAAAGCTACAGCTTCTATTAGATAAGGTGATCCAAAATATAATATATCCATTCATCTTTGTCATTCTTTGCTTCTTGACATGGATGAGTATGACATGGACGCCAAATGTGCATACATTGTATCAACACGCGATATCAGTGTCTGGTTTATGCAAATACATTGTATTAATACATGACATTCAACAAAGAATATACCCGTTTAACGAGCAAAGGACATCACTAGAGCTCATTTTGTCATTGCCATTGCTAACTCCCTTGCCTTATTAGAGTGGCAATAGAATTTAGGACTGTTTTTGATAAAATTAAAAGTATGAGCGTTGATTGTTTTGTATTCGTACTAGTTGAATTTGCAACAGTTTTTTTGGCAATCACTAAGATTTGTGACAAATTACAAGTTGCTAATACTCTGTATGCCTTTTCTAATAGTTCCTTTGTGTAGGTTTTATTTAGTTCGGGTTGGATTTGTGTCCAAAAGTTCCGATTTCTCTTCCATCTACACGAATAAATTCTTTCTAACGAAGCAACGCACCATTATAGAATTCTATTCTTCCTTTCTTTCTATGGCTTGTCTTCGATTCTTTCGTGCAATAATTCAAAATCCCACTCCAAGATTCATATCAATGCTTTTGTTGCCAATAATTTAAAATCCCACTTGAAGATTCATCTATTTGATCACTTGAGCCATACACATTGCTTTCTTCATTACTTTATTCATGTGTAAATACAATCTAACGGCTATATATAGACACACAATATAAACACGCAATTTGTGCTAATTATGTATAAAGTTTACTCTGATCATATCATAGATATTAGTTGGTAACGAGAATAAGACATGATTCTTTAAAACTACACGAAATTTTGTAACCATACTACATACCCCTAATAGGTAACCAAAGATATCAAATTAAGTTGAAAATCAGTTTTAGATCAAAAGGGTATTCTCTTAAAATTTCAACCATACCCCCCTTGTGGACACAAGCAGATAACAAGAGATATAAATAGTTTCAATATCTCGAATTGAACTCCTCAGCTAGTTAAGAATATTCTTTTGTGACAGATGGACATTACTAATGGATAATACTATACTCGATGCATTGGCCACCATTTTCGATAGCATGTCAAAGGGATTAATTTTGTCCATTCTTGACACTTGTTTGTCGACTAAGGGTTTGATAAGCAAGAATCGAATAACTACTTATGGCATTTGGCCATTTGGGTTCCCTTCTTTTTCATCACGTGCATGAGATGCATTGTGATTAAAAGATGGAGATATGACTCAAAAGGAAGTCATTTCACATCAAAGTTGGTTAAAATACTTGTAAGATAGAGATTAATCACCATAAGACTAGTAATTAAGGAAGATAGTGAAAGAAAAAGAGATAATTAGAGGTTCCATTATATATGTCTGGTTCATAATGAGATAGTGATGACGTTTTCATAATTGATAATTGATATTATATTGATTGATCATTGATATGTATATATATGTACTTACATGATTATTACATAAATATAAGGTAGCGTTTTGCCTTTTCTTCTTGCCTCAATATTTTTTAATGAAAAATTGTATTAACTTCTAGTAAGTACTAGAGCAAGGAAAAATGAACTTCATAAAGGAAGGATTAAGAGGAGCTTGGTCGACAAGTCCAATGAATCCATTTTAAGTTGAAAGTTTTAAGCCTCGTTTGTATTTCCAAATCATTCAACGAACAGCTTGAACTACAACATCTATGAAATTTCTTAGCAAATCCTTTACCTTGATGATGTAGGTGACGCTGTTAACATTTGGAAATTGTGAATTCCGCCACTTGAAGGTGTCACACCATAAACCCTGAAGTCCCTTTGTTTATTTAATCCAACATCAAACAGCAAAACCTCTTTCAATGATCTTGATAACCATAGCTACAACTACATCTAATAAAAATATATAAAAAAGCTAATAAAAGTGACAGAGTGATTTGCTAGAGTTGAAGGGATATATTATTAAGAGCTGAATGACCACATGAAGTTGGATTAGATGTGGAAGAAGTGGGGTTTTTCACAGCCACACACTGTGTCTCATTTGGACGAGTGAATGGGCGACCTTGGTCTGAATCGCAAAAAGGGTGAAGAACGAAGATGGTGCCCCTGTTTTAGTTTTGTAGTTAAAAGGTTCTTGATAAGGTTGCGATGATAAATATCTTATTTCAACTTATGTTTTTTATCGGCATGTGATGATGAACATCTCATCTTTTTCTTTTGTTTTTCCATTCTATATGCATGTACAAATTTGCACTTGAAATATATGATGCTCACAACATATGATCAAGGCACTTACATGAAGTCAAACAAGTTAAGGGTGAAAGTAACCGAAATAGATAAAATTTGTGTTACTATTATATCTTCAGAACTCAATCTTACTTCTAACCTAATACCTAGTTGTCATTGTCACCATCGGTCACTCTATCTCTTGTCATCGTCCCATTTGACTATCACCCTGTATTTCGAGACTGTTTTCTGAACTTGAACTCGATAAAATAATTTGAGCTTAAAAGTATGAGTATCAGTCTTGGTCATAATCTTAATGATGTAATGTAAATTTGCCATTTAATTTTTTTATTCAACTTATTTTGTATTTTAATTAGTTATTAAGGAATTTTTAAAGGTGGTGAACATTTGACAATCCACAAGGTAAATTGACAGATGCAAGAATTCAAACAACTACTATATATTTTAAGAAACATGAGTGTTTGAAACCTTTATTCTTTGATGGAAAAGGTGGTCGTTTCTTTCTCAATAATGCTTCACGAATCTAAATCTTGTCTGTGATGCAGCAAATAGCCATTGGTTTTGAATATTCAGGTTTATAAGTTTATGGTTTAGATCTTTCCTATTATAAATCATATGTTTTTATGAGTAACTGAAAACATGGCTTTGTAATGGATCCCCTGTTTTGAACTTGTAATTTATGTTGTGTTAACTTTAATTGTTTAAGGATGTATCGAATCAATCGTTCTACTAAAGAAGTTAAGAAATGGTCAACAATAAAAATGAACATAATAGTTTCATCTCCTAGAGTGGTATGCATGTGGTATTAAAATAATTAAGTGATAGGTTAAGTTGGTTTAGTGTGTTACTCCATGTTGAGTTGCTGGCTTAATTTTTGGGTCAAATGTTGCCACATTTTCTGTTCATATGTATCACGAATTTTGCATGATTGTATCAATTGATATGCGACTATGTTTGTATTATGCCTGTTCCGCTAGACAGATTTCAAATCTTGGATACTGGTATTGGTATCGTGTTGATAAAAAGATACGATAGAGTTACTTGGCAATTTAACAAGTAACACCATAGACGGCGCTCTAATGGTGTATATATGTGACATCGATAGACTACTTGCGCTTTGTAATGAAATGAATGAAGTCAAGTGTTTTTGGTCTCCATTGTATAGTAGTTCTGTTCTTCAATGTAGTTTTGATGAAAGATGCGTGTTTGTATGCAAAGTTCTTTTGGAAAATCTTACTGAATATAATCAAAGCAGTAGACTGATCAATACTTGTTTTTATTCGCCATGAAGACCAAATGGGAAATTTAAAAGTATTTTTCTCGTTTATGAACAATATCACGCGTGACATCATCACATCCTCATGTGGTGATTGAATGTGTTCATTGATAACACGATACATGGTTGATAGCATGATTGCATTTCTCGTTCTAGTATCCACTTGGACTAATGTCCAAGTCGCCGTACATAGAGAGGAATGGTGAATACATGTCTACGTAACGTAAGTTTATGGCGCAATTGCCTTGCTGAAGCGAGAATAACCTTTTATGAGATCAAGATTTCACAATCTATATTCTGTTACTATGGACTATTCGATACGTTACTCAACAACAAAACCTTTGTAAAACAGTATTTTTTTTTTTTCGAAGACCAACAATACTTTGAGATGTTTCAGTCATATACCAATGGTTTTCATTCTGTTGGCTTCCATTTGTAGCCATATGGCCTAAAGTAGAGTTTCAATGAGGTCATACATTCTACAAGAAATTTTTACTTGAAGAAGTCTATAGATTTAATAAATTTTAACTTGAAGGATATTTAATCCGAGAAATGATTTGGTTACAAAAAAATTTTAAAAAATTATTACAAAATGATGTGGCACCATTGAGATAAAGAGAGAGAATGAAGAGTGAGAAAATATAAACTAATGTAGCTATAACAAATCATTTTGTAAACTCTTTTTGTAAACATTTGTTTGTAATCATAGTATTGCTCATTTAATCACTTATCATTATATCATATCATATATAAGTATCAAAATCAATGGGTGAGGTAACAGGTCTGGATGGATTTGGGTCTAAATAGGTCCTGGTCTAGATGGGTCATTTAGGAGGATGGGTCAAACGGGTCTCGAGTCGGGTTGACCCATCGGGTTTTTACCAAAAAAAAATTTATTTGAGTGAAAAATCAAAAAAATGAAATGAGGTGTTCAAAGTTTATTTTACCCATTTTCCCCATCCAGACTCGTTGGTTAATTGTTATATAATTAGAGGTCATATTAGATACCCAATTAGACCCATCTAAAAAAGAGAGAGAGAGAGAGAGACCCAACTTAACCCATAAATAACCAATGGATCTAAAATTGTCACCTATAATATCATACCATTCTTATTTAGCTCCTACTCCCTCTGTCCCAAAAAGAATGTCCCCCAACAAAAAGTTTGATTTATGATAGTCTGATTAAATGTCAATTTTACTCTTATATTCAAGGAAAGTTTGATTGAATATATTTAGAAAATGAATTATTAAGTTTAAATAATCAAGGTAAATTTGAGAGTTGATTGATTTTTTAAGTTATTTTTTTATAACTGGACATTCTTTTTTAATAAACAAAAATAGCAAATTTTACATTAAATTGGGATGAAGGGAGTACTTAATTTACTATATTTACATCACTTAAGAGTCTACCCTTAAATTTAAAGAATGATACAAAAATAAAACATTCATTAACTGTATTTGAATTTATAACACCCCACATTCTAGAACCATTTTTTTTATAATACTTCGGAAGCGTAAGTCCAAACATACATTAATAATTTACACTAGACATTTTACATAAAAGTTAAAATGTTTCAAATCCCAGCAAATCAAATCGGGTGTTATATAATTCCAAAACATAACTTTAAGTTATCAAAGTAATATCAGAGTAACCGTCAGGTCAAACATTCCATGCCATCAAAGCTTCTTGCCCAGCCCGTTATATCAAAACCATAACCTGCAAGAAGTAGGGTGATGGGATTAACATAAAGCTAAGTGAGTGAATAAATAACCAACAGCTCAACTTAGCATAACAAATCTGTTTACTGCAAAGCATCATAAACAATTAACGACCCTGTTTACAGCATAAAGCATCGTAAACACATAGCAACCCTGTTTACAGCATAAAGCATCGTAAACAGTCAACTTCAAAGATGATCGGTGGTCCTTGAGGTACCCTCATGCCGCGGTAGCCCCCCAAGTAACACTTATCAACCATCTGTATTGGCCTATACAGAGATACCGATAGCTTAATGCTATTCCGGTACGACTAAGGTTCCTATTAACGATATGTACAAGGAACCCTACATCATTCAACAATAGCAACCAAGCCCAGCAACAGTCTGACCTCTATACCACATAATGCCCAATGGCTATATATCAGATAATCACATAATCAATGAACAACATATCAGACTAAACAGTCTATCAACAGTAATAATATCATGTCAGACTAAACAGTCTATAAACAGTAAAACTACGTTTACCCGTTGTAACCAAACTTGTTACAACTAAATCACACTGAGGATTACAGATCCACTCACCAATACCTCAGCCGCAAGCTCAGAAGTCTAATATTACTGAGCCTTCTCACAATCTGAGAAATAAACAAAATAACGAGTCAGTAACTCATTGGTATAATAGCAATCTTAACCAAATCAAACCAATCATATTTTATAATGATAAATTATTCATTTCATAAGTATTCAACTTATTATAAACTTATAGCATCAAACTATCAATAGTATCCAATCCGAAATTAAATTAGAAAGTCCCGAAACGAGGTCCAAAAACTGAAAAGACTTTTAGAATAGAGCCTTGACTATTGGGCCGTTTTCTAGTGACCATGCGAATTTCGACTCAACCCGAGTTAATGAAATTCGTCACTTATTCGCTACCCTGAAATTACTTGCGCAATTTCAAAATTTGCAAAACTTGTCAAATTATTCATGCAAACGCGATCCGAGTTAAGGTGGTGGGATCGCGTTCCCCTTTAGAAAAGCTTATGTAACCATTTTACACTTGGAAACGCGATCCGGAAACGAGGGCGGGATCGCGTTCAGTAGAGCAAATTCGACTGAGACAATTTATAACTAAGGAACGCGATCCGGGCAATAGGTGGGGATCGCGTTAAGCTGTTTTTCAGCTCAATCTCAGACCTGCAACTTGTACATACGAACCCTAACTTCAATTTTATAACTACAGCAACCTCAAACTCAATTTTACAAGTTACCAATAACTAAATTAACATCATATAAGGATATTATAACATGATTCAAGCTTCAATCTCATATATATACACATCATTAAACCTAATCCATCAATCTCAATAATCAAATTTAAGAACTTGTAGGAACAAAAAATCAAAATTACAATCAATTATGGTGAACAAGATGATGAGGAAGATGAAACTAACTTGAACTCAAGCTCACAACTTCATTGATGTTTTTAATCTTTTGTTTTCTCTTTGCATTTTGAGTTACTGGGTTTTGCCCAATAAATGAAAATGAGAACTTTTGAAAGAGTAAAGAAAATAAGTCGGCTCCCTAACCGACTCAGATTTTTAATTGGTATAATTTAATACCTCTTCTAAACTTATTGTCTGGAACCCGAAAACCATTTGCGAAAACAACTATTTCATTATTCTTACAACTTCATTAATTTAAAACAATTAATAATTCATCTATCACAATAAGTCCTTAGACTCTTTTACCTATTATTTTCAGGTAAACCAAACAATACAATTTCCTAACACATTAAATAATTATTTAAAATCTAGGAAATCATTACAATACTACTAGGCCCAGAAAACGGGTGTTACATAATTTATCATTAATTTTAGCTTGTAATGAAATATAATTTAATTAAAAGATACATTAATAGCATTTGAATTAATAATAATTATTAGTTTGTAATCTATAATATTATAAAATATAATGATATTTAAATATTACAAACTAATAATGTAATATAATATTTTTACATGAAACATTAATAACATGTTAATTTATTATATTAGTTTGTAACATAATAAATTACGTACGTTCAATTTTATTGTATATGTATTTACTTTTCAATTGTTATAAATATAAATAATCCTATTGCTATAGAATAAAAATATATAAAGTATATAATATAAAGTTTTTTAAGTAATGAAAGAATGTTAAATAATGGAAGCCATTAATGTTTAAATTTCCACCTCAAACTCAAAAATGATACTCGGTATATAATCTTAACTTTTCTAAATAAGGTGAAGTCATACAAAAAAAAATCAATGCCAAAAAGTTATAATAAAAAAGCTATCAACGAAATTTTTAATATTGTACGAATCACTTCACATAAAAATCAAAATTGAAACCTTTATTTAACTTTCAATTATTATAAATTATAGAATAGAATTAAGAGTAAGGTTCAGAGGGGAAAGTTTCAAAAATGAGGAGAAGGGGAAGGAGGGCTATGCTGAATTCACTTTTTTTAGAACAAAATTGTCATTCAAATTCACTGCATTTTATCAACGGAATACTGCATTTTAATAACACTGCATTTCACACTTACAAAATTTCACTGTATTTTAATAACACTGCATTTTACATCTACAAATTTATTCCTAAAATGCAATGTATTAAGCATTTCTCTCATTTCCCTCGTTTAAGACCATGATTAAGATTTTTTTTGTACAATAAAGTAAAATTAATGCACGACACTTTTGTTATTTTATTTGATTGTATTGTATTGTATGTAGTTATAAATATAATCCTTATCTTAAGCTTTAAATTACAAAATTTAAACAATAAAGATAATAATATAATAATATTTAATAAATGAATATCCTAATTTGATAATGATTAGATTAGAAGAAGGTTAGCCGTTTGAGATGAAGGTTTTAGGGTTTAGTCCACCCCTAAAACCCCTCTTTTGCTCTCTATATTCAAACACACATGAATTCCACCTCCCATTTATGTAAAAACATTAATGCGTATATATATGGAAATCATTGAATTAATTCTTAATTACATTTGTTTTTATATAATTCAATTAGGATTGTATTTGTATATATATACAAACTTCTTCTTAATCCCCTTGTCCAATCCCTCTAGGGTTTACTCAATTTTTATTCTTGTTGCTGCTGTTCTTGAATCCCCCTCAAGAAAGTTCTCCGATCATCAGCATTTGTGCAGGTTAGATTTTCTAATTATTATTTTGTGTACATATATATAATAATAAATTCTTATTATTTATTTCTTTTTGTCCCTAAAAATTAAAGCTTGGATGTGAAAAGTTTTTTATTTATTAACCCATGATGAATGAATGAAGTGTCACCATCATTACCAGGTTAGTTTTTGGGGATTTTTTTTAAAAATAATTTTTTTATACATGTAATCTTGTAGCCTTAGAAAAAGAAATTGATTTTGAATCAATTAATTCAAGCATCAAAAAACTATGAGGATGCATTGATAATCATCATTTATCTCAGGTTGGTCATAAAGGTAAATGTAGGTAAAAATAATTGATGGATGTCAGATTTAATTCTCTTGAAATAAATATGAAAAAATAGAATGTTGAATCTGAAAATTCTATGGTTTATAAAAATGTGACTTTTTTAAATGTTACCCTGTTTCTTGTACTATTGTTTTTTGGCTTGTGATGTTACTCTGTTTATTTTTCTTTATTATTTGTGTGTTGATGTTATTCTTGTTTCTTGTCTTTTTAACTCTCTGCGTGTCTCATCTATACTGATCATAACTAAAATACCCTTAAGGAAATTATTTTTAGCCCCAAAAGTCATATGATTTGGATTGTAAATGTTTGCTCTTTTTTTTTTGCCAGTTTATAGCATGTAATTAACTCACATTCTTACATGTTTTTCCTAGTTTTATTTGTTGATCATTTTATTGACTCAATGTATTAAATTTTGACTAAAATTTTGTAGTAACAGACCAATCTCTCACTATGTTTCAACACCCTTTTCATGGTGGAAACAATGGTGGCAACAACGGTGGAGGTGAATTCTTTCCTCAACAATATGAATCAAACTCCCAGTTTGAAAACTCAAATAAGAGACCAGGAAATCCAGAAGGCAACGCAAACCCTCAAAAGTCAACACCTGTGACCTTTCCAGGTCAACGACCCAACCCCCCGAACATCCCTGTGAATAGAGGAACCACCCACATTTTTTACAAGACTCGAATGTGTCAAAAGTTTATAGATGGAACCTGTCGTAATGGTGATAGTTGTACTTTTGCTCACGGGCCTAATGATTTACGTGAGCCGCCACCAAATTGGCAAGAATATGTGAAGGATAATAGAGGAGGAAATGGAAGTGGTAATTGGAATGATGATCAGAAAATCATTCATCGAATGCGTATTTGTAGGAAGTTTTATAATGGGGATGAATGCCCCTATGGAGATAAGTGTAATTTTCTCCATGAAAGCCCAGCGAAGTTCAAGAATGAAGTCGCCATGGACACTGGAAGAGCAAGAGAAAGTTCTGTGATCAACATTCAGCCTATGGTTGACCGTGGTCATACTAAAACTGAGGTTCGGCAATATTCAGTTAGTGTTGTGAACACTGATCAAGATGCTTCACGAGCATCTGTGAAGACTAACTTTTGGAAAACTCAACTCTGTGGCAAATGGGAAAATACTGGCCAATGCATATTTGCTGATAAGTGTCACTTTGCTCATGGGGTTGCAGGTATACATCCACTTTCACCTAGTTTTTAGTCTATGCATAAATGTGATATATTACGACAAATGTGAAAAATTAGACGCTTTGTAGAATCCTGACAAAATACACATATATAAAGATGGGGATTTTGGTATTTAACTTGCCTTTAGTTTAGGGTTCACATAAAAGCTTATTTTGTATATAAAGGTAGGAGCTTTTGGTCTTTTTGCATATATAGATGGGAGCTTTTGGGGTTGTCATCTTATCTTTAAACTAGTCAATCCTCTTAGATTCTTGTTCTGCGTTTTTTAGTAGATCAATATATACAAGAAAAGCTTTAATGAGCTCAAAGTGATAGCTTTATGAATTTCATTTTAGTGGGTCCTATTTGATTGAGAGAAATAAACTTTTCATAGGCAAAATTTTACTTTACTTGAATGAGAGGGACCAACAAAATAAGAACCGCTAAAATGGTAAGTAGAATTCAAATTGTTAGTATCATTATTCGGTTCCTATGTATTTTTATTCTTTGTGCATGCAAGAATATACATGTGTGCCAAAATCTTGAAACTGCATCATGGATTTGTACAACGAACTATCATTGATGCACCTTTAACGTCATGCACTTGTAATTGCCAAATTCTTTTATTGGTCTGAGCTGTCTTGTTGTCTATATTTTTCAGAGCTAAACACCCCAGTTGCACGTGCGGATGGTATTGCGCACCCTTATGCCGGCAGTTCGGTTGCAGCCAATGTGGTACATGGTCCCATCACAGAAACACTGGTTACTGATCCCTCTATTGCTGTTCCTGTACAACGGGGTTTAGGAAGGGGTTTCATGAAATTAGAAGGGAAGAAGGTGAAAGGCATCTATGGAGACTGGATTGATGCTGAAGAAGATGAGATGAACTAAGAGCCTGAAAACCATTGAAACGACAACCAAGTGACGGCGTTAGATATTCGAACTTATAGTCTTTTTTTGGTATTTTCTTTTAAGATGGAAAAATTTAGGATTCTTGTTTTTTTTTTCTTTTTGCTGCCATTTATTTTACTTGGTAACTAGTTTATCCCATAGTGGGATGGAAATCATATACATGCCCTTTGCCAACTAGACATTTCAATTAATATGAATCTGGAAGTTGGTTTCTTTGAATATCTTTGTTTTGTATGCATGAATGGATGTGTTATGTATGTGTTACTCTTTGGTTCTTTGCTCATTTCACTACTAATTCTATCACCAGGTTTTGACCACCCAAACCATATGGGACTTTTTGGGATAAACAATTTTCCAAAATCATGAGCGTTAGAAAAGGTGGTTTTGACTTGTATACTTGGGCAATTTTCCAGGGGAGCTTTTGACTTGTATACTTTGTGTTCTTTTCAGCAAAAGAAAAATAATATTATTTCAGAAAAAAAAAAGTTTGTTTTTTATGAAAAGGTGGTTAAAAGCTCCACGTGTCACTTTGAAATGTGGTGATTCTCATCCCTCTCCTTTCGAATTTTCTTGTAAAAATGGGAAGAAATATAGAGACATGAAGTCTTCAAAAATAAATCATCTTTCTAAATCCATTTTGTCTCTAAGATCCTTAATTTCAAGAAACCCCTGCTATATCTCCACCATGTCAATAAACCTGAAATCACCAGTTTTTGCAGGTAACCCAATAAGATCCAAAACCCCAAAACCAACCGACCCGAATTCACCTACTTCAGCTTTTCAAACCCTAAAGACTCTTCTTTCGGGTGAAACCCATATCCAAGAACCATCATCCCCTAAATTCAAGGTGCTACCTTTTAGAAAGGGTAGACCTTTAGCTGGGTCAACTGGTGATTTAGTCAAGAAATGGCATCTGGTTTGGTTGAGTTTCGTTGATTTTAAGGATGTTTTGGAGGGTAGTGAGGTCAAATTGAGTGATGACATGTTGGTTTATTTGGGTTGTAAAAATAAAGAAACTGAAGAAGATGATGATAGTGTTGTATATTGGGCAATTGATGTTTCTGACGGGTTTAGTTTGGTTGAGAAATTTGGGAGTAGACAATTTTGTTTTGTAGAATTGAGGACTTTGATGGTTGCTACTGATTGGGCTGATGATACTGCTATGGGTGAACTTGCTATAGCTGGTCATGTAAGTATTTTATTCAGATTTTCTCTTCTTTTTTCTGGTGAAATTTGTATGGACTAGATAAATATATGCTTATATTTTGCTGTTGATATACCCAAGTAGTTTAAAGTATGAACAAATATGGGATGTGGGTTTAATTGTAGTATATGATCATGAAATAAACTGACTAATGAATCCGAATACTCCAACTGAAACCAATAAGCTATGAATAGCATTAGTTAGAGTTACTTGAAAGAGCTAAGAATGAATGTGATGGTAGACTAACTAATTGTTGAAAAACATCGATCTTTTCTAGATCTGGGTATAGGTACAATTTTGATACTTCTAGGATGCAAATGGGTATGGTGTTAGCATTGAAATGCTAGATCTGACAGCTTCCATCTTTCGATTCAATAGCAAAGTATTATTTATCTCTTTCCATTCAAAAGAACACATGGGGAGACCCCATATGATCAACTATATAAAAATTTGTTACACACTTAAACTTACACTTACACTTACAGACTAAATCGTTCGAAATTGACGAACTAACTTCAGGGCATGTATTGTAGAATTTCAAATGGTGTTGAATGAATCAATGCTTAAATGATTTGAAGGCTATGTCTGGATTTGATCATGATTAAAAATTGGTTGTTTGATTTGTATTTTGAATCTGAATAGCTGAAAATTACCATTTTAACTTTCTGTTTGATTTAGAGCTGCATGAGATAACATTTGTTGATAAGGATTCTGAATTGGTAGAATTATCATCTAAACATGTTTAATGAAACAGAATGGTTTAATTGAATAATCTTATCAGAATACAATCTCGCATTCTTATTTATGATGGACTGTGAAAGATAGATGCTTTGATGGCCATGTACCAAGATCCTCACGCCTAATTTACTTTACTCTGTTGAAACGATAATATGCAACACCCTTAACTTCACAATACCGGTTGTTGGAACATATGTGTAGGCCAGAGCTCTATTGGAATGGCATAATACATCTCGATTTTGTGGATCTTGTGGTGAAATGTTGGTTCCTGCAGAGGCGGGGACAAGAAAGCAATGTATAAAAGATTCTTGCAAGAAAAGAATCTATCCTCGAGTTGACCCAGTATGCTAATTGATCTTTCACATATTTCCTTTTATTAGTAGCTCGAGGATGATTGTTGATGATATATAATAATTAACTGCCATTTCTGGACGAATTTATTTCTACAACAGGTTGTCATTATGTTGGTCATTGATAAAGAGAATGATCGAGCACTTCTAAGTAAACAGTCGAAATTTGTGCCTAGAATGTGGAGTTGCCTTGCGGGCTTTCTAGAGGTATGGGTTAATGTTTCAAGTAATACTTTTACAATCTAAATTCCGTACATTACATATTTAGAAACTTTTACCACTTGCATAAATGGCCTAGTGGTAAGGAGTTCTCCTGGCTTCCTTGAGGTCAGGAGTTCGAACCTTGCCCTGGGTAAACATTTAGCATGTTAGGTACCCACACCCGTAAAACACATGGGGCTCTGGGGGAACTTGCAGATAAGGGTTCATTCCAACTCCAGACGCCCCCACTGTGCCAGGGGAGTTACCGGAGTCATCCTTGTGGGTTGGACAATGACTGGTGCCAAAGGCACACGGGACCAGGGTGTTCCCGCCAAATTACACCTTTTGCAGATATTTAGAAACTTTTGTAATTATTGGTTTTTTATACCTAATATCATTGATTGATCTGTTTATTATCGTCTTTCCTCTTAAGTACAAGGAATTTGTATTTGAAAGTAGTCCGCTTGACCTTAAAAGTCAAACTACGTTCATTATTGATTTAGTTTACTTTCTGTAGCCAGGAGAAAGCTTGGAAGAGGCTGTGAGAAGAGAAACATGGGAGGAAACTGGCATCCAAGTTGGGGAAGTGGTCTATCATAGTTCCCAACCATGGCCCGGTGAGCCTTAAGTTCATATTTGTATTTATATTCTAACTGATATGCTACCATACCAAGACTAGTTAAAGATTCCATATGTAAACCAACATATTGAAGTATAGATAGTCTAACTGATATGGGATTTGTACGGTAAGCAACTCCGACACATTTAGCTCATACTATGCTTAGTATTCGGGTTAATAATGATAAGAACACTTTTTGGCTTTCCATTTCATAAAGAAATTGATATAATAGAATGCTTACATTTATTTAATTCATTTGCAGTTGGACCTAGTAGCATGCCATGCCAATTAATGATCGGGTTTTTAGCATATGCGACATCACTCGAAATAAAAGTGGACAAGAGTGAATTAGAGGGTAATCTTTGAATTACAATTTATCTCGAATATATGTCTACTTATTAAACACCTTTCTGAAATGCTATGTCCACTGACTATTATATTATTGATCCTCTAGATGCGAAATGGCACAGTAGAGAAGAAGTGAAGAAAGCGTTGACATTTGCCGAATATGAAAAAGCACAAAAGACGTCAGCATACAAAGTAGATCAAATGTGCAAAGGGGTTGAAAAAGGTCAAAATCTTGCAACAGATTTCAATGTGGAAAGTGGAGAACTCGCATCCATGTTTGTCCCTGGACCATTTGCAATTGCTCATCATCTAATCTCTTCGTGGGCCCATCAGGTCAGCGTAACTGGCATTGAAACACAAAAGAAATGTGTTTTATCAAGATTGTAGTGATCGATGTTTCACAAAGAATCATTTCATTTTTCTTGATTCTTCCAGGTTTAATCATCAAATCCTTCCAAGGTGATGCTGACTGAGTGGTGTTGTTGACTTGACACCTGCAAATTCTATAGTACTTATCGTGAAAAAAGGAATGGTTTTCTACATTTTTTGTGTTTTTAGTCATTCCATTTATGCCGAATGCAAATGTGTAACAATCTTAATATGCTGTCGATAAATAAATTGCAGAATTATTCCGTGTCCATATGTGGCTTTATACTTGTAGAGCTCCGCAGTATCTTGAAATCTTTTCTTCTGAACAAGGGATACAAGTGCTATGCATTTGTGGGTTGTAGATACTTATAAATTGCTGGTGGTCTGATATTCTTCATTTGGAACTATGTAATTGCCATATATGTAATTACTTGTCTGACCTAAGTTTGGTAATTTATCTACCTTCTATAGCGCGTTGAGTTCAATGTCAGATGTTCATATTGCTGTGTGAGCTGATGCAATGTTCCTCTGGGAAAAGTTGCTTCATTATTTATTACGAGTATTTTTTTTTTTTACTTTTTTGTTTTGTTTGGTAAGTAGGTAACTTGTATAACAGTTGAAGTGGAAGATACACAACTTGTGTGCTTAGATCCGAACATCAACTAGCCGCTACATCACATAAATGTGGATCCAAGACCAAAAAACATAAACGAAGATAGCATGATTGCACTTGAACCTAAATCGGTAAAAAAAACTTATGGTTGGTGCTCTCCTCAGCGGTATTGTGATCCATTACAACAAACTAACTCTGCAATCCTTTAAAAGGATTTCAACTTAAGTCAATTCGCTGTTAGAAACCGACACTGCAACTTATCGCTGAAATTTGTCTCGTTCCTTGCTAATCATACAGGCCATATCACACAACAACAAATTAAGCCTTAAAACTTTTGATTTTGCTTCGTTTATCCCTTAACTCCAGCCAACCAGAAAACAGAATAATGATGATATATGGCATTATCCATGTTATCTTCCACCAGTTAAAAAGGTACCCGCGAATAATGAAGGACCATGAACAATGTATATACATGTGGTCCATAGTTTCTACCTCCCATGTGCACCAACAACATGCCATCTCCATATGATCTGACTGAAATTATATGTTATCAAAGTAACAACCTCTGTGACAGGAATGTTACCTTGACAAACTGGCTACAAAAATATGTATCTTCTTCTACGTTTTTAGTTCCGTTTAGTAGACAAGTTCAGAAGTCGATAAGTTTCTTATTTTAGCTTTTTTCGCCGCATTATGTTATGTTTGTATAGTGCATAGTTATAGTACAGTACTAAAGTTTGTTTGCCTTTTCTAAATGTCATACTCGGTAGAAATATGATCCTCTCAAGTTGCGATTAACATAAGCAGATTATGATGTGGCACGTAAAAACAGTGGATTCCTCATATAAAACTCCAATACTCGTTTTAGACACGGAGTGCATGAGGGAGTCTCCTTATAATGTGTTTTGTTAGTGGTGTATGGAGAAAAAATGGTGGTGTATCAATCATTAATGAAATGTAAATGAATGTGTTTAAACCGTTTAGAACTTTCCATATGATTCGATATCATTGAAGATTGCGAGTTCAAAACATAGTTTTGACACTTTAGGTAAAATATTAGGGGTGTCCCAACGGCTTTCATCGGTTCAAACCAATGAAGCCTTGGAAAAGTGACACCGTTTGCACTCATTCTTCCGTTGTTTCATCAGTTGGAACGCGTCGGTTTGGCGACGAAAGGGAGAGAGGTCGGAGGTGGGATCCAGCTTATACTTAATGTATTGTTATTTTTTATTTTCAGTATGTAGTATGTAAATGTAGGTATATTAGTAAATGTGGGGTCCAAAAGTTGAAGTGATGAGAGGATTGTTGGTAGTGTTTAATCGGTCCTTCATCAGTTTGGGTGTGTTGACGTAGCGCTGAACTAACGAAACTGAAGAAGCGAGTGAAGAATCAACGGTTGGGAGTGGTCTTATTAGTAAAAGGTTTACTCTCCATCCATAATATTATTCGAAATTGCAACAACTGTTATTGAGAATCCTTTTTTGAACAGCCACCACAAGTACTATTGCACTTTGAAGAAGAACCATTGAACTTTGAAGAACATATGACCATTAAATTTTTATTTAATTGTTTGGAAGAGTGGTCAAGCCCCCAAAGTTTACAACATCGTCAAAGCATTTATAATGCAAAAGTCGTGCTATCTTATCTTATAAAATAATACTAACGTAGTAAAGTTATCTAAGTATCCAACAAATAATTTCAGTTTTCAGTTGCTTCCATGAGATTCACAACACTACTTTTACCAGAACACCGCGTTTTACGTAAAATATACTATTGTTAAGATGCAACGATTCTTAACCGCTGATTTTGGGTTGTGTATTTTTTAGGAAGAACTGAAGAAACCCGAGGACTGAGGAGGAACTGGACTGAAACCGAAATCGAAAAACCCGAGCATATCTAGTTCGGTCCATGGTCCATATTTTTTTCTATATTTTGAGACTCGGTACGGTCTGGACCATACCTGAAATAAACTAAAAAGGGACCGAACCAAAAAATATACTAACAAATCTTTTTTTTTTTTTCACCAGGCCTTCGTATAACACAATTATATAAACCCTAATTTGATTTTGTATTTGCATTTGAATTACTATTATACTTATTTAGTACTACGTATAAGTATAATTATTATTTATGTGGGTTGTACACTCATATATTTGTGTGTAAATGTGACTTGCAAATTCATCCTTTACCGTTTGCTTGTTAACATGTGAATGTGATTGGACATCCTCCTATGATCAAATAATTATTGAATGTGTCTAAATTAGTGTTGTACAAGTTTGATCTTTCTGAATGTGTCCTAACCCGGTTTGATCCGATTCTGGACCATGCATAGACCTACACTGCGGTTAAAATCGTATGTCCATACATCTCCTTAAAACGCACATTTCCTTGAGAACGCTACCTTTTACTTAACAAATTTTCTCTATTGTAACAATTTCAACTTCTTAATTGCATGAATGCATATTTTTGTATTTTATATATCTTTATCGATATTCATAAACATTATATTATCCAAATTTATTTAACATGTCATATATATGATGATGAAATAATTTCCTATATTAAAATTGCAATAAACAAATAAACTATTTAAATAATCAAATTCTAAACAAACCTGTCCGTATCTGTTAACGCGTCAACACAACACATTGAAATTAAAAAAATCAAGAAACTTAAAAACTTCAATAATTTCCTTAAAAAATATTATTTTCCAACTACGTGAATAGAAAATGATTGGTAAGCCTAAACTTGTGAACCTGAATTTAAATCTAAAAATGTGATTGGTAGATGTGAAAATTTGATTGGATGAAATTAAGAAAGAGAAAATATTCAACCAATTAGATAATTAGGTTCACTTTTAGGTCTATCTAATTAGGTCTACGTAGCATTACGTTACATGGGATCTACTTTATATACCACCATTTTTTATCTTTTATTTTAAATACAATCATTACTGTACTTTTTTTGTACTTTTTTCATCATTTTTTCTCAACATTCTTTACTATTTTGTACACAATCAATGATTAGTGGTATGGTTATTGAAAATTAGTGGTATATAAAGAGATTCCCTTACTCTACATGAATTAATTTTTGAATGGTCCCACATTCTCATGCATAGAGATCTGTGCAATCATTCAACAAATGGTCCAAATTACCCCTCTATCATGGGCCCTACTATCAAAACTATTTAGTGTTGAATTTCATACCCATTTTCCTTTGACTCAATCTACTCCTCACCAATTAACGACCACATTTTTATTTTTAATAAAGTTTCAAACTTTATAAAAAAATCATTAAAATAACATCAGGGCCAATATTGTAATTTCACAACAAACCAAAACCCACATTACCCACTGGATTCCATTTTATAACCTTACCTTCTTTTATATGCTTTCAAGTTCAACACCATTACTTATTACTTATACCCATAAAACACCATCTCAAATCTCTCTCGCAAACCACATATTACAATTTATTTTACATAAAGGAATTGAAAATTAAAGATGGAGGCACTACCAAGATCAGAAATATCATTTAGAAGATCAGGATCATCAGGGCTTGTTTGGGATGATAAACTGTTATCAGGAGAGTTGAAACCAGTGAAAACAGATGAAGAAAGGGAGAAAACAGAGCAACAAAGATCAGAACCAAAACCATATAAATCTGTTGAAGTTGAATCCACTATTGATCCACCATCACCTAAAGTTTCTGGTTGTTGTGCTATGTTTGGGAAGCCAGTTAAAACCAACAACACAACCCAAAAGCACAAATCAAAAGCCACCCACAAGTCATAATCTTGTGAAGATTCTTGAATTGGGTGCCAACTAGAGTCTGAATTGCATCTTATTGGTACTTTGATGTTTGTGGGTCAATCTTATTTTTCCTTTTTTCATACTTTTGGATTAGTTTTTGTGGGATACATCTCTATATAAATCTATCTCTCTATACATCTATGTTTATGTTTAATTATACATGGATATAGATATATAGAGTTCAGGGCTTATGAGAATCTTGTTATGTGGAATTATAGTTTTTTCTTTTGTGTTTTTGTTGATGTAATTGTTTGTGTATACAATTCTTTCTTCTCTCCAATTTCTGAGTGTGTCAAAGATTTCTTGTATAAAGAATCCCCAATTTGAGTAATTTATATCTTCATGCATTGAGAGTTGTACTTTGGAATGAATCACAAACATTGGTAATATCAATATATTTGCTGTTTGCTCTTGAATTTCTACTTGTGTGCTTCCCAATTCCTATATTTATTTTGAATGAATCATCAAGATCTTTGCTTTTTGTTACTTTAGTTTATGGGTGTGTTAAAGATTTGATGTACAAAGAATCCCTAGTTTCTCTCTTTATGCATTAAAGGTTCAACCTTTAAGTGAACTACAAGTATTACAATTTATCAATATATATATTTGCTATATGTTCTCTTTCAGCTTATGGGTCTTTCATATATTTGATCATATGAATAGTATAATCCTATAAAGATTGTACCTTGGAATGAATCATAAATATTGACAATGTTTAGTTATGAGTGTGTCAAATATGTAATGGCCTGTGATTCATACACCACCTTTTTTTAGTCATACATCATTGTATATATTGTAATGTGTTGTACTGTATGACACTGTAAATTATGTTTGGTGGAGTACGGCTAAAACAAGTGGTATGAATCGCTTCGGTTAAAACAAGTGGTACACGAATCGCTTCCCGCATTTACGTAGAATCTCAAACTTCTATTAAGTTTGTACCTTTATGCATTAAAAGGTTGTACGTTGGTGCCTTGTAAGTTTGTACCTTGTAATGAAATCATATGCAAATGACAAGGGGGGTTTTCTAAAGCCACCCCTAGAATGACTGGGGGATACCCCTGGCCCACTTTGACCCCCGTGCAGTCCTTTTTCAGTTCAGTTTTATTTAAGATCGGTCCCAGTTTCAGTTCCAGTTCAGTACAGATGTGATTAATTAGATGGGCCGGAGGGTAAAAGATGGAAAAAAGTGAGCCATGGAGGGTATCTATAGCAAGACCCAAGACAAGGTGAGCATCTTTGATTTTTCTTGTTAATGACAAACCCAATCAAGGTGGAAACTCTAGGGTACAACTCTTGTTGCATAAGATACTACTTACTAATATGTTATCATCATTTTAATATGGATGTTTTTGGCTAGGTATGTATGTGGATGATGTGTTGTAATTTTGATAAAGACAACAATGTTTTCAAAAAAGATGGCTACTTTGCTCAATTTAATAATTAAATGATGACAAGTCCATGTGATGTGACGGTGGTGTGGTGTAATGTTGTAGGTGCAACATTTTGCTTTTTTATCGTGCCACAATTATATGTGTCGTGATTGCACCAAGCTCATATGGTTAATAATATGATGGCATCCGTCATACCCATAATGTACAAGTGATAGAGCACGTGGTACAACACATTGTTCCATTTAATTGGACCCTAACGGTTTTTTTTTTTATTAATATTTGAGTGATGATGATTGATGATGAATAAGAGGTGTATATTTGTTTTAGATAAGTCGATTTCTTGTTAGACATAAGACCATCTCCAATGGGGTTTATAGAAGGTGGTTTATAGTGACGTGGAGGGACATGGAGTGACATGGAGGTTCATGCACATGGACTTGCATTAGAGTATTAAGTCCATGAGAAGTTTATAAAGGTGAGAGAATATAAGTCCATACATATGGACTTCTATGGACTTATGAAGCAAGACAATTAATGAATATATAAAGCAATTAAAAACTAATGTAAAGGGGAAGTCCATGGCATTGGTAGTTTATAGGAGTAGAATGAGAAGTTTATAGAATTGGTAGTTTATGAAAAGTTGATGTGGAATGATGTGGCAATGATATGGACTTGTGAAAATCCATGGCATTGTGGATGCTCTAAGAGGTGTGCGAAAAGAGAAAAATTAGAGAAAGATTTAATTAAAGAAAAAAGGGCCGAAATTGAAGAAAACTTTATGTAGTATTTTATTGAATACAAACCGAACTCTAGAAATGAGTCAATATATGACAATGTGATCATCGTTCCCGGAATTAATTGTTTGTTTGTTCAAATAATGAAGTTGATACAAAGTCAGTTATGTAATAAGTGTTCAGGGTAGTTATTACTAGGGACTTTCGATGAAATAAAAATTCGGGTCAAAGAACTGTACCTGCACAATATCGACCCGGGATCTTGGAATGTAATATAGAACCAACCACATAGACCAGGAACGTAATTAATTTACTCAAAAGTTAATTACATAGAGTATCATCTTATTTGTTTATAAATTCCTCATGAATACGCTAATATGTCTTCTAAGCCGTGCAATATCAACGCATGAAACACATTGAGACCGACATTTTCTTCAATCACAACAACATAGCCACATTACATGTTCACATTCTTCATGTTTCATCTCGTTATCAGTACGCATATATCATCGCCAAATGGCTTTCTTCATCCTTGTTCGGTGAATACAGATCCAATTTGAGCATTTGAAGACCTCTCGCTACAACCGCGAGTCCGCGAGGATGTTAGTAGATATACTAGCCTATATAGATTGGGCTCGGCTATGTATCGGCTATGTATTAGATTAAGGTTTTGTACATTTTTTCTATATATAGTTGTATCATGTTAATGGTATCCAAGCAAAAAAGCCAATACCAATCTTTAATATTTACTTGTCTAGTGTATAAATGAGCATTTATATAGATAAACAAACAAACTCAAATTCTCATAAGTTCAACTGATGTCACTTTTATGGAATTCGCTTTTATGATGACTTTCAAACAACACGTAAATTCTTCTACTATATTTAGCCTTTCGTGTAATAGTTGCAAGCAAATTAATATATGTGTCACAAGATTAATGAATTGAAGACTAATCACAAGAATAATTAACTAAACCGTAACATCTGTTCTTTGCAATATATATTTAAATCGTGTATAATGGTTATTACTTGCTAAATAAATAACGACGATACATTTGGTTTGCGCAATATTTTTGATGGAATTGAAATTATAAAGAATATGAATTCCTTTGGATGAACGAATTTTTTGACTTCGAGACTAATTAATTCTTAAAACAAACACCCTTGTATGAAATGTAATCGATATTCCAATTTCAATGAATTTAATGAAATTCTACGAATCAAACGAAACGTAAATAACGATACTTGTAATACATGTTTACCATTTATTTTGTTTTATATTAAGTTGTAACTTTATGTGATAATGTTGTTAGTTTCTAAATATGCCAAACATTTGCTTGTTTTTTCTATTTTTGGTCGCTTTCATGATTACCTAACACTTTGACAACTACAATAAAAAGACTTATAGGATAACATGACAAAAATATGTACTCCCTTGTAAAGGGTTTGCATCTACAATGGTTTGCATCTTTTTTTTAAAAGCTTAAATTTTTCATGATGTGAAATGTCTATTATGTCCATATAATTAATTAACTATTTTTTTTATTTCACCAATCAATATCTATCTTATATATAAAATGTCAATACCGCTGACATCACTAAAGGTGATTTGTCACACTCTCATGCATTTCTCATGCTGACGTGTCTTCCTGTCATGTATTTGATGATGTCACATATGCTCTATAGTAATTAAAAGATTTTTTTAATTAAATATCTTTATTTAATTGTTGGGCTTTATTTGGGAGTTCCCAAAAAATACATGCAGACGCAATAAATGTGATGCTTATTTCATTGGGCCACATTTGGCAATGTATATTTTTGTTCTATATTTATAATTACTTTGGGAAGATGCAAGCCGTCAAAGTGACTGCTACTCTGCTTCAATTTGTAACTATGCGTACACTTATCTATGTAAATAATCATTTAAATTAAACAAATATATTTAATTAATGGAAATTAACGAAGTGAAGTTACTAGAGGCATCAAAAGTCATGTAAAAGTAATTACATCTACATAACCCTGTATATATTACTTATACTACTTCCATCTAAAACCAATCTTACCACATTTCACTACTACCTAAACAACTTCTACCAATTACTGTAAATTCTAAAAAAAAAAAAATCATCATAATGTGTAACAACTTCATGCACTTGGTGATGGTTGATCATGTCAAAACTCAGAATAGGAACGAAGAACGTCGTAAAGCTGAGGTGGAAACCATGCTGAAGAATATGCGTGCAACTTATGATAAAGTATACTCTTACCTTCCTCATGTTAACAAGTTAGAAAAAAGCAAAGCTAAGATACATTGTTGTGGTGCTATCATTGATATGAATACTTTGGAGAATGACTTTGATGAAGTTCTGGATGGTGTGATCGATTCATATGATAAAAGCATCAAGGATAAGAAATTGCTCATCGACATGTTAGCTAAAATTTAAATATTTATGTTTCTATTTATGTTTATGTTGCCGTGTGCTTCTTATGGTGAAAAAGGTTTTGGATCCTACTTCTATGTTTGCAGTATGAACTTTATTAAAGTATTTGTGGATGATATATATTTAATTATTTATATATGTGTGTATCTTTTTCTTTGTGCTTATTTGATTGATCTTTTTTTGGTAAGTTATACTTAAAAATTGAAGAAGTTAATTTTTGCCTTACATATTGTTTGACTAGACAAATGTTTGTTACACATGAACTAAGGTTGCATGTAATTACATTGCCTTGATATAAAAAAAAAACTTTACATATAGATGCGTTTGTATGAATTTAACTATTTGATTATATTTTGCTACAAAATATATTTTACCCGGTGATGTGTAATTCCAATACAACTATTCTTATAACACATTAACTAGTTGTATGACCCGTGAAAACACGGGATACAACATTTAACTTTGTAAACTTTTCAGTTTGAAACTTGTAGTTCGTAAGATAAAAGAGTAATCAATTGTTGTGTAAAATGTCATATGTAACTTCTACCAACAGTAGACCCACAACAAAAAACCCCAAACACACCCTGCTACAATGCTGCTCCCACAGCAACTCCAAAGGTTTGATCCGTGTTTTCATCTATTCAAAGCTCATAATCAGCACCTCTTGAAAAAGGCGAACACCTCTCAATGTTTTACGCCCAAAGACTCTTGCGTTTCTATTTTACCAATCAGATATGTAGTAGTGATAATGTAATTTTACCAATCAGATATGACCCATTTAGAAAATTGTTTCTGTTTTGTCTTCATTCTTGTTCTGCACATAACACACAATCAACTTAAGAAACATGAAGCACAAATGTTCAAGTTCAATAGAGACACAATGCACGGTTATGTACAAATTAATAATATTTCTTTTTCTATATGAATAACACAAAATATCAGGTGAGAAACAAATGGCTCACCATCAACTGTTATCAAAATCTCATCTCCACAAATCTGGCAAATCTGACCACGTAATGCTTTAACAGAACTCACCTGTTGAAATTTAACCAAGCTTAAATTCAGATCACGCATAAGCTTCCATCTAAAGTTAGCGATAATCAAAAGAGAAAGAAATTATGCAACAACATCGGTAAATTCAGATCAACCATAAGCTTCTATGAGATCAAGCAGTCATATGCAACGATAATCAAACAAAGAAATTAATCGATATCAGTAAGATTACAAAACAATAAAATTAGATACACTTAAAAGAAGATGTCTATAAGGTGAAATAGTATCACTTTCATCACCAATCAAACATTTACCTATGGAATGGATTGATTAGGGTGCAATCTTTTTTATTTTTTTTTGTCCAACACATGTAACCAAAACAAAAGTGTAACCTGCAGTGTGGATGTAAGGAGCCCAACAGCATCAACCGCAACAAATCAGCTTTTACCCGCTGCGCTAACATCAACCATATCCCCTTTTTTCTCTAACAGTCAATATATATATATAATTGTTAGCAATGACATGTAAAAATACAACCTCATTGATTCATGGGTTCAATAGACTGTTATATACCAATTAGGCCAAAGGATTACACTTTATGCTTCTAAAAATAGAAGTTTGTACCTTTTTAACGCATATGACTAACCTGGATATACATCAATTCAGGAAAATCACTACATACAATATATTTGGTAGGTTGTAAGCATTTAGAGCTTCCATCACACGCTCAGCCTGCAAGCTCAAGTATAATATCATTTTAACAACATATTTGGTAGGTTGTAAGCATCACAATAAGACTGAAATATCATGTTACATTCTAAATGCAATCATAAAAGCCTTCAAATAATTAGGCCTGGTAATAGCACTATACACAACGTGTAAAATGTACCTTTAACCTCCCAAGTGCCATAGCAATAGAACTATACACAACGTGTAAAACGGCAAGAAAGAATATGAGTATGTGCAAGATACCTTCTTGCAGGTGGACGCTGGTGCACCAGCAGCTAACAATCTACAGTTCTCGTACCATAACAGTAACCGATGGGCTCCTTTTGCAACTTTATGTTTCTTAGCACATGGTAACGTTGTATCAGCTGCACCAACGGGTATGAATATTTTTGCAATGTAATATTCACTAAAAGTCAATATGAATGAATTATATCACAGAATCATCAACTCAACAATTGTATCCAAGTGGGTGTAGGAAAAGACTAAACCAATCATCAACTCAACATAAGTTTCTTCAGAAAAAAAGATAAAAAAGTAAACAGTAAGTACCTTTCCAAGTGTATGAAGAATTTTCTCTAAAGCTATGGAAATGATAATAATAACTGCACAAAACCAATTTCAGGCTGTAGATAAAACACTTGTCCAGACATGGCTCATCTAAATGATTAAACCAAAATAATTTCATACAATAATTTTAATAACATAATTTATCTCATACCTCATGATGTAATTGGTGGCTATAGTTTTCTCTGTCAAGTACCTTTCTATTATCATCTATCATTTATCGTAACGAACACGTGGTGGTAGCGACGGAGCGTTATTTTGCGGCGAGGCGATTGAGGGTCAACCGGAGCTCGGGCAGCCGTTGCCGGAGATGGTGACGGTGAAGTGAAGGTGGCGAAGTTAAAGAGCTTTTGAATTCTGGGGAGAAGATAGAATATGAGAGAAAGATGGATGAATTCTGGGGTTTTGATTTTGGGCGGTGGCGTAAATACAGTTGCAGGCGTGGGAACATGTTCGGATAAAGAGCCCAGTAAATAAAAAGCTTATCAAATAAGTTTGTTGAAAAGGCTGTAATTGGCTTTTAATTGAAAAATCAAGATTTCCAAGAATTATTAAATCGCTTTTAATATTCTTAATAACTAAAACTATTTTAATTTAAAAATACATTTATTTTTAAAAAAATACATACGTTTTTTAAAAACTTATATAATCAATACCCTATATACATTTTAAAAATATCCATTCCATTTACCAAAAAAGTATCCTAAAAAATACAAAAGATTCTCAATACGTTTTTTTAAAAATACCATAATCAATACCCAATACACATTTAAACAAATACTAATTTCATTTACTAAAAAGGTATTCTCAAAAATACAAAAGATTCTCTCCTACAGAATAATCAATATCCATTTACTTTACCCAAAAAATTTATTAATACACAATAATCAATACCCACTTGTTTTTTAAAAAACAATAATCAATAAAAAATTCATTTAAATACTAAAAACTCGTTTTTAAAAAAATATGTTTAAACACATTTCAATTTAAAAAGACATTTAAAAAAAGAATACTCAATACGTTTTTTAAAAAAAAAAACCATAATCAATAAAACTATTTTAATTTAAAAATACATTTATTTTTAAAAAAATACATACGTTTTTTAAAAACTTATATAATCAATACCCTATACACATTTTAAAAATACCCATTCCATTTACCAAAAAAGTATCCTGATCACTAAAAAAAAAAATTTCAATATGTTTTTTAAAAAAAATACCATAATCAATACCCAATACACATTTAAACAAATACTCATTTCATTTACCAAAAAAGTATTATCAAAAATACAAAATAAGGGGAAACTGAAAGGTTTTTGCCTTGAATATAGCAACAATATCATTGGAAAGCTAGAAAGAATAGTATTAATTAGTTTTTTTACACGTCGATTCATGTAGTTTAAATCTACACGCATGATTTAAAAAGTCCATTAATGTGTTTTTTCAATTTATAAAACAATTGAATTAAATAAATATTACTTAAGCATGACATCAGCGGATCAATATGGGCTTGACACGTCAGCGAATTCGAGTGCTGCAATTGGAGCCAAGTCAGTTTTTAGATAGAATAGATTAGAGGGTTAATATACACATATGTATAAATCATTACTAAAATGAAAAAAAAAATAACAAAAAAACATTTGTGTACAATTTACATTACCATGTACTATATTTTCACACATTTCTACATTCGTTGGTCTAACATTATTTTTATATCCTAATTTTTCTAAACAAAACCCGTGTAGTCACGGGTCATTGCACTAGTATATACTAATAAATCAATTGGCTAAATAAATATAGAAATGTTAACAATTAACATGATATCATACATTTATTTTATTCACTTTCTTCATTTATATAAAACATTTGACTTTATTAAATTGAACAATTGTTAAAACGAATTCAACTATTATTCAGACAAAATAAAAAACAAAAAATTGAGACATCAAATCGTGCAGTATACTTAACAAATTATGTGAATTACTCGTGATAAAACGTCACTGTTGGACATCGATGTAAGTCAACATTGCTAACGACCACCGTCAACGACTATTACTGTCTCTTTCATTAACATTATTGTTAGTTATCATCATCGATCACTACTACATTTTTCTAATTTTTTACCGCTGCATTGGGCGTAGTAATTAATAAAAGTTCTAAAGAATTGTAAAAAGGGTACAACATGACAATTCGGGTTTACTTATTATTTAAAATTGAAATAAAATGCGTATAAATTAATTTCTAATGAACAACTGGTATAGGTTTCAATTTGATAACCTAACACAACAAGACAAATAATTCCCATTATTTTCTCCATATGTAATTATTTAACTAACAATATTCTATTTTTAAAGATAATACGCATGTTTAAAAGGCATTTTTGTGAAATGAGGTAGATAAAATAAAATAAAAATAGAATAAACCAAATCATTATTCTTATTGTATTTTTAGGGTTGATAAATACTTTATATTTCAAATTCAAGGATTTATTGCTCGTGTTTTTATAAACTTTGATAAATAATTATTAAATCATTTTAATAAAATGTAATGATATGTAAAATGTTCAAATTAATAGACAAGAAGAAAGAAAATATATAAGAATATATTGACCACTTTATTTCATAGGAAAATTTGTCTTTAACAATAATAAATACGATTATCATTAGCCAATCATTGCAAAAATACATGAAAAATATACACGTATATAATATCAAAAAATGTTATATTATTAGGAATAAAATAAGCCTTTGAAACTAAAACAATAATATCATTATTATTTGATATAAAAATAACTAACGGTCATACCTGCCAGCAAAAGTAATAAACAAATGTGTGTTCTAGCCCACATACTTTGACCCCCCACTGATGTTTTCATACAACTTACTCTTTTGATTAAATCATTTTATTACTTTTTATCTGAATTATTAGTTTTAACTTTTAAGATAGTTTAAAATTTGATCTCAGTTTGAATATATTTTTTTAGGGAGGTGATAGTTACAACATGAAAATTGATGTTTGCACCAGACTGTACATATGTTAAAGCAGACAGTACAAATTATTATAACACGGTTATGGTGTATGAATAAAAATTATGTGTTGTATTTATCAACACCCATTTTTTTATAACAATGGCAATAAAAATAGTATGAATTGAAATTAATGAAAAATCAAAAACTGTATATTTGTTCAGCATGACTAAAATTGAGGTAGCGGGCTTCTATTTCTTATGGCCCATTTATAAATATACACCCTATGGGCTGATACAATGAAACCCAATAAACACATGGATCTAAGTTTGAACCCAAGATTGGCGTTTGTAGATTTTGTAATACCTTATGGGCTTATGAATGTATATATGGAATGGATGTAGATATTATCAATTATTATTATAAAGATTAGATATGTTTACATTAGGAGACTAGACTTTAAACTTGCGTGTACACATGGGCGATTGATTTTTAATATGAAATTTAGTATTTAGTATCGCGTTTCTAATGATTAAGTGTTTTAAGTAAATGTGTATATTAAGCATTTAGTTGGTTTCATGATAATATTACTTTATGTATATGGATTTATTATATAAGTAGAGATTATAAAATTAAAAGATTTTGAAATCAAATTTGTAACAGCAACAACAAAGATCTTGATTCGATGCAACAATATTGACATGACTTTGGGCAATGATTAATTGGGAACAACTTATGGACGTATTCAAATATTATTAGGTCCCGACAAAGACCTTGATTCGACGTAGTTACCTTTACATAATTTTTGGAAATTATTTATATTCTTTAAATGTTAGCTAGATTGATTTTGATTGATAACATATAAAAAGAAAAAGGTAAAACAAAAAAAGGAGAGCAAATTAATTACCTACATAAAGTCTTAAAGAACGTATTATATAACATGTGTTTACATTTATTTGTTTTGTTTAATCACAACATCACATGTACTATAAACTAGTGTGATTAGTTCTAATTGACCAATTATCATGATATGTCGTCAAGAGAAAGAAAAAAAACATATTTATACTTTCTTTTTCTCTTTGAGTTAATTTCTCAGATAGTTTAAATTGTCCTTGTTTCTAGCTCAGTCGGACGACAACGACATACAGGCCCGACTAAACAAGATGCTAAATGATTTCAAAGTCATGTTGTTGTTGCTGCGTGTGAAGATTAATGAAGGTATACGAGTTTTGCTGAATTGAATAACAGGTAGCGGCAGAAGTCAAAAGATACCCACGGGAAGTTTGGACAGCGGTGCGTATTCCAACCTTGATTAGCAGCACAAAATATTGTCGGCCAGGGTTTTCGGTTTTTGACTTGGTCATGTGTTTGTATATTGTTCTTGTGATCTTGTATATGTTTATTCTTGTTTATCTATTTGTTCCGTTTATTGTTATAGGTATAATTAGTACTTTTGAATATGCCGAGGACAACTCCCTTTTCTCACGTAAAATCAGTATGATATGTAAAATCAGTATGATTCATAACAGTTGTTTCGCGTCAACAATTAAGATTCGATTAAAATATTATATTTTCAGTTTCATTGTTTCACATTTGATTCATTTTAAGTCCGCAGCTTGCTACCTATGGTCAATAATGTTGTTGAATTTTTCAATAAGCCTACGGTTCTAACCTAACAAATCAAGAGCATCATTTATGGTCAAAATTAGATCACTCCTAAACGTTGCTTCCTCAGTTTTGCAAGCTCAGCACCACGTTAGCACATTCAAAACTGATGAAACACTGCCAACAATTATTTCATCACTTCAATTTTTGAACCCTACATTTACCAATATACCTATATTTACATACACTAAATAAAAAATAACAATACATTAAATATAAGTTGGGTCCCACCTCCAATCTCTCTCCCTTTCATCGCCAAACAGAAGAAGCAAAACTGACGAAGCAACTAATGAAAGGGTGCCAATGGTGTCGATTTAGAAAGGTTTCCCAACCGATGAAACCATTAGCAATGGTCTTATTGTACCACTCTTTACATTCACCGGAAAACTTAGTTAAGTTTATAAACTACTTTTTTATTTTTTGTTAATCAAAATTATGAATGTACCCATGGTGGAGATGTTGTTAGGAATTTAGGACCCAAACAACGCGCATAATTGAACACAATTATACCCACAACAATAAACGAATAACCAAATCGCTAACAAAGCAATTAACAATCAAATAAGATAAATAAATGCGAAACGATAATGTAAACGACACAAGGATTTAACGTGGTTATGTCCAATCTCCAACTTGGAGATTGGTTTAGTCCACGGGGCCAAACCGAGAGAGTTTTCTTTATCATTTTGGTGGCTTAGGGTTTATACAATAATAGGGTTAGAATATATATGACTCGTATGAAAAATAAGTCGGCTAAATATGGGCCGCTTCATAAATCTCGTCGCCAATTAAATGGATCGCACCACCAATTTGATTATGATGAGATAAAGCACGTGAGAGGCCACTACCCCAAATTCAATTAATTTGGATAAACGTGATGTAATCCACCATCATAATGTAACACCCCCGTTTTCAAGGTATTATTTTAGTGTACAATAATATATACATCTTTTTAAATTATCAATCTTTTAATAGTAAGATATAATAGAAAACGTAATTAGTTGTTCAGTTCCAGACAATGATAGACACGGAGTGTAAAATAAAACACATACATATCTCTAATATGTACGTAAGTATCACTTAACATTCCAAAAAGTTCCAGAACACCAAATAGGAAAGAAAGAAAACGCAGGGGGCTTGGTTAAGCTTCAAATTCAGTTTTTAATCTTCAAATTCAAGCTAGAGAAATCAGAATAATCATCTTTTGATCATCTCCAACCTCAAGTAAGTTGAATTTCTTCATATTCTAAACCTAGAAAATGGGTTTTGTTGATTAGTGAGTTTTAATTAGAAATTGAGGTTAGGAATTGATTCAATTGATGTTAGTTAGTATTATTATGATCATTAGTAACCATATTACATGATGAAAGTGATGAAATCATGATTAGTGTTCTTGAGTGAATTTAGGGGTTTTGCTAAATCCTTGTAAATTCATATAATAAGCTTCAAAGTGTAATTAGAAGTGTTAATAGAATATGATTATGATGATAGAACAAGTAATTAAAGTAGTAAGTTGATTATGATATGTTTTGAGTAAAACTTGACTCTGAATATGAAAGGTGAAAGTGATTAGTTAATGAAAAGTGATTATGAATTCATGAATTAGTGATAGCTCAAATGATTAGTAGATGAAAGAATAGTATAGTATGAGTAGAATTATGAAAGTGTAACTAGCTAGTTTAGTTAAAGTAAAGGAAAGTTAATTAAAGTAAGAAAGAGGTGTTAGATGATTATTAGTGAAAGTGTGATTAGTTGTACTTAATTGTGTTATGTGTTCATGTGTTAGGTGCTAAAGATGTGCTATCCTCAAGTGATCAATTAGCCACAAGTTGTTTAATTCATCAAGGTGAGTTATATGAAAGCGATTATATATATATATATATTAAGTGAATTGCATTGCTTTTAGGCAAGAGATTCACTTAATTGTGTAAAAAGGTAAATTGATTAGTTTTAATTAATATGATAAAGATTCGTGTGACTAGAATGGTTATCTTATGTTAGCCATGTGATGACTAGAATGGTTGACCAAGGTTAGCCATGTTGTAATTAGTAGCTAACTTTGTTAGCTAATATGTGATTAGTCTAGCTAAATAGATATTGGCTAGAATATGATTATACTAGCTAGTTAGATATTAGTTAGTATAATCATGATAGATGTGCACATATGAAAGTAAAAGTGAAAGTTCAAGTGAAAGAGAAAGTGGAAGCTCAAGTGGAAGTAAAGGTGAAAGCGAAAGTGAATTCAAGAAAGGGACGAGTCTTTAATACTTTGCTTATTATTGTTTAGTTATAATAATGCATTGTTTTTGATTAGTAGTTATGTTGATTAGATAATCATATGCTCACCAAGCTTTATGCTTAACCCGATTAGTGTTTATGTTGTAGGTGCTCGATTTGGTTACACACAATGGATAGAAGTTATAAAGGTTGCTTGCAAGAAGATAGTGTGGATAAGTAGCTTGCTTTATGGTTAGATGAGCTTCTTATTCTTTTGAATTATCGTTATGATTAGCCATTGTGTAAATCGCCCAAAAGAGTTTTGTGACATGTAGTATGTAAGTCTTTGACTTAATAAAGTCAAAGTAAAGAGAAAAGAAGAAATGATTAGTAATCATAAAGGTGTCATAAATTGCAAAGAATAGTAATAGTGTAAAGTATTGAAAATGTGTTTTGGGGTCGAATTTAGTGTTGACCCATAGTCAACTATGTTGAGTTGGTCAAAATCGAGTGAAAGATGTAAGTGAAAGATTTAGAATAGTCTTGAAAGAAGGAACGGGTCAAAAGTGCCCAAATGGGCACATTTTGGGTCAAGAGTCAAAATAAACTATAGTATAGATACGACACTTGTTGCTATTGGTTTAAGTGTCAAATGTATAGTCGGAAATGTTGGTAAAGTATGAAAGTCAGAAACCATATGGTTTGTACTTTGACATGTCAATAGAAAGTGTTGAAAATGGTCCGAAATTGGATTATAGCTCAGATTTTGAATTAAAGAGTATTTTGGAAAAGTGTAAAAATAGAAGGTTTCATTTTGACATAGTAAAAGTGCCTGCAAATTTTCATGTTTAAATTCCTTGTCGTTTGAGAGATATGCGTGTTCAAAGTTCGGAAAATGGTATATAGTTTGAAAGCTGGATGCAGGTACTGTAAAAGCCAGAGTACCCGGCGGGTAACCGGGGTACCCGGCGGGTAAACCTAAACCAAGATCAAGCCGGCGGCTTCTCAAGCCCAGCCGGCGGCTTCTGTAGCCTTTAAAAAGGAAGTTAAGTTCTGTTACCGAAAAACTAATTTACCCGGCGGTTTATAGTCAGAACCCGACGACTAGTTATGGGTACCCGGCGGGTAACCCATCTACCCGGCGGGTATATGTGGTTTCAGCAAACTTTTATTTTAAATTTTAAAAAGTAATACAGACCACAAGAATAGAATACAAATTCAATAGTATAGATAGTGGGACCAATAGAAATACGTTTCAGTGTTAAAAAAAAAAAAAATTCAGATTTAGGGCGTTTCAAGTTGGTATCAGAGCGATGGTTTAAGAGATTTATGTAATCCACAATAGGATTGCCTAAACTTAAACCACTATGAAATGTTTAGTTTTCAATGATTAGTATGTATAGTAGTAAAGTATATTTGATTAGATTGATATGTTACTTTGTTATTAGTTGTAATTAGTTTATTAGTAGATGGAATTAGTAGATGCGATGCTAGCATCCCGAATAGTTTTGTTTGAGTTTAAAATGATTAGTTATGGACTTGAAAACAGATAAAGGTACAGATAGCTGTATAGATATGTGTAAAGTATATGAGTAAGTGTTCAGTTATATGTGTAGAGATTTAGTTATGATCAGATGTTCAGATAAACTAGATTATGTTAGCAGAAAGTTCAGAAGTTTAGATAAGAAAATTGATGCTAATTATATGTTAGATGCTCAAATGATTAGAAATGTAATAGTATGTTTATTATGTGATCAGATAATTGTTCAGATAAATGTGCGAATAGCTGTACAGATATGTGTTTAATTGTTTAGAAAAGTGCAAAGATTTAGTCTGATTAGATGTTTAGTTATATTCAGATGTTCAGTTATGTGAAAGAGTTCAGTTATGATTAGAAGTTTAGATTACTAGATAAGTTAACTTATGTTAGCTGTATGTTCAGATGTTCAGATAATTGCCAAGTTCCATTGGCAATAGATTTATGAGTTCAAAAATTTGAAATGTGATAGTAGATTTATTTGTGTTCAGAGTTTCAGGTAATTAGAAGTACTGACTTATGTCAGTTATTGTGTTAAGAATTTATGTGAATATATGCATGAAAGTATGTGTTAGCTGTAGTTTTATGTGTTCAGTTGAAATCTTCATGATTTCTTATTTGCGCAGATTAAAGTGTTTTATGAGTATTCAGATTATGTGATATCAAAGTTTAGCCACACTCAAACCAGTATATATTTGATAGTAATGAATAGAAGTGTGAGACTGATATAATGGAACAACGTCTGGCCAACGTGGTTTTATTATATTAAGACACATGGGTGATTCATACCTGTTAAATATAAAGTGGGATTAGTGATGGTTAGCTTTGATGGAAGTAGAAGTGGAGTAGTAAGCGAATAGTTTAATGAAAGTCAGTATGAATTAGAAAGATTAGATTAGGCTCAGTTTATATGGGATTACTATTGTAGTCAAATGAAAGTAGAAATATTGACAAATTGTTAACCTTCAATAATGAATAGAATTTTAGTTTGAAAGAAAGGTTAGAAAGTGAAACTAGAAAAGGGAGTCATGAGGCATGAAGTCAGGTACCATATGATAACTTTTATACCTGCCATTGTTCTTTGACTCCATAGTTGTTAAATATGTGGTATTTATACCTTGTGAGTAGTTTAATTAATACAGATTTAGTAGTGATGTAATTATGATTTCAGAAAGTGTTAAACTCCTAAGTGGGGGGAGAAAATTTTAAGATATACAAAATAATGTATATGAAAAGAATGATAGTAGTGATGAAAGAATAATTAATTAATTAATTGAAAGTTTAGTCTAAGTAACCCAAATGGGTTACTGAATTGATTAGTTGATTTTAATGATTAGTAGTTGTTAAAGAAGTTGAAAGTAGTTGTTTAGTGATAACCGATAATTAGATTTGCTAGTTTATATTAGATGTTGTAGTGATTAGAATAGCTAACCAAGGTTAGCTATGTGATTAGATTAGTTAACTTTTGTTAACTACGTGATTAGATTAGCTAATTTATATTAGCTATTGTGATTAGATTTGTTGACTTATGTTAGCAAGTGTAATTAGAATAGCTAATTCAATTTAGTTATAATGATAATTAGATGATTAGAGATTTCAGTATAGTTGTTTAGTAGAAAGATGAAAGCAGATTAGGTTAGCGAAAGATTTAGTTCCATAATTTCTTAGTAGTCATTTATTTATGCAAATATGTAATTATTGATATTTGCTATATGTTGATTAAGTTGTGAATTAGTCAATTAATCATGTGAAGTATTAACAATTTAGCTTATTTGATTAGTTATGATAGTAGTGATTAGTAGTGAAAGATATGAAAGAATCATGAAAGAAGTTTAATCGATTAGAATGACTAACTTAAGTTAGCTGTGAAAGTGATTAGTATGGATAATTAAGAATAGCTATATTCATGATTAGATAGCTAATTTATATTGGCTGAGAATGTGATTAGATTTGCTAAATTACATTAGCTATATTAATGATTAGATAAGTAAGGATTATGTGATTTCGGATTACATCTCCTAGTTATGGAAGTGTGAAAGCATTTGTTATAGTGCAAAGATTGATTCAGTAGAAATTGACAGTAGTTAGTATTACATTTTATGCTTGATGTTGCACAGTGTGTCAGTGAATAGTGAATAGTTAGCAGTAAATAGTGAATAGTAATTAGTAGCTATAATGAATTAAGTAAGTTGACAAAGCAATATGCACATTGGTGCATAAATTGTTTCAGTAGTATGAGTACAGATATATGTAATGGTTGATTTGATGATTAAGTGATAAAGTTGATTAGTTGTTTATGTAATAATGTTAACTACATTATATGTATAGCTGAAAGTTATGAGATTTAACAGATATATGTGAATAGTTGAGATAAAGATAGAAAGTGAAGCTTGAATAGTATATGGTTATGTCTGGAGCTACAAAGCAAGGAAGTATATTAGAGCAAGTGTTTCAGCACAAGTAGAGAAAGTGATAAGATTAAGTAGATAAGAATGACATTCGTGAGGACACGAATAAGATAAGTGGGGGAGAGTTGTAACACCCCAGTTTTCAAGGTATTATTTTAGTGTACAATAATATATACATCTTTTTAAATTATAGATCTTTTAATAGTAAGATATAATAGAAAACGTAATTAGTTGTTCAGTTCCAGACAATGATAGACACGGAGTGTAAAATAAAACACATACATATCTCTAATATGTACGTAAGTATCACTTAACATTCCAAAAAGTTCCAGAACACCAAATAGGAAAGAAAGAAAACGCAGGGGGCTTGGTTAAGCTTCAAATTCAGTTTTTAATCTTCAAATTCAAGCTAGAGAAATCAGAATAATCATCTTTTGATCATCTCCAACCTCAAGTAAGTTGAATTTCTTCATATTCTAAACCTAGAAAATGGGTTTTGTTGATTAGTGAGTTTTATTTAGAAATTGAGGTTAGGAATTGATTCAATTGATGTTAGTTAGTATTATTATGATCATTAGTAACCATATTACATGATGAAAGTGATGAAATCATGATTAGTGTTCTTGAGTGAATTTAGGGGTTTTGCTAAATCCTTGTAAATTCATATAATAAGCTTCAAAGTGTAATTAGAAGTGTTAATAGAATATGATTATGATGATAGAACAAGTAATTAAAGTAGTAAGTTGATTATGATATGTTTTGAGTAAAACTTGACTCTGAATATGAAAGGTGAAAGTGATTAGTTAATGAAAAGTGATTATGAATTCATGAATTAGTGATAGCTCAAATGATTAGTAGATGAAAGAATAGTATAGTATGAGTAGAATTATGAAAGTGTAACTAGCTAGTTTAGTTAAAGTAAAGGAAAGTTAATTAAAGTAAGAAAGAGGTGTTAGATGATTATTAGTGAAAGTGTGATTAGTTGTACTTAATTGTGTTATGTGTTCATGTGTTAGGTGCTAAAGATGTGCTATCCTCAAGTGATCAATTAGCCACAAGTTGTTTAATTCATCAAGGTGAGTTATATGAAAGCGATTATATATATATATATATATTAAGTGAATTGCATTGCTTTTAGGCAAGAGATTCACTTAATTGTGTAAAAAGGTAAATTGATTAGTTTTAATTAATATGATAAAGATTCGTGTGACTAGAATGGTTATCTTATGTTAGCCATGTGATGACTAGAATGGTTGACCAAGGTTAGCCATATTGTAATTAGTAGCTAACTTTGTTAGCTAATATGTGATTAGTCTAGCTAAATAGATATTGGCTAGAATATGATTATACTAGCTAGTTAGATATTAGTTAGTATAATCATGATAGATGTGCACATATGAAAGTAAAAGTGAAAGTTCAAGTGAAAGAGAAAGTGGAAGCTCAAGTGGAAGTAAAGGTGAAAGCGAAAGTGAATTCAAGAAAGGGACGAGTCTTTAATACTTTGCTTATTATTGTTTAGTTATAATAATGCATTGTTTTTGATTAGTAGTTATGTTGATTAGATAATCATATGCTCACCAAGCTTTATGCTTAACCCGATTAGTGTTTATGTTGTAGGTGCTCGATTTGGTTACACACAATGGATAGAAGTTATAAAGGTTGCTTGCAAGAAGATAGTGTGGATAAGTAGCTTGCTTTATGGTTAGATGAGCTTCTTATTCTTTTGAATTATCGTTATGATTAGCCATTGTGTAAATCTCCCAAAAGAGTTTTGTGACATGTAGTATGTAAGTCTTTGACTTAATAAAGTCAAAGTAAAGAGAAAAGAAGAAATGATTAGTAATCATAAAGGTGTCATAAATTGCAAAGAATAGTAATAGTGTAAAGTATTGAAAATGTGTTTTGGGGTCGAATTTAGTGTTGACCCATAGTCAACTATGTTGAGTTGGTCAAAATCGAGTGAAAGATGTAAGTGAAAGATTTAGAATAGTCTTGAAAGAAGGAACGGGTCAAAAGTGCCCAAATGGGCACATTTTGGGTCAAGAGTCAAAATAAACTATAGTATAGATACGACACTTGTTGCTATTGGTTTAAGTGTCAAATGTATAGTCGGAAATGTTGGTAAAGTATGAAAGTCAGAAACCATATGGTTTGTACTTTGACATGTCAATAGAAAGTGTTGAAAATGGTCCGAAATTGGATTATAGCTCAGATTTTGAATTAAAGAGTATTTTGGAAAAGTGTAAAAATAGAAGGTTTCATTTTGACATAGTAAAAGTGCCTGCAAATTTTCATGTTTAAATTCCTTGTCGTTTGAGAGATATGCGTGTTCAAAGTTCGGAAAATGGTATATAGTTTGAAAGCTGGATGCAGGTACTGTAAAAGCCAGAGTACCCGGCGGGTAACCGGGGTACCCGGCGGGTAAACCTAAACCAAGATCAAGCCGGCGGCTTCTCAAGCCCAGCCGGCGGCTTCTGTAGCCTTTAAAAAGGAAGTTAAGTTCTGTTACCGAAAAACTAATTTACCCGGCGGTTTATAGTCAGAACTCGACGGCTTCTCAAGCCCAGCCGGCGGCTTCTGTAGCCTTTAAAAAGGAAGTTAAGTTCTGTTACCGAAAAACTAATTTACCCGGCGGTTTATAGTCAGAACTCGACGGCTAGTTATGGGTACCCGGCGGGTAACCCATCTACCCGGCGGGTATATGTGGTTTCAGCAAACTTTTATTTTAAAGTTTTAAAAAGTAATACAGACCACAAGAATAGAATACAAATTCAATAGTATAGATAGTGAGACCAATAGAAATACGTTTCAGTGTTAAAAAAAAAAAAAAAAAAAAAAAATTCAGATTTAGGGCGTTTCACATAATCAGCCATTTAATTTCCTAACTGATTTTTTGTTCGATTTTCATACATTCTCAACAATCTCCCACTTGAAGATCGGACAAACCTAAAATTATTAAACCCTCAAATATTCCCTTTCAACCAAGTAAAATCCGCCTCTCCATACCGCCAATACCAATTGGGACACGCACACTAACTAAACTCAAGTTAGATAGACTTTCGATAAAAGGCTCTTCAACTACACGTATTGAAACCAGGAATAAGCCAACACCTTTGTCGCCCTTTTAGCAACACTTTGTTCTTAGCTCAACCAATACCGCCGAAAAACCATCCGGGACACGCTTGCTCGATCTCACAGAATCGGAAGACTTTCGATATACAAAGCTAACTGAACACCACTACTAAACTGGGACCACTCTCCGGTTATCCGCACCACCATCTTCTAGCCCAAGAAGATGCGTTGAAGTGTGCAACGACTTCAACCACAAGATTCTTTCAAGAAGACAATCGCTTCTTCAATTCGTCGATTTCAGCCATATCGAATCTTGCCACCGACATGTCAACGAACAACCCGTACAGAATTTCGTCCATCCGATTTTCCTTCCCAGCAATAAGAAAATCATTGATAGAACAAACCCTAGATCATCATCAAGGTTTACACGTGAGAACGCAGTCACAACCTTGAAAACCTACATTACAAACTTTCGCTTTCCCGCTGGTACACCGACCCAAATACATAGCTATGATTTCTATGAACACATCTTCTCCCCCTCAGCCCGCTCCCACTGTACGAATTAAAATAACAATCGCGGCTATTTGAGAAGACTCCGGTTCATCACCCACGGTCAGTCGCAAATTTCTTTGCCATCGGAGAGTAAAAAAAACAAAGATCCGAACGCTCTAGTGGCAACCCGGAATTCGCAAACTAAACTCGTAGAAACTGAGATCTAATAGTCGCACACCAATCTCCAAAGCTCCCACTAGTCGCCAAACTCCCACTAGCTTCGATGCTTCCTTCGGTTAACAAACTCCACCAAGAGTTCCCGACACTCTCAACAATATCCGAAAGCTCAAACATTAGGACTTACACATTTATCCGGCTCTAACCTACTTGAAGATTTCCAATTGATTCCTCAAGAAGTTTCGCTGTATCGTTGAACCAAACATCAACCAATACCCGAGCCTAGTCGAACGTGTTCTATCCGACATCTTCTACAACCAATATCTTCAAGAGTAGTAGCTCTAACCCGCCTAATCATTCCAAGAACATGGAATACTCGACCAAAATCATGGTCTCCCGTTTCAACCCGCGAGCGAAAAACAAAACTCCCTCTGACACTCATCACTGTCGATTACCAAAACGGATGTGGTACCGCTTATTACCCATCTACCCAACCGAGAAAACCATCTTTTTGAGCACCGTAACAAACCTCACATCTTTGAATAACCTAGTCCGTATCAATGAAGTTCCCGAGACGTCACATCCCTACACTCGCACCATCAAACCCCAAGTTTGATAACGTTCATCTATTCTTTTGCACAGGATCGCAAAGAATGATAAACTCGAATCCAAAACCCGGATCCCAAAATCTCTCTTCTCAACAAATCACCGATCGAAACCCGATCACCGACTCCATTACCACCGCGAACAATCACTATCATAACGTAAACGGCCTCCTGCCGTGTCGTCATGTCACAACCCACCAGACAAAACCCTAATCTTGTTCAATCCGGAAAACAACTCTTCGAGTTCGTCGCGATCTAACACAAAGACGAGCCTATCGATCTCGATCATATGTTGCAAACAAATCCTAAAACCGTATCATTTTCAATCGTTCCCCCCGATGATTATCTTCAACCAAATCTAGATCCACTATGATTATCTGGCCACAATAACCCTAGCTCTCCATCCTTCAGTAAAACCCTAACCATCAACAATCAATCTTGATCGTGCTTTCATCCGCTAGTGTTCCCAATCGCTCAACCTTGAGCTCTGATACCAGTTGTTAGGAATTTAGGACCCAAACAACGCGCATAATTGAACACAATTATACCCACAACAATAAACGAATAACCAAATCGCTAACAAAGCAATTAACAATCAAATAAGATAAATAAATGCGAAACGATAATGTAAACGACACAAGGATTTAACGTGGTTATGTCCAATCTCCAACTTGGAGATTGGTTTAGTCCACGGGGCCAAACCGAGAGAGTTTTCTTTATCATTTTGGTGGCTTAGGGTTTATACAATAATAGGGTTAGAATATATATGACTCGTATGAAAAATAAGTCGGCTAAATATGGGCCGCTTCATAAATCTCGTCGCCAATTAAATGGATCGCACCACCAATTTGAGTATGATGAGATAAAGCACGTGAGAGGCCACTACCCCAAATTCAATTAATTTGGATAAACGTGATGTAATCCACCATCATAATCAGCCATTTAATTTCCTAACTGATTTTTTGTTCGATTTTCATACATTCTCAACAGATGTAACCTAAATGTGAAGGTTGGACTCAATTCACAAGCCCAGAGATGAAGAGGTCCCCAATGGGCAGCTGCATATGGCCCCAAATGTGATGGCCTCCAAATCTTTAATATAATTTCACCTGTATGTTTCAACCAATCGAAAAAGATTTTAATAGGAAACTTGTATTGTCGCAGGTCTTCAATTAGTAGTTTATATATGTATAAGTTAAGTAATAAGTCTATATTGTTCATTATATATTTAAATCCAATAATTTGGGCCTTTTTCATGAGTAAGATTTTTCAATTTTGTTTTATCAATTTAACAAAAAAATGAGCCCAACAATGACCATGAATTAGTCATGTACTCAATTTTCTAGCTGGCTTTCTAACTACCAAATACATTTTTAATTTTAGATTATTTAATTGTATGATAGCTTAACATTGACAATAAATTGCATGAGAACTAAACATAAACAAAAATAAGTTTTTTAAATAGTTGATTACTTGATTTTGATGCAATGTGTTATGAGAAAATTAAAGAAAAAAAATGTTACAAATCTTTTAATATTTATTATGTATTTAAGAATTTTATAGTAGTGATTAACATTTTTTATGTTACGAATAAAAAAGTTATTTACAAGGCCTCATTTTTTTTTATCGCACTGAGCCACCAAATTTTAAGCTCCGGGTCTGTCAATTCACATTTCCATGTCTCTTTACTCAAGGTTACGTGATCTATATATCTCATGTTAATCGTGAAACGACTCCAATTAATTAGAAGAACTATCCACCACTGAAACTAGTACTCAAGAAACGAAATGACATAAAGACTCTCAAACCCCACTTCAAAATAATACACCAAACATTTGATGTTAATGTGTCTTAAATGAACGATGAAATCCAACAAATGGGCATCATACATCTCTTTCACAAAACACTCTTACCCCACAATTTGTCCCCCTCTGTAAATTCATAGATTGGACAAGTTTATAAAGAGTCATACCAACCTACAAAACTTAGCTTTCCTCTTTTGGATTGGTGGTGGGGTAGAAATAATGGTGGGTACCAATTAAGGCCATTATATACGATAAGAGCTTTGTCTCATAAACTATGGGTCAACACTCAATATGCAATACTCAAATAGACCATACTATTGATCTTGACATAAATTATGGGTACAAAAAGATGGGGGCAAACAAGAGGCTAGCTCATGAACTAGGGGCCAAAGTGTTAGCTAGGTAGCAAGTAGTAACTATCTATTAGGATTTAGGACACATGCTTAGTTGTAGTTTTCGTTATGTTCAATTAATAACATATATAATAGGCATTGCAACCAATGTTTCAAAAACTGATTTTTTCAATTGAACCGGGTGATGTTCTAACCGTCGATTCAACCGACTTGATGTATTAAAAAAAAAAAAAAAAACACTAATTTTTTATTCGACTTTGAACTTTTTGGTCGCATATGCAATTTATGGTGTCTGTTACTGATAGATTTTTATAATAATTAAGTAAATAAACAATAAGAAAGGAAAAGAAAAACCAACAAAAAAAATTGAAAACAAAAAACAAAATGATTTACAATGAACCGGTAACGTTGATTTTTTTGATTCAACCGGTTGGACCGGACCGATTAAACCGGTTTTCGAAACATTGACAGCAACTATATTAGTGACGATAGAAAACAATGATACCATTGTCCATTGACAAATCAACATTCAAATAAACTTACAACATATTTTATTTTTCAATCTTTCAACTTTTTTATAATTTATATTTTTTGTCCTCCAACTTTTTTATTATGCTTGGTGTTATTGAACAGAATTGATGCCGTTTTCCCTGTCTAATTTTATGTTCATAGGTAAATATGTTGAAGCTCATTTCATTTAAATATTTAACCCGTTACCTTTATCTTTGCTTTCCTCTATTCTTAATTTTGCTTTTCCAAACTTAGTTGATGGTTCACTTGTGCTCAATATGTTTTTTTTTTAAGGCAGGAAATTTTATTCATCAAGACTTCTAGCAAGTCGCTAGAAAGCCACCTTAATACATTATGATTACACCAATACTATTACTATTGTAAAACACCAAAAAAACAACCGGATCTTAACTGCAAAGGGACTAAAAAGGATGAAAAAACCCTGAAAAAACTCCAGGAAAAAATCCCCGAAACTAGAGGCCGAGCCACCGGTTTTCACTCTAGGTCGTTTTTGATAGTTCCCCAAACAGATCCGGAAATACAATTTTAACCCGGTATGTAATAGTAGAAAGTACTAAACTCGTTGCTGCCCCAATCTCTTTGAAAACGCCTTATCCTTGTATTTTGAATTCACACCATCTCTTCCACGTTAATTCATTTTTCCTTTCTCTAACATATGCATCTGTCTTATTGTGTTTAACTCTTTTATTGTGTTCATTATTATGTGTTTGGGTAAATTAATAAATTCTTTGGATGAATTGATTTTGACGTCCGACATCAAATTAAATATAGACTCATTAAAAATCACAAGACTAGTCAAAGGTACATGTCACGATTTTAATGAAATATACAATATATGCTTAATGATGATAAGATTTGTCCAGTTCTATTTTCTTAAGATTTAAATCCAACTTTTGTCTTAAGTATATATACTCCATATATGATATATGATTTTATTTTTCAAAAAGTTACACGTAATAATATTTTTAAAATGGGGTAGCACATGGGATCTCTTAGAGGTATAACAGTAAGGGTGGGGTTCAAATGAGAATAGAAATTTGTGTGAGAATGAGGGAACCAATGATATTGTGCCATGTGTACAAAGAGAATGTTCCACATGTACAAAACCCATTTACCCCCAACATCAATTATCTCACAAACGACAAATCGAAAAATTATGAAAATTGCACCATTAAATTCAGCTTTTTATCCTCTTCGATTTGCCGTCCCTCAAGGCATACTTTTGACAACTTTTTTTTTCCATTTTTTTTTCGAAAGTATGCCTTAAGGGACGGCAAATCGAAAAGGAGAAAACGCTGAATTTTATGGTGCAATTTTCATGATTTTTCGACTTACCGTTTGTGAGATATTTAATTTTTAAAAATATGGAGGAGAAAGAATAAAGTGACACATGGCAGAAATCTGTTGGTTTCCTCATTCTCACTCAAAGTTGGTGTACTCATTTGAACCTTACTCATAACAGTAATAGTTAATATTTAAAACAACTAATTATAGATTCTTGTGAAACCAGAATCGTTGATGAAACATTCATGCCTTACTTCGTTCCGAGCTTACCTTGTGTCACAGTTAGAGACAGAGTTAGGATATACTACGTTTTTATATGATGGGGAATTGGGGATGTGCGAAATCAAAGGAACGAAGAAAAAATTTCAGCCTATCATTTTGAATGGTTAAAATTTCTAAACCGTCACCAATAACTAAAAAAATATATTTTTTCCCGTAATTTTAGATTATTTTTTTTCGAGGGGCATGAGTATTGCCTGCGCCTAGGCCTGTTAGCGAATCGAACGTTCAGCGGGAAGGTCGTCGTTTATGTTCGTTCGTTTCGTTATATGAAGAACAAAATTTTACGTTCGTTTAATAATATGAGCGAACATAAACATAGGTCTCGTTCATTCATTTATGTTTGTGAACGT